>OU342736.1:43941950-44607798 GCA_910589765.1 Avena atlantica | reverse complement strand
TACACCAACACAACAATGCACACCACGTTCTTTGAGTCAGCCCGGGATGCAGCTTGGAGGACTATCAAGGAACTAAGTGCTAGAGTCAAATGCAGAATACTAACCTCCAAAAGGACTTAGAGAAAGAGAAGGAACTTACTCAAGATTGGAAGACAACAACCAAGAAATAAGGAGAGATGTGATAGATTTAGTGATTGAGTCCAGGGAGCAAGATTGGTGGATTGCCTCTAGGAACATTGTGTTTAATAATAGATCCCGTGAGATTGGACTGTAAGAAACTACGTTAGTTGGACCACCACCTATCACCTTATTTCCAAACATATTTAATTAAGTGTTGGACCTTTGATTAATGTAATAGACTTACGTATGCATGATTGTGTGATGATTGTATTCCATGGATATGTATGAATGTTTGTCTCGATTTACCTTGATTTGTGTTGTTCTAACTTTTTCATTCTTATAAATAGATGCCTATTGCCATCAGCACTATTGAGGAGTTTCGGGTTACTCGTTTTGGTTCCCGTATCATTGAGCTTACCACTCTCTGCTTGATCTCCCTCTTCCTACCATTACGGTGTGTACCCACTCAACCAAGTTCGAAAGAAGAAGGACCTCTGGGGCTTCAAAGTGAATCAGCCCGGACGCCAGACTGAGCCTACTACAGAGGCATCGTCTTCAGCTGATGCACGATGACAGGGAGAGAGGGATGGAGGTAGTCATGCAGGACTGATTAGGACGACTGTTAGGCCGTCACTCCCGACAGGTTTTAGGGGTACTCACTTTCACGTCTTCGGAAGACGTGATGTTGACAGAGAGTCCATCGACTTCGAGGACGACTCGAGGAGCACCGCAGAGCCGATACGCCTTTATCTTCAGGACTTAGAGACTCTTCTCAGGCACGTAGATACGGACAGGACGAACGTCATGCTAGGAAATGACGAGCTTCAGGTGCAGCTTCGCGAGAGGGACAAACTTTTTGCGCAGCAGGATGAGATGATCAAGGAAATGGAGACAAAGTTCGAGGCTCAGGACCGCAAGTTCAAGAGTCAAGAGAAACGCGTCCAGGATAGGAACAAGAGGATCCGGGACATGACCGAGGAACTGAAGTCCAAGGACTTCGAGCTTGAGCAGCAGCAGATGGTTATTGAGAGGCTTCGCTCCCAGAAGAGGGCTCTCAAGACCAAGTTGATTCTTTGACCACTACGATTGAGGAGAACAAGACCGCGATGGAGAACGCAGGTCTTACCTTCGTCGAGGAGGAGATTGACGCTGATGAGTAGACTTGACTACTCGTTTATGTTTTCATACTTGTTTTTGTGAACTTGTTTTTGGACCATCCGACATGTGGATGGCTTGCCACTTGTGTGTATCACTTCATGAGCTTGTTATGTGGTTGTTGAACTTTTATTCTTATGTTGCTTGTTATGTGATTGCTTATGTTGTATTGTGCATAAAACATCTATGGGTATCTCATTCTTATCTATTTGAACAAACCACAGATGCCTCCCCGTCGCGCAAACCCCCACCCCAACAACATTACCCCGGAAATGCAACAAATGATGAATGCGCAAACCCAGCTTATGCAAATGATGACAACGTTCATCCAAAACCAGAATAACAACAACAACAACAACAACAACAACGACCCCAACAACAACAACAACAACAACAACACAACCCACCGGGGTTTCGATATGCTCACCAGATTTCTGCGTTTGAGGGCCAGCAAAGTTTTCGGGAACAACTGATCCCATGGTAGCTAATGACTGGTTACGTTCTGTGAACAAAGACTTAGTGACCGTGGGCTGCACGGATGCTGAAAAGGTCAGGTTTGCAGCACATCTGTTGGAAGGACCAGCCGCCACATGGTGGGACAACTTCCAAATCACCACTCCTATTGATGAGGTGACTTGGGCTATCTTTGAGGATGGCTTTCGCACTGCTCATATCTCATCAGGAATGATGAGTCTGAAAAAGAAGGAGTTCTCAACCTGAAACAGCGCCACCGCAGCGTGGCAGAATACATAGAAGAGTTCAACAATCTGGCGCGCTATGCACCGGATGAGGTTGATACAGATGCCAAGAGAAAAGAAAAGTTCTTGGAAGGTTTGAATGATGAGCTGAATCTGCAGTTGGCTGTGGCATATGTTCCAACTTATCAGTCTTTGTGTGACAAGGCTGCTATTTTGGAGAGTAAGATAAAGCAAGTCGAGAGTAGAAAGAGGAAACACTCCGACAAGCACATCTCGGGATCGTCTCACAAACGATCTCACTATGATGACAGTGGCAGTTCAGGATCCAATAAAAATGGAAATTCAGCAAGCACAACCACCACCGTCATGACAACAAACATCACCACAGTCATGACAAGGACAAGTACAAGAACCACAAGGGTGGACATAAGAGCCACTATGGTCGAAATGTTAGTGGTAGTGGAGGCCAACCTCCTAAAAGGGACATCAGTCAGGTTGAGTGCTTCAAATGCAAAAAGCTAGGGCATTATGCAAATGAGTGTCCTGAAAAGAAAGTTGAAGGACCTAACAAGCCAAATCCTTTCCAGAAAGGACAGGTTAACCACATAAATGTGGAGGAGGTCTATGAGGAGCCTGATGCCGTGGCTGGTAAGTTCAGACTCAATTCAATTTTAGCATTTGTACTCTTTGATACCGGTGCATCTCATTCATTCATATCAAGAGCATTTGTTGAAAGAAATGAACTACCGGTAGAAACCATTGGGTGTCCTATAAGAGTAAGTTCTCCAGGGGGAGAAATGATAGTGAACTCAGGATGTCATGACTTAGTCATAGAATTTGGAAAACATAAGTTCCCAGTGAACCTAATAATCCTGAATTCCCAAGGGTTGGATGTGATTTTGGGAATGGATTGGATGGCTAAGTACGAAGGAATATTAGATTGTGCCAATCGTACAGTTACACTCACAACTCCCGAAGGAAAAAGAGTAAAATTTAAGTCAAACTTTGAATCCAAGGGAAGTAAGCTAAATTCTCTTAAGGGGGTTAGCATGGACAGTGTACCAATAGTATGTGAGTATCCGGATGTGTTTCCGGAAGAGTTACCAGGAATGCCTCCGGATAGAGATGTGGAGTTTCTGATAGATTTGGTGCCAGGATCTGGACCAATAGCAAAGAGACCGTACAAAATGTCTGTTGATGAATTGAAAGAACTCAAGAAACAGCTAGGAGAGCAATTACAGAAAGGGTTTATTCAACCAAGTTCTTCATCTTGGGGAGCCCCAGTATTGTTCGTGGAAAAGAAGGATAGAACACAAAGGTTATGTATTGACTACCGTTCTCTCAACGAGGTTACCATCAAGAACAAGTATCCTTTGCCAAGAATCAATGACTTATTTGATCAGCTAGAAGGAGCATGCGTATTCTCGAAGATTGATCTCCGATCAGGGTATTTTCAACTCAAGATACGAGAACAAGACATACCAAAAACAGCATTCACCACAAGATATGGATTGTATGAGTATACTGTGATGCCTTTTGGATTAACCAACGCTCCAGCATACTTCATGAATATGATGAATAAAGTGTTCATGGAATTCCTTGACAAGTTCGTTGTCGTTTTCATCGATGACATCTTGGTTTACTCCAAGAGCAAGGAAGAGCATGAAAGACACTTACGCTTGATACTTGAGAAACTGAGGGAACATAAACTATATGCCAAATTCAGCAAGTGTGAGTTTTGGTTAGAGAAAGTTGGTTTCTTGGTCATGTGATGACAAAAGATGGTGTGGCAGTTGACCCTGCTAAGGTTTCAGCTGTGACGGATTGGGAATCACCCAAGAATGTAATAGAAGTTCGTAGTTTCCTCGGCTTAGCAGGTTACTACAGAAGGTTCATAGAAAATTTCTCGAAAGTTGCTAAGCCTATGACAGAATTGCTAAAAAAGGATAAGAAGTTTTCTTGGACTGAAGGTTGCGAAATCAGTTTCCAAGAATTGAAGAAGAGACTTGTAACAGCACCAGTTCTATGTCTACCAAATTTGGAAAAGGATTTTCAAGTGTATTGTGATGCTTCTCATCAAGGGTTGGGTGCCGTACTTATGCAAGATGGTAAAGTCGTAGCTTATGCTTCGAGACAACTCAAAACTCATGAAGTAAACTATCCTACTCATGATTTGGAATTAGCTTCTGTCGTCCATGCACTCAAAACATGGAGACATTACCTTTTGGGAAAGCGTTGTGAAGTATTCACCGATCACAAGAGCTTGAAGTACATCTTCACCCAGAAGGAAATCAACATGAGACAAAGAAGATGTCTAGAACTTATCAAAGATTACGACTTAAGTTTGCAATACCATCCTGGTAGAGCAAATGTAGTAGCGGATGCTCTAAGTCGTAAGACATTTGTAAATGGCCTTACAAAAGGGGAATTGCCAGATGACTTATGTAAGCAATTCAAAGAACTCAGATTGGAGATTGTACCAGAAGGACATCTCATGTCCTTAGATGTTCAACCCACTCTGTTGGACAAGATCCGAGAAGTCCAGAAAACTGATGAGGAAATTGAAAAGATTAAAGTAAACATTGGTTTAGGGAAAGCTAAGAGTTTTCATGTTGATGAAAAGGGTACTTTATGGCACGGGAAACGTATATGTGTTCCACAAGACCCAGAGTTGCGGAAACTGATCTTACAAGAAGGTCACAACTCTCCATATTCTATTCACCCAGGAAACACCAAGATGTACATGGATATGAAAGAAAGATTTTGGTGGAACAATCTCAAAAGAGACATTGCCGAACATATTGCCTTGTGTGATGTGTGTAGCAGAGTCAAAGCAGAGCATCAAAAACCAGCAGGTTTGCTTCAACCACTACCTATTCCTGAATGGAAGTGGGAAAATATTGGTATGGATTTCATTACCGGATTACCAAGGACCAGGTCAGGGTATGATTCCATATGGGTAGTAGTGGATCGCCTAACTAAAGTGGCTCATTTTATACCCGTGAAGACAACTTATACCAGTGCCAAGTTAGCAAAATATACATGAGCAGGATTGTATGCCTTCATGGTGTGCCAGGAGTAATGTGTCTGATAGAGGAACTCAGTTCACATCTCACTTTTGGAGACAACTACATGAATCCTTAGGAACGAGATTGGAGTTTAGCACTGCTTTTCATCCTCAAACGGATGGACAAACAGAAAGGACCAATCAAATTCTTGAGGACATGTTGAGAGCCTGTGCATTAGAATATGGAGCAAGTTGGGATGAAAGTTTGCCCTACGCGGAGTTCTCCTACAATAACAGCCATCAATCAAGTATTGGAATGGCACCGTTTGAGTTACTCTATGGAAGAAAGTGTACCACCCCATTATTATGGAATGGTGTGGGAGAAAGAAACTTATTTGGACCTGATCTTATCAAGGACGCCGAAGAGAAAGTTAAATTGGTTAAGGACAGGTTGAAGATAGCACAATCCCGACAGAAAAGCTACGCGGATTCTAAGCATAGAGAAGTCACCTACGAAGTTGGGGATAGAGCTTATCTCAGAGTATCACCACTTCGTGGAGTGAAAAGATTTGGAGTCAAAGGAAAGTTGGCCCCAAGATATGTTGGGCCATTCAAAATTCTGAGCCGCAAAGGAGAAGTTGCATATGAAGTTGAATTGCCAGAATCTCTATCAGCAGTCCATAATGTATTTCATGTGAGTCAGCTTAAGAAATGTCACCCAGAAATGGAAGAGTCTTCTTTGAAGGATACCATACCTTTGGAAGAGGTTCAACTAGAAAGTGATCTCACTTATGAAGAAAAGCCTGTCAAGATTTTAGAGACCGCAGAGAGAGTCACCAGGACCAAGACTATCAAGTTTTGTAAAGTACAATGGAACCATCACTCCGAAGAAGAAGCAACATGGGAAAGAGAAGATGATCTTCGAAAAGACCACCCTCACCTATTTGCTAGCCAAACCTAATCTCCAGGGCGAGATTCATCTTAAGGGGGTTAGATTTGTAACATCCCAAAAATCATGGTTTCAAAACTCATTCATATCATCTTTACATCATTCATTCATTTAGGGTTTTCTCAAAAATCACTTAGAAACAGAAATTGGGGCTATGATTTCATGTGGGCAATTTATCCTCAAATGACCATCACCCTCTGGATTTTGAGAGCTTAAGTACATGATTGCTTGACTTCATTGTTGGAAAGGTTAGGGGAAGCTTTTAACCAGGATTTAAAGTTTAGAGATGATTTCAAAACCCTAATTCAAATATTTGCAAACTAGAACAACTCTCAGTTTATTTTGAAAAACCAAGCTTGACCCAGCCTTGCAGGTTAAACACTTAGTGAGGATGAATGTTTTTGAACCCATAAACCCTTGCAAAAAGTTCCCAAAACAATTGAACTCCAAAAAGATTTGAATTCATATTAAATTCATACCAGGAAATGGAAATAGAAAAAGAAAAGAGCATCTGAATAGAAAAGGGCCACGCGGTCAGAATCTGGCCCAGCAACCAATCAAGCCCAGCAAGCCCACCCGGGGATCCTCGTTTCTTCTCACACGCGCGAGCACACTCACTGAGCCACTGACGGCCAGACCCCACACCCATCTCGTGCATATCGCTGACGAGTGGACCCTGGACACGCTGTCATCGTCTTCCCCAAAACTCGCCCGCGACCACGTCGCAGCTGCAGTGACTGCCGGTGATGGCGCGGCTTAATTGGGCAATTAAACGCAGGAGTTTCTTGTCGACTCCCCGGCTATAAGATCCCCACCTCCCCACGACCATTTTCCCCCAGTCAATCGCACACTCACGCCCCCAGGCTGCCCTCAATCCTCCGCGAATCGCCGCTGACAGAGCCCCTCTGGCGACCAATTCCGGTGAGCCTCGAGTTCCCCTCTGTCTCTCATTCACACTATCTTGTTCAGTGAACTCATACGCATCTTCTGACACTCGCCGTTTGCCTTCGCATGACCCCTAGCTTTGGCAACATCGACGACTGGCCGCCACCGTCTTCTTCACGAACTCCGGCGACCTCTCTCCGTAAGTAGCCACCGCCCCTTGACCTCTGGTTGATATGCATAGAATCCTCATCATCGTGCGCATCTGACAGTGTCCCTATTTTGGCCTAGCACGACGAGAAACCTCGCCAACGTCGACAACTGACCGTGGCTGACGTTTTCGCGAACTCCGGCGAGCAATCCCAGTAAGTTTCGAGCGCCCCTTGCTTTCTTGTTCACCCGAGCGTGATCGTAGTTGTCCTGCGCATCTTCTAAACCCATTGGTTCGTGCTCAGGCGACGCAGAACATCGGCAACGACTC
Organism: Avena atlantica; assembly: GCA_910589765.1. Classification (NCBI taxonomy): domain Eukaryota; kingdom Viridiplantae; phylum Streptophyta; class Magnoliopsida; order Poales; family Poaceae; genus Avena; species Avena atlantica. The sequence continues at coordinate 44,600,506 of OU342736.1, read as the reverse complement.
CGACAACCCCCACTTGACGCCAGGCGCAACTCCGACGAGGTCTAGAGCCCATCTCCGAACGCCCCTCCACAAGCCAGTACCACGACGAGCTTCAGCAGCCTCCGGCGAACCTGGTAATACCCCTCTCCCTCTCGCGGACGACATAGAACACCGGCACCGCCACTGACTGACGCGCCGCCGCCTGTCACCGCCGGCAGCGCCGCTCGTTTTTGGTTAGAAGAAATTTAGCCGTTAGATCTAAATCCTACGCGTAGAAACACCTCACTTAACGAAGGGGTATGGACGAATCTGAGCCGCGCAGTGTTAGTTAGATCCAACGGTACAGAAGGGTGATCCGGTGCGAACCGGTACGCGCCAGTAATTACGCGACGCGTGGCCAGGTTTGGATTAAAAACATAATTTAAAACCTGATTTAGATTCAAACTTTAAATGCTTATAACTTTTGAATCCCACGTTGGATTTTTACAAACTTTATATCGTTGAATTCAGTGAAACAAGACCTTTCTGAATATCCACTTTATTTAGCATATAGTAACAGTAAAAGTGAGTTTATTTGTGGAACAAGTTTGGGGCTAGTTTAGATATAGTTTTATTCTTGTTTATTATTTTGAGACCAAATTGGTGTAATTAGCAAACTTGTGACATATTAGGTTCTGTACTCATGAACATACTTGGTACAATTTTCAAAAGAAATCACCATTAGATAATTCTTGCATGCATGCATTCATGTTATTTTTGATTGTATATAATTGTGTGTAATTGTATGTTATTTTCTTGTGTAGAGTTTGCTAGTGATTGTGATTGTGAAGAGTGCTACTCTCCCCACTACCAAGGCAAGTGATATTTTCATGAATATTCCTATCCTAAGTTTTATGATAGCATTAGTTATTTTGCTAAAGTGTTGCATGATATTTTGCTAAGTGCTAAATTGGGAAATCCTAAGTAGAGTGAAATAGTAGAATGGTTAGGGAAATATTCCTAAGTTAGGTTACCATATTGCCTAGCCTAGCTCATAGCAAACAAGGGTGGTGAACAACTATATATTATGAGATAAAAATATACTAAGTCAAAGAGGCTTATATTTTTCTTAATAAAACAACTAAGACAAATGAACTCCTGGGCGGAATGGGAAGATTGGGTTATGTTGAGTGGTTACACAAGGCCATGGACTTGGGTTGTGTATCTCACTTGTGGAATGCCACCCAGGCACAAAGGGATTTGGAGGCCAAGTGTTGAGACAGCTTACAGTGCAGCCACTTGGCAAAAATGGGCTCTGCCTTGATCATATAGGTTGCTAGAACTTAGTCTTTTGGACAGTTGGTGGTAGATGGGATGATAGGTTGGAACGCGTCCATTTGACTAAGGAAAGGCTTCTGAAAGGTCCTGTCTTGGGAAACCAAGTCTGGTGGGGAAAGTGCACAACCTCTGCAGATGGAAAAACTAAGTACTTAGCCTTGTCCAAGGAAATGGACACTTTGAGCATCAAGACATGGAAGCTACAAGAATCTCATCACTCCAACTTCTACAATAAAAATTTGTGGGTGAACAAGGGTGAAGGACCCCAATGTCTATTGGTGGTTTCTTTTGGAATGTTTTTGATAAGGAAAAACTTAGCAATTTCAACTAATAGGAAAATCTATTTTCAAGCAAAAGCAAGCCAAGCTACACTTAGCCATAATGCATATAGTTATATAGTCCACTTAAAATATACCAAGGTATCACTTGCCAATACTATTCCAAAGTATTGACCCTCTGTGGCTGTAACTTGTGATGTTGCAGGTTACTCCGATGATGAATAGGAGTCATGAGTCTACACTCAACATGCTTGCCTGTGGCACATGAAGATGAAGACTTGTGTTTATTTATTTGTTCCTTAAAACTCTTGTATTAGGCCTATGGCCATGAGTTGTAAAAGACTATATTTTATCTCTGGAATGAATGTAATAAACGACCTTTGTATCTGTGTACTTCATCTTAAACTGTGGATGCTAGCATTGATCCAGGGACTAGCATTGCAATCACAGGGATCCTTTCCTCTATAAAGGAGGGGTCTAACAGATGGTATCAGAGCACTGTGTTGCCTGTAGGATTATGACCCTAGGATTGGAAAACCACTAAGGAAAAAGTTTTTCAACTACTCCTACACTTGTCTATTCTTCTCGTAAAACTTTTCTAATCTCTTTCAACTTCCTTTGTAGATGAACTCCATCAACGAAGCTGTGAAGAAGGGACCACTCATGACCATGACCTTGGAGTGTGAGACTGAGTTTCCCAACATTCTCAAGGACCTCATGGAGGCAATGGATGCACATGGTGAAGCCGTGTACAAGGGCTTTCCAGTGATGGATGAAGGAGTGGAGTATTGGTGGGTGCAACTTCACTTGTACAAAAACAAGGAAGACAACCACAAAGAAAAGGGATTCTGCATGTACACCAACACAACAATGCACACCACGTTCTTTGAGTCAGCCCGGGATGCAGCTTGGAGGACTATCAAGGAACTAAGTGCTAGAGTCAAATGCAGAATACTCAACCTCCAAAAGGACTTAGAGAAAGAGAAGGAACTTACTCAAGAATTGGAAGACAACAACCAAGAAATAAGGAGAGATGTGATAGATTTAGTGATTGAGTCCAGGGAGCAAGATTGGTGGATTGCCTCTAGGAACATTGTGTTTAATAATAGATCCCGTGAGATTGGACTGTAAGAAACTACGTTAGTTGGACCACCACCTATCACCTTATTTCCAAAACATATTCTAATTAAGTGTTGGACCTTTGATTAATGTAATAGACTTACGTATGCATGATTTGTGTGATGATTGTATTCCATGGATATGTATGAATGTTTGTCTCGAATTACCTTGATTTGTGTTGTTCTAACTTTTTCATTCTTATAAATAGATGCCTATTGCCATCAGCACTATTGAGGAGTTTCGGGTTACTCGTTTTGGTTCCCGTATCATTGAGCTTACCACTCTGCTTGATCTCCCTCTTCCTACCATTACGGTGTACCCACTCACCAAGTTCGAAAGGAAGGACCTCTGGGGCTTCAAAGTGAATCAGCCCGGACGCCAGACTGAGCCTACTACAGAGGCCATCGTCTTCAAGCTGATGCACGATGACAGGGAGAGAGGGATGGAGGTAGTCATGCAGGACCTGATAGGACGACTGTTAGGCCGTCACTCCCGACAGGTTAGGGGTACTCACTTTCACGTCTTCGGAAGACGTGATGTTGACGGAGAGTCCATCGACTTCGAGGACGACTCGAGGAGCACCGCAGAGCCGATACGCCTTTATCTTCAGGACTTAGAGACTCTTCTCAGGCACGTAGATACGGACAGGACGAACGTCATGCTAGGAAATGACGAGCTTCAGGTGCAGCTTCGCGAGAAGGACAAACTTTTTGCGCAGCAGGATGAGATGATCAAGGAAATGGAGACAAAGTTCGAGGCTCAGGACCGCAAGTTCAAGAGTCAAGAGAAACGCGTCCAGGATAGGAACAAGAGGATCCGGGACATGACCGAGGAACTGAAGTCCAAGGACTTCGAGCTTGAGCAGCAGCAGATGGTTATTGAGAGGCTTCGCTCCCAGAAGAGGGCTCTCAAGACCAAAGTTGATTCTTTGACCACTACGATTGAGGAGAACAAGACCGCGATGGAGAACGCAGGTCTTACCTTCGTCGAGGAGGAGATTGACGCTGATGAGTAGACTTGACTACTCGTTTATGTTTTCATACTTGTTTTTGTGAACTTGTTTTTGGACCATCCGACATGTGGATGGCTTGCCACTTGTGTGTATCACTTCATGAGCTTGTTATGTGGTTGTTGAACTTTTATTCTTATGTTGCTTGTTATGTGATTGCTTATGTTGTATTGTGCATAAAACATCTATGGGTATCTCATTCTTATCTATTTGAACAAACCACAGATGCCTCCCGTCGCGCAAACCCCAACCCCAACAACATTACCCCGGAAATGCAACAAATGATGAATGCGCAAACCCAGCTTATGCAAATGATGACAACGTTCATCCAAAACCAGAATAACAACAACAACAACAACAACAACGACCCCAACAACAACAACAACAACAACAACAACAACAACAACAACAACAACCCACCGGGTTTCGATATGCTCACCAGATTTCTGCGTTTGAGGCCAGCAAAGTTTTCGGGAACAACTGATCCCATGGTAGCTAATGACTGGTTACGTTCTGTGAACAAAGACTTAGTGACCGTGGGCTGCACGGATGCTGAAAAGGTCAGGTTTGCAGCACATCTGTTGGAAGGACCAGCCGCCACATGGTGGGACAACTTCCAAATCACCACTCCTATTGATGAGGTGACTTGGGCTATCTTTGAGGATGGCTTTCGCACTGCTCATATCTCATCAGGAATGATGAGTCTGAAAAAGAAGGAGTTTCTCAACCTGAAACAGCGCCACCGCAGCGTGGCAGAATACATAGAAGAGTTCAACAATCTGGCGCGCTATGCACCGGATGAGGTTGATACAGATGCCAAGAGAAAAGAAAAGTTCTTGGAAGGTTTGAATGATGAGCTGAATCTGCAGTTGGCTGTGGCATATGTTCCAACTTATCAGTCTTTGTGTGACAAGGCTGCTATTTTGGAGAGTAAGATAAAGCAAGTCGAGAGTAGAAAGAGGAAACACTCCGACAAGCACATCTCGGGATCGTCTCACAAACGATCTCACTATGATGACAGTGGCAGTTCAGGATCCCATAAAAATGGGAAATTCAGCAAGCACAACCACCACCGTCATGACAACAAACATCACCACAGTCATGACAAGGACAAGTACAAGAACCACAAGGGTGGACATAAGAGCCACTATGGTCGAAATGTTAGTGGTAGTGGAGGCCAACCTCCTAAAAGGGACATCAGTCAGGTTGAGTGCTTCAAATGCAAAAAGCTAGGGCATTATGCAAATGAGTGTCCTGAAAAGAAAGTTGAAGGACCTAACAAGCCAAATCCTTTCCAGAAAGGACAGGTTAACCACATAAATGTGGAGGAGGTCTATGAGGAGCCTGATGCCGTGGCTGGTAAGTTCAGACTCAATTCAATTTTAGCATTTGTACTCTTTGATACCGGTGCATCTCATTCATTCATATCAAGAGCATTTGTTGAAAGAAATGAACTACCGGTAGAAACCATTGGGTGTCCTATAAGAGTAAGTTCTCCAGGGGGAGAAATGATAGTGAACTCAGGATGTCATGACTTAGTCATAGAATTTGGAAAACATAAGTTCCCAGTGAACCTAATAATCCTGAATTCCCAAGGGTTGGATGTGATTTTGGGAATGGATTGGATGGCTAAGTACGAAGGAATATTAGATTGTGCCAATCGTACAGTTACACTCACAACTCCCGAAGGAAAAAGAGTAAAATTTAAGTCAAACTTTGAATCCAAGGGAAGTAAGCTAAATTCTCTTAAGGGGGTTAGCATGGACAGTGTACCAATAGTATGTGAGTATCCGGATGTGTTTCCGGAAGAGTTACCAGGAATGCCTCCGGATAGAGATGTGGAGTTTCTGATAGATTTGGTGCCAGGATCTGGACCAATAGCAAAGAGACCGTACAAAATGTCTGTTGATGAATTGAAAGAACTCAAGAAACAGCTAGGAGAGCAATTACAGAAAGGGTTTATTCAACCAAGTTCTTCATCTTGGGGAGCCCCAGTATTGTTCGTGGAAAAGAAGGATAGAACACAAAGGTTATGTATTGACTACCGTTCTCTCAACGAGGTTACCATCAAGAACAAGTATCCTTTGCCAAGAATCAACGACTTATTTGATCAGCTAGAAGGAGCATGCGTATTCTCGAAGATTGATCTCCGATCAGGGTATTTTCAACTCAAGATACGAGAACAAGACATACCAAAAACAGCATTCACCACAAGATATGGATTGTATGAGTATACTGTGATGCCTTTTGGATTAACCAACGCTCCAGCATACTTCATGAATATGATGAATAAAGTGTTCATGGAATTCCTTGACAAGTTCGTTGTCGTTTTCATCGATGACATCTTGGTTTACTCCAAGAGCAAGGAAGAGCATGAAGTTCTTGGGTGGATCTTTCTCTCTCTCTCTCTCTCTCCTTCTTTTGCTTGGTCTAGCTAGTGCCATGCAAGTACCTCTTTCTCTTGCCTTTTGAGTTTTATTTGTAATGCTTGCATGGATCACTCCTTCCTTTGCTTGATCTTGTTTTGACTTGTTAGAAACCCTAGCTCTCTCCCTCCCTCTCTACCTCTCTAGCTAATCTTTTAACCACTCCTCCAATCCCTTTTTTTCCCTCCCATGCATGATCATGAGACCATGTGTGCTTTCTCTCTTGATGTGCCTTGCCCTATTTTACCTCTTCCTTAGTCGAGCCCCTTTTCAAAACCTCCTGGTAAAATGCTCCAAATATTTTTGAAATTATAAAACAAGTTTGGAAATTGAAATAGGATAAAATAACAAACAAATGTCTAAAAGACAAATAAATAAAAGGGCAGAACTATACCTGGTAGCAGCCATTTTGGCCCAGGTGCCTCAGCCGATCGCAGTAGCAGCCCATCAGACAACCTTCCCCGGCCCAACTCGCCTCCCTGGCCCGATACCCCTTCGCTCACGGCGCCGTCGCCCTGTACTTCTTCTCCGTCGCCCTCCTCTCTGCAGGCACGCAGACGGAAAGCAGCAGGGAGCAGGTGGCCGTCTCCGCCGTCAGCCGCGTCATCCTCCCTTCCTCCTTCTTATCCTGGGCCGAAGCCTTCTCTGAAACCCTATCTTTCTTCCCATCCTTCCTCGCACCCCTCCGCCGCCATGTCCCGACCGACGGCTGCTCCGGCGCCCGCCTGAGCGTGTTGCGCGTAGCCCCGTCCTCGCTCCCGTACTCCAGGTACCAAGCGACCCTCCCCGTTTGTGTTCTGGCCCTGTCCTTCTCTTCCTACCTCTAGCTCGTCGGTGACCGTCGTTGTCTGCAGGTTGTGCCCCGTAGGCGACCCCACCCCGGCGATCTTCCAACGACCTCGCGCCCCGCATCACCGGGAATTGGACCCGGAAGGACCCCGCTAGCTCCGCCTCGTCTTTCCCCCTCGCATCCCTTGGTGAGCATCCTTCCCAGGCCCGCCGTACCGCCTCGCCCGCTCTGGCGCTCGCGCTCTGGCGCACGCCGCGCTCGCCGCGCGCGCGAACGGCAGCAGTAGCAGGAACCGCCCGAGCGCAGCCTCTGTTTTCTTCACCTCGCCCCGTCCGCTACGGCCCTCCATCGCAGAAATCCACAACATGGAAATCGTAGACCTAAGTTCCCTCTGCGTTTTTGGTTTTTGCACCATCTCCTAATTCGCGCTAGATCCTTCGCCATCCTCCTCCGAAGTGGCGCCGTCCTCCTGTCGCCGCTGTTCGGTGTGTACGGTTTCCTCCGTCAGTTCAGACTGCTGTTTTCGGCCTCTGTTCCTCGCCGTTTCCCCACCGCTGAAGCCCAGATCCGGCGACGACCCCTTGACGGAACTTGTAGCTCTAGCCAAGCTCTGCATTTTACGTTTTGGTGGTTCTCCCTAATTCTCTATGGTTTGCTCGGCATCGTCGGCCGAAGTCAGGGCTCAGCTAGATGCTCTCGCGTTGTTTTCAGTTCGTCAGTCTATCCAACCAGCCAGACGTTTTTCTGCTTAGGCCCCTAGGGCTCCTGGATATCAACCCGCAGCCCCAGACCCCACCGCCAGCCTCTAGACGTTTTAAGCAAAAACCCCTGAGGAACCCCCTTTCCCCACCCGCAGTACAACCCACCTTGGTCCCACGTGGCAGCCCAGTCAGCACCCCAGGTCCCACCTGTCGGTGTCTAGGGCTAGGTTAGCCTGAGTATTAAGATGTTTCTGTTTTCAGAATTCAAACTCAAATTTCAAATCTGTTCAAATTTAATTGAATTCATAACTTATTCCTGGTTTGGAATTTGAATTCAAACCTTATATGAAAAATGTTCAGTTTTTGAATTATAATTCAAATTCTTATTCAAATATTTTCAGAATTATTTTATTTAGTCAACCTTTGACTTTAACCCTAATTAATTAATTTTGACTTAAAATAAATTTAATTTCATAATTTCAAATAATACAAATGTTATATGTTTCTGAACCAGAAAAATGTGAGGATTTCAAATATGCTATTTAAATTACCTTTTGAACATTTTAAATTCCAAGTTGAGTTAAATTACAACAAATGCCACTGGAACTAAATAATTTAATAACTTTTGATTTATAATTCCAAATTTAACAAATGATATGTCTAAAATGATCAGCTCGACGAGACCTTTCTGTTTATGCTATCCATGACTTCAATTGCAGCATGCATCATATAAAAATATAGTGTACAGCAACTGTTATGGCAACAAATGTGATCCAAAACCCCATTAAAATGTTATTACTTGTCTTCCACACCTCACCATGCCATGTTACATTATTGCCATGTAAATTGTGCATCATTCATCATGGCATGATTGTTTGCTTGACGCATCTTGTTCATATGCTTGTGCTCTATATTCATGTTGGCCTTGTTTGTTTGGTTTTTCTCGGATAGACACTGAGCAGGGGTTATATCAAGAGAACCAGGAGCACTACCCAGATCCGTCCCTCGCTTCAACTGAGTTGCCAGGCAAGCACTACCACATGCTTGCATACATACAGTATCGATTGCCTCTACCTTATTCTTGCATCATTGAGTCGCGATTGCATTAAATTGAATCCCAAGTATTGCATAGCCTTTACTTTAAACCCCACCAAGCTTGTCCCTCCATCCCATGAGCCATTACTACAGGAGTTGTTTGAGCCATGCGAGTCGTAGAACAGCATGTGTAGGGTATGTGAGAGTCTGACGGATAACGAGGTACCTAAACAACTTAACCTGAGTAGAAATGGGATAACTAATGAAAGTGGCACCGGTGAGCAACATCTGCTATTTGGTTTTTCCTGCTCACTTGTGTCCCGTAAGACCCCGAGTACTTGATTCCTGTTCCAAGATTTATCGCGCTATCCACATGCGGGAGGTATATGGGACCCACCTGAGCCAGAGCTTGATTCCGTCTTATTTCTTGGGGCCACAACTAGTTTGAGGTTTTATTTACTATCCTGTACCTATGCCATGCTTTACTGCTTTATTTACGATTGTGTGAGGAGCACGCTGTACTGTTTTGGAAGCGGAGTGTTTTCGCGGTATCGACAGTCCCCGTTTGGGGATCTGCTGTCGCTTACAGCCATTGTCGCAAACCTTGAGTCCGTCTCGAAGCTTGCTTACTTCGTTGCGGGTGTACTCCAAGGGGTGGCCCCCTGAAATAATTCTAAATCCTGTGATTGCTTTGTCGTGAAGGCCTCGTTGGGTTTTGTTTTGGTTTTTCCGAGGTTGATCGAGTGTGTGTTGCTATTTGTGCACCCCGGCCGGGTAAAACTTTCTGAAAGCCGTGTCCGCGATTATGGACGACTTGGAGCACAGTTTCTCGATCATAGACAAGCATAACTAAAGTACCGCTTTAATATGACTAAATAATTGACTAGTAAATAGTGCAACACTCATGGAATGGTTAATAAAATTGCCAACGGATGGGGGATTGTTCGTCCGCTTCCTCGTCGGTAAGCGGGGAGGAGGATGGATCCGTGGTATTACGGCTATAACAGTTGACATTAATTCACGGACATCCGTCTATCTTTGGTTAGGCGGATGGTTAGCGTTTATCTGTAGAACTGCTAGGGTTTATCTTTCGCTGCAATTGCGTCACCCCAGGTTGTGTCCCCTTTAGCAGCATTAAGACTTGCTGAGTACCCTTAGGGTCTCACACGATAAATTATTGGTTCAGATGAACAGGTACCCTCGCAGGACGGATACTGGGTTGAAGAGGCTGATGATGTGGGCAACGACCGTTCGGTGTAGAGATTCCGGGAACGGGGATCCGTGAGATCTGTGGTTGGGATGTGCTTATTTCTATGGCATCTTATGCCGATCTGCTTCTTATCCGTACTCGGACTTGTTTGCCGCTTCCGCATGATACTCTGATGTGTGTTGTATGAGGAAGTATCCTAAAATATTAGATCTATCTAGGTCATTTGAATCTTGCCGTATGGCGTTGCTATATTTCCTTTCTTTCTAGATGGTATGGCTCTGATGTACTCTTGTATGGTGGCTTGCATACATACCCACTTGTGTATGTAGTTGATCCCTTCGCCTGCCGATTACGCCGCCCGTACAGGTCCCGATGAGATGGAAGTGGTTGGGACGGCCGAGAGGTCTACCCGTGAGTGTCTTTTAGGGCCCCACCGTACTATCTCAACCACTACCGCTCATCCAGTCTTGCAGCTAGGAGCGTAATTCACCGAGGTAGTTACAATTGGTATCAGAGCCATCCCGACCTTCAGGGTTTCAGCCAAACGGTCGTTGTCAGTCTAGCAAATATTTTGGTAGTTATGTATACTAGGGAAAAACAAAACGCGTGAGTAGGACTGCTTCCACTTTTCTTCTTACCCACCCACCCACCCTTTTCTGGTAAGGAAGTGCAACGTTTTCACTCCTCTTCTAAAAATTCAAACTAGGATTCACGTGTTCTGGGTTTCCGTAGTACCATAGGTTGTGTGTGTGTATGTGTGTGTAATCCCTTGTCTATCTGTTGCATCCAAGTTGTTATCTTATCTGCCTTTGGTTATCAACTGTTGGTACATTCCATACCGACAGGCTTTTGCAAACCGACGCAATCTATCTTCCTCTTTGTATCCGACGTTATCTTGTTTGGGGTGTTCGTTTCCGTAGTTACCAATCTTTAGGTTCAACATGAGAAGAAGGGGTTAGGATATGTGTTCCACTTGTTCATGTGCGGAGTAATGATCTGAGTGCGGGATGGAGTCGCGACCATACCACTACTTTTATCATTCGCTTTTGTATATTGAATCGGTAGAGTCACTAATCTTGATTCGTTAAGTAATTTTGCGCATCTATTGGTATTTTAATGCCGAAATTTGTGGAATTTTTTTTTCTTTGATATATTTGTGTACCACACTCCTTTTCAGTCGTGTGCGATATGCTTAATATCTTTTAGGTGCTTTGAACTTTGTTGATATTTTAATATCATCTCAGTAAATTGTATCCTTTAATCTTGGTTAATTCCATCTTGGTACTATTTTGGATTATTATCATTCTCCATTATAGTACTGACTTGTGTTTTATATCAATCTCAGGATGGCTCCACCATGCCGTTCAGATGAGGACATACCACCAGAACTTGGGGCTGCGTTGTCAAACATAGCAAATGCCTTGGCAGCAATGCAGCAGAACCAGCAGCGCTTGGAAGAAAGCGTCAGGAGAAATGAGTTTGCTCCACTTCCTCCACCTCCCAAGCGAGGAGACATCAAGAGCTTCCTGAAATTCAACCCTCGTCAGTTTGATGTGTCTGATCGCCCACTGGATGCAGATGATTGGCTACGTGAGATGTCAAGGTTGCTCGAGACTGCTGATGTTCCGGAACAGGAGTGGGTCAAGTGTGCTACTCACCTTCTGAAGGGAGATGCAGCTCTTTGGTGGGAAAATTACTTGAAGGCAAGCTGCACTGGGTTCCAGCCAACTTGGGAAAGGTTCACTGGAGCATTCAAGGAGCAGTTTCTCTCAGAGATTGTAATGGAAAGGATGAAGGAGGCTTTTCTCAACCTGAAGCAAGGAAATGATAACGTCAACACCTACATCAGGAACTTCATGAATCTCTCTCGTTATGGTGGTGATGAGGTATCAGATGACAAGAAGAAGCAGAAGAGGTTCAGGCAAGGGCTCAATGCATCGATCAAGTATGCGATTACTCATGCAAGGCCGACATCTTTCCTGGAACTACAACACACAGCCTTGCAAGAGGAGGCAAGCAGGCAAGTGTTTGAGGAGTCCAAGAAACACAACAAGGATGCATCAAGCTCTGCAGTTATGGCAGCTCCTTCTAAGCGGCGTGTCTGGGTTCCTAACACCCCACCGTCGCTCCTGGCTCCACCAAGACCTTCAAGCTACGCGTCAAGGCCACTAAACTCCATCACTGCGGCTCCCAGGGGCTACAACAACCACCACCCTGGAGCGCCTGGCGGAGTCCCTGGCTACGCTGCTCCACGTCCACCTGGTGTCTGCTTCACGTGTGGAGATCCTGGACATCAAAACTGGAACTGTCCGATGAAGAACAAAGCTCTACCTCAACCCCCGCCAAGATCTGCAGCAAGCTCTCCTATGGTTCGTGCACCACCACCTCGGGCTCTCAACATCAACACCAAGCCCGGGTCTGCGGTTGTTCGTGCCAACTGTGTCAACGCCACTCAAGCTGAGCATGCACCTGGAGTTGTGATGGGTATGCTTTCCGTTAACTCAGTCCCTGCACGAGTTTTGTTCGATTCTGGTGCATCGCATTCTTTTGTTTCCATCAAGTTTGCAAGTGAGAATGGGTTAGCGACGGATCCTCTTCTCAAGAAGTTAATGGTTCTTTCTCCTGGAGCTACAATGGCAGCTTCTAAAATCAGCCATGGCAATCAAATTGAGATTGGTGGTTCTTCGTTCTCGGCGTCCTTAATTCTTCTGGGCAATTCTGACATTGATGTCATCTTGGGCATGGATTGGTTAACAGCAAATGCAGCTGTGATTGATTGTGCTGAACGCTCGGTTTCTCTGAAGATTCCTGAAGGCCATATAGTCTTTTCTCCAAGTCTGACTCCTGCTGTCCAGCTTTTCTCTTTGGCGGCTCTGAATGATGATGCTATGGAAGTCATTCAGAGTGTACCGGTGGTCTGTGAGTTCCCAGATGTCTTTCCTGAAGAGTTGCCGGGTATGCCTCCGGACCGCGAGGTTGAGTTTGTGATTGAACTTGAACCTGGAACGGCTCCTATCTCCAAGCGGCCTTATAAAATGGGACCTTCTGAGTTGGCTGAACTCAAACGTCAGCTTGATGAACAAGAGAAGTTGGGTTTCATTCAACACAGTACTTCTTCTTGGGGTAGCCCAACAATCTTTGTGAAGAAGCGTGACAGGACCGATAGACTATGTGTTGACTACCGGGCTCTCAATGCTAAAACCATCAAAAACAAATATCCCCTTCCGCGGATTAATGATCTCTTCGATCAGCTAGATGGAGCTGTGGTATTCTCTAAACTGGATTTGAGGAGTGGTTATCACCAAATCAAGATTCGCAAGGAAGATGTGCCTAAAACAGCTTTCACCACCCGCTATGGCCTGTATGAGTACACGGTCATGTCTTTTGGTCTCACCAACGCACCTGCTACCTTCTCGAGGCTTATGAACTCGGTTTTCATGGAGTACCTTGATAAGTTCGTTGTGGTCTATCTGGATGATATCCTGGTCTATTCTAAGTCCAAGGAAGAGCATGAAGAACACCTGCGGTGTGTCCTAAACAAGCTTCGTGAGAACCGCTTGTATGCAAAGTTCTCAAAGTATGAGTTTTGGCTGCCTGAAGTAACCTATCTTGGTCACATTATCTCTGCCAAGGGCATTGCAGTCAACCCGGAAACCGTGAAGACAATTGTTGAATGGCTTCCTCCTGTTAATGTCAAAGAAGTGCGGAGTTTCCTCGGTTTGGCTAGTTATTTCCGTCGCTTCGTTCAGAACTTCTCGAAGATAGCGAAGCCTCTCACCGATCTCCTCAAGAAAGGCAAGAAATATCTTTGGACTCCTGCGTGTCAAGCAAGTTTTGAGACACTCAAAGAGAAGCTCACTTCCACACTAGTCTTGGTTCCTCCGGATACATCTAAGCCTTTCCAGATATTCTGCGACGCCTCTTTGCAAGGATTGGGTGCGGTCCTGATGCAAGAAAAACAAGTTGTTGCTTATGCCTCTCGTCAATTGAAGACGCATGAGATCAACTATCCCACACATGACCTCGAGCTAGCAGCAGTTGTCTTTGCTTTGAAGCTATGGAGGCACTACTTGCTTGGAAACCGTTGTGAGATCTTTTCTGACCACAAAAGTTTGAAGTATATCTTCACTCAGCCTGATCTCAACCTTCGGCAGAGGAGATGGATTGAAGAAATCAATGATTTTGATGTAACCATCAACTACTCTCCGGGCAAAGCAAATGTCATGGCAGATGCGCTTAGCCGTAAAGCTTATGTCAACAACCTCATGATAGAAGAGCAACAGCCTCTTTTGTGCGAGGAATTCCGTCAGCTCAACCTTGAAGTTGTGGAACAAGGGCATCTCCTGAACCTTCTGGCTACTCCTCTCTTGGAAGAAAAGATTCGCTCTCGTCAGCTTGGTGATCCGCACACCAGAAAGCTCATCTCTAAAATTGGGCTTCCGAAGTATGAGTCCTTCCACGTGGATGATCAAGGCACGCTTTTCTTTGAACACCGGATGTTTGTTCCAAACTACCCGGGTTTGAGAGAGCAAGTTCTCAAGGAGGCACACGATTCTGTTCTATCTATCCACCCTGGCAGCACAAAGATGTACATGGACTTGAAAACACAATATTGGTGGCCTGGTTTGAAACGATATTGTGCCAAGTATGTCTCAGAATGTGATGTCTGCCGCAGAGTGAAAGCTGTCCATCAGAAACCTTTTGGTCTTCTACAGCCATTGAAACCTCCGGAATGGAAATGGGAGAAAGTAGAGATGGACTTCATCACTGGCTTTCCAAGGTCGCAGAAGGGCAACAATGCAATCTTTGTTGTCATCGACAGGCTTTCTAAAGTGGCTCATTTCTTCCCTGTCAAGGAAACAATTTCTGGAATTCAGTTGGCTGAGCTCTATATCAACAGAATTGTCTCTCTGTATGGGGTTCCGCTTGAGATCAGTTCAGACCGTGGAAGCATCTTCACTTCAAAGTTCTGGGAGAGTTTCCAAAAGGCTTTGGGGACAAAGTTGAACTTCAGCACTGCTTACCACCCTCAGTCTCAAGGACAAGTCGAAAGGATCAATCAGATTATGGAGGATATGCTTCGTGCTTGCGTTATCTCTTTTGGCATGAAGTGGGAGGAATGTCTTCCTTATGCTGAATTCTCCTACAACAACAGCTTCCAGAAGAGTCTGAAGATGGCACCATTTGAGGCTCTCTATGGTCGCAAGTGCAGAACTCCGATTGGTTGGTCAGGTGCAGGCGAAAGAATCTGGTTTGGCCCTGACATTGTAACTCAAGCAGAGGAGAAGGTGCATATCATTCTTGAAAACCGGAAGATTGCTCAAAGTCGTCAGAAGAGCAACTATGACAGGAAGCACACGGACATGGTGTATGCCCCTGGTGATCTCGTGTACCTTCGTGTCACTCCCATGAAAGGCACACACCGCTTTGGTATCAAAGGAAAGTTGGCTCCTAGGTACATCGGTCCATTCAAGATTCGTGGTAGAAGAGGAGAAGTTGCCTATGCCCTGGAGCTCCCGGAAAAACTCAAGGTTCATGATGTTTTCCACATCTCTCAGCTCAAGAAGTGCTTCAAAGATCCCGGCAGGACCGTGAATCATGAGCTAATTGATCTCCAAGAAGACCTGTCTTATCAAGAACACCCCACCAAAATCCTTGAGACCGCAGAACGAAGGACTCGCAACAAGTCCATCAAGTTCTGCAAGGTGCAGTGGTCACACCATTCTGATGATGAAGCCACATGGGAGCGTGAAGATGAACTCCGTGCCAACCATCCTTCTCTCTTTGTGTCTTCTTCTTCTTCCTAGAATCTCGGGGCGAGATTCCTGTTTAGTGGGGGAGAGTTGTAGCATCCCAGTTGTCTAACTCCTGTAATGCTACTTGTTATAATAATAAAAGGGCCACTTCCAACATATAATTGCTGCATCATCATCATATCATGCTCATGTCATCATGTCACCTTGCATTTGAGCATCATACAAAACCCCTCTTTGCTTTGGTTCTTATCTCATATGCATTATTAATTGTAGTTGCCTCTTGATATTGTATTTGGTTCCTGATATATTGTTAAATGCCCAAGTTGATTTGGGGGCATATCTCTTATTAACTCCACCACCTTTTCTTTTCACCACCTCATAATTCCACCATCCAATTGACATGAGCTTGGCATTTTGGATGAGTTACCTCGAGCTCATGTGGGTTGGGTGGATTCCACTCATAATCTTCTGCTTGGCTTTCCCACCTTTTGGGAATGCATGGAATAATGCCCCATGATTTTTTTGTTGTTTGCACAACATGAACACAGGGCATTTATTGTTTGCATGGGCCATGCAACTCCACCACATCTAGGTCTTTTGGTTTTCTTTTGAAGTTCTTGGGTGGATCTTTCTCTCTCTCTCTCTCTCTCTCTCCTTCTTTTGCTTGGTCTAGCTAGTGCCATGCAAGTACCTCTTTCTCTTGCCTTTTGAGTTTTATTTGTAATGCTTGCATGGATCACTCCTTCCTTTGCTTGATCTTGTTTTGACTTGTTAGAAACCCTAGCTCTCTCCCTCCCTCTCTACCTCTCTAGCTAATCTTTTAACCACTCCTCCAATCCCTTTTTTTCCCTCCCATGCATGATCATGAGACCATGTGTGCTTTCTCTCTTTATGTGCCTTGCCCTATTTTACCTCTTCCTTAGTCGAGCCCCTTTTCAAAACCTCCTGGTAAAATGCTCCAAATATTTTTGAAATTATAAAACAAGTTTGGAAATTGAAATAGGATAAAATAACAAACAAATGTCTAAAAGACAAATAAATAAAAGGGCAGAACTATACCTGGTAGCAGCCATTTTGGCCCAGGTGCCTCAGCCGATCGCAGTAGCAGCCCATCAGACAACCTTCCCCGGCCCAACTCGCCTCCCTGGCCCGATACCCCTTCGCTCACGGCGCCGTCGCCCTGTACTTCTTCTCCGTCGCCCTCCTCTCTGCAGGCACGCAGACGGAAAGCAGCAGGGAGCAGGTGGCCGTCTCCGCCGTCAGCCGCGTCATCCTCCCTTCCTCCTTCTTATCCTGGGCCGAAGCCTTCTCTGAAACCCTATCTTTCTTCCCATCCTTCCTCGCACCCCTCCGCCGCCATGTCCCGACCGACGGCTGCTCCGGCGCCCGCCTGAGCGTGTTGCGCGTAGCCCCGTCCTCGCTCCCGTACTCCAGGTACCAAGCGACCCTCCCCGTTTGTGTTCTGGCCCTGTCCTTCTCTTCCTACCTCTAGCTCGTCGGTGACCGTCGTTGTCTGCAGGTTGTGCCCCGTAGGCGACCCCACCCCGGCGATCTTCCAACGACCTCGCGCCCCGCATCACCGGGAATTGGACCCGGAAGGACCCCGCTAGCTCCGCCTCGTCTTTCCCCCTCGCATCCCTTGGTGAGCATCCTTCCCAGGCCCGCCGTACCGCCTCGCCCGCTCTGGCGCTCGCGCTCTGGCGCACGCCGCGCTCGCCGCGCGCGCGAACGGCAGCAGTAGCAGGAACCGCCCGAGCGCAGCCTCTGTTTTCTTCACCTCGCCCCGTCCGCTACGGCCCTCCATCGCAGAAATCCACAACATGGAAATCGTAGACCTAAGTTCCCTCTGCGTTTTTGGTTTTTGCACCATCTCCTAATTCGCGCTAGATCCTTCGCCATCCTTCTCCGAAGTGGCGCCGTCCTCCTGTCGCCGCTGTTCGGTGTGTACGGTTTCCTCCGTCAGTTCAGACTGTTGTTTTCGGCCTCTGTTCCTCGCCGTTTCCCCACCGCTGAAACCCAGATCCGGCGACGACCCCTTGACGGAACTTGTAGCTCTAGCCAAGCTCTGCATTTTACGTTTTGGTGGTTCTCCCTAATTCTCTATGGTTTGCTCGGCATCGTCGGCCGAAGTCAGGGCTCAGCTAGATGCTCTCGCGTTGTTTTCAGTTCGTCAGTCTATCCAACCAGCCAGACGTTTTTCTGCTTAGGCCCCTAGGGCTCCTGGATATCAACCCGCAGCCCCAGACCCCACCGCCAGCCTCTAGACGTTTTAAGCAAAACCCCCTGAGGAACCCCTTTTCCCCACCCGCAGTACAACCCACCTTGGTCCCACGTGGCAGCCCAGTCAGCACCCCAGGTCCCACCTGTCGGTGTCTAGGGCTAGGTTAGCCTGAGTATTAAGATGTTTCTGTTTTCAGAATTCAAACTCAAATTTCAAATCTGTTCAAATTTAATTGAATTCATAACTTATTCCTGGTTTGGAATTTGAATTCAAACCTTATATGAAAAATGTTCAGTTTTTGAATTATAATTCAAATCCTTATTCAAATATTTTCAGAATTATTTTATTTAGTCAACCTTTGACTTTAACCCTAATTAATTAATTTTGACTTAAAATAAATTTAATTTCATAATTTCAAATAATACAAATGTTATATGTTTCTGAACCAGAAAAATGTGAGGATTTCAAATATGCTATTTAAATTACCTTTTGAACATTTTAAATTCCAAGTTGAGTTAAATTACAACAAATGCCACTGGAACTAAATAATTTAATAACTTTTGATTTATAATTCCAAATTTAACAAATGATATGTCTAAAATGATCAGCTCGACGAGACCTTTCTGTTTATGCTATCCATGACTTCAATTGCAGCATGCATCATATAAAAATATAGTGTACAGCAACTGTTATTGCAACAAATGTGATCCAAAACCCCATTAAAATGTTATTACTTGTCTTCCACACCTCACCATGCCATGTTACATTATTGCCATGTAAATTGTGCATCATTCATCATGGCATGATTGTTTGCTTGACGCATCTTTTTCATATGCTTGTGCTCTATATTCATGTTGGCCTTGTTTGTTTGGTTTTTCTCGGATAGACACTGAGCAGGGGTTATATCAAGAGAACCAGGAGCACTACCCAGATCCGTCCCTCGCTTCAACTGAGTTGCCAGGCAAGCACTACCACATGCTTGCATACATACAGTACCGATTGCCTCTACCTTATTCTTGCATCATTGAGTCGCGATTGCATTAATTGAATCCCAAGTATTGCATAGCCTTTACTTTAAACCCCACCAAGCTTGTCCCTCCATCCCATGAGCCATTACTACAGGAGTTGTTTGAGCCATGCGAGTCGTAGAACAGCATGTGTAGGGTATGTGAGAGTCTGACGGATAACGAGGTACCTAAACAACTTAACCTGAGTAGTAATGGGATAACTAATGAAAGTGGCACCGGTGAGCAACATCTGCTATTTGGTTTTTCCTGCTCACTTGTGTCCCGTAAGACCCCGAGTACTTGATTCCTGTTCCAAGATTTATCGCGCTATCCACATCCGGGAGGTATATGGGACCCCCCTGAGCCAGAGCTTGATTCCGTCTTATTTCTTGGGGCCACAACTAGTTTGAGGTTTTATTTACTATCCTGTACCTATGCCATGCTTTACTGCTTTATTTACGATTGTGTGAGGAGCACGCTGTACTGTTTTGGAAGCGGAGTGTTTTCGCGGTATCGACAGTCCCCGTTTGGGGATCTGCTGTCGCTTACAGCCATTGTCGCAAACCTTGAGTCCGTCTCGAAGCTTGCTTACTTCGTTGCGGGTGTACTCCAAGGGGTGGCCCCCTGAAATAATTATGAATCCTGTGATTGCTTTGTCGTGAAGGCCTCGTTGGGTTTTGTTTTGGTTTTTCCGAGGTTGATCGAGTGTGTGTTGCTATTTGTGCACCCCGGCCGGGTAAAACTTTCTGAAAGCCGTGTCCGCGGTTATGGACGACTTGGAGCACAGTTTCTCGATCATAGACAAGCATAACTAAAGTACCGCTTTAATATGACTAAATAATTGACTAGTAAATAGTGCAACACTCATGGAATGGTTAATAAAATTGCCAACGGATGGGGGATTGTTCGTCCGCTTCCTCGTCGGTAAGCGGGGAGGAGGATGGATCCGTGGTATTACGGCTATAACAGTTGACATTAATTCACGGACATCCGTCTATCTTTGGTTAGGCGGATGGTTAGCGTTTATCTGTAGAACTGCTAGGGTTTATCTTTTGCTGCAATTGCGTCACCCTAGGTTGTGTCCCCTTTAGCGGCATTAAGACTTGCTGAGTACCCTTAGGGTCTCACACGATAAATTATTGGTTCAGATGAACAGGTACCCTCGCAGGACGGATACTGGGTTGAAGAGGCTGATGATGTGGGCAATGACCGTTCGGTGTAGAGATTCCGGGAACGGGGATCCGTGAGATCTGTGGTTGGGATGTGCTTATTTCTATGGCATCTTATGCCGATCTGCTTCTTATCCGTACTCAGACTTGTTTGCCGCTTCCGCATGATATTCTGATATGTGTTGTATGAGGAAGTATCCTAAAATATTAGATCTATCTAGGTCATTTGAATCTTGCCGTATGGCGTTGCTATATTTCCTTTCTTTCTAGATGGTATGGCTCTGATGTACTCTTGTATGGTGGCTTGCATACATACCCACTTGTGTATGTAGTTGATCCCTTCACCTGCCGATTACGCCGCCCGTACAGGTCCCGATGAGATGGAAGTGGTTGGGACGACCGAGAGGTCTACCCGTGAGTGGCTTTTAGGGCCCTACCGTACTATCTCAACCACTACCGCTCATCCAGGCTTGCAGCTAGGAGCGTAATTCACCGAGGTAGTTACATTGGAGGAGTAGCAACACTCTTCACAACCACAATCACTATTAGCACCAAAATCTACACATAAAATAATAGCACCACATTCACATATCAAAATATACAAGCAAAAATATATGAATGCATGCAAATGTCATGTGATAATTTTGCTAAATCAAACAAGACAAGTATATAGTACCGAATCACAAAAAGAAATATTTACACTAAATAAACTTTATTTAGTCTCTAAATCATTTTTCAAATAATTTCTATACTCAAAATAAGCCTATAAATGTCTCTGCAAAAATAATCCATTTTACAGAAGCAAAAAATTAAACACATTGCATGTTGGATAGAATTCCTTCTCTTGATTCCAATGATATAAAATTTACAAAATTTGAACGTGTGGGTCAAAAGTTATGAATTTTACAAGTTTGAACATCTAATAGATCTAAATTCTGTTTTTTAAATTTAAACACTGGCCACGCGGCATGTTCTGATTGGCTCGTACCGGTTCGGCCAGATCGATCAACGTGGGCCGCACGATCTAAGTGAAAATGCACGGCAAGATCTAAACGTACCCCTTCGATAAGTGATCTATTACTATGCGCTGGATCCAGATCCAACGGTTGCCAAGCATGCGACCATGGATGGGCGGCGCTAGCGACGGCGGCGCAGCGGTGGCGCACTGTCAGCGGTGTTTCGGCGCCTACGGAGGGGGCTAGGGTTGGTTGACATGCTTACCAGACTCGCGAGGTCGCGCTGATGTTCAACTACTCGCTGGTGTGGACGGGGGCGTGCTGTGGAGGTCGCTGGGGCTCGTCGGAGTTGCGGGCGACGTCGGGTTCTTGCAGACGACGAAGTTGTCAACGATATGGACCACCCTAACACAAACCAAAGGCGTCAGGGTGTGCACAATGATCTGGCGATCAAGATAGGGTCAGAGAGAAGGCAAGGGGTGGTCGGGTTTTACCAAAATCGTTCACCGGAGTTAGGCGGCGGCTCTGTTGCTTGCTGAGGTGGTCGGGGACGGTGGCCTAGGTCATGCGCGGGCAAACCAAAGACATTAGGTGAAGCACAGAGACATGGCGAACTCGACAGGGTCAAGCAAAAGGCGAGGGCCGCTCGGCGCGGTCAGATGGTGTCGGAGCCGGCGATACAGGAAGCAAAAGAGGGAGAGAGGTAGCTCACCGAGGTCGCCTCGTCATGCTGAAGCCCAACGTCGTCGTGGGGAGATCAGGGGAGCACGGGGTCACTGGCGATTCCTCGCCGGAGACATTACTGACGACGAGCACGCACTGTAGTCGTCGTTGGCGAGGCTTTACGGCAAGCTAAGACAAACGGAAGGCGTCGTTAGATGCGGAAGAGAGTCAGGATCACATGTGCATCACCGAGAGGGAAAGGGAAGGTCGGATGCTACCTGGGGAACGCGCCGGAGTCGAGACAGACGACGGCACTGCTCTACTGAAGAAGTTGCCGAGGCTACAGAGCATGCGCGGCTTAGCGAGTGGTACTGGAGGTTTGTAAGATCCCACCTTTATAAAGGTAAGTATCCCTGTGATTGCAATTCAAGTCCCTGGATCAATTGCTACCATCTACAGTTTAAGATGAAGTGCACAGAAACAAAGGTCATTATTACAACGTCATTCCAGAGATAACATAGTCTTTGACAACTCCATAGCCATAGGCTAGTACAAGAGTTTGACTTAACAATATAAAATAGAAGTCTTCATCTTCATGTGCCACAGGCAAGCATGTTGAGTGTAGACTCATAACCCCTAATCATCATAAGAGTAACCAGCAACATCACAAGTTACAACCACAGTGGGTCAATACATTGGAATAGTATTGGCAAGTGATACCTTAGTAGAATATTAACATCTAGTTACTACATGAATTTGGCTAAGTGTAGCTTAGGCTTGCTTTGCTCAAAATAGGTTTTACCTATCAGTTGAAAACACTAAGTTTTTTTGGCAAAAACTTTCCCAAGGAACCACCAATTGAAATTGGTGAACCTTCACCCTTATTCAACCACAAATTTTAACTTAGAAAAATTGGGATGAGGAGATTCTTGATAGCTTCCATGTCTTGATGCTCAAATTGTCCAATACCAGGGACATGGCTAAGTACTTAGTTTCTTCCATCTGTATAGGTTGTGCACTTTCCCCACAAGACTTGATTTTCACCAAGACAGTTCCTTTCAGAAGCCTTCCCTTAGACCAAATGTACGCGTTCCAACCTATCATCCCACTACCACCAACTGTCCAAATGGCTAAGTTATTGCAACCTATATGATCCAGGCAGAGCCCATAATGCCATGTGGCTGCACTAGAAGCTTCTTAACATTTGGCATCTCAATTCCCGTTGTTCCTGGGTGGCAATCCACAAGTGAGATACACAAGGTAAACCATAGAAATGGGCCTTGTGTAACCACGCAACCAAAAACCACCAAGCAATTACCATTCCACCCTGGTGTTTCATTCACTTAGTTGTTTTATTAAGCAAAACCATAAGTCAAAGACTTAACAATATTTTCCATAGCATAATTATATTCCACCCTTGGTTGCTATTATCTAGGCTAAGCATGGCAATAACAAGTATCTCAACTTAAAGGAAATTCTAACATTTCTACAACTACTAGGATTTCCCAAGCATATCATATAGATACTTAGAAAAATATTCATGCAAGACCTATACAAAAATATTTCTAATGCATAGGCAAAAATATTGGGACATAAGTATGAAGCACCACTTGCCTTTGTAGTTGGGGGAGTAGCAACACTCTTCACAGCCACAATCACTATTAGCACCAAAATCTACACAAAAAATAATAGCACCACATTCACATATCAAAATATACAAGAAAAAATATATGAATGCATGCAAATGTGATGTGATGATTTTTATAAATCAAACAAGACAAGTATATAGTACTGAATCACAAACAAGACAAATATACACTAAATAAACTTTATTTAGTCTCTAAATCATTTTTAAAATAATTTCTATACTCAAAATAAGCCTATAAATGTCTCTGCAAAAATAATCCATTTTAC
The DNA here is from genome assembly GCA_910589765.1 of Avena atlantica. NCBI lineage: Eukaryota > Viridiplantae > Streptophyta > Magnoliopsida > Poales > Poaceae > Avena > Avena atlantica. The sequence goes on along the minus strand of OU342736.1, from coordinate 44,576,956 downwards.
TGAAGCAAAACATTAAACACATTGCATGGTTAGATAGAATTCCTTCTCCTGATTCCAATGATATAAAATTTACAAAATTTGAACGTGTGGATCAAAAGTTATGAATTTTACAAGTTTGAACATCTAATAGATCTAAATTCTGTTTTTAAATTTAAACACAGGCCACGCGGCATGTTCTGATTGGCTCGTACCGGTTCGGCCGGATCGATCAACGTGGGCCGCACGATCTATGTGAAAATGCATGTTCAGATCTAAACGTACCCCTTCGATAAGTGATCTATTCCTATGCGCTGGATTCAGATCCAACGGTTGCCAAGCATGCGACCATGGATGGGCGGCGCTAGCGACGGCGGCGCGGCGGTGGCGCACTGTCAGTGGTGTTTCGGCGGCTACGGAGGGGGCTGGGGTTGGTCGACATGCTTACCAGACTCGCGAGGTCGCGCTGATGCTCAACGACTCGCTGGTGTGGACGGGGGCGTGCTGTGGAGGTCGCTGGGGCTCGTCAGAGTTGCAGGCGACGTCGGTTTCTTGCAGACGACGAAGTTGTCAATGATATGGACCGCCCTAGCACAAACCAAAGGCGTCAGGGTGTGCACAACGATCTGGCGATCAAGATAGGGTCAGAGAGAAGGCAATGGGTGGTCGGGTTTTACCCAAATCGTTCACCGGAGTTAGGCGGCGGCTCTGTTGCTTGCTGAGGTGGTCGGGGACGGCGACCTAGGTCATGCGCGGGAAAACCAAAGACATTAGGTGAAGCACAGAGACATGGCGAACTCGACAGGGTCAAGCAAAAGGCGAGGGGCGCCCGGAACTCACCGGAATTCACTACGGGAGTTCGTCGGTACCGCGGCGGAGTTTGGTGAAATATGGGCAGCCTGGTGGCGACTGGGTGTGGGTGTTTGGGGGGAAAGGACCGCGGCGAGGTGGTGATTAAATAGCCAGAGCAGGGGCGAAAATCTCGCGGTGAATCAATGCAATTGATCACGGCAGTGAAGAGGAGGAAACGGTCGGCGACGACGTGTTCTCGCGCGGGATTTTTGGGAAGATGACGATGATGTGGACAGGGCCCATCGTTCAGTGGCTGCGGGGTAGGTTCCGCGCGGGTGAGAGAAGGAGCAGAGGGGGAATGGCCCGGGTGGGCTTTTGCGCCGGTTCTGGTATTGAGCTAGTTTAGCAGCGCTGGCCTTTTATCAATTCTTTTATGTTTTTCAATTTCTGTTTTGATTTTCAGGAAACATTTTCAAATGATTTTCAAACCAAAATGAATTCAAATTTGTTCTGAATTTTTGTAATATGGATCCAGTTCTTAATTGATCATTTAACACTGTTTTCCACTCAACTTACTTTGGTCATTTGAAATTTTAAAAGAAAACAGTGCCTTTACCATTGCTTAATAAAGTTATAAAAATGGTTTTAAATTCATTCTTTTTTTTGAAAACCTTGTCCAATCTTGGAAATTATCAAACAAACTTAGGATCAAATATCTTTGATTTGAAAACAAATAATCTCTTACTAGAGAGTAGCATTGGGCCAATGCTTTGCTTACATAAAATAATAGACATTCAAATGCTTCTGTTTTGAAATGACTTTGAAAATGATCCTAAAATGATTATGAATGCATGGATGATATGCAAACTTTGAAATCATGATTTTTGGGGCGTTACAAATCTAACCCCCTTAAGGTGAATCTCGCCCTCGAGATTCGGATTGGCTAGCAAATAGGTGAGGGTGGTCTTTCCGAAGATGATCTTCTCTTTCCCATGTTGCTTCTTCTTCAGAATGATGATTCCATTGTACTTTGCAGAATTTGATAGTATTTGTCCGAGTAACTCTTTCTGCAGTCTCAAGAATTTTGATAGGCTTTTCCTCATAGGTGAGATCGCTTTCCAATTGGACCTCCTCCAAAGGTATAGTATCCTTTAAGGAAGTCTCTTCCATCTCCGGATGGCATTTATTTAGCTGACTCACATGAAACACATTGTGAATGGCAGAGAATGATTCTGGCAATTCAATCTCACAAGATACTTCTCCTTTACAACTCAGAATTTTGAATGGTCCAACATATTTTGGGGCCAATTTTCCTTTGACTCCAAATCTCTTCACTCCACGAAGTGGTGACTCTTTAAGATAAGCTCTATCACCCACTTCATAGGTGACTTCTCTACTCTTAGGATCTGCGTAGCTCTTCTGTCGGGACTGTGCTATCTTCAATCTGTCCTTTACTAGCTTGACTTTCTCTTCAGCCTCCTTGATTATTTCTGGTCCGAACAAATTTCTTTCTCCCACACCATTCCATAGCAATGGGGTAGTACACTTTCTCCCATAGAGAAACTCAAACGGTGCCATCTCAATACTGGCTTGATAGCTATTATTATAAGAGAATTCTGCGTAAGGCAGACTTTCATCCCAACTAGCTCCATAGTCTAGGGCACATGCCCTCAACATATCCTCTAAAATCTGGTTGGTCCTTTCTGTCTGTCCATTAGTCTGAGGATGAAAGGGAGTACTGAATTCCAATCTCGTTCCCAATGATTCATGTAGTTGCCTCCAAAAATGAGAAGTGAATTGGGTTCCCCTATCAGACACAATACTCTTGGGTACTCCATGTAGACACACAATCCTATTCATATAGATTTTGGCCAACGTAGCACTTGTATAGGTTGTCTTAACGGGTATGAAATGAGCCACTTTAGTGAGACGATCCACTACTACCCAAATAGAATCATATCATGACCTGGTCCTTGGCAATCCGGTGATGAAGTCCATGCCAATCTTGTCCGACTTCCAATCGGGAATAGGTAGTGGACGTAACAATCCTGCTGGTTTCTGATGTTCCGCTTTCACTCTACTACATACATCACACAAAGCAATATGTTCGGCGATGTCTTTCTTGAGATTACCACCAAAATCTTTCCTTCATATCCATGTACATTTTGGTGTTACCCGGATGAATGAAATATGGTGAGTTGTGTGCTTCTTGTAAAATCAGTTTCCGAAGCTCCGGGTCTTGCGGAACGCAGATACGTTTTCCATACCATAAGGTACCTTGTTCGTCTTCATGGAATCCTTTGGCTTTTCCTTTGCCAATATTTTCCTTAATTTATTCAATTTCCTTGTTCGCCTTTTGGGTTTCCTTGATTTTGTCCAACAAGGTGGGTTGAACATCCAATGACATGAGATGTCCCTCAGGCACAATCTCTAATCTGAGGTCTCTAAATTGGGCACACAGATCATCTGGCAACTCTCCCTTAGTAAGGCCATTCACAATTTTCTTTATCGGGATGGTATTGCAAACTCAAGTCATAGTCCTTGATGAGTTCTAGCCATCTTCTTTGTCTCATGTTGATTTCTTTCTGAGTGAAGATATACTTCAAACTTTTGTGATCTGTGAACACTTCACATCGTTTTCCCAAAAGATAATGTCTCCATGTTTTGAGTGGATGGACAAAAGAGGCTAACTCTAAATCATGAGTAGGATAATTTACCTCATGAGTTTTGAGTTGTCTCGAGGAATAAGCCACAACTTTCCCTTCTTGCATTAGAACTGCACCTAATCCATGATGAGATGCATCACAATACACTTGGAAATATTTTTCCAAATCTGGTAGACATAGGACTGGTGCTGTCACTAGACTCTTTTTCAATTCTTGGAAACTGAGTTCACATCCTTCAGATCAAGCAAATTTCTTGTCTTTCTTTAGTAACTCCGTAGTTCGCTTAGCTACCTTGGAGAAATTCTCAATGAATCTTCTGTAGTATCCTGCAAAGCCAAGGAAACTACGAACTTCTTTCACTGACTTAGGGGATTCCCATTCAGTTACAGCTAACACTTTTGCGGGATCAACTGCTACACCATCTCCTGACACAACATGTCCAAGAAATCCAACTTCATTCAACCAGAATTCACACTTGCTGAATTTAGAATACAGCTTATGCTCTCTAAGCTTCTCTAGTATCAAACGCAAATGTCCCTTATGCTATTCTTTGCTCTTGGATTAGATCAAAATGTCATTGATGAAACAACAACAAATTTGTCAAGGAACTCCATGAACACCTTGTTCATCATATTCATGAAGTAAGCGGGTGCATTGGTCAAACCAAATGGCATCACGGTGTACTCATACAATCCATACCTAGTGGTGAAAGCTGTCTTAGGTATGTCTTGTTCCCTTATCTTAAGCTGAAAATAACTTGACCGGAGATCAATCTTTGAGAACACACAGGCTCCTTCTAGCTGATCAAACAAGTCATTAATTCTGGGCAAAGGATATTTGTTCTTAATAGTCACCTAATTGAGTGAACAATAATCTATGCATAACCTTTGACTTCTATCTTTCTTTTCCACAAACAAGACTGGTGCTCCCCAAGATGAAGAACTTGGTTGGATAAATCCTTTCTGCAACTGTTCTCCAAGTTGTTTCTTGAGTTCTTTCAACTCATCAACTGCCATCTTGTAAGGTCTCTTTGCTATTGGTCCTGATCCTGGCAGCAAGTCAACCAGAAATTCCATATCTCTATCTGGTGGCATTCCCAACAATTCTTCCGGAAACACATCCGGATATTCTCTCACAATAGGCACACTGTCTATGCTAACCCCCTTAAGAGAATTTAGCTTACTCCATTTTTATTCAAAGTTAGTCTTGAATCTAATCCTTTTATTATCCGGGGTTGTGAGTATGACAGTATGATTGGCACAATCAAGAACCCCCTTGTACTTAGTCATCCAGTCCATTCCCAAAATGACATCCAATCCTTGGGAATTTAGGATTATCAGATTAACGAAGAACTTATACTTCCCAAACTCAATGACTAGGTCATGACATCTTGAGTTCACTATCATTTCTCCACCAGGAGAACTTACCTTTATAGGACACCCAATAGTTTCAACTGGAAGTTCATTTCTATCAACAAATGCTCTTGATATGAATGAATGCGATGCACCAGTATCAAAAAGAACAAGTGCTAGAAAAGAATTGAGATTGAACTTACCAGCCACAGCATCAGGTTCCTCATAGATCTCTTCCACATTGATGTGGTTCACCTATCCCTTCTGGAAAGGGTTGGGCTTGTTGGCACCTTCAACTTTCTTTTCTGGGCACTCGTTTGCATAATGCCCCAGCTTCTTACACTTGAAACACTCAACCTGACTGATATCCCTCTTTGCAGGGTGACTGCCACTTCCACTTCCACCTCCACTGTGGTGGCTCTTGTGTCCACTCTTGTGGTTTTTTTACTTGTCATTATCATGACTACGGTGATGCTTGTTGTCATGATGGAGGTTGTGGTTGTTGTTGTACTTTCCATGTTTGTGGAATCCAGAACTCCCACTATCATCATGATGGGCACGCTTGTGAGACGATCCCGAGCTATGCTTGTCAGAGATGTGCTTCCTCTTTCTGCTTTCAACATGTTTCATCTTGTTGTCCAAGATGGTAGCCTTGTCACAAAGTGATTGGTAAGTGGGGACATAGGCCACAAATAACTACAGATTTAGTTCATCGTTTAGCCATTCGAGGAATTTCTCCTTCCTCTTGGCATCGGTATCAACTTCATCCGGTGCATAACGCGCCAGATTGTTGAACTCCTCAATATATCCAGCCACGCTGCGGTGGAGCTGTTTAAGATTATGGAACTCCTTCTTCAAACTCATCACTCCGGATGAGATGTGAGTTGTACGGAATCCATCTACAAAGATAGCCCATGTCACATCTTCAATCGGAGTGGTGATCTGGAAGTTATCCTACCATGTGGCTGCTGGTCCTTCCAAAAGGTGTGCTACAAACCTGACCTTCTCCTCGTCGGTGCAGCCGATAGTTACCAAATCCTTGTTCACTCAACGTAACCAATCATTGGCCACCATGGGATCAGTTGTTCCTGAGAACTTCGCAGGCCTCAGTCTTGTCAAAACCTGGTGGATTGTTCTGATTGTTGTTGTTGTTGTTGTTATTGTTTTGTTGTTGTTGTTATTCTGATTCTGCATAGAAGTGGTCATCATCTGCATCAGCTGTGCATGTGCTGTCATCAGCTGTTGCACCTCGGGGGTGACATTGTTGTTGTTTGGGTTGGGGTTGGCATGTCGAGGAGGCATCTCTGGTTTTCATAAGGATAAGAATGAGATACCTATAGATGCTTAACATGGACAATACATCACATAGACAATCACCAAAACAAGCATCAAAATAACATAAATTTCAATGACATAAACAACAAGTTTGAAAAAGCAAACACACTATAGCAAGCCACCCACATGTTGGATCGTCATTGCGACTCAATAATCATAAGCATGGTAAATGAAATATAAATGAGTAGTCATCACTACTCCTCTGCATCAACCTCCTCATCAACAAGTGTAAGACCTGCATTCTCCATAGCGGTCTTATATTCCTCGACGTTGGTAGTCAAGGCCTCTATCTTGGACTTAAGAGCCCTGTTTTGTGAACAAAGTCTCTCAATCACACCCTGCTGATGCTCGAGCTCGAAGTCTTTGGTCTCTAGTTCTTCCTTCATCTCCCGAATCTTCTTGTTCCGGTCTTGGACTCTCTTCTCCTGGCTTTTGAATTTCCTGTCCTGGCTCTCAAACTTGTCCTCCATTTCCTTGACTATCTCGTCTTGCTCCACGAAGAGCTTGTCCTTCTCATGAAGCTGCACCTGGAGCTCGTCATTGCTGAGCATGACGTTGGTCCTATCAGTATCTAGGTGCCTAATAAGAACCTCTAGTTCCTGAAGGTAAAGACGAATCGGCTCCACCGTCTCTCTAGCAACATCCTCGAACTCAATAGCCTCACCCTCCTCGTCGCGTCTCCCGAAGGGGTGAAAGTGGGTGCCTCTATGATCTTTGGAGTGCCTCCCTACTAGACGCCCAAGTAAGTCCTGCATGACTACATCTAAGCCTCTCTCCTTGTCGTCATGCATTAGCTTGAAAGTGATAGCCTCCGTGGTTGGCTCAGTCTGACGTCCTGGCTGAGTAACTTTGAAGCCCCAAAGGTCCTTCCTCTCAAACTTGGTACACAGCTGCACCATGTATCACAAGCCAAAGGTTGAGCACACTAGTGAGCTCAATAAGACGAGTGCCAAAACGAGTTCCCTTGAACTCTTCAGCCATGCTGATAGTAACATTAGGCATCTATTTTATAAGATAGAGAAAATTTAGCAGCAACAGCAATAGAGAAAATCACAAGACAGAATATCACAAGCATATCTTTTGCAACAAACACACAAGTCTTGGCATACAAAAATCCATTACAAGCATCAAAGGTTTTACATAACTTAGAATTTTTTTTTGGAAATAAGACGATAAGTGTGGTGGTCCAACTAACGAAGTACATTACAGTCCCATCTCACTTGCCAAGTTGGCTAACAGGGCATCCCTAGAGGCAATCTGTCGATCCTGATCACATGTCTCCATCTCTATGTCTATGATGTCCTCTCTTAGATGTTGGTTGGTAGCCTCTAACTCTTGGGTATGCTTCTTTTCTTCCCTAAGGTCATTTTGGGTGTTAAGCATTCTGCACTTGAGTCTGTCACCAAGCTCCTTGATGGCCTTCCAAGCTGCATCTCTTGCAGAGTCAAAGAATGTGGTGTGCATTACTGAGTTGGTGAACATGCAGAATCCTGATTCCTTGTGGTTGTCTTCGTTGTTTTTGAACGAGTGTAGTTGCACCCACCAGTACTCCACTCCTTCATCCATCACGGGGAAACCTTTGTACACAGCTGCACCATGTATCCCCATGGCAACCATGAGATCCTTGAGGGCCTTGGGAAATTCTGTCTCGCACTCCAAGGTCATGGTCATGAGTGCCTTCCTCACGGCTTCATTGATGGAGTTCATCTACAAATAGAGATGAAAAAGAAGATTAGAAAAGTTACGAGAAGAAAAAGACAAGTGTGGAAATTGTAGAATTTTTTCCTTAGTGGTTTCTAATCCAATCCTAGGGTCATAAACCTACAGGCAACATAGTGCTCTGATACCATCTGTAAGATCCCACCCTTATAAAGGTAAGGATCCCTGTGATTGCAATGCTAGTCCCTGGATCAATTGCTAGCATCCGCAGTGTAAGATGAAGTACACAGAAACAAAGGTCATTATTACAACGTCATTCCAGAGATAAAATAGTCTTTGACAACTCCATAGCCATAGGCTAGTACAAGAGTTTAACTTAACAATATAAAATAGAAGTCTTCATCTTCATGTGCCACGGGCAAGCATGTTGAGTGTAGACTCATAACCCCTAATCATCATCAGAGTAACCTGCAACATCACATGTTACACCCACAGTGGGTCAATACATTGGAATAGTATTGGAAAGTGATACCTTAGTAGAATATTAACATCTAGTTACTACATGAATTTGGCTAAGTGTAGCTTAGGCTTGCTTTGCTCAAAATAGGTTTTACCTATTAGTTGAAAAGACTAACTTTTGTTTGGAAAAAACTTTCCCAAGGAACCACCAATAGAAATTGGTGAACCTTCACCCTTGTTCAACCACAAATTTTAACTTAGAAAAATTGGGATGAGGATATTCTTGATAGCTTCCATGTATTGATGCTCAAATTGTCCAATACTAGGGACATGGATAAGTACTTAGTTTCTTCCATCTATAGAGGTTGTGCACTTTCCCCACAAGACTTGATTTTCACCAAGACAGGACCTTTCAGAAGCCTTCCCTTAGACCAAATGGACGTGTTCCAACCTATCATCCCACTACCACCAACTGTCCAAATGGCTAAGTTATTGCAACCTATATCATCCAGGCAGAGCCCATAATACCATGTGGCTGCACTAGAAGCTTCTTAACATTTGGCATCTCAAATCGCTTTGTTCCTGGGTGGCAATCCACAAGTGAGATACACAAGGTAAACCATAGAAATGGGCCTTGTGTAACCACTCAACCAAAAACCACCAAGCAATTACCATTCCACCCAGGTGTTTCATTCACTTAGTTGTTTTATTAAGCAAAACCATAAGTCAAACACTTAACAATATTTTCCATAGCATGATTATATACCACCCTTGGTTGCTATTAGCTAGGCTAAGCATGGCAATAATAAGTATCTTAACTTAAAGGAAATTCTAACATTTCTACAACTACTAGGATTTCCCAAGCATAGCATATAGATACTAAGCAAAATATTCATGCAAGACCTATACAAAAATATTTCTAATGCATAGGCAAAAATATTGGGACATAAGTATGAAGCACCACTTGCCTTGGTTGTTGGGGGAGTAGCAACAATCTTCACAACCCCAATCACTATTAGCACCAAAATCTACACATAAAATAATAGCACCACATTCACATATCAAAATATACAAGAAAAAATATATGAATGCATGCAAATGTCATGTGATGATTTTTATAAATCAAACAAGACAAGTATACAGTACTGAATCACAAACAAGACAAATATACACTAAATAAGCTTTATTTAGTCTCTAAATCATTTTTCAAATAATTTATATACTCGAAATAAGCCTATAAATGTCTCTGCAAAAATAATCCATTTTACAGAAGCAAAACATTAAGAACATTGCTTGGTTCGATAGAATTCCTTCTCCTGATTCCAATGATATAAAATTTACAAAATTTGAACGTGTGGATCAAAAGTGATGAATTTTACAAGTTTGAACATCTAATATATCTAAATTATGTTTTTAAATTTAAACACAGGCCACACGGCGTGTTCTGATTGGCTCGTACCGGTTCGGCCGAATGGGATGAGGAGATTCTTTATAGCTTCCATGTCTTGATGCTCAAATTGTCCTTTGCCAGGGACATGGCTAAGTACATAGATTTTACACTCTGTAGAGGTGGTGCACTTTCCCCACAAGACTTGATTTTCACCAAGACAAGATCTTTCAGAAGCCTTCAGTTAGACCAGAATGGACGCGTTCCAACCTACCATCCCCTACCACCAACTGTCCATTTGGCTAAGTTATTCTAACCTATATGATCCTGGCAGAGCCCATAATGCCATGTGGCTGCACTAGAAGCTTTTTAACATTTGGCATCTCAAATCCTGTTGTTCCTCGGTGGCAATCCACAAGTGAGATACCAAGTCTTCCCCAGTATACTGGACTTGGTGATGCCCAAGTTTTCCCCAGTATACTGGACTTGTGTAACCACTCAACACAAACCTTTCTTTCCATTCCACCCAGGTGATTCATTCACTTAGTTGTTTTATTAAACAAAACACAAGTCCTTGACTTAGAAATATTCCATAGCATGAATATAATCCACCCTTGTTTTCTACTAGCTAAGCTAATCATGATAGTAGTAGGAATCTTAACTTAGGAAAATTCTACTAAGGTTTCATCTACTAGGATTTCCCATGGCATAGTGTATACTTAGCAAGAATTCCATGCAAGTCCTACTTAGAAATATCACTAATGCATAGTGAAAATAATGGGACAAAAGAATGAAGCATCACTTGCCTTTTTGGTAGAGAATATAAGTTCACTCCTTGATCCTGCAATAGTCACACTCTTCAAATTTCACTACAATTCAATCAAGGCACAATTTCAAACTACCATTCAAGCAATCATCACATAGAATAATAAAAACAAAAGTTATACATGCAAGCATGTCAAAGATTGTTTTATTTGGAAAAATGGTTCCTATTAGGTCATAAACATTTAAAAACACCCATTGTTCATTTATAAAAGTGGTAAAACCATTTGATATCAAGTTACTGAAAAATGGCCACTTTAAGTCATTTTTGTTTTGCTAGATTTGATTTAAATCAAAGTGACAATTTCTAGTATTTGGAAAATACATTTTAAAACACAAATGTTAGTGTTTTAAGGTAAAGTGTTTAATAATAAAACCATTTGCAAGAGGTTTCACCTATAAACCATTTTTATACCAAAGCAATAATTTATGTTGTTGGAAATGCCTTTAGCAAAGTAATAATTTTTATAGGGTTCACCAAATATATTTTTAAATCATAAAACTTTGTGTTTTGGGTCATAGAGTTTAATTCATACCATTTCTCAAAGGTTTTACTCAAAAAGCATTTTTAACACATAAACAATATTTTTATTTTAACTAGAAATGCTCTTATTCAAAGATTTATTCTTTGGCTTCACAAAATACACTTTTAATTCCACAAGTTGGTTTATATGGTTAGCAGGTTCAAAACAATTCATTTTTCAAATATTTTACCATAAAAATATTTCTAGAATAAATTTTATATTCAAGTTTTGTCTACACAAGTTTCTGTAAAAACAACCAATTTAACAGAAGAAATTTACTAAAAAAAAGTGCATGGTTGGAAAGTACTTGTTCTGCTGATTCCATTGATATAAAATTTTTGCAAAATTTGAACGTGTAGATTAAAAGTTATGCAATTTACAAATTTGAACATCTAATAGAACAAATTCTGGGTTTTAAAACAAACTCTAGGCCACGCGTCGTGTTCTTACTGGCTGGTACCGCTTCGGTTGGATCGGCCTCTCTGAGCCGTCAGATCTAAATAAATACGCACGGTACAGATCGAAGGATACCTCTTCGGGTTATTTTCTATCATAGCCACGCGATCAACATCCTACGGTCTAAAACAACTAACCCTAAACGGGCGCCGCTGGCGGCGGTGGTTGGCGGCGGCGCGGTAAGACGGTGTCGGAGCCGGCGATACAGGAAGCAAAAGAGGTATCTCACCGAGGTCGCCTTGTCATGCTAAAGCTCAATGTCGTCGTGGGGAGACCAGGGGTGCACGGGGTCACTGGCAATTCCTCGCCGGAGACGTTACTGACGACGGGCACACACGGTAGTCGTCGTTGGCGAGGCTTTACGGCAAGCTAAGACAAACGGATGGCGTCGTTAGATGTGGAAGAGAGTCACGATCACATGTGCATCACCGAGAGGGAAAGGGGAGGTCGGATGCTACGTGGGGAACTCGCCGGAGTCGAGGCAGACGGCGGCGCTGCTCTGGTGAAGTAGTTGCCGAGGCTACAGAGCATGCGCGGCTTAGGGAGTGGTACTGGAAGTTGCAGGGGGTGATGGGGAACACGCTCGCGGGGATTGGGAGGCAAGGGGCGGTGATGAGCAGCCGGAATCGCTCAGAGAGCTCGTCGGAGCAGAGTGTGTTCAAGTGCGAAATCGAGGCAGCCCTATGGCCGAGAGGGAGGGATGAGCGAGGGGAAATGGAGAGGGGTCGTCGGTGTTTAAGGGAGCGTGGTCAGGGGATTATTTAATGGCGTCGTTACCGCGAATTTAATCAGAGAAAACGACGACATAAATTGCTGGGGGAGAGGGCGTGGTCACCGCGGCGGGTGAGGACGAAGACTGACGGGTGGGGTTGGCTGGTCAGTGAGAGAGAGAGAGAGGAGAGGTGGGGTCCAGCAGTCAGTGACTTAGCGGGTTCGATTGCGAGTAAAAGAAAAACGGTTCGGGGGTGGTTTAGTTGGGATGCGCTGCTGGGCGTGCTGGGCTGGGCTGACTCTTACTTTTTTTTTTTGTTCTTAACCCTTTTCTTTTTCTGTTTTCATTTTTCTGTTTTGATTTTGTTTAAATGATTTCAAACCTTGTTTGAATTCTATCCTTTTTCAAATGTTCAGTATATTTACATACTGTTTAAACATGTATTTTTAAATACCATTTTAGGAGTAATTCCTTTATTCATCCATGTTTTATATTTTATTTAAAATGGACACTTTTGTTTATTAAATAAGATTTCATTATATTTTCAAACCCTTATTTAAATTCAAAATTTCACTAAACCTTTTTAGTAGGTTTCATTAATTTAAAAGGGTGTTAAATAATTCACTTTGAATTATAATTTAAAATACTTTAATAAGTTTTTAATGTTCATTTAAATTGGGAAAAGTCTTTACTTAAATAAAAATGGATATTAATAAATCCTTATGATCTTATTTAAATAATCCTTTACTCTTTTTACTAACAAAAATCTTTCATTTCCTTTGTTTGGTCAAGATTTAATTTGGCCTTTTAAAATAGTCCTTATTTATTTATTTATTCCTTTGCTTATAAAATCCATATCTTTTTATTTAAAGATCCAAACTTTGTGATTCCAATTTGTAAAATCTTATTTAATATTTGTTTATCCTTTTATATCTCCTTTAGGATTAATTACTCACAATTTGGCGTGGATTGTTAGATAGGAGCTTTATTAGCTTTGGAAATTCAATTTCCTTATCTTACTAAATTCATAAGATTTTATCTATGGATCCAATTTAAGTGAAACCAATTTCTATGGTTTTATAATATTTCTATTTATCCCTTCTAATCATTTATAAATGTTTATTGATAAATCTTTATATGGATCAAACCCATAATCTTAGGGATATCTTTTGAAATGATTTACCTCCATTAGGGTTTTAGAGTTTTGGTTTATTTTCCAATTGTTTATATTTCCAAATGCATTTATGATGAATGCATTTCACTTGATTTGCATTTAGTTGGATTCAAACTTTATTCAAATTTGTTCAAGAGATGGGTTTTTAAGTTTCCATTTAGAAACAAAAAGTTTCTTTTCACCCTAAATTTCAACAATTATTTATTTTTCACATTACAAAATTTGGAAAATTTTGGGATGTGACAGACTTATATAGTCGTCAGGTCCTAGGGTTAGAGGGAAAAGTCCTAGCCGGACAGGTTACAGAGTCCTACGCTGCTTACAACTAGTCTACGGTGTCTTATACTCCAAGGCTCCGGGACGTCGGTGACTCCTCCATAGCCTTCCTTTATCCGGCACGGGCCTCCCTTCTGGATCCATCTAACTGGGCCGCCCAGCAGGCCATGGGCCATGCTACCAACTGTGGGCCACCCGGGTTACCCGGATAGGAGACATGCTATGAGGATACCCATATAGCATATCCCCAACAATTAGTATGCTTTGTTGCACTGCATGATTATGGTCCTTATTGCTCTCTTAGTTGGTTGATCCCAGTCTTTGCTAGCCTCCACTTGTATTAGTAAGTTCTACTCATGCTTCCAACTCCCAAGAAACAAAGTTTTTCTAAAGTGTCCACTATAAAATCCTATGCATGGTGTGTTACACCATTCCAAGTATATTCTTGTTTTCAACTATCTTCCAATTAAAAACTATTTTGTTATGTGAAAACTTAGTTATTAAAGCCCTCACAAACTTGATGGCACACTTTATTCTTTGCCCCTAATAAACTTGAACCATTGTTACAACTTTATTCTTTGCCCCTAATAAGTTGGAATTAGCAAAACCATGGTGTCACGGGGAACGTTTTCAACATTGCACTTGTACTATGTATTCAGTTGATATCATGTTCTTTTGTCTATGGATGTCACCGGTGTGAAATAAAGAGGGAACTTGTAAGTACATGGAGTTTGTATCTTGTGTTAGAGGAACTCCTGGGCCGTTAGCCTAAGCCATGCCTAATCATGGTGGAAACTTGCAGCATCACCATAATGAGCTATCTATGAAGCATCCTCAATAAAAATCTATGCATATGGTAAATAAGAAGATTGCTGAGATGCTCATTGTCTGGTTGCTTGGTCATTTTGGTTATGGGAAAGCTCCTGTACCATGTGCAAGGGGTACCCCATTGGCGGTTCTCAATGATATGCAAATACTTAAAGTGACAAGAACTTACCTAGACCCAAAGTTGAGTATGCATGAGGTCTGGCCCTCGTATTCAAGGGACTTGAGATTACCAACTTATACTTCGTCAAGCATATACTCCATCTTTGCCACTTTAACCTTAACCACTTCAAGATGCTTATGATAGGGGCAATGAGGGTTGAAAGCTAACAAGTACCATAATTTTTGGAAGCTCTTTTTGAAACTTGTAATACCTGCTTCCTTTATAAAAATGCCTTTCTTCCACCACTATTGAGTCTCCACCTTCTGCCTTTAGGCACCATTAAGAGAGCATAGTTGTCGTTCTGTGTGCAGTGTTCCAAAGCTTATTAATTGATGCATATTGTGTTATTACTTGCTCTTGTGATATTTGTTTCTAGTCACCCTTGTGAACTTTGTAGGTGTCCTATGCATCTATATTGCTACTCTGTGAGGGACAAGCTGATTACCACTATGCTATGTTTTTTGCATGTGAAACAAACAAACATTTTTCAATGCATGTTATTCATGATCTTTGTTTGTAGCTTGTCATGTTGCATGCATAGTGACTATGTCCTATTGTTAGAACTCCATCTTTCATGCACATGTTTAGAGTTCTTTATCCAAGCTTTCAATGCTTGCAAATGGTTGGATCTTTATTGTCAGGGTGCATGTCACCTCAAAAATTATTCTTTTTATCACTTACCTACTCGAGGATGAGCAGGAGTTAAGCTTGGCGATGTTGATACGTCGGAAACGTATCTATAATTTTTTATGCTCCATGCTTGTTTAGTATCTACTTTTATTTACTTGTCCACACTTTGAGGTGTTTTTTACATGTTTTCTGGTACTAACCTACTAACAAGTTGCAACGGTGCCAGATGCCTGTTTTCTGCTATTTTTGGTTTCAGAAAAGTTAGTAAAGAAATATTCTCGGAATTGAACGGGACAAACATCAAAGTCAATTACTTTCCGTGGGGAACAAGAAGTCCAGTGGAGAGCCGAAGGGGCCAGCCAGGAGAGGCAGACCCACCCTAGGCGTGGGTGGGCCCAGCCCCGCGCCTGGCTAGGGTTTGCCAACCCTGGACGCCTCCTCGGTCTCCCCTTAGCCTATAAGAAGCCCCCCATGCAGACACCCTGAGTACCCTATCAAATATCCACGAAACCGTCTATAGCCGCCGCCACCATCGTCCCTAGATCGGGGGATCTGAAGTTCTTCCCGGCACCCTGCCGGAGGGGAGATCATCCCGGAGGCCTTCTCTCCGGTATGATGCCTTAGTACCTTGGACTATGAGTCCATGTAGTAGCTAGATGGTTGTATCTCCTCCTTTGTGCTTTCATGTATAGATCTTGTGAGCTCCGTTCATGATCAAGATCTAATCTATTTGTAATCATGCATGTTGTGTTTGCGAGGATCCGATGGATATTGAGATTATTATGTTGGTTTGATTAATGGTTTTGTCTTTATGATTCTATCATGTCTGTGTTGTTTGTGATCTTGCATGCTCTCCGTTGTTAGTAGCTATCTTGGCCAAGTAGTTGCTAGTGACTCGAAGAGGGGGTATTTATGCTCGATAGTGGGTTCATGCCTCTAGTTTCCAAGGGAAGTGACAATAATCTATTCGGTTGTAGATGTGCTGTTGCTACTAGGGAGAAAACAACGATCTCTTGTTCATGGAACATGTGGACAGTTTACCTTACACACTTTGCTTAAAGCATTAGGCTGTTGCTTGCAACTTAATATCGGAGGGGGTCGGATGATAACCTGAAGGTGGACTTACAGTCATAGATGCAATTGGATGGTAGTCTATGTATCTTGTTGTATTTCCCAATCGAATATCATAGGATCTTTTTGACTAGTAATTGCATTGTTATGCCTTGCTCAGTTCCTGTCAATTGCCCTGCTGTAATTTGTTTACCCTTCATGCCATGTTTTTTATCTAAGGAGAGTACCTGTAGTGAACTATGGACCCCGGTCAAATATTTACCATTGATACATCCTCCACTATTGCTTGTTTACTTGCTGCAAACCACCATTGCCTTCCACACCATACGTTTAATCCTTTGTTACAATAAACCGGTGAGCTTGACAACCTCACTGATTCGTTGGGGCAAAGTCTTGAGTTTGTGTTGTGTAGGTCTGCGCGTTGCTTGCAACACCTATATGACGTTTCCTTCCTCCTACTGGTTTGATAACCTCGGTTTCTTACTGAGGGAAACTTGTTGTTGTGCTGCTTCATACCTTGCTCTTGGGGTTTCCAACAAAGCATCCCACGACAAGTGTTGGGCGCCATCACGGCCCTCGTATTCAAAGACATGAGATTGCCAACTTATACTTTGTCAAGCATATACTCCATAGTTTGTTCACTTTAACCTTAATCACTTCAAGATGCTTATGATAGGGTCAAGGAGAGCTGAAAGCAAACAAGTACCATAATTTTTGGAAGCTCTTTATGAGACTTGAAACCCCTGCTTCCATTTATGAAGGGCCTTTCTTCCATTATTATATTGAGTCTCCACCGTCTATCCTTAGGCACCAATTAAGAGAGCACAATTGCCATTCTTAGTTCTATGTGCATTGTCCCAAAACTTATTTATTGATACA
This sequence comes from Avena atlantica, assembly GCA_910589765.1. Taxonomy (NCBI): domain Eukaryota; kingdom Viridiplantae; phylum Streptophyta; class Magnoliopsida; order Poales; family Poaceae; genus Avena; species Avena atlantica. Next base: position 44,559,798 of record OU342736.1, on the reverse strand, counting down.
TTGTTGGGCCACGCGGAGATAAAACAAAAAATTTCCTCTAACGTGGTGATCCCAAGATCCAGCTGAGGTAGAAGGCCACGAGGTTTACCACTAGACGCGCAATTGAGGATTACTGATGAAGCGCGTCAGTTGATGCAGAACAGTCCTTTGCGATCCGATCGTCCTCGTGCTGATCGTACAACACCTCTGCTGGTATCCACACGTACAAGGAGGAGCACCGGCGGCGAACTTCTAGGTTCATAACGATGGTAGAACTGCTGTGGAGCTAGGTTTTCCAACACATGGAATGACCTAACCGAACAACGATTAACCTTTCTAGGTTACGGTGCTCCACTATAAATAGGGAGTGAACGTGGGCTCTGCTTGCGCGGCCCATTCACTAAAGCCCATATAACACTAGTCACCGTGAGTCCAACTCACTAACTCAGTCCAAATCAGGCTCGGGTCCAACCCAACCAGATTTCCAGTTCATATCCTAATCCGAACTTGCTCCCGCTCTTAAGTGTGTGACCCCGCAGGCTCATGGCTACTCGGACACGATTGGAGTCCGACTCACAATCGATCAGTCGACAACGGCTCCTTGCAGAACGTGTCGACTCCCAAGTGCCAAAGAGTCATGACAGCTTGCCTTTCCAATGTGACTTATGTCCGAGTCCCTTTTGCCTCACGATATACCTTGTCAAACTATATGCAAATATATGTCATCCCTTAAATAGGTCGACTCTCTTCTCGATCCGAGATAAGTGATTCACCCGACTAACTCTTAGTCGATCGCCTCGGTTAACACTTAACCGAGTCGTGCATGGCCATGATTTCTGTATCATATCTCACGAGAGGGCCCAGAGAATATCTCTCCAAGTGGAGGGGCAAAATCCCATCTTGGTTATTCACATCACGCAGCTTGATTCTCAGTCGACCAGAACTCTGCCTTTATAACTGCCTAGTTACGGATCAGCGTTTGACAGAACCTAAGTCGGTGATCCTCAACTCGGATTATGCAATAACCTCAGATCTAAGGATTACATTGATTGAGATATACAAATGACAACTTGTTCGTTGTACCTCAATATGGGTCAATCCGACTCACTAAACTCTTTAGCCGAATCTGTGTAAGTTGGAATAGCATCTCCATACCCATGACAAGTGGAACCGAGTCATCAAGCCGACTTTCACATTGGTCTAAGTTGTGTGTCTAGCACAACCTCAATGACCAAGGATATTTAGTACAAACAACATGAATGCATAGTTCCACAACCGAATCACATATTCAATGATACACATCAGATGTTTATACAAGGACAACTTAATATCTTTATGAATACAATGGGAAATCTCATCATACATGATTGCCTCTAGGGCATATTCCCAACAGTCTCCCACTTGCACTAGAATCAATCTTCCAACATCACATGTCTAGGCATCTAATGCCCATGGCTCTCAGCTGCGCCTCATGCTTCGTATAGGGTAACGGCTTTGTCAACGGATACACAATATTTGCATCTGTGTGTACCTTGTATAACTTGATATCACCCTGATCCACGAACTGGCGAATCAGGTGGTACCGCATGAGTATGTGCTTGTTCTTTTGGTGTTGTCTAGGTTCCTTGGCTTGTGCAATAGCACCATTGTTGTCACAATACACGTCTAACGGATTGGATGAGCCCTGAACCACACCAAGATCCATGAGGAAACTCCTCATCCAAACAGCTTCCTTTGCTGCCTCCGAGGCGGCAATATACTCAGCCTCCATTGTAGATGTAAACACAGTCTCTTGCTTGGAACTCTTCCAGATCACAACACCTCCGTTTATAATAAACACGTATCCGGATTGCGAACGAGAATCATCAGAGTCGGTAAGATAACTCGCATCCGTGTAAACCTTTACACTGAGTTCATCTTCACCACCATAAACCAAGAACATATCCTTAGTCCTTCTCAAGTACTTTAGGATATTTTTAGCCGCTGTCCAGTGGATTTCTCCAGGATTAGCTCGGTATCTGCTCACAACACTTAGAGCATATGAAACATCTGGCCTACTACAAATCATGGCGTACATGATGGATCCGACTGCAGAAGCATACGGAATCGCACTCATCCGACTTCGCTCATCAATTATCGAAGGACACTGTGTCTTGCTAAGTTTTACACCATGGGACATCTGTAAGAACCCCTTCTTAGACGATTCCATGTTGAACTTCTTCAACACTTTGTCCAAATAAGTACTCTTACTCAATCCAATGAGCCTCCTTGATCTATATCTATAGATCCGGATTCCGAGGATGTATGTTGCCTCACCCAAGTCCTTCATTGAGAAACTCCTTTCCAATGATTCCTTGGTTTCTTGCAACATCTGGACATCATTTCCAATCAATAATGTGTCATCCACATATAAGATTAGAAAATTTACTTTGTTCCCACTAAACTTCTAGTACAAACAAGAATCATGATCACTCTTGATGAAGCCAAACGATTTGACTACCTCATCAAAGCGAATATTCCAACTCCGAGATGCTTTCTTCAACTCATAAATGGATTTCTGAAGTTTACATACTTTGTCAGCATTAGCCGGATCGACAAAACCCTCGGGTTGTATCATATACACGTCCTTGGTTAAATTTCCGTTAAGGAAAGTCGTTTTGACATCCATCTGCCATATCTCATAGTTGAAATAGGCTGCTATCACTAACATGATCCGAACTGATTTAAGCATCGCTACGGGCGAGAAAGTCTCATCGTAATCAACTCCTTGAACTTGTCGGAACCCCTTCGCGACAAGACGTGCTTTATAGACAGGAACATTTCCATCTATATAAGTTTTCTTCTTAAAGACCCATTTGCACTCGATGGGTCTTGCACCGTCTGGCAGATCAACCAAGTTCCAAACTTGATTTTCATCCATGGACTTTAACTCGGATCTCATGGATCCAAGCCATGACTCGGAATCAGATCCCACCATCGCCTCCGAATAATTTGTCGGCTCATCACTGTCTAACAGTAACACATCAAGAACACTTCGTAATCTCGCTGATCTTCATAGTACATGTGCTGCTGCCGGCTCAGCTACCACGACCGGCTCAACGTCCAAGGTTTTTGCCGACTCGCTTATATCCGGTTCCTCTCGAATTTCTTCGAGTTGTACCGTTCTCCCACTTACTCCCCGACTGAGAAACTCTTTCTCAAGGAAGACACCGTTCTGAGCGACAAACACTTTTCCCTCTTCTCAGTTGTAGAAGTAATAACCCAAGGTCTCCCTCGGATACCCCACGAAATACACTTATCCGACTTGGCTGTAAGCTTCTCCGACTGAAATCGCTTGACAAATGCTTCACAACCCCAAATCTTAAGAAAAGACAAACTCGGCTTTTTGCCTGTCCACATCGCATGCGGTGTCTTCTCTACCGATTTTGATGGTACTCTGTTTAGTGTGAACGCCGCTGTTTCTAGACAATAACCCCAAAATGATAAAGGATGATCTGTCTGACTCATCATTGGCCGTACCATGTCCAACAAGGTCCGATTCCGCCTTTCTGAACACCATTCCTTTGTGGCGTTCCTGGCGGAGTAAGTTTAGGAACTATTCCACAACTTTTCAAATGGTCATCAAACTCATGGCTCATGTACTCGCCTCCTCGGTCCGACCGAAGAAACTTTATTTTCTTGCCGAGTTGATTTTGTGCTTCATTCTGGAATTCTTTGAACTTTTCAAAGGCTTCAGACTTATGTTTCATCAAGTAGATATATCCATACCTACTCAAATCATCAATGAAGGTAATGAAGTACTCATAACCACTTCTGGCTGTCGTGCTCATTGGTCCACATACATCACTATGTACTAGTCCCAACAAGTCGGACGCCCTCTCACAACTCTTTGCAAAAGGTGTCTTGGTCATTTTGCCGAGTAGGCAAGATTCGCATGTCTCGAACGAGTCCAAGTCAAACGAAGTTAGGAGTCCATCATCATGGAGCTGCTTCATGCGTTTCCAACTTATATGACCAAGACGATAGTGCCAAAAGTAAGTCATATTCAGATCATTTGGTTTCAACCGTTTAACATTTATGTTATAAACCGACTCACCATCAAGATTCAAAATAAATAACCCGTCCTGGACGGGTGCAAAGCCGTGAAACATATCATTCAAATACAAAGAACAACCATTATTCTTGATATTCCACTCATAGCCTTGCCTCATCAAACATGAAGCAGAAATAATGTTTTGACTGAGAACTGGAACATAATAAAAATTATTCAGTTCCATAATGAATCCGGAAGGTAAATGAAGTTGCATCATGCTGACTTCCAACGCAGCAACTCTTTCTTTGTTGCCGACTCGAATATCAACCTCGCCTCTTGCTACGCTCCTAGTTCTTACCAGCCCCTGCAATGAGTTGTAGATGTGAATAACTGATCCGGTATCATATACCCAAGAACTATTATCTGCATCAGCAAGATATATGTCTATAACATTGAAAACAAGTGTACCTGAGTCGGAAGTCATACCTGCACTCTTGGCTTTATCAGCCAAATACTTGCTGCAGTTCCTCTTCCAGTGGCCATCCGCCTTGTAGTAGAAGCAAGTGGATCCGACTGAAGGAGATGGCTTAGTCCCTGAGGAAGCACTTGGGACTGGGTCCTAAGCCTGCTTTCCTCCCGACTTAGCCTTCTTCTTAGTCCAAGAACTCTTCTTGAACTTAGCCTTATTCTGCACCATCAACACTTGACTGGCGCCCTTCTTGAGATCCGACTCTGCCTTCTTGAGCATCCCATGCAATTCAGTGAGCTTCTTATCCATACCATGCATGTGGTAGTTCGAAATGAACTGCCCATATGCACTAGGAAAAGAGTTCAGAATTATATCCTTAGCGAACTCTTCGCTAATGGGGTAGTCAAGCCTCTCCAGCGACTGCACATAACCAACCATTTTGATCACATGCGGACTCAGTAGTCACCATCCTTAAGCTTGCAACTCAGAAAGGCCTGAGAGACTTGATACCTCTCAGTCTTCGCCTGATCCTGGAACATACTCTTGAGGCTTTCGATCATATTGTAGGCCTCAACATGCTCGAATTTCTTTTGCAAGTCTGGTTCCATGTGATAAAGCATAAGACAGCTAATATCCGTGGAATCATCCTTAGCCCTACGGTAGGCATTGGTGCTAGCGACAGTCGCATTCTCATTCGGCTCATCTGGAAGTGGGTTGTCTAGGACATGGTCCTTCTTTTCTTGTTTGAGAACAATTCTCAGACTTCGATACCAGTTGGTAAAATTAGTGAGTTTATCTTTCTCAAGAATGGTTCTCAATGCAAAACCGGATATCTGAGAGTGACTGCTACTTGGTGCCATGATCTACAACAGAAAATATGCAAAACACTTAAGACATGTATTCATAAAAGAGCAAGCATATTAAATACTTTAATATTTTATGCTCTCACTAGAACCAACAGCCCTCCGATGGTTGCTTAGTGATTCAGGACCCTAAATAAGCAAGTCGGCTAGTGAGCTTTAGCATCACCGCTAGCCGCCAAGTGATCTAGGTAGACAACTCCTTGCCAATCGCATCTCATACGACTCCTGTTGGACGGGTGGCATCATATGCCCCGGCTCCCATCCGACTTTTTCCCGAGCCCCACAACCGTTGTGATAGACCAGTCTAGCTTACCAAGTGTTTCCGCAGTAAGAGTCCGACTCGAACCCACCTAGTCGGAAAGAATTGGTAGCACCTCATCTTTATGAGCCCACTACCAAAAATGGCCGACTTGTGATGGTGCAAACACTGGCGGGAAAACCGACTAGACCTTCTTTGAGGGATTAAATTTTACCGACTATCTAATAGAGGTAAAACAGAGACATAATAATAACACAAAATAAAGCAATCATAATGTGAAATGGTATGGCTCTCTTCATGGCGATCTCCATCTCCACAAAGCCTGTAATCCGACTCGTGCCAACTCTTGCCACTTGTCGTCTTACTCCATGTCGCCGACATGTACATCGCCTTGCATGCCATCTGGGCTCTCCAAACAGCTACGCTAGCTTATTAAAGTAAATTACAAGGAGAATCCGACACGCAGGTCGTTATACAATAATATGATAGCACCTAGGCTCCAGCATACATCACAACTTGGCGGCTAGCGGTGATGCTATGAAAAAACGGTGATTCGCAGATCACGAATGGATTACACACATACATCATATGCACATGAACCATACCATTCACAACTTCCTGCAAAAACAAGTTATGCATAGATACAATATCTAACGGCACTATGAAACTCGCAACGACATCTAAGGTGCTACGACAGGGCGAAGCCGGCGGTCCCGCTACTTTTTCCTAAAATGTAGATCTCATCTATGATCCGGACATGGATTCCGACCATTGTTCTGATTCGATCAAACTTTTTGATCTTCGATAACCGCCTCTGGATTTACGTGTCACAGTCTACCCCGATAGCGAAAGCCGCCCGGTAGGGGTATGTCATTCCACGACCTCAGCAGTATGATCATAGAAATCAGATCTGCCATTCCCCAAGCACAGTTGATCCAATCAACCTTGTACAACACATCACATAGATCTCATCTATAGCCAACCGCATATCACATATGCGAGATCTCGAGCCTAAAACCATAAGCTATTGCTCTGATACCACTGTTGGGCCACGCGGAGATAAAACAAAAAATGTCCTCTAACGTGGTGATCCCAAGATCTAGCTGAGGTAGAAGGCCACGAGGTTTACCACTAGACGCGCAGTTGCGGATTACTGATGAAGCGCGTCAGTTGATGCAGTGCAGTCCTTTGCGATCCGATCGTCCTGGTGCTGATTGTACAACACCTCTGCTGGTATCTACACGTACAAGGAGGAGCACCGGCAGCGAACTTCTAGGTTCATAACGACGGTAGAACTGCTGTGGAGCTAGGTTTTCCAACACATGAAATGACCTAACCGAACAACAATTAACCTTTCTGGGTTACGGTGATCCACTATATATAGGGAGTGAACGTGGGCTCTGATCGCGTGGCCCATTCACTAAAGCCCATATAACACTAGTCACCGTGAGTCCAACTCACTAACTCAGTCCAAATCAGTCTCGGGTCCAACCCAACCAGATTTGCAGTTCAGATCCTAATCCGAACTTGCTCCCTCTCTTAAGTGTGTGACCCCGCAGGCTCATGGCTACTCAGACACAATTGGAGTCCGACTCACAATCGATCAGTCGGCAGCGGCTCCTAGCAGAACGTGCCGACTCCCAAGTGCCAAAGAGTCATGATGACTTGCCTTTCCAATGCGACTTACGTCCGAGTCCCTTTTGCCTCACGATATACCTTGTCAGACTATAGGCGAATATATGTTATCCTTAAATAGTCTGACTCTCTTCTCGATCCGAGATAAGTGATTCACCCGACTAACTCTTAGTCGATCGCCTCGGTTGACACTTAACCGAGCGTGCATGGCCATGCTTTCCGAATCATATCTCACGAGAGGGCCTAGAGAATATCTCTCCAAGTGGAGGGGCAAAATCCCATCTTGGTTATTCACATCACGCAGCTTGATTCTCAGTCGGCCCGAACTCTGCATTTATAATTGCCTAGTTACGGATCAGCGTTTGACATAACCTAAGTCGGTGATCCTCAACTTGGATTATGCAATAACCTCAGGTCTAAGGATTACACTGATTGAGATATACAAATGACAACTTGTTCGTTGTACCTCAATATGGGTCAATCCGACTCGCTAAACTCTTTAGCCAAATCTGTGTAAGTTGGAATAGCATCTCCATGCCCATGACAAGTGGAACCGAGTCATCAAGCCGACTTTCACATTGGTCTAAGTTGTGTGGCCAGCACAACCTCAATAACCAAGGATATTTAGTACAAACAACATGAATGCATAGTTCCACAACCGAATCACATATTCAATGATACACATCAGATGTTTATACAAGGACAACTTAATATCTTTATGAATACAATGGGAAATCTCATCATACATGATTGCCTCTAGGGCATATTCCCAACATACATATTGTTGATATTGCATTTTCTTGAACTATTTGTATCTAGTCACTCTTATGAACTTTGAAGGTGGCCTATGCATTTATGCTACTCTATGAGGGACAATCTGAATGCCACTATGCTATGTTTTCTTTATGTGAAACAAACAAATGTCTTTCAATGAATTGTTATTCATGATCTCTGTTTGTAACCTTTCATGTTGCATGCATAGTTACTTTGTCTTATTGTTAGAACTTCTTTTTTCATGCTCATGTTTAGAGTTCTTTCATCCTAGCTTTCAATGCTTGCAAATGGTTTGATGTTGATTTTGATGGTGCATGTCACCTTTAAAATTATTCTTTTTATCACTTACCTACTCGAGGAGCAGGAGTTAAGCTTGGGATGCTTGATACGTTGAAAACGTATCTATAATTTTTTATGTTCCATGCTTGTTTAGTATCTAATTTGCTTTGCTTTATCTACACTTTGAGGTATTTTTATATGTTGTCAACACCCGGATTTTTCAATCCTAGATGCCTGTTATGCCATACATCGCAATCCCAGGATTACCATTTTTGCGAGACATAACAGAATTGGATACCATAGTACTTCATCCATTACAAACGATACATAAGTTCTTACACAAATAGGGATCTCATGATCCAGTTCTTAATACAAACATCAAGCAGCGGAATACGTAATAATAACGGTAGCGTAGGCGAAGCTCCATCTTCGGGGTCACAGGCAATGCTGACGATGGGAGATGATCCTAGTTGTCGTAACCTTCCTGGGGTCCATCCTACAGGTACTTCTCTTCATAGTCTGGCCATGGGAATAGCCAGGGACAAAGCCATGAGTACTCTTTAAGTACTCGCAAACTAATACTAACAAGTAAAGGGGGTTTTTGGATAATAGGACACTAGGCTCTAGGGTTGTTTTGCAAAAAGCCAGGTTTATCTTTACTAAGTTCCAAAGCTAGTCACAAATTTTATAACTCCTAAGTGGGATCTTGTAATTCAGGCCACAACTCTGTTGTGGTCAAGTCAAAGTCTCAATTCATTTCACAAGTCATTTTAAAAGGTCTGACGGGAGAACAGTATGGCCACTCCAACTGTCCATAACCGCAGACGCGGCTATTCGAATAGTTTGACACTCTGCAGAGATTGTACACTTTCACCACAACATTCGATACATCCGTCAGGAACAAATCCTGAATTCACCATACTCAGTATGCGGATAATCAATCCTAACCTTTCAATTACACTCCCTAGTATCAGCACCTCTCCTGTGAGTTTGGCCTCCCAACCATGACCACTATCATCTTGGGTACTGCACAGGTGGACAATCTTCACAAGGTAGCCTCAGCTCAGACCTTGGCTAGGAGGGAACTAATACTAAGGTATATAAGTTTCCAGTCAAGCCCTACCCAATATTCGGGTATTGTGGTTGTACGCTAAAATTGGAATGGTATCGCATCCAGACAACCATCAGTTGTATAAAGGGCTAAGGCTCATGCCTCAACATTTTTATCACCAGAATCATCAAGTGTTTGGAAACACATGTCCCAAACATTTCAATAGAATGATCCATCATTCCAAGGTTTTCATAACCATTTTTCCTTCAAGTAATCCCATCTAAAGTTGATCAAGTTTTATGCTTAGCACTAGCATCTACATGTGGGGGGTAGTACTAATGAGGGGTGGTCTAGTGGAGATTCACTAAGTCCAACCTTATATCTTAGGCTGATATCAAGGTTTCTAGCTTAGGCCAAATTTTATGCTCTTTATGCAACCTTCAGCACAACTGTCTAGTATCTACCAAACTCTTAGGTAGACTCTAAGTAAGCTTTGATAAAGAAATAAAGTAAGAAGCTTGCCATAAAACTAGGATTGGTTTATCAAGTGGGTATGATCACATATGCTTAAGGCATAAAGTAGTCATCTCACAAGTATGGGTTTGTGGCATCAGTAGGGTATCTTGCAAGGGTTAGCTTGCATAGGTCAACTTGATTAGTAAGTCTTGCATCAATGTCAATATAAGCTTGCATAGGTATAGTATCTTGCAAGTGTTAGCTTGCCTTGTGCAGGGCAGTGGTTGAAGTTCTCCTCGGCTTCCTCTTCGTAGTATCCTCCTTCCTCCTCGTATCCTTGGTCGGTACTAGCGTCTATGAATAAATACGAGGTACACAATCACCAAACAATACTTAACTACTTGCAATCATCACACACAAGTGTCCTATAGATGATCTAGCATCATCTCTAACATTACAAGGTTAAAGCTTGGTTTAAAACCTTTTTATTTTTAGAAAAGTAATTTCTACTCATTGAAAAACTACTTAAGATTTAATATTCTCCAAACTAAACATGGGATCATGTTGACACATGTCATCACCACATATTGTAGTCCATGGGAATGTTATTTAAAGTGGTGTCACAATTTAATAAGGTTTTACCCTTTTATTTTAATTAGTTAAAGTGGCTAGAAATTCTTATGAAGCATTCTTTTATTACTTGAACATTATTTATGCAAGTAAATCTATACATTTTTATATATTCTGAAATGTATGGTTGAATGTGATTTTTGAGAGTTGGAATCAACTCAAAAGCTTTTGTGGTTGAAATTTGAAAAATGTTTGAATGCAGAAAAGCTTCTGCCTTGTTATTTTTGCTATGGGTGATCTACAGATCCAAATGTCTTGAATCCAACGGGCTTGGATTAAGCATTCACAGACCTTTCCAACAAAATTGGTTTCATCCAATTTGGTGCAGTGAATCGATCTGGGTTGATTTTTTAAGTTGGGTGCTGAAGTGTTTTTGAATTAAAATAGAAAAAGATTTAATTTGAATTGCTGGGCTGCGCGGGAAATGTTACTGGGCCGGCCTGCTAAGCGCAGTGCTCCCGCGGGATGCTTAAGTGGGTGTCCCCACTCGTCAGTGACACGGGGCTGGGCGAAGCGGTATGGGGCAACGTGGATCGTTCGATCTAGTTCTAATCTAACGGCTGGGGGTCATCGTCGACGCGAGACAACTCCGGCGAGAACGAAACCTAGCGCGGCCAGTGAGGGGTGCTGGGGGCTCACCGGGGTACGGGCGAGGGTCGGCGAGGCGGGCAAACGACGAAGTCCACGACGGCGATCCTCCTGGTACCGGTGGCTTCTCCTGGGGCGGCTCCAATAGCTGGCTCCCTTCTTCTCCGGCTGCGGCAGGTTCCAGTGAAATTCCGGCGAGGTGGTGCTCGCCTTGCTCTGAGGATGGTGTGGCACGGTCAGTGGGGAGAGGGGAGTGAGATGGTGTGAAGAAATCGTGCGGGGGTGGCCTCTATTTATAGTCGAGCGAGGGGAGCATCGGGGCGCACGGTGAGCTCATCGGGGGCAACGTTACAGGCGGCTAATAGCATGGGAAAGGGTAGGGGACGGTGTTGTGTCTCCTGGCGATGCTCAACGACATGGTCGCGAGGCATGGGGCGGTGTGGTTTGGTCTGGAACAGGCGGTGCTCTGAGCGGCAGAGGCGGCGTCTTCGACGGCGGGCTGTGGCTGTATGGCACGGGGCGGCAAACGGGGATGTCTGGCGGTCTCCTGGGTCGGTGGTGATCGTGTGTGCACGCGGTGAGGGCGGCGCGCGGTCTGTGGACGCTGGTGAGGGTGGCGCTCTGGCGCACGCTCGGCATGGTCTGGGCGTGTCTTGTGTGCGTGGTCCACGGCTTGGCAACGCTCGCGGCTGGGACAGGGAGTGGCGGTGGACGGTGGGCTGCCTCCCAGACAAGGTTGGCACGACTAGTTCTTCCTCTAGCCTGCTGTCCACAATGGGGTGACATGGGGGTGCTCGGCTGTTCACCATTAATGGCAATGGCAAGCTCACAGGGGTGCTAGTGTTGGGCTAATCTTTCTAGATGATCTACTGAGGTGTGTGTGTGAGCTAACTAGGGAACAAGTTAGGCAAGAATCACTGCACACTATAGTGTTTGATGTTTTGTTTGTTTTGTGTCTGCAACCTATTTGATGAAATGGCCGCATGAAATCAAGTTTTGAATTCTGAAATGAATTTTGGTGGGTTTGCTAGATTGGTGCTGGTGAGTCTGCAGATGCTTGGGATTTGAAATTTGAGCTTGTTTGAGTGGGTTTTGAAAAAGTGGGATCTTCCCATATGAAGAAGATTCAATTTTGAATTGTCATTTAAACTATGCATTTGAAAGTTTCTGGATGATCACAAAGTGGGCCTTGATACCTTGTTATGAGTACATTCAAGGGGTGCAAAGATCCAGAAAATTTTCTGTTAGGTTTTGGAAGTTTGAGACAGCCAAAGTAGGCATGGGAGTTAAATTGGTCAAAATGACCATTCACTTAATATATTTGTTTTGATTTACTTGTCTTTAGGAAAAGTGTGGGAGATGTTTTAGATGATGTTTATTTCACCTAAGAAACATTTTACAAGCAATGGATCACACAAACAAGGTGGTTTTTAAAGAAATTCAAAATCCATGCATACACATATACATGCATTCATGAGTTTATTTAGAAAAGTTTGTGTTAACCCTAATCTTGATGATTAGTGTTTGTTGATCTAAGTTTGGTATTTTTGGGATGTTACAAACCTTCCCCCCTTAAACAAAATCTCGTCCCGAGATTTGAAAAAGGACGAAAAGATTACCTACGATTTGAAGAGATCTGGAAACTCCGTCCTGATGTGATCTTCGCGTTCCCAGGTAGCTTCCTCTTCTATGTGGTTGCTCCACTGAATCTTGAGAAACTTCATGCTTCGGGTTCTGGTAGTTCGAAAGGCTTCTTACAATATACGGATGGGTACTTCGGGATAGGTCAGGTCATCATTGATATCTATGGTCCGGTGATCGATATTCTTGAACACTTCGGTCTTCTCGGGGACTTCGAGACATTTGCGAAGTAATGAGATATGGAATACATTGTGCACAACTGACATCTCTTCAGGTAGTTCCAGTTTATAAGATACTTCTCCTCGACGGTTCAAAATTTTGAAAGGTCCGATATATCTGGGAGCTAACTTTCCTTTGAGTTGGAAACGTTGCATTCCCTTCAATGGCGACACTTTCAGATAAACAAAATCTCCAATGTTGAAGGCGAGGTCTCGACATCTCTTGTCGGCGTAACTCTTTTGTCGGGATTGGGCTGTCTTGAGGTGCTCACGAATCTTGTGAACCTTCTCTTCTGCTTCTCGTAGGATGTCGGGTCCGAAAATCTGACTCTCTCCTACTTCCGACCAGTTCAAAGGGGTGCGGCACTTTCTTCCGTACATGAATTCAAATGGGGCCATTTGCAAACTGGCTTGATAACTATTGTTGTAGGAAAATTCTGCAAACGGCAGACAGTCTTCCCACTTGGATCCATATTCTAGCACACATGCTCTAAGCATATCTTCGAGTATTTGATTTACTCGCTCCGTTTGTCCATCGGTCTGAGGGTGATACGCGGTAGTGAAATCTAGGCGGGTTCCTAAACCTTCTTGGACTTTCTTCCAGAATCTTGAGGTAAACTGAGTTCCTCGATCCGATAAGATATTCTTGGGGACTCCGTGCAAACTAACGATCCTAGCGATGTACAACTCTGCTAGCTTCGAACTCTGATAGGTGGTTTTAACGGGCAAGAAATGGGCGACTTTGGACAATCTGTCCACTCTGACCCAAATAGAGTCATTTCCCCTACTAGAAGTAGGTAGTCCAGTGATAAAGTCCATTCCTACAGAATCCCATTTCCATTCCGGAATCTGCAAAGGTTGCAACAATCCAGCGGGTCTTTGATGTCCTGCCTTGACTCGCTGACATATATCACACTTGGCGATATAGCTTCCGATTTCTCTCTTCATCTTATGCCACCAAAATTGCTCTTTCAAATCTTGATACATCTTAGTTCCTCCGGGATGGATAGAATAAAGAGTATCATGAGCCTCCTTCAAGATAACTTCTTTCAACTCCGAATCTGCTGGTACACAAAGGCGTCCTTTGTACCACAAAACTCCTTCTTCGTCCTCGGTGAATCCGGGTACTTTGCCTGTACCGATACGACGCTTGATTCCGTCGATACTGGCATTTCCCTTCTGTGCCTCTTTAATCTGACTGATCAAAGTGGGCTGAAGTCTATGCTAGCCAAAAATCCTTCACTTACTAATTACACTCGAAAATCTTCCATCTCTTTGTGCAAACTTGGTTGCTCCTTCAAAATCATGGAGTTCAAGCGGCACGGCAATCTGCTAAAGGCATTGGCTACCACGTTGGCTTTACCAGGGTGATAGTGAATGTCCAGGTCGTAATCCTTGATTAGATCAATCCATCTTCTCTGCCTCATATTCAGCTCCTTCTGAGTGAATATATACTTTAGGCTCTTGTGATCCGAATAAATCTCACAACGGTTTCCCATTAGGTAATGTCTCCATGTCTTCAGGGCTAGAACTACGGCTGCGAGTTCGAGGTCATGGGTTGGGTAATTTTGTTCATGTTTCTTCAGTTGTCGCGATAGATAAGATATAACTTTGCCTTCTTGCATTAGCACACATCCGAGACCAATCTTGGATGCGTCACAATACACATCGAAGGGCTTCGTGATATCCGGCATGATCAAGATTGGGGCTGAAATCAATCTCCTCTTGAGTTCTTGAAAACTCGCTTCACATTTGTCGGTCCATTCAAACTTCTTGTCCTTCTTCAGCAATTGGGTCATGGGTCGGGCGATACTCGAGAATCCTTCTACGAATTTGCGGTAATATCCCGCCAATCCGAGAAAAGCGCGAACTTGGGTTTGAGTGGTTGGGGCTTGCCAATCTTCTACATCTTTCACTTTGGTAGGGTCAACAGCAATTCCTCCGGCTGATACAATGTGACCGAGGAATCCTACTTCCTGTAAGCAGAATTCACATTTGCTAAATTTTGCATACAGCTGATGCTCTCTAAGGGTTCCAAGAATGGTCCTTAGGTGTAGCTCATGTTCTTCTTATGGTTTGGAATAAATCAGAATTTCATCGATGAAAACAACGACAAACTTATCCAGGAAGTCCATAAAAATCTTATTCATGAGGTTCATGAAATAAGCGGGGGCATTGGTTAATCCAAAAGACATGACTGTATACTCATACAATCCATATCTGGTGGTAAAGGCAGTCTTTGGAATATCTTCTGCACGAATCTTGAGTTGATGATAGCCAGTCCTAAGATCAATCTTAGAAAACACCTGGGCTCCGGTCAACTGATCAAACAAATCTTCTATCTTAGGCAAGGGGTACTTGTTCTTGATGGTGACATCATTCAACTTCCGATAATCCATACACAAACGGTTACCTCCATCCTTCTTGTCTACAAACAAGACAGGTGACCTCCATGGGGACGCACTCGGTTGAATCAATCCGATTTCTAACATGGAATCCAGTTGCTTCTTCAGTTCTTCTAGTTCTGACGGGTTCATACTATAGGGTCTCTGGCTATGGGTCCTGTTCCGGGGATTAGTTCGATGATAAACTGGATATCCCGATCTGGGGGCATACCGGGCAAAACATCTGGAAATACATCGGGGTATTCACAGACTATCCGGACTTGGTCAATGGTAGGTTGGGCTAGACTCTTGTTACACTTGAATTGGCGAGGTAAGGTTTCAGATATATGCTCGACTGATATTCCGGTGGTACTGGTCATGGTAATGGCTTTCTTGGCACAGTCAATCAATCCTTTATGTTTGGACATCCAATCCATTCCTAGTACTACTTCCAAACCTTTAGTTCCGAGTACTATTAGATTAGCATAAAAATCTATGCCATGGATTCGGATAGGGACGGCCTTGCAAATTTGCCTAGCCTTGGTGGTTGATCCGGGAATTTGTACAATCATCACATGCTTCAATTTGGTTGGTTGAATTTTACTAGTGCAAGCAAATTCTTCGGTGACAAATGAATGTGATGCACCAGAATCAAACAACACTCTGGCAAGTACTGAATTAATAGAAAACATACCCATCACGACGTCTGGCGCTTCCTGAGCTTCTTCAGCATGCATGAGAAAAAGACGACCATTGCGGTTGAGTGAATTCCCTGGGGCAAATCTTCTCCCTGGCTGGACACGACGCTGCTACTGAGCTGGGACATTGGTATTAGGGGATGTATCATTCTTCTTGTTGGGGCACTCGTTGTAATAGTGGCCTTTATTTCCACAGTCATAACAGGTCACTTGTGACTTGTCCTTGGCTGCGACAGGCACAGCATTGATTGTTCACTTTAACCTTAATCACTTCAAGATGCTTATGATAGGGTCAAGGAGAGCTGAAAGCTAACAAGTACCATAATTTTTGGAAGCTCTTTATGAGACTTGAAACCCCTGCTTCCATTTATGAAGGGCCTTTCTTCCATTATTATATTGAGTCTCCACCGTCTATCCTTAGGCACCAATTAAGAGAGCACAATTGCCATTCTTAGTTCTATGTGCATTGTCCCAAAACTTATTTATTGATACATTGTTGGGCCACGCGGAGATAAAACAAAAAATTTCTTCTAACGTGGTGATCCCAAGATCCAGCTGAGGTAGAAGGCCACGAGGTTTACCACTAGACGCGCAATTGCGGATTACTGATGAAGCGCGTCAGTTGATGCAGAACAGTCTTTTGCGATCCGATCGTCCTCGTGCTGATCGTACAACACCTCTGCTGGTATCCACACGTACAAGGAGGAGCACCGGCGGCGAACTTCTAGGTTCATAACGACGGTAGAACTGCTGTGGAGCTAGGTTTTCCAACACATGGAATGACCTAACCGAACAACGATTAACCTTTCTAGGTTACGGTGCTCCACTATAAATAGGGAGTGAACGTGGGCTCTGCTTGCGCGGCCCATTCACTAAAGCCCATATAACACTAGTCACCGTGAGTCCAACTCACTAACTCAGTCCAAATCAGGCTCGGGTCCAACCCAACCAGATTTCCAGTTCATATCCTAATCCGAACTTGCTCCCGCTCTTAAGTGTGTGACCCCGCAGGCTCATGGCTACTCGGACACGATTGGAGTCCGACTCACAATCGATCAATCGACAACGGCTCCTTGCAGAACGTGTCGACTCCCAAGTGCCAAAGAGTCATGACAACTTGCCTTTCCAATGTGACTTATGTCCGAGTCCCTTTTGCCTCACGATATACCTTGTCAAACTATATGCAAATATATGTCATCCCTTAAATAGGTCGACTCTCTTCTCGATCCGAGATAAGTGATTCACCCGACTAACTCTTAGTCGATCGCCTCGGTTAACACTTAACCGAGTCGTGCATGGCCATGATTTCTGAATCATATCTCACGAGAGGGCCCAGAGAATATCTCTCCAAGTGGAGGGGCAAAATCCCATCTTGGTTATTCACATCACGCAGCTTGATTCTCAGTCGACCAGAACTCTGCCTTTATAACTGCCTAGTTACGGATTAGCGTTTGACAGAACCTAAGTCGGTGATCCTCAACTCGGATTATGCAATAACCTCAGATCTAAGGATTACATTGATTGAGATATACAAATGACAACTTGTTCGTTGTACCTCAATATGGGTCAATCCGACTCACTAAACTCTTTAGCCGAATCTGTGTAAGTTGGAATAGCATCTCCATGCCCATGACAAGTGGAACAGAGTCATCAAGCCGACTTTCACATTGGTCTAAGTTGTGTGTCTAGCACAACCTCAATGACCAAGGATATTTAGTACAAACAACATGAATGCATAGTTCCACAACCGAATCACATATTCAATGATACACATCAGATGTTTATACAAGGACAACTTAATATCTTTATGAATACAATGGGAAATCTCATCATACATGATTGCCTCTAGGGCATATTCCCAACAGTCTCCCACTTGCACTAGAATCAATCTTCCAACATCACATGTCTAGGCATCTAATGCCCATGGCTCTCAGCTGCGCCTCATGCTTCGTATAGGGTAACGGCTTTGTCAACGGATACACAATATTTGCATCTGTGTGTACCTTGTATAACTTGATATCACCCTGATCCACGAACTGGCGAATCAGGTGGTACCGCATGAGTATGTGCTTGTTCTTTTGGTGTTGTCTAGGTTCCTTGGCTTGTGCAATAGCACCATTGTTGTCACAATACACGTCTAACGGATTGGATGAGCCCTGAACCACACCAAGATCCATGAGGAAACTCCTCATCCAAACAGCTTCCTTTGCTGCCTCCGAGGCGACAATATACTCAGCCTCCATTGTAGATGTAAACACAGTCTCTTGCTTGGAACTCTTCCAGCTCACAACACCTCCGTTTATAATAAACACGTATCCGTATTGCGAACGAGAATCATCAGAGTCGGTAAGATAACTCGCATCCGTGTAAACCTTTACACTGAGTTCATCTTCACCACCATAAACCAAGAACATATCCTTAGTCCTTCTCAAGTACTTTAGGATATTTTTAGCCGCTGTCCAGTGGATTTCTCCAGGATTAGCTCGGTATCTGCTCACAACACTTAGAGCATATGAAACATCTGGCCTACTACAAATCATGGCGTACATGATGGATCCGACTGCAGAAGCATACGGAATCGCACTCATCCGACTTCGCTCATCAATTGTCGAAGGACACTGTGTCTTGCTAAGTTTTACACCATGGAACATCTGTAAGAACCCCTTCTTAGACGATTCCATGTTGAACTTCTTCAACACTTTGTCCAAATAAGTACTCTTACTCAATCCAATGAGCCTCCTTGATCTATATCTATAGATCCGGATTCCGAGGATGTATGTTGCCTCACCCAAGTCCTTCATTGAGAAACTCCTTTCCAATGATTCCTTGGTTTCTTGCAACATATGGACATCATTTCCAATCAATAATGTGTCATCCACATATAAGATTAGAAAATTTACTTTGTTCCCACTAAACTTCTAGTACAAACAAGAATCATGATCACTCTTGATGAAGCCAAACGATTTGACTACCTCATCAAAGCGAATATTCCAACTCCGAGATGCTTTCTTCAACCCATAAATGGATTTCTGAAGTTTACATACTTTGTCAGCATTAGCCGGATCGACAAAACCCTCGGGCTGTATCATATACACGTCCTTGGTTAAATTTCCGTTAAGGAAAGTCGTTTTGACATCCATCTGCCATATCTCATAGTTGAAATAGGCTGCTATCACTAACATGATCCGAACTGATTTAAGCATCGCTACGGGCGAGAAAGTCTCATCGTAATCAACTCCTTGAACTTTTCGGAACCCCTTCGCGACAAGACGTGCTTTATAGACAGAAACATTTCCATCTATATAAGTTTTCTTCTTAAAGACCCATTTGCACTCGATGGGTCTTGCACCGTCTGGCAGATCAACCAAGTTCCAAACTTGATTTTCATCCATGGACTTTAACTCGGATCTCATGGATCCAAGCCATGACTCGGAATCAGATCCCACCATCGCCTCCGAATAATTTGTCGGCTCATCACTGTCTAACAGTAACACATCAAGAACACTTCGTAATCTCGCTGATCTTCATAGTACATGTGCTGCTGCCGGCTCAGCTACCACGACCGGCTCAACGTCCAAGGTTTTTGCCGACTCACTTACATCCGGTTCCTCTCGAATTTCTTCGAGTTGTACCGTTCTCCCACTTACTCCCCGACTGAGAAACTCTTTCTCAAGGAAGACACCGTTCTGAGCGACAAACACTTTTCCCTCTTCTCAGTTGTAGAAGTAATAACCCAAGGTCTCCCTCGGATACCCCACGAAATACACTTATCTGACTTGGCTGTAAGCTTCTCCGACTGAAATCGCTTGACAAATGCTTCACAACCCCAAATCTTAAGAAAAGACAAACTCGGCTTTTTGCCTGTCCACATCGCATGCGGTGTCTTCTCTACCGATTTTGATGGTACTCTGTTTAGTGTGAACGCCGCTGTTTCTAGACAATAACCCCAAAATGATAAAGGATGATCTGTCTGACTCATCATTGGCCGTACCATGTCCAACAAGGTCCGATTCCGCCTTTCTGAACACCATTCCTTTGTGGCGTTCCTGGTGGAGTAAGTTGAGGAACTATTCCACAACTTTTCAAATGGTCATCAAACTCATGGCTCATGTACTCGCCTCCTCGGTCCGACCGAAGAAACTTTATTTTCTTGCCGAGTTGATTTTGTGCTTCATTCTGGAATTCTTTGAACTTTTCAAAGGCTTCAGACTTATGTTTCATCAAGTAGATATATCCATACCTACTCAAATCATCAGTGAAGGTAATGAAGTACTCATAACCACTTCTGGCTGTCGTGCTCATTGGTCCACATACATCACTATGTACTAGTCCCAACAAGTCGGACGCCCTCTCACAACTCTTTGCAAAAGGTGTCTTGGTCATTTTGCCGAGTAGGCAAGATTCGCATGTCTCGAACGACTCCAAGTCAAACGAAGTTAGGAGTCCATCATCATGGAGCTGCTTCATGCGTTTCCAACTTATATGACCAAGACGACAGTGCCAAAAGTAAGTCATATTCAGATCATTTGGTTTCAACCTTTTAACATTTATGTTATAAACCGACTCACCATCAAGATTCAAAATAAATAACCCGTCCTGGACGGGTGCAAAGCCGTGAAACATATCATTCAAATACAAATAACAACCATTATTCTTGATATTCGACTCATAGCCTTGCCTCATCAAACATGAAGCAGAAATAATGTTTTGACTGAGAACTGGAACATAATAAAAATTATTCAGTTCCATAATGAATCCGGAAGGTAAATGAAGTTGCATCATGCTGACTTCCAACGCAGCAAGTCTTGCTTTGTTGCCGACTCGAATATCAACCTCGCCTCTTGCTACGCTCCTAGTTCTTACCAGCCCCTGCAATGAGTTGTAGATGTGAATAACTGATCCGGTATCATATACCCAAGAACTATTATCTGCATCAGCAAGATATATGTCTATAACATTGAAAACAAGTGTACCTGAGTCGGAAGTCATACCTGCACTCTTGGCTTTATCAGCCAAATACTTGCTGCAGTTCCTCTTCCAGTGGCCATCCGCCTTGTAGTAGAAGCAAGTGGATCCGACTGAAGGAGATGGCTTAGTCCCTGAGGAAGCACTTGGGACTGGGTCCTAAGCCTGCTTTCCTCCCGACTTAGCCTTCTTCTTAGTCCAAGAACTCTTCTTGAACTTAGCCTTATTCTGCACCATCAACACTTGACTGGCGCCCTTCTTGAGATCCGACTCTGCCTTCTTGAGCATCCCATGCAATTCAGTGAGCTTCTTATCCATACCATGCATGTGGTAGTTCGAAATGAACTGCCCATATGCACTAGGAAAAGAGTTCAGAATTATATCCTTAGCGAACTCTTCGCTAATGGGGTAGTCAAGCCTCTCCAGAGACTGCACATAACCAACCATTTTGATCACATGCGGACTCAGTGGTCACCATCCTTAAGCTTGCAACTCAGAAAGGCCTGAGAGACTTGATACCTCTCAGTCTTTGCCTGAGCCTGGAACATACTCTTGAGGCTTTCGATCATATTGTAGGCCTCAACATGCTCGAATTTCTTTTGCAAGTCTGGTTCCATGTGATAAAGCATAAGACAGCTAATATCCGTGGAATCATCCTTAGCCCTACGGTAGGCATTGGTGCTAGCGACAGTCGCATTCTCATTCGGCTCATCTGGAAGTGGGTTGTCTAGGACATGGTCCTTCTTTTCTTGTTTGAGAACAATTCTCAGACTTCGATACCAGTTGGTAAAATTAGTGAGTTTATCTTTCTCAAGAATGGTTCTCAATGCAAAACCGGATATCTGAGAGTGACTGCTACTTGGTGCCATGATCTACAACAGAAAATATGCAAAACACTTAAGACATGTATTCATAAAAGAGCAAGCATATTAAATACTTTAATATTTTATGCTCTCACTAGAACCAACAGCCCTCCGATGGTTGCTTAGTGATTCAGGACCCTAAATAAGCAAGTCGGCTAGTGAGCTTTAGCATCACCGCTAGCCGCCAAGTGATCTAGGTAGACAACTCCTTGCCAATCGCATCTCATACGACTCCTGTTGGACGGGTGGCATCATATGCCCCGGCTCCCATCCGACTTTTTCCCGAGCCCCACAACCGTTGTGATAGACCCGTCTAGCTTACCAAGTGTTTCCGCAGTAAGAGTCCGACTCGAACCCACCTAGTCGGAAAGAATTGGTAGCACCTCATCTTTATGAGCCCACTACCAAAAATGTCCGACTTGTGATGGTGCAAACACTGGCGGGAAAACCGACTAGACCTTCTTTGAGGGATTAAATTTTACCGACTATCTAATAGAGGTAAATAGAGACATAATAATAACATAAAATAAAGCAATCATAATGTGAAATGGTATGGCTCTCTTCATGGCGATCTCCATCTCCACAAAGCCTGTAATCCGACTCGTGCCAACTCTTGCCACTTGTCGTCTTACTCCATGTCGCCGACATGTACATCGCCTTGCATGCCATCTGGGCTCTCCAAACAGCTACGCTAGCTTATTAAAGTAAATTACAAGGAGAATCCGACACGCAGGTCGTTATACAATAATATGATAGCACCTAGGCTCCAGCATACATCACAACTTGGCGGCTAGCGGTGATGCTATGAAAAAACGGTGATTCGCAGATCACGTATGGATTACACACATACATCATATGCACATGAACCATACCATTCACAACTTCCTGCAAAAACAAGTTATGCATAGATACAATATCTAACGTCACTATGAAACTCGCAACGACATCTAAGGTGCTACGACAGGGCGAAGCCGGCGGTCCCGCTACTTTTTCCTAAAATGTAGATCTCATCTATGATCCGGACATGGATTCCGACCATTGTTCTGATTCGATCAAACTTTTTGATCTTCGATAACCGCCTCTGGATTTACGTGTCACAGTCTACCCCGATGGCGAAAGCCGCCCGGTAGGGGTATGTCATTCCACGACCTCAGCAGTATGATCATAGAAATCAGATCTGCCATTCCCCAAGCACAGTTGATCCAATCAACCTTGTACAAAACAGCACATAGATCTCATCTACAGCCAACCTCATATCACATATGCGAGATCTCGAGCCTAAAACCATAAGCTATTGCTCTGATACCACTGTTGGGCCACGCGGAGATAAAACAAAAAATTTCCTCTAACGTGGTGATCCCAAGATCTAGCTGAGGTAGAAGGCCACGAGGTTTACCACTAGACGCGCAGTTGCGGATTACTGATGAAGCGCGTCAGTTGATGCAGTGCAGTCCTTTGCGATCCGATCGTCCTGGTGCTGATTGTACATCACCTCTGCTGGTATCTACACGTACAAGGAGGAGCACCGGCAGCGAACTTCTAGGTTCATAACGACGGTAGAACTGCTGTGGAGCTAGGTTTTCCAACACATGAAATGACCTAACCGAACAACAATTAACCTTTCTGGGTTACGGTGATCCACTATATATAGGGAGTGAACGTGGGCTCTGATCGCGTGGCCCATTCACTAAAGCCCATATAACACTAGTCACCGTGAGTCCAACTCACTAACTCAGTCCAAATCAGGCTCGGGTCCAACCCAACCATATTTCCAGTTTAGATCCTAATCCGAACTTGCTCCCTCCCTTAAGTGTGTGACCCCGCAGGCTCATGGCTACTCAGACACAATTGGAGTCCGACTCACAATCGATCAGTCGGCAGCGGCTCCTAGCAGAACTTGCCGACTCCCAAGTGCCAAAGAGTCATGATGACTTGCCTTTCCAATGCGACTTACGTCCGAGTCCCTTTTGCCTCACGATATACCTTGTCAGACTATAGGCGAATATATGTTATCCTTAAATAGTCTGACTCTCTTCTCGATCCGAGATAAGTGATTCACCCGACTAACTCTTAGTCGATCGCCTCAGTTGACACTTAACCGAGTCGTGCATGGCCATGCTTTCCGAATCATATCTCACGAGAGGGCCTAGAGAATATCTCTCCAAGTGGAGGGGCAAAATCCCATCTTGGTTATTCACATCACGCAGCTTGATTCTCAGTCGGCCCGAACTCTGCATTTATAATTGCCCAGTTACGGATCAGCGTTTGACATAACCTAAGTCGGTGATCCTCAACTCGGATTATGCAATAACCTCAGGTCTAAGGATTACACTGATTGAGATATACAAATGACAACTTGTTCGTTGTACCTCAATATGGGTCAATCCGACTCGCTAAACTCTTTAGCCAAATCTGTGTAAGTTGGAATAGCATCTCCATGCCCATGACAAGTGGAACCGAGTCATCAAGCCGACTTTCACATTGGTCTAAGTTGTGTGGCCAGCACAACCTCAATAACCAAGGATATTTAGTACAAACAACATGAATGCATAGTTCCACAACCGAATCACATATTCAATGATACACATCAGATGTTTATACAAGGACAACTTAATATCTTTATGAATACAATGGGAAATCTCATCATACATGATTGCCTCTAGGGCATATTCCCAACATACATATTGTTGATATTGCATTTTCTTGAACTATTTGTATCTAGTCACTCTTATGAACTTTGAAGGTGGCCTATGCATTTATGCTACTCTATGAGGGACAATCTGAATGCCACTATGCTATGTTTTCTTTATGTGAAACAAACAAATGTCTTTCAATGAATTGTTATTCATGATCTCTGTTTGTAACCTTTCATGTTGCATGCATAGTTACTTTGTCTTATTGTTAGAACTTCTTTTTTCATGCTCATGTTTAGAGTTCTTTCATCCTAGCTTTCAATGCTTGCAAATGGTTTGATGTTGATTTTGATGGTGCATGTCACCTTTAAAATTATTCTTTTTATCACTTACCTACTCGAGGAGCAGGAGTTAAGCTTGGGATGCTTGATACGTTGAAAACGTATCTATAATTTTTTATGTTCCATGCTTGTTTAGTATCTAATTTGCTTTGCTTTATCTACACTTTGAGGTATTTTTATATGTTGTCAACACCCGGATTTTTCAATCCTAGATGCCTGTTATGCCATACATCGCAATCCCAGGATTACCATTTTTGCGAGACATAACAGAATTGGATACCATAGTACTTCATCCATTACAAACGATACATAAGTTCTTACACAAATAGGGATCTCATGATCCAGTTCTTAATACAACATCAAGCAGCGGAATACGTAATAATAACGGTAGCGTAGGCGAAGCTCCATCTTCGGGGTCACAGGCAATGCTGACGATGGGAGATGATCCTAGTTGTCGTAACCTTCCTGGGGTCCATCCTACAGGTACTTCTCTTCATAGTCTGGCCATGGGAATAGCCAGGGACAAAGCCATGAGTACTCTTTAAGTACTCGCAAACTAATACTAACAAGTAAAGGGGGTTTTTGGATAATAGGACACTAGGCTCTAGGGTTGTTTTGCAAAAAGCCAGGTTTATCTTTACTAAGTTCCAAAGCTAGTCACAAATTTTATAACTCCTAAGTGGGATCTTGTAATTCAGGCCACAACTCTGTTGTGGTCAAGTCAAAGTCTCAATTCATTTCACAAGTCATTTTAAAAGGTCTGACGGGAGAACAGTATGGCCACTCCAAATGTCCATAACCGCGGACGCGGCTATTCGAATAGTTTGACACTCTACAGAGATTGTACACTTTCACCTCAACATTCGATACATCCGTCAGGAACAAATCCTGAATTCACCATACTCAGTATGCAGATAATCAATCCTAACCTTTCAATTACACTCCCTAGTATCAGCACCTCTCCTGTGAGTTTGGCCTCCCAACCATGACCACTGTCATCTTGGGTACTGCACAGGTGGACAATCTTCACAAGGTAGCCTCAGCTCAGACCTTGGCTAGGAGGGAACTAATACTAAGGTATATAAGTTTCCAGTTAAGCCCTACCCAATATTCGGGTATTGTGGTTGTACGCTAAAATTGGAATGGTATCGCATCCAGACAACCATCAGTTGTATAAAGGGCTAAGGCTCATGCCTCAACATTTTTATCACCAGAATCATCAAGTGTTTGGAAACACATGTCCCAAACATTTCAATAGAATGATCCATCATTCCAAGGTTTTCATAACCATTTTTCCTTCAAGTAATCCCATCTAAAGTTGATCAAGTTTTATGCTTAGCACTAGCATCTACATGTGGGGGGTAGTACTAATGAGGGGTGGTCTAGTGGAGATTCACTAAGTCCAACCTTATATCTTAGGCTGATATCAAGGTTTCTAGCTTAGGCCAAATTTTATGCTCTTTATGCAACCTTCAGCACAACTGTCTAGTATCTACCAAACTCTTAGGTAGACTCTAAGTAAGCTTTGATAAAGAAATAAAGTAAGAAGCTTGCCATAAAACTAGTATTGGTTTATCAAGTGGGTATGATCACATATGCTTAAGGCATAAAGTAGTCATCTCACAAGTATGGGTTTGTGGCATCAGTAGGGTATCTTGAAAGGGTTAGCTTGCATAGGTCAACTTGATTAGTAAGGCTTGCATCAATGTCAATATAAGCTTGCATAGGTATAGTATCTTGCAAGTGTTAGCTTGCCTTGTGCAGGGCAGTGGTTGAAGTTCTCCTCGGCTTCCTCTTCGTAGTATCCTCCTTCCTCCTCGTATCCTTGGTCGGTACTAGCGTCTATGAATAAATACGAGGTACACAATCACCAAACAATACTTAACTACTTGCAATCATCACACACAAGTGTCCTATAGATGATCTAGCATCATCTCTAACATTACAAGGTTAAAGCTTGGTTTAAAACCTTTTTATTTTTAGAAAAGTAATTTCTACTCATTGAAAACTACTTAAGATTTAATATTCTCCAAACTAAACATGGGATCATGTTGACACATGTCATCACCACATATTGTAGTCCATGGGAATGTTATTTAAAGTGGTGTCACAATTTAATAAGGTTTTACCCTTTTATTTTAATTAATTAAATTGGCTAGAAATGCTTATGAAGCATTCTTTTATTACTTGAACATTATTTCTGCAAGTAAACCTATACATTTTTATATATTCTGAAAGGTATGGTTGAATGTGATTTTTGAGAGTTGGAATCAACTCAAAAGCTTTTGTGGTTGAAATTTGAAAAATGTTTGAATGCAGAAAAGCTTCTGCCTTGTTATTTTTGCTGTGGGTGATCTACAGATCCAAATGTCTTGAATCCAGCGGGCTTGGATTAAGCATTCACAGACCTTTCCAAGAAAATTGGTTTCATCCAATTTGGTGCACTGAATCGATCTGGGTTGATTTTTGAAGTTGGGTGCTGAAGTGTTTTTGAATTAAAATAGAAAAAGATTTAATTTGAATTGCTGGGCTGCGCGGGAAATGTTAATGGGCCAGCCTGCTAAGCGCAGTGCTCCCGCGGGCTGCTTAAGTGGGTGTCCCCACTCGTCAGTGACACGGGGCTGGGCGAAGCGGTATGGGGCAACGTGGATCGTTCGATCTAGTTCTAATCTAACGGCTGGGGGTCATCGTCGACGCGAGACAACTCCGGCGAGAACAAAACGTAGCGCGGCCAGTGAGGGGTGCTGGGGGCTCACCGGGGTACGGGCGAGGGTCGGCGAGGCGGGCAAACGACGAAGTCCACGACGGCGATCCTCCTGGTACCGGTGGCTTCTCCTGGGGCGGCTCCAATAGCTGGCTCCCTTCTTCTCCGGCTGCGGCAGGCTCCAGTGAAATTCCGGCGAGGTGGTGCTCGCCTTGCTCTGAGGATGGTGTGGCACGGTCAGTGGGGAGAGGGGAGTGAGATGGTGTGAAGAAATCGTGCGGGGGTGGCCTCTATTTATAGTCGAGCGAGGGGACCATCGGGGCGCACGGTGAGCTCATCGGGGGCAACGTTACAGGCGGCTAATGGCATGGGAAAGGGTAGGGGACGGTGTTGTGTCTCCTGGCGATGCTCAACGACATGGTCACGAGGCATGGGGCGGTGTGGTTTGGTCTGGAACGGGCGGTGCTCTGAGCGGCAGAGGCGGCGTCTTCGACGGCGGGCTGTGGCTGTATGGCACGGGGCGGCAAACGGGGATGTCTGGCGGTCTCCTGGGTCGGTGGTGATCGTGTGTGCACGCGGTGAGGGCGGCGCGCGGTCTGTGGACGCTGGTGAGGGTGGCACTCTGGCGCACGCTCGGCATGGTCTGGGCGTGTCTTGTGTGCGTGGTCCAGGGCTTGGCAACGCTCGCGGCTGGGACAGGGAGTGGCGGTGGACGGTGGGCTGCCTCCCAGACAAGGTTGGCACGACTAGTTCTTCCTCTAGCCTGCTGTCCACAATGGGGTGACATGGGGGTGCTCGGCTGTTCACCATTAATGGCAATGGCAAGCTCACAGGGGTGCTAGTGTTGGGCTAATCTTTCTAGATGATCTACTGAGGTGTGTGTGTGAGCTAACTAGGGAACAAGTTAGGCAAGAATCACTGCACACTATAGTGTTTGATGTTTTGTTTGTTTTGTGTCTGCAACCTATTTGATGAAATGGCCGCATGAAATCAAGTTTTGAATTCTGAAATGAATTTTGGTGGGTTTGCTAGATTGGTGCTGGTGAGTCTGCAGATGCTTGGGATTTGAAAATTGAGCTTGTTTGAGTGGGTTTTGAAAAAGTGGGATCTTCCCATATGAAGAAGATTCAATTTTGAATTGTCATTTAAACTATGCATTTGAAAGTTTCTGGATGATCACAAAGTGGGCCTTGATACCTTGTTATGAGTACATTCAAGGGGTGCAAAGATCCAGAAAATTTTCTGTTAGGTTTTGGAAGTTTGAGACAGCCAAAGTAGGCATGGGAGTTAAATTGGTCAAAATGACCATTCACTTAATATATTTGTTTTGATTTACTTGTCTTTAGGAAAAGTGTGGGAGATGTTTTAGATGATGTTTATTTCACCTAAGAAACATTTTACAAGCAATGGATCACACAAACAAGGTGGTTTTTAAAGAAATTCAAAATCCATGCATACACATATACATGCATTCATGAGTTTATTTAGAAAAGTTTTTGTTAACCCTAATCTTGATGATTAGTGTTTGTTGATCTAAGTTTGGTATTTTTGGGATGTTACAAACCTTCCCCCCTTAAACAAAATCTCGTCCCGAGATTTGAAAAAGGACGAAAAGATTACCTACGATTTGAAGAGATCTGGAAACTCCATCCTGATGTGATCTTCGCGTTCCCAGGTAGCTTCCTCTTCTATGTGGTTGCTCCACTGAATCTTGAGAAACTTCATGCTTCGGGTTCTGGTAGTTCGAAAGGCTTCTTCCAATATACGGATGGGTACTTCGGGATAGGTCAGGTCATCATTGATATCTATGGTCCGGTGATCGATATTCTTGAACACTTCGGTCTTCTCGGGGACTTCGAGACATTTGCGAAGTAATGAGATATGGAATACATTGTGCACAGCTGACATCTCTTCAGGTAGTTCCAGTTGATAAGATACTTCTCCTCGACGGTTCAAAATTTTGAAAGGTCCGATATATCTGGGAGCTAACTTTCCTTTGAGTTGGAAACGTTGCATTCCCTTCAATGGCGACACTTTCAGATAAACAAAATCTCCAATGTTGAAGGCGAGGTCTCGACATCTCTTGTCGGCGTAACTCTTTTGTCGGGATTGGGCTGTCTTGAGGTTCTCACGAATCTTGTGAACCTTCTCTTCTGCTTCTCGTAGGATGTCGGGTCCGAAAATCTGAATCTCTCCTACTTCCGACCAGTTCAAAGGGGTGCGGCACTTTCTTCCGTACATGAATTCAAATGGGGCCATTTGCAAACTGGCTTGGTAACTATTGTTGTAGGAAAATTCTGCAAACGGCAGACAGTCTTCCCACTTGGATCCATATTCTAGCACACATGCTCTAAGCATATCTTCGAGTATTTGATTTACTCGCTCCGTTTGTCCATCGGTCTGAGGGTGATACGCGGTAGTGAAATCTAGGCGGGTTCCTAAACCTTCTTGGACTTTCTTCCAGAATCTTGAGGTAAACTGAGTTCCTCGATCCGATACGATATT
The DNA here is from genome assembly GCA_910589765.1 of Avena atlantica. Classification (NCBI taxonomy): domain Eukaryota; kingdom Viridiplantae; phylum Streptophyta; class Magnoliopsida; order Poales; family Poaceae; genus Avena; species Avena atlantica. Next base: position 44,529,830 of record OU342736.1, on the reverse strand, counting down.
CTTGGGGACTCCGTGCAAACTAACGATCCTAGCGATGTACAACTCTGCTAGCTTCGAACTCTGATAGGTGGTTTTAACGGGCAAGAAATGGGCGACTTTGGACAATCTGTCCAATATGACCCAAATAGAGTCATTTCCCCTACTAGAAGTAGGTAGTCCAGTGATAAAGTCCATTCCTACAGAATCCCATTTCCATTCCGGAATCTGCAAAGGTTGCAACAATCCAGCGGGTCTTTGATGTCCTGCCTTGACTCGCTGACATATATCACACTTGGCGATATAGCTTCCGATTTCTCTCTTCATCTTATGCCACCAAAATTGCTCTTTCAAATCTTGATACATCTTAGTTCCTCCGGGATGGATAGAATAAAGAGTATCATGAGCCTCCTTCAAGATAACTTCTTTCAACTCCGAATCTGCTGGTACACAAAGGCGTCCTTTGTACCACAAAACTCCTTCTTCGTCCTCGGTGAATCCGGGTACTTTGCCTGTACCGATACGACGCTTGATTCCGTGGATACTGGCATTTCCCTTATGTGCCTCTTTAATCTGACTGATCAAAGTGGGCTGAAGTTCTATGCTAGCCAAAAATCCTTCACTTACTAATTACACTCGAAAATCTACCATCTCTTTGTGCAAAGTTGGTTGCTCCTTCAAAATCATGGAGTTCAAGCGGCACGGCAATCTGCTAAAGGCATTGGCTACCACGTTGGCTTTACCAGGGTGATAGTGAATGTCCAGGTCGTAATCCTTGATTAGCTCAATCCATCTTCTCTGCCTCATATTCAGCTCCTTCTGAGTGAATATATACTTTAGGCTCTTGTGATCCGAATAAATCTCACAACGGTTTCCCATTAGGTAATGTCTCCATGTCTTCAGGGCTAGAACTACGGCTGCGAGTTCGAGGTCATGGGTTGGGTAATTTTGTTCATGTTGCTTCAGTTGTCGCGATAGATAAGATATAACTTTGCCTTCTTGCATTAGCACACATCCGAGACCAATCTTGGATGCGTCACAATACACATCGAAGGGCTTCGTGATATCCGGCATGATCAAGATTGGGGCTGAAATCAATCTCCTCTTGAGTTCTTGAAAACTCGCTTCACATTTGTCGGTCCATTCAAACTTCTTGTCCTTCTTCAGCAATTGGGTCATGGGTCGGGCGATACTCGAGAATCCTTCTACGAATTTGCGGTAATATCCCGCCAATCCGAGAAAAGCGCGAACTTGGGTTTGAGTGGTTGGGGCTTGCCAATCTTCTACATCTTTCACTTTGGTAGGGTCAACAGCAATTCCTCCGGCTGATACAATGTGACCGAGGAATCCTACTTCCTGTAAGCAGAATTCACATTTGCTAAATTTTGCATACAGCTGATGCTCTCTAAGGGTTCCAAGAATGGTCCTTAGGTGTAGCTCATGTTCTTCTTCTGGTTTGGAATAAATCAGAATGTCATCGATGAAAACAACGACAAACTTATCCAGGAAGTCCATAAAAATCTTATTCATGAGGTTCATGAAATAAGCGGGGGCATTGGTTAATCCAAAAGACATGACTGTATACTCATACAATCCATATCTGGTGGTAAAGGCAGTCTTTGGAATATCTTCTGCACGAATCTTGAGTTGATGATAGCCAGTCCTAAGATCAATCTTAGAAAACACCTGGGCTCCGGTCAACTGATCAAACAAATCTTCTATCTTAGGCAAGGGGTACTTGTTCTTGATGGTGACATCATTCAACTTCCGATAATCCATACACAAACGGTTACCTCCATCCTTCTTGTCTACAAACAAGACAGGTGACCTCCATGGGGACGCACTCGGTTGAATAAATCCGATTTCTAACATGGAATCCAGTTGCTTCTTCAGTTCTTCTAGTTCTGACGGGTTCATACTATAGGGTCTCTGGCTATGGGTCCTGTTCCGGGGATTAGTTCGATGATAAACTGGATATCCCGATCTGGGGGCATACCGGGCAAAACATCTGGAAATACATCGGGGTATTCACAGACTATCCGGACTTGGTCAATGGTAGGTTGGGCTAGACTCTTGTTACACTTGAATTGGCGAGGTAAGGTTTCAGATATATGCTCGACTGATATTCCGGTGGTACTGGTCATGGTAATGGCTTTCTTGGCACAGTCAATCAATCCTTTATGTTTGGACATCCAATCCATTCCTAGTACTACTTCCAAACCTTTAGTTCCGAGTACTATTAGATTAGCATAAAAATCTATGCCATGGATTCGGATAGGGACGGCCTTGCAAATTGCCTAGCCTTGGTGGTTGATCCGGGAATTTGTACAATCATCACATGCTTCAATTTGGTTGGTTGAATTTTACTAGTGCAAGCAAATTCTTCGGTGACAAATGAATGTGATGCACCAGAATCAAACAACACTCTGGAAAGTACTGAATTAATAGAAAACATACCCAGCACGACGTCTGGCGCTTCCTGAGCTTCTTCAGCATGCATGAGAAAAAGACGACCATTGCGGTTGAGTGAATTCCCTGGGGCAAATCTTCTCCCTGGCTGGACACGACGCTGCTACTAAGCTGGGACATTGGTATTAGGGGATGTAGCATTCTTCTTGTTGGGGCACTCGTTGGAATAGTGGCCTTTATTTCCACAGTCATAACAGGTCACTTGTGACTTGTCCTTGGCTGCGACAGGCACAGCATTGCTTCTAGTCCTCGGGGCAGTGTTGGGGTTGGCGGTAGCATTGTTGGTGTTGAATTTGGGTGGGGCGCGGTTGAAATTGCTAGAGTTGCCGGGGTTGTTGTGATTTCCTCCGGGTAGAGGGTTTCCACGGTTGGGATAGGTCGGACGGGTCATAGGGGGTCTGTTGGTTCTTGGGGAAAATCCTGGAGATGGGTTGGGGCGATACTTCGGGGTCTGATGGGTTCCTGGTTGATGCATCATGCGACGCTTGCGGTTCTCATTGGCCTGGTTGATCTTTCCTTCCATCTGGATAGCAGAGTCGACAAGGGCTTCAATATCCGCAAAGGTGATATTGACTAACACTGTCTGCATCTCGTCATGCAGACCATTCAGGAATCTTTCTTTCTTCTTGGCTTCAGTGTCTATCTCGTCCGGGGCATACCTAGCTAATGACAAAAGTTTGTCACGGTATTCCACTACAGTCATCCTTCCTTGTTTCAATTCTCTGAACTCGTCTCTCATTCTCCTGATCAAACCTGGTGGCACATGGGTTCTGCTGATCTTGACCTTGAATTCCTCCCAGGTCATCATTTGGCCTCCGGTCATTGCACGCACACTGTTCCACCATGCCCTGGCATCTCCGGCTAGATAATGGGTGGCGAACAAGACTTTCTCGTTGGCTTCTACTCCGGCTACTTCTAAGTTATTTTCCATGGTTTGCAGCCAATCATCGGCGTCTAGGGGTTCTTCCGACTTGGTGAAAACGGGTGGGTTGGTATTCTGGAAATTCTTGAGCTTAGATCCGTGGTTGTCCTGATTTCCATGGCCTTGGTTGTTGTGGGCTAGTTGGGCTATCTGTTGCAGAGTAGCTAGGTTGGCTTGACGTTCCGCTCTTTCAGCTTCGCGGTCAGAAGTCAACATTTGCAGGATCTGCAACATCGGGTCCGGGGCTGAACCACTTCCTCCACGTGGCATCTAAAGATTGATATAGATCATGAGAAAAGAGGGAAATTTCTAAGGTTTTGGGTCTTTGAAAGTTTTTAGATTTTGACTCAGGTTTTCTAGCAACTTGCTTTTTCATTCATTCACTCATAGCACATAGTACAACACACACCACAACAAGGAAAATCAGATGGTTTTAAGAACCATTCTGGAAACTATGATACAATGGGACCGACTACTACTCACTACGCTAGTGCTCAGTGCTACTACTCCTCGGAGTCGGTGGCTTCATCATCTTCATCATCATCGATGAAGGCGAAATCATCCTCATCGGTGAAGAAGTCCATGGCCTGATCCTCCAGAAAATCATCGTCATCGCTGAGATAGGAGTAAGGGTCTCCACGAAGATCCTCTCCGGCATTCTCCCTTTCCTCTAACTGCATGTCTCTCTCGTGGATGGTCTCTCCCAGAGATGAGATGCGATGGCGAAGACGGGCAATAATGCGCTCCTTCTTGTCGAGCTGACGGCGGCGAGACTTGCGATCCTTTTCTACCATGGCGATGGTCTGATCCTTCGTCTTGATGATGGCCGACTTGTGGTTGCAATAGTCACGGCAGTTGTCCAACTCCTGCTGACGATCATACATCATGAAGCTAAGGTGGTCCAATTGAGTCTTCAGCTCGGGGTGGTATGGGGCTTCCAGTGGTTGTCCATTTGCATCACGCCTTGGGAAAAACTCAAAGCGAGTACCCTTGATCTGATTGATGCTCTGCCCACACGGGAAAGAGCTTCCTGCATTGCTCTGGCAAGTCCATCGAGCCAGTTGTTTTTCCCTCAAGGTAAACTGAATTCCCTCCACAGTGGGAGGTTCAATCTTTCCTCGGAGACTTGCAACAATTAGCCACTATAGATCTTCTCCTCCTTGATCATTGAGCTGAGCTCCGAAGAACTCGGGGTGCGGACGCTCCAGAAGTTCCGAAAGCTGATCCAAATCCCTCTCAAAGATAAGGTCTCCTCCATTCCCAGGTTGGTAAAACTTGCTGTACTTCACGTCCATCTATAAAAATAGAGGATTAGTAGATTAGCAGAGTGATCAAGTGTGTCAAATTTTATCTATTTTGCAAGAGTTTTTGAGGAACATGAAGTTTTATTAAAGAATTAAAGAGGTAAAAATGAGAATAAGTTTTCGTAAATATTTTTGTTCTTTGGTTTTGAAACTAAGTTTTTGGTTCAACGTCCAATCTAACTAGGGTCTCCTATGGTCAGGATGGCTCTGATACCAACTTGTCAACACCCGGATTTTTCAATCCTAGATGCCTGTTATGCCATACATCGCAATCCCAGGATTACCATTTTTGCGAGACATAACAGAATTGGATACCATAGTACTTCATCCATTACAAACGATACATAAGTTCTTACACAAATAGGGATCTCATGATCCAGTTCTTAATACAACATCAAGCAGCGGAATATGTAATAATAACGGTAGCGTAGGCGAAGCTCCATCTTCGGGGTCACAGGAAATGCTGACGATGGGAGATGACCCAAGTTGTCGTAACCTTCCTGGGGTCCATCCTCCTGGTACTCCTCTTCATAGTCTGGCCATGGGAATAGCCAGGGACAAAGCCATGAGTACTCTTTAAGTACTCGCAAACTAATACTAACAAGTAAAGGGGGTTTTTGGATAATAGGACACTAGGCTCTAGGGTTGTTTTGCAAAAAGCCAGGTTTATCTTTACTAAGTTCCAAAGCTAGTCACAAATTTTATAACTCCTAAGTGGGATCTTGTAATTCAGGTCACAACTCTGTTGTGGTCAAGTCAAAGTCTCAATTCATTTCACAGGTCATTTTAAAAGGTCTGACGGGGGAAAAGTATGGCCACTCCAACTGTCCATAACCGCGGACGCGGCTATTCGAATAGTTTGACACTCTGCAGAGATTGTACACTTTCACCACAATATTCGATACATCCGTCAGGAACAAATCCTGAATTCACCATACTTAGTATGCGGATAATCAATCCTAAGCTTTCAATTACACTCCCTAGTATCAGCACCTCTCCTGTGAGTTTGGCCTCCCAACCATGACCACTGTCATCTTGGGTACTGCACAGGTGGACAATCTTCACAAGGTAGCCTCAGCTCAGACCTTGTCCAGGAGGGAACTAATACTAAGGTATATAAGTTTCCAGTCAAGCCCTACCCAATATTCGGGTATTGTGGTTGTACGCTAAAATTGGAATGGTATCGCATCCAGACAACCATCAGTTGTATAAAGGGCTAAGGCTCATGCCTCAACATTTTTATCACCAGAATCATCAAGTGTTTGGAAACACATGTCCCAAACATTTCAATAGAATGATCCATCATTCCAAGGTTTTCATAACCATTTTTCCATCAAGTAATCCCATCTAAAGTTGATCATGTTTTATGCTTAGCACTAGCATCTACAAGTGGGGGGTAGTACTAATGAGGGGTGGTACTAGTGGAGATTCACTAAGTCCAACCTTATATCTTAGGCTGATATCAAGGTTTCTAGCTTAGGCCAAATTTTATGCTCTTTATGCAACCTTCAGCACAACTGTCTAGTATCTACCAAACTCTTAGGTAGACTCTAAGTAAGATTTGATAATGAAATAAAGTAAGAAGCTTTCCATAAAACTAGGATTGGTTTATCAAGTGGGTATGATCACATATGCTTAAGGCATAAAGTAGTCCTCTCACAAGTATGGGTTTGTGGCATCAGTAGGGTATCTTGCAAGGGTTAGCTTGCATAGGTCAACTTGATTAGTAAGGCTTGCATCAATGTCAATATAAGCTTGCATAGGTATAGTATCTTGCAAGTGTTAGCTTGCCTTTTGCAGAGCAGTGGTTGGAGTTCTCCTCGGCTTCCTCTTCGTAGTATCCTCCTTCCTCCTCGTATCCTTGGTCGGTACTAGCGTCTATGAATAAATACGAGGTACACAATCACCAAACAATACTTAACTACTTGCAATCATCACAGACAAGTGTCATATAGATGATATAGCATCATCTCTAACATTACAAGGTTAAAGCCTTGTTTAAAACCTTTTTATTTTTAGAAAAGTAATTTCTACTCATTGAAAAACTACTTAAGATTTAATATTCTCCAAACTAAACATAGGATCATGTTGAAACATGTCATCACCACATATTGTAGTCCATGGGAATGTGATTTAAAGTGGTGTCACAATTTAATAAGGTTTTACCCTTTTATTTTAATTAATTAAAGTGGCAAGAAATGCTTATGAAGCATTCTTTTATTACTTGAACATTATTTCTGCAAGTAAACCTATACATTTTTATATATTCTGAAAGGTATGGTTGAATGTGATTTTTGAGAGTTGGAATCAACTCAAAAGCTTTTGTGGTTGAAATTTGAAAAATGTTTGAATGCAGAAAAGCTTCTGCCTTGTTATTTTTGCTATGGGTGATCTACAGATCCAAATGACTTGAATCCAATGGGCTTGGATTAAGCATTCACCGAACTTTCCAACAAAATTGGTTTCATCCAATTTGGTGCACTGAATCGATCTGGGTTGATTTTTGAAGTTGGGTGCTGAAGTGTTTTTGAATTAAAATAGAAAAAGATTTAATTTTGAATTGCTGGGCTGCGCGGGAAATGTTACTGGGCCGGCCTGCTAAGCACAGTGCTCCCGCGGGCTGCTTAAGTGGGTGTCCCCACTCGTCAGTGACACGGGGCTGGGTGAAGCGATATGTTGCAACGTGGATCGCTCGATCTAGTTCTAATCTAACGGCTGGGGGTCATCGTCGACGCGAGACAACTCCGGCGAGAACGAAACCTAGCGTGGCCAGTGAGGGTTGCTGGGGGCTCACCGGGGTACGGGCGAGGGTCGGCGAGGCGGGCGAACGACGAATTCCACGACGGCGAACCTCCTGGTACCGGTGGCTTCTCCTGGGGCGGCTCCAATCGCTGGCTCCCTTCTTCTCCGGCAGCGGCAGGCTCCAGTGAAATTCCGGCGAGGTGGTGCTCGCCATGCTCTGAGGATGGTGTGGCACGGTCAGTGGGGAGAGGGGAGTGAGATGGTGTGAAGAAATCATGCGGGGGTGGCCTCTATTTATAGTCGAGCGAGGGGACCGTCGGGGCGCACGGTGAGCTCGTCGGGGGCGACGTTACAGGCGGCTAATGGCATGGGCAAGGGTAGGGGACGGTGCTGTGTCTCCTGGCAATGCTCAACGACATGGTCTCGAGGCATGGGGCGGTGTGGTTTGGTTTGGAACGGGCGGTGCTCTGAGCGGCAGAGGCGGCGTCTTCGACGGCGGGCGGTGGCTGTATGGCACGGGGCGGCAAACGGGGATGTCTGGCGGTCTCCTGGGTCGGTGGTGATCGTGTGTGCACGCGGTGAGGGCGGCGCGCGGTCTGTGGACGCTGGTCGAGGGTGGCGCTCTGGCGCACGCTCGACATGGTCTGGGCGTGTCTTGTGCGCGTGGTCCAGGGCTTGGCAACCCTCGCGGCTGGGACAGGGAGTGGCGGTGGACGGTGGGCTGCCTCCCAGACAAGTTGGCACGGCTAGTTCTTCCTCTAGCCTGCTGTCCACAATGGGGTGACATGGGGGTGCTCGGCTGTTCACCATTAATTGCAATGGCAAGCTCACAGGGGTGCTAGTGTTGGGCTAATCTTTCTAGATGATCTACTGAGGTGTGTGTGAGCTAACTAGGGAACAAGTTAGGCAAGAATCACTACACACTATAGTGTTTGATGTTTTGTTTGTTTTGTGTCTGCAACCTGTTTGATGAAATGGCCGCATGAAATCAAGTTTTGAATTTTGAAATGAATTTTGGTGGGTTTGCTAGATTTGTGCTAGTGAGTCTGCAGATGCTTGGGTTTTGAAAATTGAGCTTGTTTGAGTGGGTTTTGAAAAAGTGGGATCTTCCCATATGAAGAAGATTCAATTTTGAATTGTCATTTAAACTATGCATTTGAAAGTTTCTGGATGATCACAAAGTGGGCCTTGATACCTTGTTATGAGTACATTCAAGGGGTGCAAAGATCCAGAAAAGTTTCTGTTAGGTTTTGAAAGTTTGAGACAGCCAAAGTAGGCATGGGAGTTAAATTGGTCAAAATGACCATTCACTTAATATATTTGTTTTGATTTACTTGTCTTTAGGAAAAGTGTGGGAAATATTTTCGATGATGTTTATTTCACCTAAGAAACATTTTACAAGCACTGGATCACACAAACAAGGTGGTTTTTAAAGAAATTCAAAATCCATGCATACACATATACATGCATTCATGAGTTTATTTAGAAAAGTTTTTGTTAACCCTAATCTTGATGATTAGTGTTTGTTGATCTAAGTTTGGTATTTTTGGGATGTTACATATGTTTTTTGGGAGTAACCTATTAACAAGATGCCACAGTGCCAGTTGCCTATTTTCTTCTGTTTTTGGTTACAGAAAAGGCAGAAAAACAATATTCTCGGAATTGGACGGGACAAAACCCAAAGTCAATATTTTACCGTGGGGAACATGGAGCCAGAGTACGAGACGGGGGGGAGACACCAGGGGGCCACACCCCCTGGTCGCGCGGCCAGGACTAGCCCGTGCCTAGGGGGTGTGATCACCCCGGGTGCGCCCCTACCTCGCCTCAGCGCCTATGAGAAGACCCTGATACCAGAACCCTAAGTACCCGATGGATCTTCCACGAAATAGTCCATAGCCGCCACCATCGTCCCTATATCGGGGGGATCTGAAGCTCTTCCAAGCACCCTACCGGAGGGGAGATCATCCCGGAGGCCTTCTTCATCATCATGCCAGCCTTCGATATGAAGCGTGAGTAGTTCCACCTTGGACTACAGGTCCATGTAGTAGCTAGATGGTTGTCTCTCCTCCTTTGTGCTACCATCTTTAGATCTTGTGAGCTCCATTCATGATCAAGATCATCTATTTGTAATCATGCATGTTGTGTTTGTGGGGATCCAATGGATATTGAGATTACTAAATCAGATTGATTAATGGTTCTATCTTATTGATTCTATCATGTTTGTGTTGTTTTTGATCTTGCATGATCTCCATTTCTAGTAGCTATCTTGGCCAAGTAGTTGCTAGTGACTCCAAGAGGGAGTATTTATGGTCGATAGTGGGTTCACGCCTCTATTTAATCTGGGGAAGTGACAAAAATCTCTAAGGTTGTAGATGTGCTGTTGCTACTAGGGGCAAAACAACGATCTCTTGTTCATGGAACAAGTGGATTGTTTACCTTACACACTTTTCTTAAACCAGTTATATGTTGCTAGCAACTTAATACTGGAGGGGGTTCGGATGATAACCTGAAGGAGAATTACTAGTCATAGATGCAGTTGGTTGGCGGTCTATGTATCTTGTTGTATTGCCCAATCAAATCTCATAGGATCATGAATGTCTAGTATTGGATTGTTATACCTTGCTCTGTCCTGCCAATTGCCCCGCTGTAATTTGTTACCCAACATGCCATGTTTGTTTATCTTAAGGAGAACACCACTAGTGAACTATGGACCCCGGTCCAATCTTTACCATTGATACATCTTCCACTATTACTATTACTTTCTGCAAACCACCATTAACTTCCACACCATACGTTTAATCCTTTATTTTCAGCAAACCGGTGAGATCGACAACCTCACTGTTCGTTGGGGTAAAGTCTTGAGTTTGTCTTGTGCAGGTTTCCAAGTTTCTAGCAACACCTTTGGGTCGTTTCCTTCGTCCTACTGGTTCGGTAACCTTGGTTTCTTTCTGAGGAAAGACATGCTGTTATGCTCATCATACCATCCTCTTGGGGTATCCCAACGAAGATCTACAGTGATATGAGCGCATCAATTATCCACTAATATATGAACATTTGAGATATATTTTCATTAAATTACGCTAACGGCATTCCATTCAACGAATCTAAGCATAAAACTTGAACATTATTGAAAATGCCCTAGAACCTAAACCTTAAACCCCTAAACGGCCATGACCAAGCAGGTATATCATCCACTTTTAGATCAACATTTGAGATATACTTTCATTAAATTATGCTAAAGCCATTACATTCCACGAATCTAAGCATGAAGCTTTAACAATATTGAAATAGCCCTGAAACCTAAACCTTAAACCCCTAAACCCTAAACCCTTTGACCCTAAACCAAAACCAAGCAGTCATTAGGAACTTATATATCAAAATTTGAGATACTTCCCATTAAATTGCGCTAACTCCTTTCTATTTCACGAATATAGGCATATAGCTCGAACATTATTGAAAATTCACTAAACCCTAAGCCCTATCCCCCTAAACCATAAAAACCCTAAAACCTCATCACCTAACCCTGACCAAGCATGTATCATGCACTTCTAGATCAAATCTTGAGATGCTTTCATTGTTAAATTATTGCCAAGTCACTCTACTCCATGAATATAAGCATAAAGCTCAAACTTTATTGAAAATTCCCGAAACCGTATATCCCTAAATAAGCCTAGCTAAACACTAAAACCCGAAAAAAACCCTAAACCCTAAACACTAAACCCCTAAACCCAGACCAAGTAGATATCATATGCACACTTATAGATCAAATTTTCACATACTTTTATTAATTTGGGTAACGCCATTCTATTTGACGAATATAAGCATAAAGCTTGAACATTATTGAAAATTTCTCAAACCCTCAACCCTAAACAATCCCTAAAACTTAAACCCTCAACCCACATACACCCTAACCAAGTAGGTATCATGCACTTATAGATTCAAATTTGAGATACTTTCATTAAATTGCGGTAGCGCTATTCTATTCCCTGAATATAAGCATAAAAGCTTGAAAATTGTTGAAAATTCTCTAAACCCTAAACCCCTACAACCTAAACCATAATCCCCTATCTTATCTTATCTTATCTTACCACTATATAGTGTACGAATAACTTTGAATATTAATAGTTGGATCAAGAATCGCGAATCTCAACATTGCTAGCTGTCGGATCTTCTTTTCCATTCTATTAGCATCTAATAGTAGAAGATACTATTGATAGTCCTTAGCACTATAAACACTATGCATAAACCTTAAAACACACTTCTCCATTGTTCTAGAGTCTTCTCCATCATTTCTCTAGACCATGTTACCAAAATTGACATGTTTTTAGTAAACTGCCATATTGTCAATTTATCGTAAAAATCTAGCCAGTAAGATTGATATGGTTTATCAATTAAACATGGTACTTTGTGTGACAATTGGCACGATGTCATACTGAGACATAATCTTTGAAGTTGATTCACAACCAAAAACAATATTGTCACTTGTAAAAATAAAATTGGATTTTCCCTTTGTAAGCAAAGTTTGATTGGCCAAGATGCATCCAATGTACGGAGTAGAAGACATGGACATAGTACAACCAACTATGGTTGTGAAGGTCATAAAAAGCAACTATGGCTGTGACCATGGTCATATTGTTTGAAAGGCGGCAGATGTCTATCAACTCATTAAATGCTCGATAGCGTACAGGCATCTGGGTCTATCTGACAGGGACAGCATATCCCCCAAGTGGGAGTGGGAGTAGCGTACCTTAGAAGCTTTAGCTTCAAAATTTCGAGAGAGCGCTGAAGTATCCCGGCCATACATTCAAACATCCAACCCCAAACATACTTCACTTTTTTTAGAATGAAAATTCCTCTTCTATCCCTCCTTCGGAAACCAGAACCCGAGGAGCAATGCAATAATAGAGGGATATAGGTGGTTGCGTTCTCCCATGTGCATCACCCCATTGACATGGTTCCTTGCCCTGCTTCAAAAAGTGTATTTACCTGCCCACCCCTCCAGCCTTATACTGACTTCGTGGACCCACAATGCAAGTTACCCGCTTGTTAGTGACCTAAAATTACGGGAAGTAGAGATTCCCATTGTTTGCAGTTCAAAATTCGAACATTTTTCGCTAAACTGAGATAAACTCGTTAAACTCGGCGAAACTGGATCGTGAACTTGAAAATTTAAAGAAACTTGGGCATTATTCGTGAAATAAGTCATACTTTTTGATAAAGTTAGTGCGGTGAGACTTTGAACCATATGTAGTCTTTGAATCGAAAAATTGGTGATGTGATAAAATTAGTTACACCATTGTATTCCACGAATATAACCATAAAGTTTGAACATTATTGGAAGTTCTCAAAACACTAAACCCCTTAACCTTATAAGCCAAAACACTAATAAAACCCTATACCCAGACCAAGAAGGTATCACGCACTTGTATATCAAATTTGAGATACTTCCATTAAATTGGGCAACACCATTCTATTCGACGAATATATGCATAAAGCTTGAACATTACTAAAAATTCTTGAAACCCTAAACAACCCCTAAAACCTAAAGCATAAACCCCAAAGTACCAAAACCATAAACCCCTCAACCCATAATCAAAACCTAAGCAAGTAGCTATCATGCATTTATAGATCAAAGTTTGATATACATTCATTAAATTGCGCTAACGCCTTTCTATTTCACGAATATTGGCACATAGCTCGAAAATTATTCAAAATTCACTAAACCCTAACCCCCTAAAAGCTAAACACTAAGCCCTATACCCCTAAACCCTAAAAACCCTAAACCCTCAAACCCTAACCCTAACTAAGCAGGTATCATGCACTTATAGATAAAATTTGAGATAATTTCATTATTAAATTGTTGCTAAGTCATTTTATTCCACGAAAATAAGCATAAAGGCTGAACTTCATTGAAAATTTCCGAAACCCTAAACAACCCCGAAAACCTAAACCCTCAACCCCTAAATTCCCTATACCCCAAAGAACCCCCATCCTAAACCCTCGACCCCTAAATACTAAAATCGTAAACCCTAAACCCCTCAAACCATAATTAAACACTAACCAAGTAGATATCATGCCTTATAGATCCAAATTCAAGATACTTTCATTAAATTATGGTAACTCCATTCTATTCCACAAATATAAGCATAAAGCTTGAACATTATTAACAATTCCCTAAACCATAAACCCCTAAACCCTAAACCCATAAAAAACCCTGACTAATTAAGTAGGTATATTATCCAAATTCAAGATCCTTTCATTAAATTGCGGTAAAAACATTATGTTCTACAAATATAAGCATAAAGCTTAAACATGTAACATCCCTAAAATCATGATTTCAAAGATTGCATATCATTCATGCATGCATATAGAATTGAGATCAAATTTCAAAACTCATTTCAGAAAAACAGAAGCACATAGTGCTATCATTTTATGTGAGCAAACTTAAATCAAATGGCCATCCCCATTTGAGAGTTTGAATGTTTTAAACCTAGATTGTTTGTCTTCCTTGTTGAATGGTTTGAGTGTGGATTTTGAACCAAGCTTTACAAAATGGAAATGGTTTCAAAAACCATTTTTTCAAACATTTGGAAACAAGTGCAAAGTTCCTGTTATTTTGTTTCTCCAAAATGACCAAGCCTTTACCAAAGTAACCACTTGGTTTTATGCCTAGTTTTGAGACTGTTGCACACTACAAAAACCCCAGAAAGATTTGAATTCAAAAGGAGTTTGAATTCATTTAAAAACCATTCCTGAAAATCAAAACAGAAAAAGAAAAAGGAATAAACAAAAGAAAAGGGCCAGGCGCTCCTATTCTAGCCCAGCAGCAGAACCGGCCCAACTAGCCCACCCGGCCACTCTCTCGCTCGCTCGCACGCGCGGACGCACCCACGCGTTCGCTGACACCCTGACCCCACCCCCTCTCCGTCTCATTCACTGACTGGTGGACCTCGCCAGCTCACCCTCGTCTTCCCCAAATCGCGGCCGACCCCGTCGCCGGCCGTTTCCTCCGCCCATCACTGCCGCGATTGATTCTTCGCTTAATTGCCCTTGATTCCGCGCTTAATCGCCGCTCCCCTCTCGCCTACAAAACCCCCTCTGCACCGCGGTCATTTTCCCCCACTCTCCTCGCTCACTCCGCCACCAGGCTGCGCGCATTTGACCTCGAAACCCCGCAGTACCGACGACTCCGGCCACTAATTCCGGTGAGCCTCGACCGCCCCCCTCTCTCTGGTTCAAACTATCACGTCCCGCATGATCTTGTGCATCTGCTGACGCCTCTGGTTTGCATGCTCATGACCCAGGTCGTCGTTTCCGTTCACGCCCGCAACCACCAGCGCCGCCGCTCGACTCCGGCGAGCAATAGCGGTAAGTCCCGAGCGCCCCTTGCCCCCTCTTGCATACGAGGATGTTCACCTTCGTCTTGTGCATCTCCTAATCCCTTTGGTTCGGGCTAGGGAGACGCAAAACCTCGTCAACCAACTCGATAGCAACCTCTCGACGTCGTGCACAACTCCGACGAGCTCCAGCAACCCCAGCCGTGCGCCCCTTGCCCAGCCACCTACACGTTGAGCTTCGCCTCGACCTCACGGTTCTGGTAAGCACACCCTCCCCTTCCCGAGCGATCTAGAATGCTAGAGCCGACGCTGACAGAGCGCTCCGCCGCTCGCCGTCTCTGCGCGCCGCCAGAACGTGGTCGCTTGATCGAGAGCCCTTGGATCTAGATCCAACGCGTGCGATAGAACCACTTAGCGAAGCAGTATGTTTAGATCTGAACCGTGCATCATTAGTTAGATCCTACAGCTCACGAGCGTGATCCGGAGCGAAGCGGTACGCGCCAGTAAGAATATGACGCGTGGCTAGGGTTTGATTAAAAAACAGATTTTAAATCAGATTTAGATCCAAAATTGAAATGGCTATAACTTTTGATTCCCACGTAAGATTTTTGCAAATTTTATACCGTTGGAATCAGGGAGACAAGCCCTTTCTGTTTATGCAATGTGTTTAGTGAAAAGTTTCTGTTAAAATGACTTTTTATGCAGAAACTTGTTTAGGACTATTTTGAGTATAGAATTTGTTTAGTAATTTGTTTTAGTGCTAAATAAGTTTGTTTTGGCAAGTTTTCAACTTAGTATTGATTCAGTATTGTGCACTTGCTTGGTGGAGTTTTAAAAGTCATCACTTAGCATTTTTGCATGCATGCATATATTTATGTTTGTATATGAATTGTGTATAATTTTGTGCTACCAATTTTGTGTAGATTTTGGTGCTAGTGATTGTGATTGTGAAGAGTGCTACTCTCCCCATTACCAAGGCAAGTGGTACTTCATTAATATTTCCATCCCTATATTTGTACAAGCATTAGAAATATTTTGCTAAGTCTTGCATGTTACTATTTTTGCCAAATGCTATGTTGGGAAATCCTATGTAGTTATAGAATTGCTAGGAAATTCCTAAGTTAAGATACTATGCCATGCTTAGTCTAGCTAGTAGCAAACAAGGGTTGGTAAAGTATATACATGCTATGATGAAAATATTTCTAAGTCTTTGGACTTATGTTTTTTTTAATAAAACAACTAAGTCAATGAATCTCCTGGGTGGAATGGGACTTGAATGGTGGATTTTGGTTGAGTGGTTACACAAGGCCCATGGACATGGTTTACCTTGTGTATCTCACTTGTGGTATGCCACCCAGGCACAAAGGGATTTTAGAGGCCAAGTGTTGAGAAGCTTATAGTGCAGCCACTTGGCAATATGGGCTCTGCCTTGATCACATAGGTTGCTAGAACTTAGTCATTTGGACAGTTGGTGGTAGTGGGAATGATAGGTTGGAACGCGTCCATTTGACTAAGGGAAGGCTTCTGAAAGATCCTGTCTTGGGAAACCAAGTCTGGTGGGGAAAGTGCACAACCTCTGCAGATGGAAAATCTAAGTACTTAGCCAAGTCCATGGCAATGGACAACTTGAGCATCAAGACATGGAAGCTATCAAGAATCTCATCACTCCAACTTCTAAGTAAAAACTTGTGGGAAACAAGGGTGAAGGGCCCCAATGTCTATTGGTGGTTTCTTGGGAAATGTTTTGACAAAGAAAAACTTAGTGATTTCAACTAATAGGAAAAACCTATTTTGAGCAAAGCAAGCCAAGCTACACTTAGCCAAAATGCATATAGTAATATAGTCCACTTAAAATTTACTAAGGTATCACTTGCCAATACTATTCAAAAGTATTGACCCACTGTGGCTGTAACTTGTGATGTTGCAGGTTACTCCGATGATGATTAGGTGTCATGAGTCTACACTCAACATGCTTGCCTGTGGCACATGAAGATGAAGACTTATGTTTATTTACTTATTCCAAACTCTTGTATTAGGCCTGTGGCCTTGAGTTGTAAAAGACTATGTTTTATCTCTGGAATGGATGTAATAAATGACCTTTGTATCTGTGTACTTCATCTTAAACTGTGGATGCTAGCAATGATCCAGGGACTAGCATTGCAATCACAGGGATCCTTTTCCTTTACAAAGGAGGGATCTTACAGATGGTATCAGAGCACGGTGTTGCCTGTAGGATTATGACCCTAGGATTGGAAACCACTAAGGAAAAATTTTCAACTACTTCTACACTTGTCTATTCTTCTCGTAAACTTTTCTAATCTTCTCATTCTCATCTCTATTTGTAGATGAACTCCATCAACGAAGCCGTAAGACAAGGACCACTCATGACCATGACCTTGGAGTGTGAGACTGAGTTTCCCAAAATTCTCAAGGACCTCATGGTGGCAATGGAAATACATGGTGCAGCTGTGTACAAAGGCTTTCCAGTGATGGATGAAGGAGTTGAGTACTGGTGGGTGCAACTTCACTTGTACAAAAACAAGGAAGACAACCACAAAGAAAAAGGATTCTGCATGTACACCAACACTGTGGTTCATACCACATTCTTTGAGTCAGCAAGAGAAGCAGCTTGGAGGACAATCAAAGAACTTAGTGCTAGAGTCAAGTGCAGAATGCTCAACCTCCAAAAAGACTTAGAGGAAGAGAAGGAACATACCCAAGAGTTGGAAGCCACCAACCAAACCTTAAGAGGTAATATTATAGACTTAGTGATGGAATCATGTGAGCAAGATAGGCTGATTGCCTCTAGGAACATTGTGTTAGCCAACAGATCCAGTGAGATAGGATTGTAAACATACTTCGTTAGTTGGACCACCACCTATCACCTTATTTTCCAAAATGATACCTTAAATAAGTTTGGACCTTGGTTGATGTAATGGATTCATGTATGCATGACTTGTGTGATTTTGTGTTCCAAGGATATGTATGTGATGTTTGTCCTTGTTTTATCTTAAATTGTGTTGTTCTAACTTTTCTATCTTATAAATAGATGCCTATTACCATCAGCACTGTTGAGGAGTTCCAGGTTACCCGCTTTGGTCCTCGTATCGTTGAGCTTACCACCTTGCTCAATCTCCCTCTTTCCACCATCATGGTGCATCCACTCACCAAGTTCGAGAGGAAGGACCTCTGGGGCTTCAAGGTGAACCAGCCCGGACGCTAGACAGAGCCTACTACGGAGGCCATCGTCTTCAAGCTTATGCACGATGATAGGGAGAGAGGCATGGAGGTAGTTATGCAGGACCTGATAGGACGTCTGCTAGGACGACACTCCTGACAGGTTAGAGGCACCCACTTCCACGTCTTCGGAAGAGGTGATGAGGATGGAGAGTCCATCGACTTCGAGGACGACTCGAGTGACGCAGCAGAGCCGATACGTCTGTATCTCCAGGACTTAGAGTCTCTCATTAGGCACGTGGACACGGACATGACCAATGTCATGCTCAGCAATGACGAGCTCCAGGTGCAGCTTCGCGAGAAGGACAAGCTTTTCGCACAGCAGGACGAGATAGTCAAGGAAATGGAGGCGAAGTTCGAGACCCAGGACCGGAAGTTCAAGAGTCATGAGAAACGTGTGCAGGATAGGAACAAGAAGATCCGGGACATGACTGAAGAACTGCAGTCCAAGGACTTCGAGCTAGAGCAGCAGCAGACGGTCATAGAGAGGCTTCGTTCTCAGAAGAGGGCTCTTAAGGCCAAGATTGAGTCCTTGACCACTACCATTGAGGAGAAAAAGACCGCGATGGAGAACGCAGGTCTTACCTTTGTCGAGGAGGAGATTGATGCTGATGAGTAGACTTGACTACTCGTTTATCTTTTATTGTCGTACTTGTTATTTGTGAACTTGTTATTGGACCATCCGACATGTGGATGGCTTGCCACCTATGTGTTTTACTTTGTGAACTTGTTATCTTGTTGTTGAACTTTTATCTTCGGTTGCATGCTTGTGTTTTCTTATGTGATGTAATGTGCATGAAAACATCTATGGGTATCTCATTCTTATCTCTATTTGAACAAACCAAAGATGCCTCCCCGTCGCGCAAACCCCAACCCCAACAACAACAACAACATCACTCCAGAAATGCAGCAAATGATGAATGATCAAACACAGCTAATGCAAATGATGACAACATTCATCCAGAACCAAAACAATAACAACAACAACAACAACCCCAATAACAACAACAATAACAACAACAACAACAACCCTCCGGGATTTGATATGCTCACCAGATTTTTGCGATTAAGGCCAGCTAAGTTCTCGGGGACGACTAATCCCATGGTGGCCAATGATTGGCTACGTTCTGTAAACAAGGACTTAGTAACCGTGGGCTGCACGGATGTTGAAAAGGTCAGATTTGCAGCACATCTACTGGAAGGGCCAGCCGCCACTTGGTGGGACAACTTCCAAATCACCACTCCTATAGATGAGGTGACTTGTGCTATCTTTGAGGATGGCTTTCGCACTGCTCATATCTCATCAGGAATAATGAGCCCGAAAAAGAAAGAGTTCCACAATCTGAAGCAGCGCCACCGCAGCGTGGCTGAGTACATTGAAGAGTTCAACAATCTGGCGCGTTATGCACCGGATGAGGTTGACACAGATGCCAAGAGAAAGGAAAAATTTCTGGAAGGCTTGAATGATGAGCGGAATCTGCAGCTGGCTGTGGCATATGTTCCCACTTATCAGTCGCTCTGTGACAAGGCTGCTATATTGGAGAACAAAATGAAGCAAGTCGAGAGTAGAAAGAGAAAGCACTCCGACAAGCACAGCTCGGGGTCGTCTCACAAACGATCTCACTATGATGACAGTGGAAGCTCAGGATCCCACAAGCATGGGAAATTCAACAAGCACCACAACCACAATCGTCATGACAACAAGCATCATCGCAGTCATGACAATGACAAGTACAAGAACCACAAGAGTGGACATAAGAGCCACCACCGTGGTAATGGTAGTGGGAGTGGAAGTCAGCCTGCTAAGAGAGACATCAGTCAGGTTGAATGCTTCAAATGCAAGAAGATGGGACAGTATGCAAATGAGTGCCCCGAAAAGAAAGTTGAAGGACCTGTCGAGCCCAATCCTTTCCAGAAAGGACAGGTGAACCACATCAATGTGGAGGAGGTCTATGAGGAGCCTGATGCTGTTGCTGGTAAGTTCAGACTCAATTCCATTCCAGCATTTGTACTCTTTGATACTGGTGCATCTCATTCATTCATATTAAGAGAATTTGTTGAAAGAAATGAACTACCGGTAGAAACTATTGGGTGTCCTATAAAAGTAAGTTCTCCTGGTGGAGAAATGATAGTGAATTCAGGATGCCATGATCTAGTCATAGAATTTGGGAAGTATAAGTTTCCCGTTAACTTGATAATACTAAACTCCCAAGGATTGGAGGTCATTCTGGGAATGGACTGGATGACTAAGTACAAAGGAGTGATAGATTGTGCCAGCCATACTGTCTCACTCACAACTCCGGAAAATAAAAGGATCAGATTCAAGACCAACTTTGAAGCAAAAAGGAGTATGCTTAATTCTCTTAAGGAGGTTAGCATGGACAGTGTGCCAATTGTGAGTGAGTATCCGGATGTGTTTCCGAAAGAATTGCCGGGAATGCCACCAGATAGAGATGTGGAGTTTCTGATAGATTTGGTACCAGGGTCTGGACCAGTAGCAAAGAGACCGTATAAAATGTCAGTTGATGAACTGAAAGAGCTCAAGAAGCAACTAGGAGAACAGTTGCAGAAAGGATTTATTCAACCAAGTTCTTCATCTTGGGGAGCCCCAGTCTTATTTGTGGAGAAGAAAGACAGAAGTCAAAGGTTATGCATAGATTACCATTCACTCAACGAGGTAACTATCAAGAACAAATATCCTTTGCCTAGAATCAATGACTTGTTTGATCAGCTAGAAGTGGCATGTGTGTTCTCAAAGATTGATCTCCGGTCAGGCTATTTTCAACTCAAGATAAGAGAACAAGACATACCTAAAACAGCATTCACCACAAGGTATGGGTTGTGTGAGTATACTGTGATGCCTTTTGGCTTGACCAATGCTCCAGCATACTTCATGAATATGATGAACAAAGTGTTCATGGAATTCCTTGACAAATTTGTTGTCGTTTTCATCGATGACATCTTAGTCTACTCCAAGAGCAAAGAAGAACATGAAGGACACTTGCGTTTGATACTTGAAAAGTTGAGAGAGCATAAACTTTATGCTAAATTCAGCAAGTGTGAGTTCTGGTTAGAAGAAGTTGGTTTTCTTGGTCATGTTATGACAAAGGATGGTGTAGCAGTTGATCCTGCTAAAGTTTCAGCTGTGACTGAATGGGAATCTCCTAAGAACGTGAAAGAAGTTTGTAGTTTCCTTGGCTTAGCAGGTTACTACAGAAGGTTCATCGAAAATTTCTCAAAGGTTGCTAAGCCAATGACTGAATTGTTAAAGAAAGACAAGAAGTTTGCTTGGTCTGAAGGTTGTGAACTCAGCTTTCAGGAATTGAAGAAGAGACTTGTGACAGCACCAGTTCTATGTCTGCCAGATTTGGAAAAGGATTTCCAAGTATATTGTGATGCGTCTCATCAAGGTTTGGGTGCAGTACTTATGCAAGACGGTAAAGTTGTGGCTTATGCCTCGAGACAACTCAAAACTCATGAAGTAAACTATCCTACTAATGATTTGGAGTTAGCCACTGTCGTCCATGCACTCAAAACATGGAGACATTACCTTTTGGGAAAGCGTTGTGAAGTGTTCACGGATCACAAAAGTTTGAAGTATATCTTCACCCAGAAGGAAATTAATATGAGACAAAGAAGATGGCTAGAGCTTATCAAAGACTATGAATTAAGTTTGCAATATCACCCCGGTAAAGCAAATGTTGTAGCAGATGCTCTAAGTCGTAAGGTATTTGTGAATGGCCTTACCAAAGGAGAATTGCCGGATGATTTGTGTACCCAATTCAGAAAACTCAGATTGGAGATTGTGCCTGAAGGACATCTCATGTCTTTAGATGTTCAACCCACTTTGTTGGACAAGATCCGAGAAGCTCAGAAGACTGATAAGGAAATTGAAGAGATTAAGGAAAAGATTGGCCAAGGGAAAGCTAAAAATTTCCATGAAGACGAACAGGGTACTTTATGGCATGGGAAACGTATCTGTGTTCCACAAGATCCAGAGTTACGGAAACTGATTTTGCAGGAAGCACACAACTCTCCGTATTCTATTCACCCGAGTAACACCAAAATGTAGATGGACATGAAAGAAAGATTTTGGTGGAACAATCTCAAGAGAGACATCGCCGAACATATTGCTTTGTGTGATGTGTGTAGTAGAGTAAAAGCGGAGCATCATAAACCAGCAGGTTTGCTTCAACCACTACCTATTCCTAATTGGAAGTGGGACAAGATTGGTATGGATTTCATTACCGGATTACCAAGGACCAGATCAGGATATGATTCCATATGGGTAGTAGTGGATCGCCTAACTAAAGTGGCTCATTTCATACCCGTGAAGACAACTTATACATGTCCCAAGTTAGCCAAAATCTACATGAGTAGAATTGTATGTCTACATGGTGTGCCCAAGAGTATTTTGTCAGATAGGGGAACTCAATTCACCTCCCATTTTTGGAGACAGCTACATGAGTCATTGGGAACAAGGTTGGAATTCAGCACTGCCTTTCATCCTCAAACAGATGGACAAAGAGAAAGAACAAACCAAATCCTTGAAGACATGTTGAGAGCATGTGCCTTGGACTATGGAGCCAGTTGGGATGAAAGTCTGCCTTACGCACAATTTTCTTATAATAATATCTATCAAGCCAGCATTGAGATGGCACCGTTTGAGTTTCTCTACGGAAGAAAGTGTACCACCCCATTGCTATGGAATGGTGTGGGGGGAAGAAGTTTATTCGCGCCAGATCTTATCAAAGAAGACGAAGAGAAGGTCAAATTGGTTAAGGACAGGTTGAAGATAGCACAGTCCCGACAGAAAAGCTACGCAGATCCTAAGCGTAGATAAGTCACCTACGAAGTTGGTGATAGGGCTTATCTTAGAGTGTCACCGCTTCGCGGAGTGAAAAGAGTCGGAGTCAAAGGAAAATTGGCACCAAGATATGTTGGGCCATTCAAGATTTTGAGTCGCAAAGGAGAAGTTGCCTATGAAATAGAACTACCAGAATCTCTGTCAGCTGTCCATAATGTGTTTCATGTGAGTCATCTTAAGAAATGTCACCCAGAAATGGAAGAAACTTCTTTGAAGGATACTATACCTTTGGAGGAGGTTCAACTAGAAAGTGATCTCACTTATGAAGAGAAACCTATCAAGATTCTTGAGACTGCAGAAAGAGTCACAAGGACAAAGACTATCAAGTTTTGCAAAGTGCAGTGGAATCATCATTCCGAAGAGGAAGCAACATGGGAAAGAGAAGATGATCTTCGGAAAGACCACCCTCACCTATTTGCTAGCCAATCCGAATCTCGAGGGCGAGATTCACCTTAAGGGGGTTAGATTTGTAACATCGCTAAAATCATGATTTCAAAGATTGCATATCATTCATGCATGCATATAGAATTGAGATCAAATTTCAAAACTCATTTCAGAAAAACAGAAGCACATAGTGCTATCATTTTATGTGAGCAAACTTAAATCAAATGGCCATCCCATTTGAGAGTTTGAATGTTTTAAACCTAGATTGTTTGTCTTCCTTGTTGAATGGTTTGAGTGTGGATTTTGAACCAAGCTTTACAAAATGGAAATGGTTTGAAAAACCATTTTTTCAAACATTTTCAAACAAGTGCAAAGTTCCTGTTATTTCGTTTCTCCAAAATGACCAAGCCTTTACCAAAGTAACCACTTGGTTTTATGCCTAGTTTTGAGACTGTTGCACACTACAAAAACCCTAGAAATATTTGAATTCAAAAGGAGTTTGAATTCATTTAAAAACCATTCCTGAAAATCAAAACAGAAAAAGAAAAAGGAATAAACAAAAGAAAAGGGCCAGGCGCTCCTATTCTAGCCCAGCAGCAGAACCGGCCCAACTAGCCCACCCGACCACTCTCTCGCTCGCTCGCACGCGCGGACGCACCCACGCGGTCGCTGACACCCTGACCCCACCCCCTCTCCGTCTCACTCACTGACTGGTGGACCTCGCCAGCTCACCCTCGTCTTCCCCAAATCGCGCCCGACCCCGTCGCCGGCCGTTTCCTCCGCCCATCACTGCCGCGATTGATTCTTCGCTTAATTGCCCTTGATTCCGCGCTTAATCGCCGCTCCCCTCTCGCCTACAAAACCCCCTCTGCACCGCGGTCATTTTCCCCCACTCTCCTCGCTCACTCTGCCACCAGGCTGCGCGCATTTGACCTCGAAACCCCGCAGTACCGACGACTCCGGCGACTAATTCCGGTGAGCCTCGACCGCCCCCCTCTCTCTGGTTCAAACTATCACGTCCAGCATGATCTTGTGCCTCTCGTTTGCTTGCTCATGACCCAGGTCGTTGTTTTCGTTCACGCCCGCAACCACCAGCGCCGCCGCTCGACTCCGGCGAGCAATAGCGGTAAGTCCCGAGCGCCCCTTGCCCCCTCTTGCATACGAGGATGTTCGCCTTCGTCTTGTGCATCTCCTAATCCCTTTGGTTCGTGCTAGGGCGACGCAAAACCTCGGCAACCAACTCGACAGCAACCTCCCGACGCCGTGCACAACTCCGACGAGCTCCAGCAGCCCTAGCCGTGCGCCCCTTGCCCAGCCACCTACACGTTGAGCTTCGCCTCGACCTCACGGTTCGGGTAAGCACACCCTCCCCTTCCCGAGCGATCTAGAACGCTAGCGCCGCCGCTAACAGAGCGCTCCGCCGCTCGCCGTCGCCGCGCGCCGCTAGAACGTGGTCGCTTGATCGAGAGCCCTTGGATCTAGATCCAACGCGTGCGATAGAACCACTTAGCAAAGCGGTATGTTTAGATCTGAACCGCGCATCGTTAGTTAGATCCTACGGCTCAAGAGCGTGATCCGGAGCGAAGCGGTACGCGCCAGTAAGAATATGACGCGTGGCTAGGGTTTGATTCAAAAACAGATTTGAAATCAGATTTAGATCCAAAATTGAAATGGCTATAACTTTTGATTCCCACGTAAGATTTTTGCAAATTTTATACCGCTGGAATCAGTGAGACAAGCCCTTTCTGTTTATGCAATGTGTTTAGTGAAAAGTTTCTGTTAAAATGACTTTTTATGCAGAAACTTGTTTAGGACTATTTTGAGTATAGAATTTGTTTAGTAATTTGTTTTAGTGCTAAATAAGTTTGGTTTGGCAAGTTTTCAACTTAGTATTGATTCAGTATTGTGCACTTGCTTGGTGGAGTTTTAAAAGTCATCACTTAGCATTTTTGCATGCATGCATATATTTATGTTTGTATATGAATTGTGTGTAATTTTGTGCTTCCAATTTTGTGTAGATTTTTGTGCTAGTGATTGTGATTGTGAAGAGTGCTACTCTCCCCATTACCAAGGCAAGTGGTACTTCATGAATATTTCCATCCCTATATTTGTACAAGCATTAGAAATATTTTGCTAAGTCTTGCATGTTACTATTTTTGCCAAATGCTATGTTGGGAAATCCTATGTAGTTATAGAATTGCTAGGAAATTCCTAAGTTAAGATACTATGCCATGCTTAGTCTAGCTAGTAGAAAACAAGGGTTGGTAAAGTATATACATGCTATGATGAAAATATTATAAGTCTTTGGACTTATGTTTTTTTTAATAAAACAACTAAGTCAATGAATCTCCTGGGTGGAATGGGACTTGAATGGTGGATTTTGGTTGAGTGGTTACACAAGGCCCATGGACATGGTTTACCTTGTGTATCTCACTTGTGGTATGCCACCTAGGCACAAATGGATTTTAGAGGCCAAGTGTTGAGAAGCTTATAGTGCAGCCACTTGGCAATATGGGCTCTGCCTTGATCACATAGGTTGCTAGAACTTAGTCATTTGGACAGTTGGTGGTAGTGGGAATGATAGGTTGGAACGCGTCCATTTGACTAGGGGAAGGCTTCTGAAAGATCCTGTCTTGGGAAACCAAGTCTGGTGGGGAAAGTGCACAACCTCTGCAAATGGAAAATCTAAGTCTTAGCCAAGTCCATGGCAATGGACAACTTGAGCATCAAGACATGGAAGCTATCAAGAATCTCATCACTCCAACTTCTAATTAAAAACTTGTGGGAAACAAGGGTGAAGGGCCCCAATGTCTATTGGTGGTTTCTTGGGAAATGTTTTGACAAAGAAAAACTTAGTGATTTCAACTAATAGGAAAAACCTATGTTGAGCAAAGCAAGCCAAGCTACACTTAGCCAAAATGCATATAGTAATATAGTCCACTTAAAATTTACAAAGGTATCACTTGCCAATACTATTCCAAAGTATTGACCCACTGTGGCTGTAACTTGTGATGTTGCAGGTTACTCCGATGATGATTAGGTGTCATGAGTCTACACTCAACATGCTTGCCTGTGGCACATGAAGATGAAGACTTATGTTTATTTACTTATTCCAAACTCTTGTATTAGGCCTGTGGCCTTGAGTTGTAAAAGACTATGTTTTATCTCTGGAATGGATGTAATAAATTACCTTTGTATCTGTGTATTTCATCTTAAACTGTGGATGCTAGCAATGATCCAGGGACTAGCTTTGTAATCACAGGGATCCTTTTCCTTTACAAAGGAGGGATCTTACAAAACATTATTCAAAATTCCGTAAAAACTAAACCCCTAATTGAACGACCCTGACTAATTAAGCACATATATTTCTTCCACTTATATATCAACATTTGAGATATACTTTCATTAAATTACGCTAACGCCATTCCACTCCATGAATCTAAGCATAAAGCTTGAACATTATTATTGAAAAAACCCTAAAATCTAAACCTTAAACCCTATAACCCTAAACACCTAAATGACCCTGACCATGCTGGTATATATCATCCACTTATTTATCAACATTTGAGATATACTTTTATTAATTTATGATAAAGCCATTCATTTCCACAAATCTAAGCATAAATCCCCTAAACAATATTAAAAATGCCATAAAACCTAAACCTTAAACTTCTAAACCATTTAACCCTAAACCTTCACAGAGCAAACTAGGTATCATGCATATATAGATCAAAATTTCAGATACCATCAGTAAATTTCCCTAATGCCTTTCTATTTCATGAATATCGGCATATAGCTCGAACATTATTACCCTACCCTCCTAAAAACGTAAACACTAAGCCATATACCCCTGAACACAAAAACCCTCAACCCTCAACCCCTAACCCTGACTAAGAAGGTATCATGCACTTATATAGATAAAATTTGAGATACTTTCATTATTAATTGTCTCTAAGTCATTCTATAACATGAATATAAGCATAAAGATCAGAATTTATTGAAAATTCCTGAAACCCTAAAACAACCCCGAAAACCTGTAACATCCCAATATTAAAAATTGGTTTTGAATGTTATTCACTAGCATTGCATTGCATTCTTATAAAAATTTGAATAAAAAAACCCTAGCTTGAACTCCATTGAATTTTACTAATGTGCCTAATAGGGGAGTATTAAGAGGATTGAATATACGATATATTAAACTAAAATGGAAGTTTGCAAAAATGCTCCTAAGTTGTTCTGGAGATTTTTACAAAAATTTGGAGACCAAAATCTTGTGATTTGGTTTTACTATGAAAAAGTTATGATCAAATAGAGAAATGGAAAAATAATAAAAAGAAAAAAACCGAAACCTAACGGGCCAAACCGAGCGGCTCGATACCTATCTACTGCGTGCTGTGCAGCAAACAAAAGCAACGGCCAGCCCACAGAAGCCCAGAAGCGGCCACCCGGAGGACCCCTCTCCCTCGTTTTTTCCCATGTTGTCACCGGCAAGCGGGACCCACTTGTCATCCGCCACCTCCAGCCAGAGTTTGTCTTCTCCACGAGTTCGTTGCCCACAGACACAAATCCTCACAAATTCTCCGCCCCTCATATGAATCAGTGCCCCCTACTCCAAGAATCTCCCCCTCTTATACTGGTGCTTTGGCCCCTCCGTTGTTTTTGAGTTTTTTTAAAACCCTAGCACCAGTACGTCAAATTTCTATCTCGCCAGAGCCGTCCGCCGTCGGAGCCTGAGGTTGGTGACCTTCCCGAGCACCCCGATCCCAGATCTTCCTTGCATCTTACTCATCTCGATCTACCGTTTCTTCTCATCTAACTTTCCCCTTTCGAATTACAGAGGGTCGGCGGCAATTGATCGCCGGAGCCCATCGGGACCGAGAATAAGGAGCCGCCGTCCGCTGGAGCTAGAGGAGGAGAAGGTCCGCGTCAAGGCTATTAGGAGATTCCCATCGCCGTCTTCCTCGAGAGATCGCCTCCCCCATCTTCTACGACCACTAGAGCCACCATAACGGTCGCCATCTGATCCGTGCCGCCGTCCTCGCCATTGTCATCGCCGCACGTGACCCACTGTAAGTCGCCGTCGCCCCTGTCCGCCCGATCGTGGTTCAACGACCTAGATTAGATCTAGTAAACCGAATCGGTATCCACCAATCCGATAGTGCCATGTGTCACGCGCTTCGTCAGCACCACGTCGCTGCCGCGTCAGTGAGCTCGGCAAATCAGAAGCCGCCATGTGCCGTTAGCTCACCTGCTTAAATAAAAATCAATTTAGAAATTACAGAAAATAGATAGATCTTGGAAAATTCATATTAAAAGATCTACTTGGCCAAAAATTGAAAATAATATGGATTCATAAAATTTTGTAGAACATTATTATGGAGTTAGATCTAAGATTCTGTTTATATTTACGGTAATAATTTAAATAGTTTTAATTTCCCTTTATATTATTAAATCATTAGTAAATTATTTATAGGTTAGAAAAATATGAATAATATGTCCCTGGATTCACAATCTCGTGTAGATTACATATATGATTTTAGATCTAATTTTTGACAAGGAAAATTATTTAAGTCAATTAAACTCTATTAAATACTAAATAAATCATAAGAAAAGATCTACACCTTCGATTAGGGTGAATCCAATTTCTACTCATTCGTATTAATTCTCTCTATGTATTGAACTTCAGATCCAAATTTAATTTATCAATGAGAACATGCTTTACAATAGATCTTCTAAAAACCCCATTAATGGCAATCAATTAATAAAAAAAATACTCTATTGCATTAAATAATCTCTCGCATGCACCATATGATCTAGTAATGTGTAAATAACTAGATACAACTAATGTGATATACTAGATCATCATGCATGCATTTGTTTATGATTGTGTGATTGCTTATGTTGTATGCAATTGTTTGATCGATAGATTGCGAGGAGTGAATCGTGTGTGATTGCAACGAGTGTTTGAACAACTTCAACAACTATTAAGGAAAGTTACACCTTTGTTCATATCCTTGTCCCAGTTTTATTACTATGCATGTTTTGATCCTCAAAATAGTAGTATGCATGTTTTATTACTATGCATCTTTTGATCCTCAAAATAGTAGTATGAGCACAAGTTTTTCTCCTAAAATCTACTTCAAAACAAAACTATGTTTTTTCTCTAGGCAAAGTGGTATGTCTGGATCGACTAGTAGGGGAAGTAACCTAGATTGGCTCTGATGGTAACCTCCACCGCCCAGGATCAAAGAAGTCTGACATGATTCAGAATTTAGAAGCTTCCAGTGCAACCACAATACACATGGGCTCTATCTTGGCCTAGTACTTAGTGGAAAACCTCACCTGAGTACCACAGTTTTGGCTCCCGTGTAACCGGGTAGAGGGGATACTAAGGGAAAGCTTCGCCATGGTATTGTTTGTAAAAGGACTTGATCGTGGATTGTGGGTAAAGTGTATGAACTCTCAAGATTATCAAACTGATCGATCAGCCATGCTCACGGAAAAGAACAACTTTGAGCATCTGAAGGATGGACCCTCTAAAGGATTTCCTCTCTCTTTTCAAAAACGAAAACTCTATGGACGTGGAATCGTCCATAGATGGGATTTTGAATTGCATGGTGTACTCCATGTGTTGGGTTGAAAGATGGTAGCCTGGTGGAATCCAGTGTGAGCCACTTGACCATGTATTACTTATCAAACGTTTACAAAGTAGGATAAAAGATTTTATCTCTTCTTCTTGACTTAAGAAAAATTGGCTTTATGCAAATAAACCTCAAGCCTTTTGTCAAGCCTATGCATGTAGAGATAGCCAACTCTTTTCCTTCATGGTGTAATTTGTCAATACATTCAAAGTATTGACCCAACTTGTTGGCTGCACGTTTTATGTGCAGAATGTGGAGATCGTTGAAAGGTGTGCTAGGATCGCGGGTCTTCACTCAACCTGCCTGTGGCATTGATGGGACTCCAAGTTGTGTTATTTTTCTTTCTGTTGTAATAATATAAACTCTGGATTATTCGATTTAAGTAATAAAGACTTGTGTTTTACATGGTATTTCATCGACTGTGAGTGCTAGCTATTGATCCAGGGAGTAGCATGTTAATCACAGGGACTTAGGATCTTTATCGATCCTAGGTCATTACAAAACCTAAACCCTCAATTCCTAAATTCTCTAAACCCCACACAACCCCCAACCTAAACACTCGACCCCTAAATACTAAAACCCTAAACTCTAAACCCCTCAACCCATAATTAAACCATAACCAAGTAGGTATCATGCACTTATAGACCCAAATTCGAGATACTTTATTAAATTGTTGTAAAAACATTATGTTCCACAAATATAAGCATAAAGCCTGAACATTATTCAAAATTCCCTAAACCCTACACCCCTAAACCCCTAATTAAACGAGCCTGACTAATTAAGCAGGTATATCATGCACTTATATATCAACATATGACATATAATTTCATTAAATTATGCTAACGCCATTCCATTCCACGAATCTAAGCATAAAGCTTGAATATTATTATTGAAAATGCCCTAAAACCGAAACCTTAAACCCTATAACCCTAAACCACTAAATGACCCTGACCAAGCCGGTATATATCTCCCCCACTTATAGATCAACATTTGAGATAATTTTATTAAATTATGATAAAGCCATTCATTTCCACGAATCTAAGCATAAAGCCTAAACATTATTGAAAATGCCATAAAACCTAAACCTTAAACCCTAAACCCTGACAAAGTAGGCTAGATATTATGCATTTATAGATAAAAATTTGAGATACTTTCATTAAATTTCCCTAACGCCTATCTATTTCACGAATATCGACATATAGCTCGAACATTATTGAAAATTCACTAAACCCTACCCTACCAAAAAGATAAACACTAAGCCATATACCCCTAAACACTAAAAAGCATAAACCCTCAACCCCTAACCGTGACTAAGCAGGTATCATGCACTACGTATAGATAAAAATCGAGATACTTTTATTATTAAATTGTTGCTAAGTCATTCTTAATATAAGCATGAAGCTCAAACTTCATTGAAAATTCCAGAAACCCTAAAAAAAACCCAAAAACCTAAACCCTCAACTCCTAAATTCCCTAAACCCGAAACAACCCCCCAACCTACACCCTTGACTCCTAAATACTAAAACCCTAAATCCTAATCCCCTCAACCCATAATGAGACCCTAACCAAGTAGGTATATCATGCACTTATAGATACAAATTTGAGTTACTTTCATTAAATTGTCGTAAAAACATTATGTTCCACAAATATAAGCATAAAGCTTGAACATTATTCAAAATTCCATAAACCCTAAACCCCTAATTAATTGACCCTGACTAATTAAGCAGGTATATCATCCACTTATATATCAACATTTGAGATATACTTTCATTAAATTACGCTAACACCATTTCATTCCACGAGTCTAAGCATAAAGCTTATATAAAATGCCCTAAAACCTAAAACTTAAACCCTACTAACCCTAATAAACCCTGACCAAGCAGGCATCATGCGCTTTAATATCAAAATTTGAGATAACTTCATCAAATTGCCTAATTCATGACATGTCAAATATTATTGAAAATTCCCTAACCCCTAATCCCCTAAAGCCTAAACCCTAAGACCTATATTCCCTTGAAAACCCTAACCCCTAACCCCTAACCCTAAGCTCAGACATAACCCTAAACGCGAAACTACCCCTAAAAAACGAGAACCCTAACCCCACAATACTTAAAACATAAACCCTCAACCAATAAACCCTAACCATCCACGTATCATACACTGATAGATCAAAATTTTAGATACTTTCATTATTAAATTGTTTCTAAGTAATTCTATTCCATGAATATATGAATAAAGCTCGAACTGTATTGAAAATTCCTGAAGCCCTAAACCCTAAACCGCTAAATACCTTAAACCCTAAAACCTGAAAAACTAAAACCCTAAACCCTAAAACCCGAAATACTAAACAATCATGACCAGGCAGGGTATCATGATAAGCATAAAGCTTGAACATTATTGAAAATTCCCTAAAACCTTAAAACCTAAACCCGTAAACGACCCTGACCACGCATGGGTATCATCCACTTGTAGATCAACATTTGAGATATACTTTCAATAAATTATGATAACACCATTCTATTCCTCGAATATAATCCTAAAGCCTAAATATTATTGAAAATGCCCCAAAACCTAAACCCCTAAACCTTAGAACTATAAACCCTAAACCGTCAACCCCTAAAAACTGACCAAATAGGTATCGTGCAGTTATAGACACGTTATAATAAACTATGGAAGAGATATGGCCATGACCTTGGCCATCTTGTTTGAAAGCTTTCAAAATATAATGCTTGTCAATTTCGGCAAATGTGTGGAAACTCATTTAAATTCTGGTAGGCATGCTATCGCTGCTGTGCGGGTCCAGACAGGGCCAACATGTGAGGAGAGAATGCCTCGGAGTAGCGTACGTCAGAAGCTTCAACCTCAAAATTTCCGCACAACACCAAAACATCCCACACATCTATTCAAAAATCCCACGTCGTTTTTCGCGATGCAAAATTCCTCTTCAATCCCTAGCCCGGAAAGAAGGACCAGAGGAGCACTGCAATAATAGAGGGGTATAGGTGGTAAATTTGCGTCATCCCACCTATATCCCCCTATCGCCTCTTCACCGTGCACCCCCTGACCTCCACCTTCCTCCAGTGCCTTCACTGCCAGCCCTCTCTTCCATACCGGATCTCCTTCACCGTCGGTGCTCTCTTATAAACGGGAGTATCTTCACCACCGGCGCTCTCTTCCGCATCGGAGCTCCTTCGCCGCCGGTGCTCTCTTCCACTCCGGAACATCTTCACCGCCCAACGCATCGGATCCACCTCGAAATGCCCAACCGACACCCCCGCCACCTTCATGCACGTCCCACTAGCCCTCGCCGCATGGCGGTAATTTGTCTTGCCCGTTTTCTATTTCTTTCGTACTCGTAAGCTACGAAAGGGTTAGAATGTTGATCAATATCATGGATGCTATTGCCATTTTGTTTGTGCCCACACATGGTAGTTCATATACACATCATAAGCTATCGCTATTATTTGCTTTCTTACATTCGCACACTATCGGTGTATTCCTGCAACACTAACTCGTGGATGCTATTCTTTCCGAGCGCTCGGATGGGTCATGAGAACGGATCATAAAGGATCCAACACTGACAATCTGATGCCAAGAAAGGCTGAAGTGCGAGGTTTTTGTGTGTTACTTAGGCCAATTTCTTTTCATGTTAATAAGTTATATTTCCTATATGCATATTATGTTAATAAGTCATTCCACCTGAAAACCTGCCATGACATTTCCATTCATGTTTTGTTGTGTGTCTATCTGCGAATGCTTAATTCAGAAAATGTCCATCTTGTCATTTTTAATAGTGTCTTTTTGGTGTTTTCATTAGCTTTCATCCATCCAAACCAACTAGCTAGTTTGAATCATACATCTGGTCATTTTTAATGCTATCTTTTTGGTGTTTTCCAAGTGCTTTCGTCCTTCCAAACCAACTAACTTGGTTTTAAGTGTTATGACTTAATGCATAGAAAGGACAATGGAGTACAAGGACCAGCGTTCCAGCTGCTGGACTCGGATACTACTGGCAGATCGACAAGGAGTCAAACCCGCTTGAGAAGGAGCAACTATCAGGCCGAACGAGCTACTGTAAGTTCATACTTACTTAAAGTTTACGCGTCACCCTTAAGCTTTTTGGCTTGTGGAAAGGTCCACTATTTATATAGATAGTAGCTCTTAAGTTGCACTTTTTGGCTTATGGGTTGGTTTATTCATACATAGTGGATGTCCATCATGTGCATCATTGGAGATTTGTGGTGTGTATAGTCTTTTTCACTGGTGAGGGTGAGTCTAGCAAGTTTTTATGGACCCTGGGTCTTGTACAAGACCCATGCCTTTATCGTTTCTTTCTACTTGGATGAGTGGGTCCCCTATCTGGTGTAAATGGTGGATCAAATTTTATTTTCTTAGTTGCGATCCTAATATATTTCGTACCCATGTATAGTATGCTTGCTTTTAAATGATCTCTAATTTATATAATACTACATTTTCCCCTTGTTCTTTGTGTTAACTCCTTTCACCCTATTGTACAGGCTGCAGTTAAAACGAAGCTGAAATCCTCGAAAGGTAGGACTAAAAGTTGTGATCCTTCTTTTCATTCATCCTCCCATTGTATTTCTGAAGCAAACATCTTATTTACCACTCCACCTAGTACAGCTCCTTCATGATATATATATATACGAAGGATGTGTTGCTTGTAGAAAGAAAGGGTGTAGCTGCCCTTAGATTTGTAGCTAAAATGTTGAAGAAGAGGACAGATGATACATTGAAGGGAATTGACATGTACCGATATCTTATTGAGGATACCAACACTCTGTAATTTTGAGAATGAAGATCTTGTTTAATGATGTGTTGTAATAAACTTTTATTGTTATAATAAGTAGCTTAATTTCTGTATGTGTATTAATTGGTGTCTTGGCATTTGTGTGTTGTTCTACAAAATAAGTCGACGGTTCCACAAAAAGGCCAAAACAGTAACAGGCTGGAAGAGAATGATCTATGAAATGACGCATGGACGTGAGCATGAATAGTAATGGCAGTAACAGTTAAGGCCAGAGCAGTGACCGGCCCGATCAGTACGGGACCAAAATCCAATGGGCTGCAAAAGTAATAGGCCTGAATACTAATAGTACCAAATAGTAATGGGATAGATTTTCAGCAGGCCTGAATAGTAAAAGGCCAGAAATGGAACAGGCTAGAACAGTAACATGCTAGATTTTTAGCAGACTAGAACAGTAGAAGGCCATATTTACAGTAGGCCAGAACAGTTCATGGCCAGATACAGCAGCCAAGAATAGTAAAAGGCTAGATTGCCATCAGGCCAGAACAGTAA
The DNA here is from genome assembly GCA_910589765.1 of Avena atlantica. Taxonomy (NCBI): domain Eukaryota; kingdom Viridiplantae; phylum Streptophyta; class Magnoliopsida; order Poales; family Poaceae; genus Avena; species Avena atlantica. The sequence goes on along the minus strand of OU342736.1, from coordinate 44,494,634 downwards.
AAGGCAAGATTTCTAGCAGGCCGGAATAGTAAATGGCCAGATTTAAAGCAGGCCAAAACAGTAATTTCCAAATACCCAGCAGGCCAAAACAATAAATGGATAGATTATCAGCAGGATGGAACAGTAAATTGCTAGATTCACAGCAGGCCCGAAAAGTAATGGACCAGATTCACAGCAGGACAGAACCGTAGATGGCTAGATTGTTAGCAGGCCAGAATAGTAAATGGCCAAATATACAGTAGGCCGAAACAGTAAAAGGCCATATGCATATCAGGCCAGAACAGTGGAAGGCTAAAATAACAGCGGGCCGAAATAGTACTCGTCCTGAATATATGATGGACCAACTTGTGGGCCCATTTCAAACACTGTTTCTCTAAACAGTATCGGGCTGAATTACTATTGGGCTTTCATAATGGGCCAGCACACTTAATAATTGTTAGGCCTTGGATGGGTCTGGCTTTCTACCACGGTTTCCATGACAGCTAACGGCGTTAACCAGCTGTTAAAGTGCTCGCCATGTGGCAATTTGCATGACGTCAGCAGCCAACGCGGCTGGCGAACAGATCTACAACGGAACAACTTTTCGTGGCTGAAGGTTGTGATTCACGAAGGTCGAAAAAAACCCGTGGGAGATTCATTGGTGACGGGACTTTTACCACTAAGGGCATCCATCGTAGAAGACTCTTCAACCATGAAAACGGGCCTTTAACCACGAAAATCGTCTGTTGTAAAAGGACATTTTTCTTGTAGTGAACACTACGACGAGCTCTATGGAGATGCCTAAGGATCCAGTCCTTAGGAATCTCCACATTGCTAGTCATAGAGGCACTCCCTAATATGTGAAATTAGTTAAATCCCCGGCACAATAATAGAACAATATCTTCATAGTTCGGGCCAGTCCTAGTAGGAAATAATACATTAGTCCTAGTTTCCTAACTAGGACTACGGAATCGGGACTAAAGGCCCTCCTATAGTCCCGCTCCAGCCACAAACCGGGACTAACACTCAATAGATTTATTAATATTGAAAACCGGGACTACAGAATCGGGACTAAAGGACCTCCCCCTTTAGGCATGCTCATATCTAGCCCTATAGTACATATCTTTAGGGCCGTCTTTGTCTTCGTCATTGTTGTCGTTGCCAGGCACACGTGGCTGGATCCTCTGCCCAGCCATAGAATATGTCGGGGGCACCTGCCACTCCGGGCTCGGATTCACCACATGCGTGGGAGGGGGCTCCTGGATTAAGACGCTGCTATGCCCGCGGTCTTCACCACGGCCACCCTTCGTATGGTTCTGCGGTGGGTGTGGGCACCGCAAGCAAGGAGGATCTCCCTACGTGATGTAGCGCATGACGCCAATGATAGTCCGGTTCGCCCACCACAGGAAGCGTCCGTATTCGTTGTGGTTCACCAGAGGAAGGCCGTCACCCTCGTACCTGGCGATCTCCCTTTCCTACTAGTTAGCGAAGAAGGCATTCCAGGTGTCGTAGTTCTCGGGATACCAATGGGGTTCCATCCGCTGCTCCGTCGTCATATCGAGGTAGAAGTGATTTGTGATGGCCGCATGGCGTGCGGAACCTTGAGGCACAGGAGGGAAAGGAACCCCTCCAGCACTTAGCATCCAGTCGGCAGGCAGCCTGTAGCCCGGCAGGCATGGCTAGCTCAGGTGCACAATGCCTCGGTATCCTTGAGGGTCAGAATTGCCCAGTATGTGGTGTCCATTGTTGTGAGAGGGGAAGGTGTGGACGTGTGTGGATGGCCATGGCGGTCGGCCAGGATATAGAGGGAAAGTGCGGGATAACATGGCGGGAAGCAGAGAGAAATGGCAGGAAAGCATGGCGCGTGGCCTGACGCCTCTGAGAATGGCGGGAAATATCTTTAGTCCCGCTTATCGCCTCCAACCAGGACTAAAGGCCCCCGAAATAGTTATTAAAACAGAAAATATGGATACATGATGCAAACAGATGTATGGATGATAAATTCTCATGCTTATTTTTTTTCTGATAATAATAGACATGTTATTTGTATAATTTGGATTTATATAATAGGAGCTATGAATTTCCAAAATTTTCTAATTGATTTGAGTTATATAAAATAAAAAATTAGTAAATTACAAAAAACCTCTATTTTCGAAAAAATAAATTATTCTTGGATTAGTTATTCAAATTCAAACAATTTTTAGGTTGAAAGTTTTGTCAAATTCAAAAATATGAAAAAGAATAGTGATTGCATTTTCATTTTAAAATGGCACAATTTTTACATGAGGCAAAGAGATGTATGAATGATATATTCATATTCCTTATATTTTTATGATAATAATATACATATTATTTGTATTATTTGAATTTATACAGAGATATGAATTTCCAAAGTTTTCTAATTGATTTGAGTTATAAAAAATAAAAAATTAGTAAATTAAAAAACACTCTATTTTAGAAAACATAAAATATTTTTGGATTATTTATTCAAATTCAAACACTTTTCATGTTAAAAGTTTTGTCAAATTCAAAAATATGAAAAAAATAGTGTTTGCATTTTGATTTGAAAATGGCACAATTGATACATCATGCAAACAGATGTATGAATGCTATATTCAGATTCCTTATATGTTTTGATAATAATAGACATTATTTGTATTATTTGGATTTATACAATAGGAGATATGAATTTCCAAAGTTTTCTAATTGATTTGAGTTATATAAAATAAAAAGGGATTTCTATTTTCGTGCCCTTGGTTCGTTAGTTGTACTTAGTTTCCCCCAGCCGCTTAACTTTTCCTCACTTTTTCCCTCGCTATGTTAAGAAACCCTCACAGGCGCTCGTAGGCGCTTGGACGGAGAGATGTCGTCAGGTCAAAGGCTTGACTGTTACATGGTGACTGGTGGAACCGTGTTGGGGCAGGTCGTGCGTTGAGCATTACGTTACGTGGCCTCTACCATTACATGCTGACGGGTGGAGTCGTGTTGGGATGGGTCTTGCATATGTGGTGAAGGGTGGGGCCGTGTTGGGACGGGTCTTACATAAGTTGTGAAGGGTGGGACCGCATGGAGACACGTCGGACCGGCCATTCGTGCTCACCCAAAGCATGGATACACGTCCTACTGGCCATTCTCGTTGGACGGGTCACCCAAAGCATTCTCAACACACCGCCTCTTTGCTGCCCCGCCCTCATGCCCTCCTACCTAATGTTGTCCTCGCCCAGAGCCGCCCCCTTCCACTAACCGCGGAGCCCACTCCACCTCCAGCTCCGCTCCCGCCCCCGCTAGATGTACCCCTTTCATGGAACAGTATGCAATGCCGGCTAGTGTATCGGCCATCCGCATCGAGCAAGTAAAAGATTGGGTGGAATCAGAGGGATCTAACGCATGGATTCCATCTAGGTAAGCATCATTTCCTTTCGTGGATTGATTATTGGCAGTATTTGAGCGCGAATCGCTTGTGCTCAACTAACTGCCTTGCTTTTCGAATAGGATTGATCCAGTGCTGGCATTTCATTTAGCGGTTAGACTGGATACTAGCGTAATTTGTGGTTGTGAACGATATCTCTCTGGATTTTACTTCCCGGCGGTGGTTTCAACCTCCATATCTCTCAAAGATTTAATAGATAAAACATATTCTAAATTCCCCCGGAGCAGCTGCGATTCAGTTGATTTGCAATATTTCAACATAAGCGAGCAAAGATTGCTCCTACTAACTAGCGAAGATGATTTGGTAATGCTTTTCTCTTTGAATGCTACCGAACGTTCTGGGCGAATTAGTCTCCATGTGCAACCTAAAGTTGAGCACATCTGAAAGATAGTTAAATCATCATCTGGTGGTCACGCATCATTCGGTGGTCGGTCATCATGTGTCTCTGCTGTCTCTGCTAATAGTGTGTGCCCCGATGCTCCTTGTAGGTCCACAGAAGTACCATCTGTTCGCACTACGGGTGTAAGCCAAACCTCTCGTGTGTCCGATGTGGAGGACGAGGCAGAGCCTGAGGAGGGAGCGCCTCGACTAGATTATAAGGATGAGTTCATGTTTCCATAATTTATAGATAGATTCAGTAAACATGCACTAGAGGATCAATACATGGATGAAATTGCCCATGGTGCTAGATTTGATGACACTGATGACGAAGATAATGAGGAGAACAATGACTGCCTCGTTTTAGACAAGTACGATGGTGAGGACTTGCCAGTAATTCAGTGGGATAAGGACGATCCTAAGATTTCAGGAGGCACCATATTTGAAACGATGAGGGACTATCGTAATGCCCTTACTACATATTGCATTTGCACAAATAATGAATATGATGCTATTAAGAGTGAGCCAGCATGGTTCACAGTGAAGTGCCTATACAAGAGGTATAGGTGGAGGATCACTAGTGTAAAAAGGGCTATCCATTCGCGACCCCTCAGAGCATTTGTCCCGGTTGCGCCACCAACCGGGACTAATGCTGGCACGCGTCCCGGTTGGAGCGGGCACGGGGCCAGGGGCATGCGTCCCGGTTGGTAAGGGGGAATACGTCCCGGTTGGAGCCACCAACCGGGACTAAAGTTTTGGCCACAACCACGTGGCATGGCACGCACCTTCAGTCCCGCTTGCTGGCTCCAACCGGGAACAAAGACCCCCTGCCCTCTATAAATGCAACACCCCAGCCCCCTCTGCCTCCACTCTGTTTTTTCGAATGGTGGAAGGTGTGAGGGGGTGTGCTAGTTTTTTCTCATGCATGCATTGAAGGTGTTTGATGAAATGTTTGAGTGAATAATCCCGTTGAATTTCTCATAGAACAAAAATATAGAAGGTGTCCGAGACGCACTTGAGCATTCTCCTCTTTATTTCCCTCGATCGAGGTTAGCAATCTTATCTTTTCTAGGTCATTGATACAATTCATGTGTCGGTGTGAATTGGTTATTTCACTATTTATGATGTCCTGTTTTTTGATAAACTTACTTATATGATGCAGATGAACGGTCGGGAATGGATGTACGGTGACCGGCGCGTAGCCGGGTATATCAAAGGCGTGGATAAATTTATCGATGTGGCTACGTCAAACAAAGAGAATGGATTTATACATTGTCCATGTGTTCAATGTCGGAACAACAAGGAGTACTCTTCCTCGAAAATCATTCGCGGCCACCTGATTATGAAAGGTTTCATGCCCAACTATAATTGCTGGACCAAGCACGGGGAAAGAGGGGTTATGATGGAAGATGGTGAAGAAGAAGATGATGATAACAACTATCATCATATGTTTCCTGAATACAGTGATACTGCAATGGAAGACAATGGAGAGGAAAGAGGTGAAGAATGGGAATCAGATGAGCCGGCTGATGAACTTGGTAGGGTCATTTCTGATGCAAAGCGAGACTGTGAAACAGAAAATGAGAAGTTGAAGTTAGAGGGCATGTTAGAATATCACAAGAAATTGTTGTACCCAAATTGTGAAGATGGCAGCACAAAGCTCGGTACCACACTGGAATTGTTGCGATGGAAGGCAGAGTGTGGTCTAACTGACTCCTCATTTGAAAAGATGCTGAAAATAATGAAGCCGAAGTTTCCAAAACATAACGAACTTCCTGAGAGTAACGAAGCAAAGAAGACTCTCTGTCCTCTGGGATTAGATGTGCAAAAGATACATGCATGCATTAATGACTGCATCCTCTACCGCGGTAAGGAGTATGAGAATTTAGATAAATGCCCGGTATGCAATGCGTTGCGGTATAAGATCAGACGAGATGACCCTGGTGATGTTGAGGGAGAGCCCCTCCGGAAGAGGGTTCCTGCTAAGTTTATGTGGTATGCTCCTATAATACCAAGGTTGAAACACATCTTCAGAAACAAAGAGCATGCCAGGTTGTTGCGATGGCACAAAGAAGACCCTAAGAAAGACGGGAAGTTGAGACACCCTGCTGATGGGTCACAGTGGAGAAAAATCGAGAGAGACTTCCCAGACTTTGCAGGTGACGCAAGGAACTTATGGTTTAGTCTAAGTACGGATGGCATGAATCCTTTTGGGGAGCAGAGTTGCAGTCACAGCACCTGGCCCGTGACTCTATGTATCTACAACCTGCCTCCTTGGTTGTGCATGAAGCATAAGTTCATTATGATGCCAGTGCTCATCCAAGGCCCGAAGCAACCGAGCAACGACATTGATGTGTACCTTAGGCCATTAGTTAAATAACTCTTACAGTTGTGGGGCAAACCAGGTGTACGTGCGTGGGATGCGAACAAACAGGAGCCATTTGATCTACGAGGGTTGTTATTCGTAACCATCAATGATTGGCCTACTCTTAGTAACCTTTTAGGACAGACAAACAAGGGATATAAGGCATGCACCCACTGTTTAGATAAAACCGAAGGTACATATTTGCATAAATGCAAGAAGGTTGTGTACCTGGCGAATCGACGATTTCTTCCGACCAATCATCCCGTAAGAAAGAAAGGCAAGCATTTCAAAGGTGAGGCAGATCACCGGAAGAAGCCTGAACTCCCTGCTGGTGATGATGTATTTGGTATGGTCAAGGACATAGAAGTAATCTTTGGAAAGGGTCCCGGCGGTCAATCAGTTCCGAACGACGTCGCTACAGGACACGCACCCATGTGGAAGAAGAAATCTATATTTTGGGAGCTTCCATATTGGAAAGTCCTGCGTGTCCGCTCTTCAATCAACGTGATGCACGTGACGAAGAATATCTGCGTGAACCTGCTAGGATTCCTAGGCGTGTATGGGAAGACAAAAGATACACCCGAAGCACGGGAGGACCAACAAATTATGAAAGACCCAAAGAACATGCATACACATAACAAGACGGATAAAGGGCGTCACTTAACTCGTGCTCGCTATTCTCTTACCAAAGCAGAGAAGGAAATCTTTTTTGAAGTCCTTTACAGTATCAAGGTGCCGTCGGGCTTCTCATCTAATATAAAGGGGATAATAAATATGGCAGAGAAAAAGTTCCAAAACCTGAAGTCTCATGACTGTCACGTGATTATGACGCAGTTGCTTCCGATTGCATTGAGGGGGCTTCTACCGGAAAATGTTCGAGTACCCATTGTGAAGCTGTGTTCATTCCTCAATGCAATATCTCAGAAGGTACCCATTGCATTGACTCACAAGGATGCCTATTTATAGTACAAGCAGCTCGGCATAATGTCGTCACTCACCCCTATTATTAGTGCTGACTCATCTTTAGTCCCGTTTGGTGTCTCCAACCGGGACAAGGTACAAGCCGCACGACATAATGTCGACACTCACCCCTATTATTAGTGTTGCCTGGCCCACTCTGCCGCAATCCCTTCAGTCACGGTTGGTTTCTCCAACCGTGACTAAAGATGAACCCTCTCTTTATATAGGCATTTCCCTCTATTTATTAGGTAACACTCAAGACATTTATTAATATTAAAAACCGGGACAAACCGGGACTAGCTAACACTCAGGACTAAAGCCGCCCCCTTTAGTCATAATCATGCCTAGTCCTATAGTACGCAGCTTCATGGTCTTCATCGTCGTCGTCATCATCATCGTCATCGTCACCTGCCACTCCGGGGATCCTCAGCCCATCCATGGCATATACCAGGGGCCATTCCAGCCTCGGATTCATGGCGGGCGGGAGAGGGGTCTCCTGGAAGACGATGCCGCTACCGCCGGGACAGTGTGGGGCCTGTGGCGGGTGGACTCGTGGGCACCGTAGGCGAGGATGGTCTCCCCCGGCGATGTAGCGCATCACTCCGATGATAGTACGGTTCACCCACCACAGACGACGGCCGGCTTTGTTGTGGTTCACCGGTGGCGGACCATCACCCTCGTACCTGGCGAGCTCCCTTTCCCGCCTATTAGCGAAGAAGGCATTCCAGGTGTCGTAATTGTCGGGATCCCACTGGGGATCCATCCGCTGCTCCGGCGTGATCTCGTGGTAGAAGTGGTTTGTGATGGCCGCCTGGCGTGCGGAACCTTGAGGGACAGGAGGGACTGGAACCCCTCCAGCGCTCAGCATCCAGCCGGCGGGCGGCCGGTAGCCCGGCGGACAAGGGTAGTTGGAGGCGCACAGCGCCTCGGTCTCCTCGAGGGTCAGAATGGCCCAGTAGGCGTTGTCCATTCTTCTAAGAGAGGAAGGTGTGGATGTGTGGATAGCCATGGCACGATCACCCTAAATATACAGGGAAAGGGCGGGAAAACTTGGCGTGAAGCTTTGGGAAATGGCGGGAAATATCTTTAGTCCCGGTTAGTGACTACATCCGGGACTAAAAGCTCTAGTAGAAAGGAAAGGGCGGGAAAACTTGGCGGGAAGAGGTGGGAAATGGCGGAAAATATTTTTAGTCCCGGTTTGTAACTACATCCGGGACTAAATGTCTGCCGAATCGGCAGGAAGTTATGTGCTGAATCACGGCATAGTTTGTGATGTTGTGCTGAATCATTTTTAGACTCGCAATATGTGGTTTCTTCAGAGATCCAATGCAAGTTCTAACGATGCTCATCCCCTATCTTCATGCACGCCGGTTCGACCATAGTTAGAAATTCAGATAATTCAAAACGGGCATAATAAATTCAAAAAAAATCCGAACAATGAAAATCCTTCACGTGGTGTCATATTTTGTTACATAGTTGAAAGGAAAAATACCAGACTTGGTATATTGATCATGTTTCGAAAAAAACCTTCAAAAAATGACCTATCATGTTCGAGGTTTCATGGCTTTCGGTCCAAATGACCGATGTTATGTGCTGAATCACGGCATAGTTTGTGATGTTGTGCCCATATTATGCATGTGTGTGGACATTGGTATGGAGAACAATGTTGCAGGAGGAAGTTTTCCTTTTTGTCGCACGGAAAAGCCCTTTTCCATTTTCCGAGCGCAAAAAACGGGTCATTTTGTGAAGTAACCACCAAAATGCCGTTTCAGAATGCTACCGTCCCATTTTCCTAAAATACTAGACCACCTTACATGGAGTATCTCCCAACCGGTACATCTCAAACCTTTTCGTCCATCCCGGGTAAAAAGGACAAATGTCTGCCGAATCGGTAGGAAGTGGGTCCGGTTTGTACTACAGGTACATGATCTATCGCCCGTGATTTTTTGAAAAAATCATTTTTATACTCGCAATATGTGGTTTCTTCAGAGATCCAATGCAAGTTCTAACGATGCTCGTCCCCTATCTTCATGCACACCGGTTCGACCATAGTTAGAAATTCAGATAATTCAAAACGTGCATAATAAATTCAAAAAAAATCCGAACAATGAAAATCCTTCGCGTGGTGTCATATTTTGTTACATAATTGAAAGGAAAAATACCAGACTTGGTATATTGATCATGTTTCGAAAAAACCTTCACAAAATTACCTATCATGTTCGAGGTTTCATGGCTTTCAGTCCAAATGACCGATCTTATGTGCTGAATCACGGCATAGTTTGTGATGTTGTGCCCATATTATGCATGTGTGTGGACATTGGTATGGAGAACAATGTTGCAGGAGGAAGTTTTCCTTTTTGTCGCACGGAAAAGCCCTTTTCCATTTTCCGAGCGCAAAAAACGGGTCGATTTGTGAAGTAACCACCAATATGCCATTTCAGAATGCTACCGTCCCATTTTCCTAAAATACTAGACCACCTTACATGGAGTATCTCCCAACCGGTACATCTCAAACCTTTTCGTCCATCCCGGGTAAAAAGGACAAATGTCTGCCGAATCGGCAGGAAGTGGGTCCGGTTTGTACTACTGGTACATGATCAATCGCCCGTGATTTTTTGAAAAAATCATTTTTAGACTCGCAATATGCGGTTTCTTCAGAGATCCAATGCAAGTTCTAACGATGCTCGTCCCCTATCTTCATGCACACCGGTTCGACCATAGTTAGAAATTCAGATAATTCAAAACGTGCATAATAAATTCAAAAAAAATCCGAACAATGAAAATCCTTCGCGTGGTGTCATATTTTGTTACATAGTTGAAAGGAAAAATACCAGACTTGGTATATTGATCATGTTTCGAAAAAAACCTTCAAAAAATGACCTATCATGTTCGAGGTTTCATGGCTTTCGGTCCAAATGACCGATGTTATGTGCTGAATCACGACATAGTTTGTGATGTTGTGCCCATATTATGCATGTGTGTGGACATTGGTATGGAGAACAATGTTGCAGGAGGAAGTTTTTCTTTTTGTCGCACGGAAAAGCCCTTTTCCATTTTCCGAGCGCAAAAAACGGGTCATTTTGTGAAGTAACCACCAAAATGCCGTTTCAGAATGCTACCGTCCCATTTTCCTAAAAGACTAGACCACCTTACATGGAGTATCTCCCAACCGGTACATCTCAAACCTTTTCGTCCATCCCGGGTAAAAAGGACAAATGTCTGCCGAATCGGCAGGAAGTGGGTCCGGTTTGTACTACAGGTACATGATCTATCGCCCGTGATTTTTTGAAAAAATCATTTTTAGACTCGCAATATGTGGTTTCTTCAGAGATCCAATGCAAGTTCTAACGATGCTCGTCCCCTATCTTCATGCACACCGGTTCGACCATAGTTAGAAATTCAGATAATTCAAAACGTGCATAATAAATTCAAAAAAATCCGAACAATGAAAATCCTTCGCGTGGTGTCATATTTTGTTACATAATTGAAAGGAAAAATACCAAACTTGGTATATTGATCATGTTTCGAAAAAACCTTCACAAAATGACCTATCATGTTCGAGGTTTCATGGCTTTCGGTCCAAATGACCGATCTTATGTGCTGAATCACGGCATAGTTTGTGATGTTGTGCCCATATTATGCATGTGTGTGGACATTGGTATGGAGAACAATGTTGCAGGAGGAAGTTTTCCTTTTTGTCGCACGGAAAAGCCCTTTTCCATTTTCCGAGCGCAAAAAACGGGTCGATTTGTGAAGTAACCACCAAAATGCCATTTCAGAATGCTACCGTCCCATTTTCCTAAAATACTAGACCACCTTACATGGAGTATCTCCCAACCGGTACATCTCAAACCTTTTCGTCCATCCCGAGTAAAAAGGACAAATGTCTGCCGAATCGGCAGGAAGTGGGTCCGGTTTGTACTACAGGTACATGATCTATCGCCCGTGATTTTTTGAAAAAATCATTTTTAGACTCGCAATATGCGGTTTCTTCAGAGATCCCATGCAAGTTCTAACGATGCTCGTCCCCTATCTTCATGCACACCGGTTCGACCATAGTTAGAAATTCAGATAATTCAAAACGTGCATAATAAACTCAAAAAAAATCCGAACAATGAAAATCCTTCGCGTGGTGTCATATTTTGTTACATAGTTGAAAGGAAAAATACCAGACTTGGTATATTGATCATGTTTCGAAAAAACCTTCACAAAATGACCTATCATGTTCGAGGTTTCATGGCTTTCGGTCCAAATGACCGATGTTATGTGCTGAATCACGACATAGTTTGTGATGTTGTGCCCATATTATGCATGTGTGTGGACATTGGTATGTAGAACAATGTCGCAGGAGGAAGTTTTCCTTTTTGTCGCACGGAAAAGCCCTTTTCCAGTTTCCGAGCGCAAAAAACGGGTCGTTTTATGAAGTAACCACCAATATGCCGTTTCAGAATGCTACCGTCCCATTTTCCTAAAATACTAGACCACCTTACATGGAGTATCTCCCAACCGGTACATCTCAAACCTTTTCGTCCATCCCGGGTAAAAATGACAAATGTCTGCCGAATCGGTAGGAAGTGGGTCCGGTTTGTACTACATGTACATGATCTATCGCCCGTGATTTTTCGAAAAAATCATTTTTAGACTCGCAATATGTGGTTTCTTCAGAGATCCAATGCAAGTTCTAACGATGCTCGTCCCCTATCTTCATGCACACCGGTTCGACCATAGTTAGAAATTCAGATAATTCAAAACGGGCAATAATAAATTCAAAAAAATCCGAACAATGAAAATCCTTCGCGTGGTGTCATATTTTGTTACATAATTGAAAGGAAAAATACCAGACTTGGTATATTGATCATGTTTCGAAAAAACCTTCACAAAATGACCTATCATGTTCGAGGTTTCATGGCTTTCGGTCCAAATGACCGATGTTATGTGCTGAATCACGGAATAGTTTGTGATGTTGTGCCCATATTATGCATGTGTGTGGACATTGGTATGTAGAACAATGTTGCAGGAGGAAGTTTTCCTTTTTGTCGCACGGAAAAGCCCTTTTCCATTTTCCGAGCGCAAAAAACGGGTCGTTTTGTGAAGTAACCACCAATATGCCGTTTCAGAATGCTACCATCCCATTTTCCTAAAATACTAGACCACCTTACATGGACTATCTTCCAACCGGTACATCTCAAACCTTTTCGTCCATCCCGGGTAAAAAGGACAAATGTCTGCCGAATCGGTAGGAAGTGGGTCCGGTTTGTACTACATGTACATGATCTATCGCCCGTGGTTTTTTGAAAAAATCATTTTTAGACTCGCAATATGTGGTTTCTTCAGAGATCCAATGTAAGTTCTAACGATGCTCGTCCCCTATCTTCATGCACACCGGTTCGACCATAGTTAGAAATTCAGATAATTCAAAACGGGCATAATAAATTCAAAAAAAATACGAACAATGAAAATCCTTCGCGTGGTGTCATATTTTGTTACATAGTTGAAAGGAAAAATACCATACTTGGTATATTGATCATGTTTCGAAAAACCTTCACAAAATGACCTATCATGTTCGAGGTTTCATGGCTTTTGGTCCAAATGACCGATGTTATGTGCTGAATCACGGCATAGTTTGTGATGTTGTGCCCATATTATGCATGTGTGTGGACATTGGTATGGAGAAAAATGTTGCAGGAGGAAGTTTTCCTTTTTGTCGCACGGAAAAGCCCTTTTCCATTTTCCAACACTCACCCCTATTATTAGTGTTGACTCGTATTTTGTCCCGGATGGTGTCACCAACCGGGACGACCTTTAGTCCCGGTTGGTGACACCATCCGGGACAAGGTACACGCCGCACGACATAATGTCGACATAAAAATAGAAAATGGTTTTGGATTATTTATTCAATTCCATACACTTTTTATGTTTAAAGTTTTTCTAAATTCCAAATTGATATTAAAAAAATATAAGTTAATTCATTTTTAATTGTAAATGGTTCATATTTTAAATGGTTACATTAATTATTTTTTAAAACAGAAAATGGTTTTGAATTATTTATTCAAATCCAAACACTTTTTATGTTTAAAGTTTTTCTAAATTCCAAATTAATATTCAAAAATATAAGTTAATTCATTTTAAAAGGTTACATTAATTATTTTTTAAAAATAGAAAATGGTTTTGGATTATTTATTCAAATCCATACACTTCATATGTTTAAAGTTTTTCTAAATTCCAAATTGATATTAAAAAATATAAGTTAATTCATTTTTAATTGTAAATGGTTCATATTTTAAATGGTTACATTAATTATTTTTTAGAACAGAAAATGGTTTTGAATTATTTATTCAAATCCAAACACTTTTTATGTTTAAAGTTTTTCTAAATTCCAAATTAATATTCAAAAATATAAGTTAATTCATTTTAAAAGGTTACATTATTTATTTTTTAAAAATAGAAAATGGTTTTGGATTATTTATTCAAATCCATACACTTCTTATGTTTAAAGTTTTTCTAAATTCCAAATTGATATTAAAAAAATATAAGTTAATTCATTTTTAATTGTAAATGGTTCATATTTTAAATGGTTACATTAATTATTTTTTAAAACAGAAAATGGTTTTGAATTATTTATTCAAATCCAAACACTTTTTATGTTTAAAGTTTTTCTAAATTCCAAATTAATTATCATTTAAAAAAACAATACAAATTTAAACCCCAAAATAAAAAATAAGGCTGGAACAGAGAGAAAAGACCTGAAATTTTTTGAAAACAGGGGAATATGTCCCAGTTGGAGCCACCAACCGGGACTAAAGACCCCCTGCGCGCCAACCCTTGGTCTGCTGAAAATATTGGAACCACCAACCGGTACTAAAGGTCCTTTGGTTATAACTAACGCCCCTCCTCTTCTTCTTCCCTTCCCCATCACTTCTCTGCTTCACCGACGCGCGCACAACCGCCCCCGACACCGGCAGGCTGCCCGAGCTCGCCGCCCCCGACACTGTCAGGCTGCCCGAGCCCGCGCGTTCCATCCGCCAGCACCGCCGCCTCCGTCTGTGCGTGCACCAGTCGTCGCCCACGACTCCGTCTTCCTCGACCCCGACCGTGCTCGCCGGCGTCGATCCGCTCAACCTCGACCTCCCGCGCTCTCTCCGACCAACCTCACGCGCTCAGGGTGAGCAAGCGAACCTTCTGGATGCCTCCTTCCTTCCCCTCTCGCTGTAGTTCATGCCTGCGCCGTTAGATCCCGTTCGCCGCCGTCGGCCGTCGTTGTACCACCTGCTCCGGCAACCAACAGAGGGCGGCGCCGCCAATTTTGAGTCCGCCTGGATGTGCTGATTCCAGCACGCCAAGTCCCGCAGCCCCGCTTGCTCTCTTCCGCTTCCTACCATCGCCGTCTGACGTGTCTCCGGCGAGCCCAGCGTGGCGTCTAGGTGGCATCCGCGTGGCCCTGGTCCCACCAGTCAGCCTCTAGGGCTAGCTCCTTCTCTGGTGACAGATGACCCTGTTTCCCCTTTGCTTGTGTGGCTGCTGAGGTGGCTCCAGCCCCCCCTCTCAGCCACTATGGCTAGTTGTTACTATGGTGCAAAAGGTTTAAACATTTGATTTAATAATTTCAGAATTTGAATAAAACTTGTAAATTCAATAACTTCTAATCTGTAATTCAGAAAAATACAAATAATATACCAAAATGTTCAGAAAAATGAGAAATATCTATCTATGCTATAATCATGCATTGTTCAACAACTTAAATGACAAGTTTAATTAGAACACCCTAGTAACTCTAACAGGTGATTCTGGAGTTCCTTGAGTTAGGGTTTGCGCCCCTCGGAACCCTGATTAACTTGTCGAGAATGCTTTAGGGTTACATTCCAATGCACATTAACTTGTCATATCATCATCATTGCTTGAGCATTGCATCGATGCCATGTGTTGATTGTTTCCCTTTCTTTCTGGTGATTTGGTTCTTCTCGGTAGAATACGATATCGAGATCGAGATCGAAGACCGAGATCAAGACCATAGAAGATCGACGAACAATACTTGACCAACTGTAATCAAGTCAAGTACAAGGCTTCCGAAGATCTATTTATCTTCTATCATCAGGCAAAGGCAAGCATAGCCCCACCATGATATAATCCTATGATTTCAAAAGCATTTCAATTCTTGCCATGATGCATACGATTCTACTGTGGTCTTTATCGATAGATAGAGTATCCTATCTATTGCATACTCTCTTGAGCTTATATTACCTGATCCATTGCTCCTAGAATAACTAGGTTTGGCTTGCGTACACTGCTAGAGCTTGTATCTGTGTCTGCTTAGCCATGCATAGCTGTCAGTTCTAGTCCATCCAGATGATGTATCAGATGCAGAGAATCTAGTATGACAGGAGAACGTGATGAGATGAGATCAGATGTGGGTAGCCCCAGACCCGATTCACATTGTCAAGGAACTTAAAAGCCCTATCTTAGATAAGGAATCATTAATACCCCTTAGGTGCATGTGGGTTCGACGATGTGCCTTCTCCAAGGCATTCCGAACCCTCTTAAATCGATTCCAATATGGTATTTTGTTAGTATCTAGTGTTACCTATCTGCTGGATAGTTTCCCTTTTGTAGCCTTATACTCATGTTCCCCTCTCATATGCATCCGAGGTTTCTCCGAACTAGGTTTTACACCCCTCGGAACTCCGGAATATTGATTTTAGTTGATTTTAGCTAGAGTTACCTATCTACTACACGGTTTCCTTTTTGTAGCTAGGTTTAGGGTTTCTCTTCATTTTTATTATTGTGTATGTATATATTAGGGTTTCTCTGAATTAGGGTTTATATCTCTCAACACCGTACTTAACTTTCTCCTTTAGCCGCTTTGACTTATTCGTTTTTCCACCTATGCAGAAAATATGGACCCACACGTCAGAGACAAAGAAAAGGAAGAGTTGATCCAAGGTGTGATCCGTGGGGAAGATAATTTAGACGTATCAACGTTTCTGAACAACTCCGGTGAGGGTGATCCTCTTTTTACCGGAATAGACAACTTGTTTGAGGTTGAAGGTGTTGCCTTCCGCGAGGGAGAAGGCGATGCCTTGTGTAATCGAGAAGACGACTGCTCCGGCGAGGTGCATGTCATATAATTAATTCATTAATTAATCATCTGCTATCTATATAGAAATAGTAACGACGATCTTTCTTCTTTTAGCCCTCCGGATCGAAGGAATCTACTGAAAAGAGCAGACGAGGCCCAACCAAAAAGTTGCAAGACCATGAGAGTTTCAGGATCGAAGATGTCGCTGAAGACGTCAAGCCGAAGGCTCCCGAAGTTGTCGCAAACAAATTTGTGGCACAATGCGGAGTAATCGTTAGTGACTTAATCCCGATCACCATTAGAAATTGGAATAGGCCTGCTAATGCGGATGAAGAGGGAACATGTTTATTTGTCCCTAACCACGCCAAAGATTTACTGTGGAAGAGGCTCATGGTTAATTTCAAACTACCGAAGATAGAGCTGGATCCAAATGCGGAGGATCCAGTTGCGGACGCCTTACAACATGGGAGAGCCATGGAGGCTAAGGTCAGGGAGTGGGCTTTGAAGAATATGGCCCAGTGTTTTACCAACTGGAAGAAAAGATTGCACCTTGACTATGTCGTGAAAGAGAAGACTCCCGATTTCAAGAATATTCAGTTTGACAAGATAAAACCATTCTGGGCTGAGTTTGTGGAATACAAGACATCAGAAAAAGCTAAGAAAATGTCTGCAACAAATAAGCTGAATTCTGCTAACAAGAAGTATCACCATACTATGGGGCAAGGTGGCTACAGGGCTGGCATTCCTAAGTGGGAGAAACTTGAGAATGAACTGCGTGATAAAAAGATCACCCCAGAGACAGACGATTGGGTAGAACGTGCAAGGAATTGGTTTTACGGGCATGGGCGCACGTTGGATTCGGAAGGGAGGTGTATATATAACATACGACATAAAGAAGACCCCTTGCCAATCGAGAGGATCAGAAAAGCAGTAAAGGCTGTTAAAGATGGGGACTTCATTCCCGATAGAGAGAATGATGAGCTCACACTCGCCCTTGGAAATAAGGAACATGATGGACGAACACGAGGCACAAGAGGCTCCCAACCATGGAGGACTGGGTTTCCCGAAGAGAGGAAGAAATATCCTGATAGAAGCCGTCAGAGGAGAAAGGACAGGGCGGAAGTTGAAATAGATAGTCAGAAAGAGCGAATGCGATTAATTGAAGAACGATTAAAGCAACAACAAGATGAAATTAACGCACTTAAAAAGCAAAGTACTACCGGCCCATCTCAGCAGCACACTGCATTCGATGCTACCGGCCTATCGAATAACCGAAAAAGCAGTGTGGCTTCCACCGAGGTCCCGGGTGATGACAATGGCGATGACGATGATGCACCGACGATGGCTCCTGTTGGCTACCTAGTGGATGATATCACAGAGATGACACACTGCGAGCTACATGTCAAAGTTGTGAACATATCAATGAAGGTGGTGGTCGGCTATGCCTTACCAATTGGACCCACACCAACTTACCATTGTAGTCCGGTTCCAGAGGGCTACGCTGTTGTCGGCGTGGATGAAATCATGCCCACCTTTGAAGTTTTGGATCTTCACTACCCTGCAGGTGAAGGGGATGTGACTGTGCTGGGAGACGCAAAAAACGTCACCATTCTATGACCGAAGGAATGTATCGTGCTTCGAAATCACACGCCAAGGCCATCTTCGCCGCCGCCTCACCCGTCTCCAGCGAGGTCGTCGCCGCCGCGGCAGCCGTCTTCGTCGCCTCACCCGGCTCCGTCGCCTCACCAATCTCCGACGCAGCCATCGCCGCGGGAGCCATCACCGACGCCTAAGGGTCAAAAGCGTAAGTGTACTGCTACTGTGCCTCGTGGTAAGCCATCGCCGAAACGTAAACAAGAGCCTCTTCCAAAAGTACCAAAGGTTCCTCCCAAGAGAGCTTATGACTGTACTGAAGAGGAGACTGCGGCGATCGTTGATGCGGAAACGACAGCGTTTTTCGCTAAGCTGAGGCGGCCGAAAGAGCCAGTGTTCCCCAGCACCAAAGAAGAAAAAGCCGAAGTGTTGAAAATGCTAAAGACTCTTCATCAACCCGATCCAAAGCTGTCATCAGACTATGAGCATTCTATTCTCAAGTCACATGCGGCACAAAAATCCTCGAAGAGCAGTACTGATGCAAGCGCGAAATCTGTTGCCCAGCTCGGAGAACAAGCAAAACAGACTTGCGCCCCTCTCAAGGTGATTTCCCAAACCAATGTGGGGTCGAGCAAATATGGGGCCGAAGAGCAGTATGATCCAGAGGTAGTTGCACAATACGGAGAAGCTGCCGCTGCTCAAGGTATGAGTATTGCCCAGTACTTATCCCTGTTAGAGTTCTTCCCCGTGAGTGAAGTAGCATACAAATACCAGTACGACAAACCTCTCGTCAAACCTGAGGAGGTAAACAATCTTCCAACAAAAATGCGAAGATTGCATAACTGGTACATGCATGCCACAAGGGCCGGGGCTAACTGGATAGTGCTGAGGGTTAAAAAAAAGCATCACGGGAAAGATAAGGATGACATGATATCCATTGAATTTGATGAACTATTTCAATTATTCAATCAAGATGCCTTGGACAAATCGATCATCAGTGCCTATTGTCTATAAGTACTAATTCTGTAATTAATTTAGTCTCTAGCTATATTATTTTGTTTATTGCATGTATATAATCATACTGTAATATGCAGAATGAAGATTCTCGAATGCAGCAGAGGACAAATCTATGACATTGGCTTCATTGACCCATATTGGGTTCATGAAGCTAATCTCAAGATAAGCCCCCAGGATACGGAGGATAATATAGTACACACGTTAAGGTTTCAAGAAACCAAAAGGGAAATACTATTTCCTTATAACTTCGAGTGAGTGTTATTGTCTTGTATACACTTTCTATTTCGCTTACTCGATGTTAAGTATATAATTGATTAGTTATGCATTTGCAGCTTCCACTATATTCTGTTAATCATTCAACTTGACAAAGGGCGTGTACTAGTCATGGACTCGAAACATAAACCCCTTGAGACGTGGAAGGACATGCAGATACTTCTCAAGCTGTAATTATAATCATTATGACACTATATCGGCAACGTTCGTGAATTTTATGATATCAAGTACTTAATAACTTATTTTATTCGTTTTCTACGCCGGGCAGCGCTTGGAAACGGTTCTCCAACAATGCTAGGGGTGTTTGGAAAGAGGAGCTTACATTTGAAGCACTAGATGTAAGCACCACTAGCTATATCCGCGCATCTCTTTGATTCTAGTTTTGATACAGTTATTATCATGCTTGATTATTATTTTGATTGAACTCTGTTCTCGTAAAGTGCCTGACGCAGGGACCAGGTAACAATCTATGTGGATACTATGTTTGCGAGTTCATCCGGCAGACGTGCGATGAGAAGGGCAGAAATTTAGAGCAACTCCACGTACGTAAACAATTTCTATAATTTTTAATTACAATCAAATTGTGTTTAGTTTCATTCATATAGGCTGACTCCTTTTTTAAATCAGATCGAACGTCTACGGGACGGTCTTCTGCCAAAGGATCGCGTACGAGCAATTCAGGAGGAATTGGCGGGATTCTTGGATGCAGAAGTCCTAGACCCAAAAGGGGAATACTACTCGGCTGTGTATAGACAATAGGAATTGTAAAAATAGCAACTTTGAAGAAATTGGCCGGTAGCATCGAATAGCAACTTTTGTATGTAGTGCATGAACTCGATCCGTGTATTGAATATAATATTATCATCATGATGTAATATAAGGTTCCTTCATTGATAAGTGCAAATCACTAAATAAACAATAAAACAACCTAAATGGATTCTCTGCCGCGGCACAAAAAGTGGCGAAAATGCTGTCGCGGCAACAAAATGTGCCAAAATGAATTCTCTGCCGTGGCAGAGAAATGGGCCAAATCTCTGCCGCGGCAGAAGGTTATTAGTCCCGGTTCCTATCATGAACCGGGACTAATGCTCCACCCCCCTCGCCCTCTGCCGCTGCCACGTGTGCACCCTTTAGTCCCGGTTGGTGGGGCAACCGGGACTAAAGGTTAGGGCTTTAGTCCCGATTGCCCCGTCCCGGTTGGGCAACCGGGACTAAAGCCCCGTACCAACCGGGACCTATAGCCCCGTACCAATCAGGAGAAGTTTGGTTCAGGTAATACAACCAGTTGTGGATTTTAGATCATTGTGTAGAGTATGTTAGCTGTACCTGACATTTTCATTATGTTTAAGATAAAAAATAACTGGTTCGAACATCCTTGTACACCTCAAGGGGGATAGCCAAAGGACAAAACAAAACTAGCAAAGACTAGGTGGTTGGCAGATGCAATCATGGATTGGATGAGAGCGAACCCATCACTTGCTGCAACAACGCTCATAAAAGATGTTTATAAAAAGGTTAATATTATAGCACCTTACATGAGGAGGTTCTATGCAAAGTAAATGGCTCTTGAGAGGATCAATGGTCCATGGAATGAATGTTTTCAGTTGCTTTACAGCTTTAAAGCTGAAGTGGAGATGGCTAGTCTAGGTAGTGTTGTACAGATAGACATGCATAAAGTTCAGTACAAAATAAGAGGGAAGACAATGGAGAAGGAGTGTTTTAGAAGGGATTTTGTTTGTTTGAAATCTTGCTGGCAAGGGTTTCTGAATGGTTGCAGGCCTTATTTTGACGTGGATGCAATAACTCTTCATGGCAGATTTAAAGGACAACTAGTAGCTGCTACTACAGTTGATGGCCACAATTGGATCTTCCCTATTTCTTATGGAATTTTGGAGATTGAGTCAGTAAAGTTGGAATTTGTTTCTGGAGAATTTGCGTGACCTTATAGATCATCCACCAGGACTTACTATCCACATGGACGCTTACAAAGCTTTGGATAAAGCTGTAGAAGCAGTATTCCCCGGAGTGGAGCATAGGGAATGTATGCAACACTTAGTGCAGAATTTTAGAAAGAAATTCAAGGGTAAATATTATACGGACAACCTATGGCCAGATTCATACACATACAAGTTTAGGAAGCATCTATATCATTTGGAAGTGTTGTATAAAAAAAACCGCGGTGAAGGAGTACTTGGTTGCACATCATGGAATGATGTGGCCAAGAAGCCGATTCAATGAAATTTTCAAGGTAGACTATGTAACAAGTAACCTTGCAGAGAGTTTCAATGCAAAGGTCAAGTCATTTAAATGGCTTAGGCTATGGAAAATATTTGATAAGATTAGGCAGATGATCATGATAAAGATTGATTTGCGTCAAAGAATTGCATCAACAGTATATGCTGGCCATCTCAACCTCCCATCTTTGATTAAGGATTTGCATTCCAGGGAAAAACAATTGAAGATGAAATGCATTAGAAGAGGAATGTACGTTGAGGTAACACACACTGATAGTAAATATAGGAAATGGAGGTGTCAAGTGAGTTTGGTTAATAGGACATGCCATTGGAGGCAATGGCAGCTCCGTTCGAAACTCGGCATACATGCATTGTTTTTCATGGGTGTTCTAGGAGGTGAATATGGTGAAGTTGATCAGTACGTGTCGGAGTATTTCTCCGTTGCCAAATTTAGGGTAGCATATGCTCAGAATGTTCCAGCCTTGTTGGGAAAAGTCCAATGGATGGAAGTGGATCCAGACTTCAAGCTATACCCTCTAGTTTTTACTAGACAAGCAGGTAGGCCAAGGAAGAATAGGATGAGAGCTAGTGTAGAGGATGGTGCCCCACCTCGACGACATAAGTGCAAACATTTTGGGATCCTAGGGCACATTGCTAGGCTCTGTAAAAATGCAGTGTACCCAGCTTATGGAATGGATGACCAGGAGGGAGCGGCAAATGCATATAAGAATGAAGTGTTTGAACGAGAGGAGAATGAAGCATTAAATACATTGCAGATTGAACCAATGGATCGAGAGGAGATTGAACCAAATGAAGAGGAGATTGAACCAAATGCATGGGAGATTGAACTAATGGATCGAGAGGAGATTGAACCAGTCGGTTGAGAGGAGATTGAACCAAATGCAGGGGATCTTTACTTTGTTTTTGTTTTGATTAGTTTCTTTTGCTTTGTTTTGTTTGCTTCTTTTTATCAAAAATTCCAAAAAAAAATAGTTTCATTTGGTTTGTTTTCTCTTTTCAAAAACGGAAAAAATAGTTTCTACTCTAGTTGTTGCTGCTGTTGGTTTGCTCCACCTTTGCAAAAATGAATTCTGCTGAGAACACCAAGTTGTGTGACTTCACTAGCACAAACAACAATGATTTCCTGACAATGCCTATTGCTCCACCTGCTCTTGATGCTACCTTTTATGAAATTAAGCCTGCTTTATTGAATCTTGTGATGAAAGAGCAATTTTCTGGTGCTAGTTCTAATGATGATACTGCCCACCTCAATAGCTTTGTTGAACTTTGTGAGATGCAAAAATATAAGGATGTATATGGAGATATTATTAATCTCAAGTTGTTTCCTTTCTCCTCGAGAGGAAAACCTAAATAATGGTTGCTATCGTTGCCTAGAAATAGTATTGATTCTTGGATTAAGTGCAAAGATGATTTTATTGGAAAATACTATCCTCCTGCTAAGATTATATCTATGTGAAGTGAAATAATTAAATTTAAACAACTTGATAATGAACATGTTGCTCAAGCTTGGGAAAGAATGAAATATTTGGTAAAGAATTGTCTCACTCATGGACTGACTGCTTGGATGATTATCCAGACTTTTTATGCAGGGTTAAACTTCTCTTCAAGAAATCTGTTGGATTCTGCTGTTGGAGGTACCTTTATGACCATTACCTTGGGTGCTGCAACAAAGCTCCTTGATAATATGATGGTCAACTATTCTGAACGGCACACTTAGAGAGCTCCACATGGCAAGAAGGTAAATTATGTTGAAGAAACCTCCTCTTTGAGTGATAAAATTGATGTTATCATGGCTATGCTTGTTAATGGAAAATCTCATATTGATCCAAATAATGTTCCCTTAGCCTCTTTGGTTACTCAAGAAGAGAAAGTTGATGTGAACTTCATTAGAAATAACAATTTCAATGCCTATAGAAATAATTTTGGTAATAATAAGTATAGGCCTTATCCTCCTAATAATGGTAATACTTATGGAAATTCCTTCAACAACAATATAATTGCTCACTCTGAACTTGAAGTCATGCTTAGATACTTTATTAGTAAACAAACCACTTTCAACAAAACTGTGGAGGAAAAGCTTTTGAATGTTGAGAAAAATATTTCCTCTTTGTCTGAAGCACAGTCTTCTTTGATTAACAAAATGGCTGCCAAACCTGAAACCTCGGAAAGTACCTTTGCTGCTACTTATGCCATACAAGTTCCTATTGATTAAAATGTTAGACTATTAGCTAAACTACATGCTAAGTGGGAAAGAGAAGCTGAAATTGCTAGAAACAATAGTGTTTGTACTATTACCACCACCAACATGGATGTTACCAAACCACAAGAAGCCCCCATTCCTCCTACAATAATGCCTAAATGTAGAGGCCTAAACCCAATAAGGTACAAGTCCCTATGTTTACATTGCTAGTCCCTGGATCGAATAGCTAGCACCCACAATTTAAGATGTAATATCAAGAAACAAAGGTCATATTACAACTCATATCCAAGAAATAAAATAATTCATTACAACTTACATAGTTCATATGGCTATCTTAATACAAAGCAGCATATATATCTATAAAGCATGGAGTCCTTCATATTCACGTGCCACTGGCAAAAATGTTGGTTGCAGACTTGTAAACCCTACTCAACAAACCTCACTAACAGCAAGCAATCCTATAACATGATAAGTTACAGCCACAAGGGTCAATACATTTGAATTGTATTGGCAAGTGATATCATATTGATGCGGAGAATCTAACATCTACATGAATATATGGCTAAGTGCAGTTTTGTCAGGCCTTTGCATAAAATAAGTTTTTTCCCTATCCTTTGAAAAAATAGTTTTTCTCTTTTTCAAAAATACTTCATCAAACATGGAACACTGGATACACACCAGGTGCTACCCTTGTTCACCCAATAAGTTTTAACTAAGAAAAATTAGAATGATGAGATTCTTGAACTGCTTCACTGTCTTGATGCTCAAAATTGTCCATAACTGGGGACACGGCTAAGTACTTAGTTTTACCCTCTCGAGAGGTGGTGCACTTTCCCCACAAGACTCGACATGCATTGAGACGAGACTTTTTAGAAGCAATCCCTTAGACCACCTTGGACTCGTTCCATCATATCATCACTACCACCTTCTGTCCATCTGGTTGAGTTCTTCAAACTTAGTTGGTCAATGCAGAGCCCATATGCCATGTTGCTGCACTAGAATCTTTCGCGACAAGAATGTCTTGAATCTGTTTGTTCCTGGGTGGCCATCCACAAGAGAGATACACCAGGGTAAACCATAGAAATGGGCCCTGGGTAACCACTCAACAAACATCCATACAAGTCCCATTTCCACACAGGTGTTTCATTAACATCAGTTGTATTCTTTAGTACAAAACAATACTTGTATTTTCATAAGACATCATAGCATGATTTCCACCCACAAATCTATGTAGCTAGACTAAGCATTCTAAACATACCATGTCTCCTATCTTTAGAAAATACTACCAAGGTAGACACTATGGGATTTGCATAGCATAGAAATTTTTATAATAGTCCTATCATGCATACTACAAAAATATCACTAATGTAATATTGAAAAGATAGGATTTTTGATGACCAAAGTATCACTTGCCTTTATAGTAGAATATTTAGCTACTCTTCTTGATCTTGCAAATGTCACACTCCTCAAAGTTCACTACAACAATACAAACAAGCAAAAAGCACACACTTAAAACTACCACACAAAATAACAAAACAAAACAAGAAAACAAAGAAATGTATGCAAACATGCAAAAGGTCATTTTATTGAAAATGTTGTTCCTAACAGGGTTCTAAACATTACAAACACCTAGTAGTCTTTTTATAAAAGTGGAATTTCAACTGGAACCAAGTTAGTGAAAATAATTCATTTAAATCATTTTTCTTTTGTTAGAAAAGTTATTATTCAAAGGAATAATTTCTAGTGTCAACAGAATATATTTTTAATTTCAAATGTTAGTGTTTATGGTCAGAGGGTTCAAAACAAACCATTTGCAAAAGGATTTTCTCAAAAATAATTTTTAGAACAATTTTTATACTCAAAATAGCCCTAAACAAGTCTCTGCCTAAAACTCTAATTTTTCAGAAGCAAATGACCAAATTAAGGTAACAGTGGTGTTGTTCATATTTTTATGAATCCATAGACACAAAATTTGTATTTTTCTGATTTTTAGATTAAAATTTACAAATTTCCTAAGTTTAATTATCTAATAACATTTTCTGGAATTTTGTCTGAAAAGGCCTGGCCACGTGGTGTGTTTCTATTGGACGATACGGTTTCGGCTAGATCAGGCGATGCAAGCCATTAGATCTAAGTGGGATTGCACGGACCAGATCTACTTGTACCTCTTCGATTAGTGATCTATTATAGGCCCTACGATTTGAATCCAGCGGATCACAGCACCCTAGCTAGAGATGGGCGGCGCTGCTGGCGACGCCTCTGGTGGCAGCACACCGATGAGGTTAAGGGGGAAGGGGAGGGTGCGAGGGGGTTACCATGGTCCTGGGGACAAGATGGTTCTCAAGGTGGTCGCGGACGGGGGCGAGGCACACAAGTTTGGCCGCTATTGCTCACCGCAGTAGCTCCCGCCGTGGGGTGGTTGCAGATGATGACAGAGGCGAGTTCCTAGAGCGAAATCAAGCAAGGAAAAGTATCAGGGAGGTGCACACAAGGATGACGAGCAAGAATTTTTGAACGAGAGGGCAAGGGGAGGTCACGGTTCACCGAAATCGAAGCCGGAGGGCGTCGGATACTGGGATAGTGTGAGCTCGATTCAGGCAGCCTAGGGGCTCTATGATGTGGGGAAGTGAGGGGAAATAGAGAGGAGGGAGAGGGGGTTAACAGGGCGAGGTCGGGGAAGGATATTACTGCGTGAATCAAGAACATTTACTCGGATTAATTCGGCAAGAAACGATCAGGGGAGGGAAGAACGGGCTCGAAGCATGGTGAAGATGAAGCTGGCATGGCCGTGGGGTCAATCTGTCAGTGAGGGGTGCGGGAAGGGAATGGGTGAGAAAAGGATCTCGCGGGAAGAGAGGGGAGTGGCCTGGGTGGGCTGCTGTTGGGCTGGGGTGCTGGGCTGGGCTGGGGCTCGTTAGGTATGATTTTTTTCCTTCTTATCCTTTTCCTTTTCTATTTCCATTTTCCGTTTTTTAAACAAAACAATAAATTCAAACATCAATTGATTTCAAAACTTCACCAAATCTTTTTAGTTGATTTTATACAAAATATGAGTTGATTATTTAGTTCACTTTGGAGTATTTCAAATATTTTTCTTATAATTCAATATTCATTTAAAATTAAGTGAGGCACATTGTCTTTATTTAAATAAAATTTGAATATGGTTCATAAACACATATAATTTTATTTAAATAAACCTTTATCCTTCTATATTATTTAAATAACTTTTATTCCAATTTTTTATGGATTTTAGCCATGGTTTAAATTGTCTTTGCAACAGTTCTTATTTATTTATTTATTTATTTCTTTCTTTCTTTGTCTTATAAAATTCATATCTTTTTATTTATAGCTCCAAAAACGGTGATTCCAATTTGTATAATTGTATTTAATAATTATTTATCTTTGTATGTCCTTTAGAATTATTTTGTTCACAATTATGTGTTAATTTTAGCTATGAGCTTTATTATCCTTGGAATACTTTCTTTTATCTTATAAAAATCATAAGTTTTTATCCATGGATCCAAATAGAGTGAAATCAATTCCCATGATTTTGTAATATTGGTGTTTATCAATATTGAATACTTAGGAATGTTGTTGCTAAATTTTTATTTGGAACAAAGCCATAGTCTTGGAGTGATCTTGATGACTATTTCTCTTATTACGGTTTAGGTTTTTTGTTTAACTTTTTCCAAATGCTTAGAATCAAGATACATTCCATGCATGAATGCATTTGATCTATTTGAAAATTTGTTTGTTACTTTCTCATTCAAATTTTGTTCAATTAAGGTTTTGATGTTTCCATTTAGAAACAAAAAGTTTATTTTCCCCCTAAATTTCAACATTTGTTTCTTTTGTTTGTTTATTTTTCACATTTCAAAATTTGGAAAACTTTGGGATGTGACAGACTACCACCCTTAAAAGGAATCTCGTCCCAAGATTCGGGAAGGCTAGAAACAACAAGTTGGTTTCAGGACAACTAGGGTACTACCACCCTTAAAAGGATTTTAACTAGATTAAATCTTGGCCTACTTGGTGTCTTGATGAAACTTCTCTGGAAAATTGTTTTCATAGTGTCCCTTATTACCACATTTGAAACATATGACAAGGTTGAGATCCTTTACAAGTTTTCTTGTCTTGTTCTTCTCCTTTTCTAGACAATTTGATGCATAATGGCCTATCTCTTTGCATTTGTGGCACATCACCTGGCTAATATCCCTCTTTATCCTTGGTATTACTATCTCTTGTTTGTTTCCCTGGCCCTTCTTTTTTGGGTATTCATTAGCATAGTGTCCCATCTCCTTGCAATTGAAACATTGCATCCGGATAATGTATTTCTTGCTGGGGTTGGGGCGATTCTTCTTGTTCTTGGGTTTCTGCAATGCTAGGAGGTCTCTTAGTTCCTGTTCTTCATATTTCACCACAAATGTAAGAAACTTTTCTCGGTTCTCAGAACGGTTCCTAGGATAACGTCCGTGTTTCCTCTTTTGCTCACCAAAGCTAGTTACATTGTATGGAGGTGCATACTGAGATTTGACTTTGTCTTTATCATTCTTGCTAGAAGTTGTACCTTCATGGTTGTTTCCAAAGACTTGACGTATTACCTCCTTTGATTGATGTTTCATCTGTTGAACTATAGGATAGATGTGGTATTGGACAGGGACATGATCATTTCGTTCACACAGGAACCACGTAACTTGAGATGTGGGGCATTGTCTAGCTGGATGGTTCTCTTCACAATTAGGGCATTGGTCAATATGCTCTTTATAAGTGTGTCCTATGTCTCCATAGATTTTGAAGGATTGAGTTCTTTCCATAATATCATCCTTGAAATCATTGTTGTCATAAACCTTTTGGGAGGGTTGTTTCTCATGTTGATCATCTGATTGGTCATCCTTTACAACAATTGGGACGGTATCCCAAGAACTTTAGCATGGTTGGGTCTAACTCAGTATTGTTGTGGTTGATGGCTATAGACTGGGTTGTCACTTGATTAAACTTAGCTTGGTTTGCCAACAGTTGCACTATCATGTGCATCTCTAGGTTGTTGTTGTCACCATCCTTGATGTTGGAGTTGTGGTCTCCTAGAGAAGTCATCTGCTTGGGTTGGGTTGGAATTACAAGTGACAAAAGGTCTCTAGGGAAAGAATTCTACTCATACACAATAATTCACGCAAAACAATAAAAAAGCAATAACAATCATGCATTCCAATCAAACAACAAGGTTCAAGCATATCCTAGGCAAACAAAGTATTATTGTCGTACCACATAGGTTGGTATGATCAATAAATGATCAGCAAGTTGATTTAAACGAAACACTAGTATGGTGGTACAACTATAGGGTATCACTTGAGATCATTCAATCCTTCTTCTTAGCTATTACGTGAGGAACAAGAACATGGTATCCTTGGAAGAAATTTTTGCATCTTGGTCACAAGGTTCAAAGGGAATGTCTATAATGGTTCCTCCTAAATTGAGTTTCCTTAGTATCCAGGTCTTGAGTATTATTCTTATCTCACTTGAAGTCCTTAGTGGTGTCGAAGCTAAAGTCATTTGTGATGTTGAAGTCTTTGTCCATCAAGTTGAAAAGGGAGAGATGTAGAATCAAAACAAAATGTTGAGGAAAGAGTTTACAAGATTTTTTGTAAATAGCTTGCACAAATGCAGCTCTGATTTTTCTAAGGGGTTTTTGTCCAATCCTAGTGTTACAATCCTACAGTAAACACAGTGCTCTAATATCATCTGTAGAGTCCTAAACCCAATAAGGTACAAGTCCCTTTGTTTATAGTGCTACTCCATAGATCGAATAGCTACCACCCACAGTTTAAGATGTAATATCAAGAAACAAAGGTTATATTACAACTCATATCTAGGAAATAAAATAATTCATTACAACTTACATAGCTCATATGTCTATCTTATTACAAAGTAGCAGATATATCTATAAAGTATGGAGTCCTTCATCCTCACACTACTAGGAAACTAGCTATAGATAGACAGACCTTCTATGGCGCATGGTTCTGACCATGCGCCACAAAATATGTCTAGTGGCGCATCTTGCACAATGCGCCATAGAACCCTAAAACTTCTGTGGAACATGGAAGTTGGCAATTCGCCATAGAAGTTAGGTGGGACCCACCCCAGGCCCTGGACTATGAAACATCTGTGGTGCATCTGTCCATATGCGCCATAGAAGTTTTCACTTCTGTGGCGCATATAGACAGATGCGCCACAAAATCATTAGGTGGGACCCACAGCAGGAGGGCTTTGACTGTGCTCTGACCAACCTTCTGTGGCGCATATGATGATATGCGCCATAGTAGTTTATATCTTCTGTGGCGCATATCGCCATATGCGCCACCGAACAAGAATGTGGGCCCCATAGTCTGTCCACCTATGACCAAGCTTCTATGGCACATATGTGGATATGCGCCACAGAAGATCAAACTTCTGTGTTGCATATCTACAATATGCGCCACAGAATGGTGCGTGCTACTCAGAATATGTTGACTGTTTCTAGTACACATTTTCCTCTTGCTTTTCCCAACTAAAAAAGTACAAGTGGCATAGGTAGAATACTAGACAATCTACTAAATAGATAGTGGCATACATCATTGCAAATGAACATCCGCATAGCCCTTGAACAGCAAAACAACAATGGCATACATCATGTCAAATGCACAAACTACAACATTGCAAATTCCTTCACAGATCTGGTGGGGGAGATGGCGGTGGAAGATTCCAGACCTCCCTGTTCACACGCGCCTACAGCCTGTGGACGTGCTCCTCCATGGACACGTTGGGGTCGAGCACCGGCCGCCACCCGATTGGTTCCGCCATGTGCGCCCTCTCCTCCGGGGATGCGAGCACGACGTACAACCTCGTGGCATTGTTGTAGAGGGCCTCGTGCCGCGGCCTAGCCTCCTCCTCGATTAGGTTGACCTCCGAATCTCATGGCGGCTGATTCCAAGCACTTCCCCTTGACCTCGCCCCTCCACTACGAGTAGGATGCAGGGAACACGAGCAGGCTGTGCTCTCCGGCGAGTCTTCCGACGAGTTATGGGAAGAAGACATGAGGGGCAGGGATGATGCTTTTGAGAGGGAGTGTGGTATATATAGAGGGGTTTCATTCAAGTAGCTGGATGCCACCTTTAATTTTGTGCAGATCTGGACACAGGGTTCTGTGGCGCATATGTCCTATATGCGCCACAGAAGTTCTATCTTCTGTGGCGCATATCAGTCATATGCGCCACAGAACCCTGGGTCCAGATCTGTTTTTGACCAGGCTCTAACCGACCATATGTCACTACTAGGAAAACGGCTATAGGTAATCCACACATCCGTGACACACATGCTAGTGGTGCCCCACGGGTAAAATAGGCGTGACGCACTGCGCACAGGTTCCCTATGGCTAATTGCCGTAAGAGTGGCGCACATGGGGGTGGTGCCCCACGGCTATGT
The DNA here is from genome assembly GCA_910589765.1 of Avena atlantica. Classification (NCBI taxonomy): domain Eukaryota; kingdom Viridiplantae; phylum Streptophyta; class Magnoliopsida; order Poales; family Poaceae; genus Avena; species Avena atlantica. Next base: position 44,463,653 of record OU342736.1, on the reverse strand, counting down.
GTGGTCCAGGGCACATGTGGCCGCAGCACACATACCCGTAGCGCACTAGGTCAAGGTGCGCTACGGATGTGAAAGTTAGCCGTAGCGCACCCTAACCTAGTGCGCTACGGGTATGTGTGCTGCAGCTGCTGGGTCAACTAAGCCGTAGGGCACTCTGCCCTAGTGCCCTACGGCTAAGTGGCCTGCACCAACTCCACCACCCACCCCCCATCCTGGATCGCCTTTGTAGGTTTTGCAAAAAATAAAATAAAATGAAAAACACTTCAATAAATAAAATCATTTCATATTTAGGTAGATAATGTGGTCTAGTTTCTAGTAAAATTAATAAACATGAGTTTTGACTTTTTCTGCAAAAAAAGTGATGCCACGGTAATATGGCCGTAACTTTTGCATACGATGTCAAAAAAATCATATAATATACCAAAATGACGAGAACGAGATTTCACATCCGCTCGCAATGACCTTTGGTCGTTTAGCAATTATTTAGATTTTCAAAATTCGAAAAGAGTAAAAAGTTACGGTCAAAAGACCGTTTTTTCGTGTAGAAAAAAATAGAGGGCAACTTACCCGTAGCGCACCACCACCTAGTGCGCTACGAGTAAGTTGGGCAGGATTCAAAATTTGAATCCCCAGCCCGCCCACCTACCTTTTCCTTCCCCATTTTCCCTCTCCCTTTTCCTTTTCCTTTTTCTTCTCCTTCTTCCTTCTCCCTTCTCCTTCTTCCTTCTCCTTCTCCTTCTCCTTTTCCTTCTCCTCCTTCCCCTTCTCCTCTCTCCGGCCACCTTGCTCTGGCGTCCTTTCTCCGGCCTCCTCCTCTCTTTGCAGTTACGGCGGCACGATGGCGGCCTCCTCCTCTCCTTGAAGTGACGGCAACGCCACAGCGGCCTTCTCCTCCTCGTCGCAGTGACAATGGGTGATGGCGGCATCCTTCTCCTTACCGACCTCCCTTCCTCCCTCTCTTCCTCCATCTCTTCCTACCTCCCTCTATTCCTACCTCCCTCTCTTCCTACCTCCCTTTCTCCAACCACACCCTTCCTACCACCTCGACGCCGGAGAGGACTAGAGCGGTCACGGCCTCCCGCACCTCCCTGCGGTGGTAGGTCGTGGCCACGGCCATGCTCCGGCGAGGTGACATGAAGGCGGCGATGCACGGACCCGTTTTCTTTTGCAATTAAAAACGAGGGTGTTTTTTGCATTTTTTTTTGAAAAACACATCCGTGGCGCACCCTGTACCCCTACCCGTGGCGCACAAGGTAGTGCGCTACGCCTATCTCAAGATAACCGTAGCGCACCAGGCAGTGCGCTATGGGTAAGAGATAGCCGTAGCGCGAGGCTAGTGCCGCACAGCTAGTGCGCCACGGATGCCGTTTTGAGGTGCGCTACGAATGGCCATTTTCCTAGTAGTGTGTGGTCCCACATTCTGGCCACCTATGGCCAAGGTTCTGTGGCGCATATGGGATATATGCGCCATAGAAGATTGAATTTTTGTGGCGCATATTACCCATATGCGCCATAGAACCCTGCGTCCAGATCTACACATAATGGTGGCAGCTTTGCACCGCTCTATCTACCACCATCCATTTCACATCCTTCTTCCCCCTCCTCCTAGCTCTTCTTCCTCCTCTCTCCCACCCCATTGTGCCCATAATTTTCTACATTTTATTGTATTTAAACCTAATATAGTTGATAGAATGGTTAGGGAAAGCCTTTCTCCAACTAGTAGATCTAAAACACACTTAATTTTGTCCTCCACATCTCTATTTGTGTACCATTATCTCTCCATAGATCTATTGGTCCACTCTCTCACATCGCGCTCTTGACTCGGTATTCAATCTACCCAGTGAGTAATTGGCCATGAATATGCATGTTTTGTAGGTGTAAAGCTTGTCGCGCGAGTGGTGTGTACATGCAATGCATGGCGCGAAGATGATGTGTGTGCATGAAGCTTGTGTGGTGCATGAATGTTTGCATGGGAAGAAGTTTGTTATTTTGCTTGTCTGCCCCGATGTGGTGCATGGATGTTTACCGAAATGTTGATTCATTTCCATTTCGGCAAATTTTTGCACCACCCATATGTCCTACTTTGAGGAAAATCCATGCCAAATTTTTCCAGCGACCATGCACGTGTGTTTGTGTGTGCATAAGGTGTGGTTTCTAATTAACCTACTCTGTCTTTTGCTCTATATGTGCATACCGCGCAGGCAACCATGTTCGTCAGGAGAGCGAAGGTCGAGTTACTAGGTATAAGAAAGACGCGAAGGCGGACATGATTCGGAACAACAAGACCCAGATAAGATGTCCATGTCGAACATGCAAACTCCAGCGCTGGATCGACCCTGATTCTGGACAACTGGAGGATCACCTTCTTAGGCGCGGTTTCATGAGAGACAACTTCGACGAGGAGCCGATAGTAAATGGTGGTGGTCATCATGAAGACGTGGGAGGGCGAGAAGACGAAGAGTCTCCCGGTGGGCATTGTCATGATGGCTAAGAATATATCGGTAGGCATGATCATCATGACGAAGAAGGAGACGTCGACGGGAATGGCCATCATGAAGAAGGAGAAGGAGCGAATACCCAGACTCTGCTAACTTCGATGTTAAGGGACCCTCATGTTCAGGAACTGCTTCTCAAGGAGACGAGCAATGCTAAAGCTGCATCCAGAGAGAAAGCCAAGCTGGCGCACATGGAGATATATGGGATGAATCCATTGTATCCTGGGTGTCGGCCCGAGGATACATGCCTGAGTGTAATGCTCAAGGCTCTAGAGATGAAGGCGAAACACAAATGGACCAACGTGAGCTTCAATGCTAACATGGAATTCTGGCGCGATCGTCTTCCTAACGGGAACACATTGCCAACAAGTATAGAGGAGGCCAAGAAAATCGTGTTCCCTCTCGACCTACCGCACGTTAAATACCACGCATGCATCAATGATTGCGCACTTTATCGTAACGAGTAGGCGGAGAGAACCACATGTTCGATGTGTGGCCATGGACGGTACAAGATAGGGAACAAGAAAGTTCCTCGGAAAGTGGTATGGTACTTTCCTATCACTCCCCGTCTACAGAGATATTTCGTAGATCATAAGGAAGCAAAGATAATGCAATGGCACGCGAAAAGAGAGAAACCCGAAGATGATCCAGAGAAGGGAAAGATCCTAACACACTCTTCAGACGCTAGCTAGTTGAATGCATTGGACATCGAGTTCAAAGAGTTCGAGGGCGATGCAAGGAACGTTAGGCTGGGTATGAGCACCAATGGACTCAATCCTTTTGGCAACCAGAGTAGCACGCATAGTACATGTCCCGTGTTTGTATGGCGTACTGTCAACACCCGGATTTTTCAATCCTAGATGCCTGTTATGCCATACATCGCAATTCCAGGATTACCATTTTTGCGAGACATAACAGAATTGGATACCATAGTACTTCATCCATTACAAACGATACATAAGTTCTTACACAAATAGGGATCTCATGATCCAGTTCTTAATACAACATCCAGCAGCGGAATACGTAATAATAACGGTAGCGTAGGCGAAGCTCCATCTTCGGGGTCACAGGCAATGCTGATGATGGGAGATGATCCTAGTTGTTGTAACCCTTCTAGGGTCCATCCTCCAGGTACTCCTCTTCATAGTCTGGCCATGGGAATAGCCAGGGACAAAGCCATGAGTATTCTTTAAGTACTCGCAAACTAATACTAACAAGAAAAGGGGGTTTCTTGGATAATAGGACACTAGGCTCTAGGGTTGTTTTGCAAAAGCCAGGTTTATAACTACTAAGTTCCAAAGCTAGTCAAAATTTTATAACTCCTAAGTGGGATCTTGTATTCCAGGACACAACTCTGTTTTGGTCAAGTGAAAGTCACAATTCATTTCACAAGTCATTTTGAAAAGTCTGACGGGGGAACAGTATGGCCACTCCAACTGTCCATAACTGCGGACGCGGCTATTCGAATAGTTTGACACTCTGCAGAGATTGTACACTATCACCACAACATTCGATACTTCCGTCAGGAACAAATCCTGAATTCACCATACTCAGTATGCGGATAATCAATCCTAACCTTTCAATTACACTCCCTAGTATAAGCACCTCTCCTATGAGTTTAGCCTCCCAACCATGACCACTGTCATCTTGGGTACTGCACAGGTGGACAATCTTTACAAGGTAGCCTCAGCTCAGACCTTGGACATGAGGGAACTAATACTAAGGTATATAAGTTTCCAGTCAAGCCCTACCCAATATTCGGGTATTGTGGTTGTACGCAAAAATTGGAATGGTATCGCATCCAGACAACCATCAGTTTTATAAAGGGCTAAGGCTCATGCCTCAACATTTTCATCACCAGAATCATCAAGCGTTTGGAAACACATGTCCAAAACATTTCAATAGAATGATCCATCATTCCAAGGTTTTCATAACCATTTTTCCACCAAGTATTCCCATCTAAAGTTGATCAAGTTTTATGCTTAGCACTAGCATCTACAGGTGGGGGTAATACTAATGGGGGTTGATAACTAGTGGAGTTTCAGCTAAGTCCAACCTTATATCTTAGGCTGATATCAAGGTTTCTAGATTAGACCAAATTTTATGCTCTTTATGCAACCTTCAGCACAACTGTCTAGTATCTACCAAACTCTTAGGTAGACTCCAAGTAAGCTTTGATAAAGAAATAAAGTAAGAAGCTTGCCATAAAACTAGGATTGGTTTAGCAAGTGGGTATGGTCACATATGCTTAAGGCATAAAGTAATCATATCACAAGCATGGGTTTGTGGCAACAATAGGGTATCTTGCAAGGGTTAGCTTGCACAATCACTAGTGGTATTAGGCTTCCAATCAATGTCAATATAAGCTTTCATAGTTACTAGCTTGCATTGGTATAGTATCAGCTTGCATTGGTCAACTTGGTTAGTAAAGCTTGCATAGGTATAGTATCTTGCAAGTGTTAGCTTGCATTGGTCAACTTGGTTAGTAAAGCTTGCCTTGTGCAGAGCAGTGGTTGAAGTTTTCTTCGGCTTCCTCTTCGTAGTATCCTCCTTCCTCCTCGTAGTATCCTTGGTCGGTACTAGCGTCTATGAATAAATACGAGGTACACAATCACCAAACAATACTTAACTACTTGCAATCATCACACACAAGGGTCCTATAGATGATCTAGCATCATCTCTAACATTACAAGGTTAAGGATTGGTTTAAGTCTTTTTATTTTTAGAAAAGTAATTTCTACTCATTGAAAAACTACTTAAGATTTAATATTCTCCAAACTAAACATGGGATCATGTTGACACATGTCATCACCACATATTGTAGTCCATGGGAATGTGATTTAAAGTAGTGTCACAATTTAATAAGGTTTTACCCTTTTATTTTAATTAAATAAAGTGGCTAGAAATGCTTATGAAGCATTCTTTTATTGCTTGAACCATATTTCTGCAAGTAACCTATATATATTTTTATATATTCTGAAAGGTATTGTGGTTTAAATTTGAAAAATGTTTGAATGCAGAAAAGCTTCTGCCTTGTTATTTTTGCTATGGGTGATCTACAGATCCAAATGACTTGAATCCAACAGGCTTGGATTAAGCATTCACAGACCTTTCCAACAAAATTGATTTCATCCAATTTGGTGCACTGAATCGATCTGGGTTGATTTTTGAAGTTGGGTACAGAAGTGTGTTTGAATTTAAAAAGAAAAGGTTTAATTTGAATTGCTGGGCTGTGCGGGAAATTCTAACGGGCCGGCCTGCTAAGCGCAGTGCTCCCGCGGGCTGCTTATGTGGGTGTCCCCACTCGTCAGTGACACGGGGCTGGGCGAAGCGGTATGGGGCAACGTGATTCGTTCGATCTGGTTCTAATCCAACGGCTGAGGGTCATCGTCGATGCGAGACAGCTCCGGCGAGAACGAAACCTAGCGCGGACAGTGAGGGGTGCTGGGGGCTCACCGAGGTACGGGCGAGGGTCGGCGAGGCGGGCGAACGACGAAGTCGACGACGGCGAACCTTCTGGTACCGGTGGCTTCTCATGGGGCGGCTCCAATCGCTGGCTCCCTTCTTCTCCGGCAGCGGCAGGCTCCAGTTAAATTCCGGCGAGGTGGTGCTCGGCTTGCTCTGAGAATGGTGTGGCACGGTCAGTGGGGAGAGGGGAGTGAGATGGTGTGAAGAAATCGTGCGGGGGTGGCCTCTATTTATAGTCGAGCGAGGAGACCGTCGGGGCGCAAGGTGAGCTCGTCGGGGGCGACGTTACAGGCAGCTAATGGCATGACCAAGGGTAGGGGACGGTGCTGTGTCTCCTGGCGATGCTCAACGACATGGTCGCGAGGCATGGGGCGGTGTGGTTTGGTCTGGAACGGGCGGTGCTCTGCGCGGCAGAGGCGGCGTCTTTGACGGCGGGCGCTGGCTGTATGGTGCGGGGCGGTAAACGGGGATGTCTGGCGGTCTCCTGGGTCGGTGGTGATCGTGTGTGCGCGCGGTGAGGGCGGCGCGCTGTCTGTGGATGCTGGTCGCGGGTGGCGCTCTGGCGCACGCTCGGCATGGTCTGGGCGTGTCTTGTGTGCGTGGTCCAGGGCTTGGCAACGCTCGCGGCTGGGACAGGCAGTGGCGGTGGACGGTGGGCTGCCTCCCAGACATGCTGGCTAGGCTTGCTGCTGCTCCTAGCTTGCTGTCCACATTGGGGTGACATGGGGGTGCTCGGCTGTTCACCATTAATGGCAATGGCAAGCTCACAGGGGTGCTAGTGTTGGTCTAACCTTTCTAGATGATCTACTGAGGTGTGTGTGAGCTAACTAGGGAACAAGTTAGGCTCAAAACACTGCACACTATAGTGTTTGATGTTTTGTTTGATTTGTGTCTGCAACCTGTTTGATGAAATGTCCGCATGAAATCAAGTTTTGAATTTTGAAATGAATTTTGGTGGGTTTGCTAGATTGGTTCTGGTGACTCTGCAGATGCTTGGGTTTTGAAAGTTGAGCTTGTTTGAGTGGGTTTTGAAAAAGTGGGATCTTCCCATATGAAGAAGATTCAATTTTGAGTTGTCATTTAAACTATGCATTTGAAAGTTTCTGGATGATCACAAAGTGGGCCTTGATACTTTGTTATGAGTACATTCAAGGGGTGCAAAGATCCAGAAAAGTTTCTGTTAGGTTTTGAAAGTTTGAGACAGCCAAAGTAGGCATGGGATTTAAATTGGTCAAAATGACCATTCACTTAATATATTTGTTTTGACTTATTTTTCTTTAGGAAAAGTGTGGGGAATGTTTTAGATGAGGTTATTTTCACCTAATAAACATTTTACAAGCAATGGATCACACAAACAAGGTGGTTTTTAAAGTAATTCAAAATCCATGCATACACATATACATGCATTCATGAAATGATTTAGAAAAGTTTTTGTTAACCCTAAACTTTAGGATTAGTGTTGAAGATCTAAGTTTGGTATTTTTGGGATGTTACAAACCTTCCCCCCTTAAACAAAATCTCGTCCTGAGATTTGAGAAAGGACGAAAAGATTACCTACGATTTGAAGAGATCGGGAAACTCCGTCCTGATGTGATCTTCGCGTTCCCAGGTAGCTTCCTCTTCTGTGTGGTTGCTCCACTGAATCTTGAGAAACTTGATACTTCGGGTCCTGGTAGTTCGAAAGGCTTCTTCCAATATACGGATGGATACTTCGGGATAGGTTAGGTCATCGTTGATCTCTATGGTCCGGTGATCGATATTCTTGAACACTTCGGTCTTCTCGGGGACTTCGAGACACTTGCGAAGTAACAAGATATGGAACACATTGTGCACAGCTGACATCTCTTCAGGTAGTTCCAGTTGATACGATAATTCTCCTCGACGGTTCAGAATTTTGAAAGGTCTGATATATCTGGGGGCTAACTTTCCCTTGAGTTGGAAACGCTGCATTCCCTTCAATGGCGACACTTTCAGATAAACAAAATCTCCTATGTTGAAGGAGAGGTCTCGACGTCTCTTGTCGGTGTAACTCTTCTGTCGGGATTGGGCTGTCTTGAGGTGCTCACGAATCTTGTGAACCTTCTCTTCTGCTTCTCGTAGGATTTCGGGTCCGAAAATTTGACTCTCTCCTACTTCCGACCAGTTCAAAGGGGTGCGGCACTTTCTTCCGTACATGAATTCAAATGGGGCCATTTGCAAACTGGCTTGGTAACTATTGTTGTAGGAAAATTCTGCAAACGGCAGACAGTCTTCCCACTTGGATCCATATTCTAACACGCATGCTCTCAGCATATCTTTGAGTATATGATTTACTCGCTCCGTTTGTCCATCGGTCTGAGGGTGATACGCGGTGCTAAAATCTAGGCGGGTTCCTAAACCTTCTTGGACCTTCTTCCAGAACCTCGAGGTAAACTGAGTTCCTCGATCTGATACGATATTCTTGGGGACTCCGTGCAAGCTAACGATCCTAGCGATGTACAACTCTGCTAGCTTCAAACTCTGATAGGTAGTTTTAACGGGCAAGAAATGGGCGACTTTGGACAATCTGTCCACTATGACCCAAATAGAGTCATTTCCCCTACTAGAAGTAGGTAGTCCGGTGATAAAGTCCATTCCTACAGAATCCCATTTCCATTCCAGAATTTGCAAAGGTTGCAACAATCCAGCGGGTCGTTGATGTCACACTCTGCCTTGACTCGCTGACATATATCACACTTGGCGATATAGCTTCCGATTTCTCTCTTCATCTTATGCCACCAAAATTGCTCCTTCAAATCTTGATACATCTTAGTTCCTCCGGGATGGATAGAATAAAGAGTATCGTGAGCCTCCTTCAAGATAACTTATTTTAACTCAGAATCTGCTGGTACACAAAGGCGTCCTTTGTACCACAAAACTCCTTCATCCTCGGTGAATCCGGGTACTTTGCCTGTACCGATACGATGTTTGATTCCATCGATACTAGCATTTCATTTCTGCGCCTCTTTAATCTGACTGATCAAAGTGGGCTGAAGTTCTATGCTAGCCAAAAATCCTTCACTTACTAATTCCATTCGAAAATCTTCCATCTCTTTGTGCAAATTTGGTTGCTCCTTCAAAATCATGGAGTTCAAGCGGCACGGCAATCTGCTAAGGGCATCGGCTACTACGTTGGCTTTTCCAGGGTGATAGTGAATGTCCAGCTCGTAATCCTTGATGAGCTCAATCCATCTTCTCTGCCTCATATTCAGCTCCTTCTAAGTGAATATATACTTTAGGCTCTTGTGATCCGAATAAATCTCACAACGGTTTCCCATAAGGTAATGTCTCCATGTATTCAGGGCTAAAACTACGGCTGCGAGTTCGAGGTCATGGGTTGGGGTAATTTTGTTCATGTTGTTTCAATTGTCGCGATAGATAAGATATAACTTTGCCTTCTTGCATTAGCACACATCCGAGACCAATCTTGGATGCGTCACAATACACATCGAAGGGCTTCGTGATATCCGGCATGATCAAGATTGGGGCGGAAATCAATCTCCTTTTGAGTTCTTGAAAACTCGCTTCACACTTGTTTGTCCATTCAAACTTCTTGTCCTTCTTCAGCAATTGGGTCATGGGTCGGGCGATACTAGAGAATCCTTCTACGAATTTGCGGTAATATCCCGCCAATCCGAGAAAAGCACGAACTTGGGTTTGAGTGGTTGGGGCTTGCCAATCTTCCACATCATTCACTTTGGCAGGGTCAACGGCAATTCCTCCGGCTGATACAATGTGACCGAGGAATCCTACTTCCTGTAACCAGAATTCACACTTGCTAAATTTTGCATACAGCTGATGCTCTCTAAGGGTTCCAAGAATGGTCCTTAGGTGTAGCTCATGTTCTTCTTCTGATTTGGAATAAATCAGAATGTCATCGATGAAAACAACGACAAACTTATCCAGGAAGTCCATAAAAATCTTATTCATGAGGTTCATGAAATAAGCGGGGGCATTGGTTAATCCAAAAGACATGACTGTATACTCATACAATCCAAATCTGGTGGTAAAGGCAGTCTTTGGGATATCCTCTGCACGAATCTTGAGTTGATGATAGCCAGTTCTAAGATCAATCTTAGAAAACACCTGGGCACCGGTCAACTAATCAAACAAATCTTCTATCTTAGGCAAGGGGTACTTGTTCTTGATGGTGACATCATTCAACTTTCGATAATCCGTACACAAACGGTTGCCTCCATCTTTCTTGTCCACAAACAAGACAGGTGACCTCCATGGGGACGCACTTGGTTTAATCAATCCGATTTCTAACATGGAATCCAACTGCTTCTTCAGTTCTTCTAGTTCTGACGGGTTCATACTATAGGGTCTCTGGCTATGGGTCCTGTTCCGGGGATTAGTTCGATGATAAACTCGATATCCCTATCTGGGGGCATAACGGGCAAAACATCTGGAAATACATCGGGGTATTCACAGACTATCCGAACATGGTCAATGGTAGGTTGGGCTAGACTCTTGTTACACTTGAATTGGCGAGGTAAGGTTTCAGATATATGCTCGACTGATATTCCGGCGGTACTGGTTGCAGGAGGAAGTTTTCCTTTTTGACACACGAAAAATCCATTTTCCATTTTCCGAGCGCAAAAATGGGGCGTTTTATGAAGCAACCACCAAATGATGGTTTTAGAATGGTACCACCACATTTTGTAAAAATATTAGACCATCTTAAATGGACAATGTACCAACCGGGGTATCTCAAACCTTTCCGTTCACTCCTGACGAAAAAGATAAATTACTGCCGAATCTATAGAAAGTGGGTCAGATTTGAACTATAGGTACATGATCTGATACCCATGATTTTTTGAAAAATCATTTTTAGACTCACAATATCATGTTTCTTCAGAGATCCAGTGCAAAGTTTAGCGAGGCTTAGCCCCGAGCTAAGAACCTTCATGCCAGCCGTTTTGACCATAGTTTGAAACGGGCATAAAAAATTCAAAAACGGTTCGATCAATGCAAATCCTTCGCGTGGTGTCTTATTATGTGACATAGTTGCAAGGAAAAATACCAAACTTGGTATATTGAAAGTATCTCTAAAAAACATTCTCAGAAATGACCTATCATGTTCGAGGTTTCATGGCTTTCAGGCCAAACGACCAATGATATGGCCAGAATCGCGACATAGTTTGTGATAATGTGCCCATATTGTGCACATATGTGTATCATGGGATGGCGAACAATGTCGCGGGAGGAAGTTTTCCTTTTCGTCGAACGAAAAAACCATTTTCTATTTTCCGAGCACAAAAAACGGGTCGTTTTGTGAAGCAACCACCAAATGAAAGTTTCAAAATCCTACCATCCCATTTTTCAAAAATAATCGGAAACCTTACATGGACAAATGTCCCATCCGGGTTATCTCAAACCTTTCCTTTCACTACTGGTGAAAAAGACAAATTCCTGCCGAATCGGTAGGAAGTGGGTCAGATTTGAACTACAGGTACATGATCCGATGCTCATGATTTTTTGGAAAAATCATTTTTAGACTCATAATATCATGTTTTTTCAGAGATCCAGTGCAAGTTTAGCAAGGCTCCGCCCCGAGCTAAGAACCTTCATGCCAGCCGTTTTGACCATAGTTTGAAACGGGCATAAAAAATTCAAAAACGGTCCGATCAATGCAAATCCTTCGCGTGGTTTCTTATTATGTGAAATAGTTGAAAGTGATAATACCAAACTTGGTACATTGCAAGTGTCTCGAAAAAACTTCTTAGAAATGACCTATCATGTCTGAGGTTTTATGGCTTTCGTGCTAAACGACGAGTGTTATGGCTGGAATCGTGGCATAGTTTGTGATAATGTGCCCATATTGTGCACCCATGTGCATCTTGGGATGGAGAACAATGTTGCAGGAGGAAGTTTTCCTTTTCGACGCACGGAAAAGCCATTTTCTATTTTTCGAGTGACAAAACCAAGGCGTTTTATGAAGCAACCATCAAATGGAAGTTTCAAAATGGAACCATAATATTTTTCAAAAATACTAGACCAAGTTATATGGACAATGTACCAAATGAGGTATCTCAAACCTTTTCTTCCACCCCTCGTGAAAAAGACAAATTTTTGCCGAATCGGTAGGAAGTGGGTCCGATTTGAACTACAGGTACATGATCTAAAGCCCATGATTTTTTGAAAAAATGATATTTAGACTCACAATATGCTATTTCTTCAGAGATCCAATGCAAGTTTAGCGAGGCTCATCCCCTAGCTAAAAACATTCATGCCCGCCGTTTTGATCATAGTTTGAAACGGGCATAAAAAATTAAAAAACGGTCCGATCAATGCAAATCCTTCGCGTGGTGTATTATTATGTGACATAGTTTTAGGGGAAAATACCAAACTTGTTATATTGCAAGTGTCTCGAAAAAACCTTCTCAGAAATGACCTATCATGTCTGAGGTTTCATGGCTTTCGTGCTAAACGACGAGTATTATGGATGGATGCATGTGTATGTTGTGCATGCATGTGTATGTTGGGACAGCGACAATGTTGCAGGAGGAAGTTTTTTTTTTCGTCGCATAGAAAGGCCATTTTCCATTTTTCGAGCACCATAAACGGGACGTTTTGTGAAGCAACCAACAAATGAAAGTTTCAAAATGGCACAACCCGGTTTTTCTTAAATACTAGATCACCTTACATGCACAGTGTTCCAACCGGGGTATCTCAAACCTTTCTGTCCATCCCTCATGAAAAAGACAAATTCCCGCCGAATCGTTAGGAAGCGGGTTAGATTTGAACTACAGTTACATTATCCAATGCTTATTATTTTTTTAAAAATCATTTTTAGACTCAAAATATCATGTTTCTTTAGAGATCCAACGCAATTTTAGCAAGACTTAAGGCCAACAAATTTGAATTCAAAACCCTAGTTTCAAAATCATATTTTGAATTATGATATTATCCCTACCATGTACTAATGTGATATTAGTAAATCCACTATTTTGAAATAATAAAAATATATATAATTAACAACCTAGGAGGATATAAGTGAATTTTATAAAAACTTAGAACCAAAAATCAATTCATTTGAACTTCTTAGAAAAATATACAAAAGAATTAAGAAAATAGAAAAATAAAAGAAAACAGCTTTCCTAAATGGACCACCCAGACAGGACCTTATCTACCAGGCTCCAAGGCCCAGTCCGCCAAGGGAAAAAAAATAAAAGGAGGGAGGGTACCGAGAGGTTGTCCGCCAAGGCCTAGGCCCACCCGAAGATGCCTATGTTCATAAACCTTTAGCGCGGTTCTAACACTAACTAGTGGTAGTGGTCCGGTGATTAGAGTTGCCTGTTTGTTGCGTGAGGTCTACGGTTTGAACCTCGCGAGCTACAATTTTTGCGTTCTTTCTTCTCGAGCAACGCCAACATATCCGGATTGTTATAAGATAGCTGAGCAAAAGTTAACAACAATGATGGTAGATCATGTTGGTAGACGTCATGAAGCAGTGATCAGGCTCAGGGGTTCGATTCCCACAAGTTTTTTAATTTTATTTATTTATTTTTCTAAAGAGCGGGTATTATTAACACATGACTATACAATATATTGACACAAGAATATACAATTAGTTAGTCTGGTGAGTGGGCCCGGGTAGATGTATATTGACATATGAATATACAATATATAGAAATTGACACGTAGACATGCCACGTAGATAGAATTGCTTTGTAATTTTATTTATTTATTTTTCTAAAGAGCGGGTACTATTAACACATGAATATACAATATATTGACACAAGAATATACAATTAGTTAGTCTGGTGAGTGGGCCCGGGTAGATGTATATTGACACATGAATATACAATATATAGAAATTGACATGTAGACATGCCACGTAGACAGAAATGCTGATGTGGCCAACCAATCAATTCAACGTATCATATTTTAGATGATATGACGATTTAAATTCGTCATAATGGAGCATAAATAATCCTCTAAGTTGTATCCTAGTGGTTATGACGATTTTATATGCTGAAATTACTACGATTTGACACAAATCGTTATAATTCTATAGGATTTTGACCTATACAAATAGCTTATGGCCATCTTATGCCAAATCGTCATATATCTATGACGATTTTATTTCCCGTCACTATGAGAAGGTCACAAGTTAACCATTTCTTATAGTGCTTCTCCTTCTCCACCTTCCCCTTCACCTATCTCTGGCCACCTTGCTCCGGCTTCCTTACTTCGGCCTCTTCCTCTCCTTCAAGTGATGGCAGCACGACGGCGGCCTTCTCCTCCTCCTCGCAGCGACGACGGGCGACGGCGGCCTCCTCCACCTCGCAGAGACGACGGGCAACGGCGGCCTCCTCCTCCTCGCAGCGACGACATGCGACAACGACCTCCTTCCACCTACCTCCCTTCCTTCCTCCCTCTCTTCTTATCTTGCTCCTTCTCTTCCTACCTCCCTTTCTCCAACCATCTATTCCCTCGATGCCGGCAAGGACTACCACGGCCACGGCCTCCCGCACCTCCCTTCGGTGGTAGGTCATGGCCACGACCATGCTCCGGTGAGGCGACACGACGGTGGCTCACGGACCCGATTGCTTTTGTTTTTGAAAAACACATCTGTGGCGCACTCTGTACCCCTACCCATTGCGCACCTGGTAGTGCGCTATGCCTATCCCCATATAACTGTAGCGCACCAGGCAGTGTGCCACGGGTAAGATATAGCCGTAGCGCGAGTGCGCCACGGATGCCCTTTTTAGGTGCGCCACGAACGACCCTTTTCCTAGTAGTGTCCAGGCTAAGGATGACGTCGTACCATCTCGCGAGGATGGCTTTCCCATGATACATATAGCCGGTGAAGTGATAATGACTCCGGAGTTGCTTCGCCTTGCTCGTGAACATATGCTCGCTTTGAGTGATAGTATCAAGACACTAGAGGGCATACTTCTTAAAGACAAAGATCCAAATTACCCGGTTTTCACTAACAAGGTGCCATCGGACGTGGACTTCATCCATGAAGCCCCTGTGGACGTGTTCTTCGTAGCGTACGAGGACGTCTTCAAGCTGTTTCTCTCGAAACAGCTGGACTATAACATGGTCCGCCTATTCGCGCTCAATATGGAGATGAAGACCAAGAGAGAGTAAACCTCCTACATCGCGATAGTTGATCCCTACTACATGTGTGATAGCCAGTTGAGGGAAGGATTAGAGACACGTGGCAAGGCAACGGCGTACCTCGAGAAGTTCTGGTGGACCACAAGAGGACGAACACGCTTCTTTTGCCTTTCTTTCCCAAGTAAGTACACACACCCGCTAGCATTCGTAACTTAGGATTCCTTATAGCTTTCTTCCTTTTCCCTTTTCCAACATCCCTTTTCAATCGTGTTATGCAGAGACAAATACTGCACACTCATCATCATTTCCACAAAGTACTCGATAGCAACGTATTTCTACTTGGCGAGTCAAAATAAGAAGAAAGACTACACCAGAATAAGGGGTGTTCTGAATGATGCTCTCGAGGGCTACACTAGAAAGGGATGCCCCTTCGTCGGCAAGGGGGAATGTATCAAGGATGACAAGCACGTGTTCAAGCACATGCTCGAGTTCCCCTGCATCAAGGAGCCAGATATTGGCGGTGCCAAGGAGGCCTTCTACATCATGCATCACCTTAAAGGGTTCATCCGAGATTGCCAAAACCTAACTCTGCCATCTAGTCTCCGAGCATGGTAGAATTTTTTTTGCAAAGCAACGATGATGATCTTAGAGAAGACTTCCATCGCATCCAGGTTAAGTTGTTAGAAATCATCGTGAAAGATGTCAACACAAGGGGAGGGGTCCTAATACACAACAGACGGTTGACTAAGAGGGAGATTGAAAATATTCTTTGTAAGTAGGGTAACAACAGGACATGGATGAAGAAGGATGGCTATCTACCGTTCCCAAAGCCAAGCGTTAGCAGTTTTCAACAATGGTCAATGTGTGCGCCTAGAATTATCATAGATGTATGTGTGTAGTGTTGTGTCACAAACTATACTACTCTGGTCGTATGTTGTAAACTTCACTATTGTGGTCGTTGTCGTCAAAGTTCTATGATTGTGATCGATGTGCTATCTTTTATGTTGACTGATCTTTTTCTTTAGTTTATGTGAACATATATGCATGTGAAACAATTTAGTTCTTTCCATTGCATGATATACTAATATGCCTTATCTATAGATATGACGAAGTGGTACATGGTGTACAAGGGTTGGGTTCCAGGAGTCTACGATGAGTGGGAGGACTGTCAGAAATAGGTGAAGAAGTTTAGCGGCAACAACTACAAAGGATACGCGACTCGAGAGGAGGCGGTAGCCAAGTGGAGGAACCACCTGTGGAAGGAGAACCAAATGAAGATATTGCTAGTGCTCTTGCTCTTGCTCACCGTCATCACAGTTGTATTCCGTTTGATTCTAGTGTAGGTGGTGATCACTTCATTTGTAATGTGATGAGATGGTGAACTTTGTACCAAACACTTGTATAAATATTCGCCACCTTTGACTTGTACTGTAATATGATGACCATTTGTCTACCTCGATCGGGCTCTAAGTAGTGTGATGGCACCATATTCGTGTTTGTATTATGTTTTTTTTCATATACTAAGTGAAATATACTCTTTCTACTTCTATGTGTATAATACATGCATAATACGTGTATAATACCTGTATAACCACTGATTTTGGACCAGTACTATTTTTTTAATACCTGATATACACACTAGTGGCGCATCAATTTTGACCTTCTGTGGAGCATACCACTTCAGTGGCGCATTTGCCAGAATGCGCCACTGAATACAATCCTATGGTGCATCTGGCAGAACGCGCCACGGAATTATCATGACTTCTGTGGCGCATTCCGAAATGCGCCACAGAAGTTCTCATCAGTGGTGAGGTAACAATGGCGCATCTGATATGCGCCACATAAGGCCAAAATGGATGTGCCACTGATTAAGGATTTCCTAGTAGTGTCATGTACCACAGGGAAACATGTTGGTTGTAGACTTGTAATCCCTACTCAACAAACTTCACTAACAGCAAGAAATCCTGCAACATGATAAGTTACAGCCACAAGGGTCAATCCATTTGAATTGTATTGGCAAGTGATATCATATTGATGTGGAAAATCTAACATCTACATGAATATATAGCTAAGTGGAGTTTTGGATGGCCTTTGCATAAAATAACTTTTCCCTATCATTTGAAAAAATAGTTTTTCTCTTTTTCAAAAATACTTCATCAAACATGGCACACTAGATACACACCAGGTGCTACCCTTGTTCACCCAACAGTTTCTTGAACTGCTTCACTGTCTTGATGCTCAAAATTGTCCATAACCGGGGACACGGCTAAGTACTTAGTTTTAACCTCTCGAGAGGTGGTGCACTTTCCACACAAGACTCGACATGCATCAAGACAAGACTTTTCAGAAGAAATCCTCAAACCACCAAGGACGCGTTACATCCTATCATCACTACCACCTTCTGCTATCTGGCTGAGTTCTTGCAACTTAGTTTGTCAAGGCAGAGCCCATATGCCATGTGGCTACACTGGAAGCTTTCACGACAAGAATGTCTCGAATCTCTTTGTTCCTGGGTGGACATCAACAATTGAGATACACCAGGGTAAACCATATAAATGGGCCCTGGTTAACCACTCAACAAACATCCAGACAAGTCCCATTTCCACCCAGGTGTTTCATTAACATCAATTGTTTTCTTTAGTCCAAAATAATACTTGTATTTTCATAAGACATAATATCATGATTTCCACCCACAAATCTATGTAGCAAGACTAAGCATTCTAAACTTACCATGTCTCCTATCTTTAGAAAATACTACCAAGGTAGATACTATGGGATTTGAATAGCATAGAAATTTTTATAATAGTCCTATCATACTACAAAAATATCACTAATGCAATATTGAAAAGATAGAACTTTTGATGACCAAAGTATCACTTTCCTTTATAGTAGAATATTTATCTACTATTCTTGATCTTGCAAATGTCATACTCCTCAAAGTTCACTACAACAATACAAACAAGCAAAAAGCACACATTTAAAACTACCACACAAAATTACAAAACAAAACAAGAAAACAAAGAAATGCATGCAAGCATGGAAAAGGTCATTTTATTGAAAAAGTTGTTCCTAACATGGTTCTTAAAATTACAAACACCTACTGGTCTTTTATAAAAGTGGAATTTTAGATGGAACCAAGTTTGTGCAAATAAGTCATTCAAATCATTTTTCTTTTTTTAGAAAAGCTTTTATTCAAAGGAATAATTTTGTAGTGCCAATAAAATATGTTTTTAATTTCAAATGTTAATTTTTATGGTCAGAGGGTTCAAAACAAAACCATTTGCAAAAGGATTTTCTCAAAAATATTTTTTAGAACAATTTTTATACTCAAAATAGCCCAAAACAAGTCTCTGCCTAAAACTCTAATTTATAAGAATAAAATGACCAAAGTAAGTCCACATTAGTGTTTCTCGTATTTTTCCGAATCCATAGACACCAAATTTGTATTTTTCTGATTTGTAGATTAAAAGTTATGAATTTCCTAAGTTTAATCAGCTGATAACATTTTCTGGAATTTTGTCTGAAAAGGCCAGGCCACGTGGTGTGTTTCTATTGGCCGATACCGTTTCAGCTGAATCAAGCGATGCGAGCCGTTAGATCTAAGTGGGATTGCACGGACCAGATCTGCATGTACCTCTTCGATTAGTGATCTATTCTAGGCCCTATGATTTGAATCACAGCACCCTGGCCAGAGATGGGTGGTGCTGCTGGTGATGCGCGGTAGCAACGCCTCTGGTGGCGGCGCACCGGCGAAGCTAAGGGGTAAGGAGAGGGTGCGAGGGGGTTACTGTGGTCATGGGTACGAGGTGGTTCTCAAGGTGGTCGCATACGGGGGTGGGCCACCTAGGTTTGGCTGCTATTGCTCGCCGGAGTAGCTCCCGCCATCGGGTGTTTGCAGAGGATGACGGAGGAGAGTTCCTGGAGCAAAATCAAGCAAGTCAAAGCATCCGGGAGGTGCACACGACTATGTCTAGCAAGATTGTTTGAACGAGAGGGCAAGGGGAGGTCATGGTTCACCAGAATCGATGCCGGAGTCCATCGGTTGCTGCTATGGCATGATCTCGATTCAGGAATCCTGGGGGCTCTCTGATGCGGGGAAGTGACGGGAAACAGAGAGTAGGGAGAGGGGGTTAAGAGGGCGAGGTCGGGGAAGGAGATTACTACATGAATCAAGCGCATTTACTCGGATTAATTCGGCAAGAAACAGTCAAGGGAAGGGAAGAACGGGCTTGGCGCGTGGGGAAGACGAAGCTGACGTGGCTGTGGGGTCAATCTGTTAGTGAGGGGTGCGGGGGAGGGAATGGGTGAGAAAAGTATCCCGCGGGGATAGAGCGGAGTGGCCCGGGTGGGCTGCTGTTGGGCTGGGCTAGGGCTGGTCACGTATGATTTTTTTCCTTCTTATCTTTTTCATTTTCTATTTCCATTTTCTTTTTTTAACAAAACAATTGATTCAAACATCAATTGATTTCAAAACTTCACCAAATCTCTTCAGTAGATTTTATACAAAATATGAGTTGATTATTTAGTTCACTTTGGAGTATTTCAAAGATTTTTCTTATAATTTAATATTCATTTAAAGTTAAGTGAGGCAAATTGTCTTTATTTAAATAAAATTTGAATATGGTTCATAAACCCATATAATTTTGTTTAAATGAACTTTATCCTTTTATATTATTTAAATAAATTTTATTCCAATTACTTATGGATTTTAACCATTGTTTAAATTGTCTTTGCAACAATTCTTATTTATGTTTTCTTTCTTTGTCTTATAAAATTCATATATTTTTATTTATAGCTCCAAAAATGGTGATTCCAATTTTTATAATTTTATTTAATAATTATTTATCTTTTTATGTCCTTTATAATTATTTTTCTCACAATTATGCGTTGATTTTAGCAATGATCTTTATTATCCTTGGAATACTTTCTTTTATCTTATAGAAATCATAAGTTTTTATCCATGGCTAGTGATATGAATATGGCTTTTACAAAACACATTACAGATTTTCTCATTAAAATTCAGGAAGAAAATTTGAAACACAAAGCTTCTATTCCTAGGAAAGTAAAAGATAGTTGGGAACCCATAATTAATATGCAAGTGAATGACTTTGATCTCAAAGCTTCATGTGACCTTGGTTGTAGTGTCTCTATTATGCCTATAAAGATTTATGAAATGCTTGATTTGCCACCTTTGGAAGATTGCTATTTGGATGTCCCACTAGCTCATAATGCTAAGAAGAAACTCATGGGGAGTATTAATGATGTTCTTATTATGGTTAAAAATTCTTATGTCCCTGTTGATTTCTATGTTTTGGATGTTGAATGCAATGCTTCTTGTCCTATTACTTTGGGAAAACCTTTTGGTGCCATCATTGATATGAAAGAAGACACTATTTAATATAAGTTTCCATTCAAGAAAGGTATTGAACACTTCCCTATGAGGAGATAGAAGTTACATTTTTCTCCTCCTTTTAAAGCAAAATTTGATGTTAATATTTCTTCAGTTGAAAATACTTGATTCTTGCTTTTTATGCCTAACTTAAATGCGTTATAGAAAAGTACTTCTTGGGAGATAACCCAATATTTGAGTCTTGGAAGTTATTAGTTATGTAATAACCTATCCTTATCCTTTTTGTTTGATTTTTGTGCCTAGAATAACCTCTAATGAGAGGGAAGTAAGATTTGGGCAAGTGCTGTCCCGAAACAGATTTTTGTGCTCCACTGTAAAAATTCTTGAAAAATCTCTGTATGTCGGATTGAGGTGTAATTTTCTGAATAAACCCCCCAGGTGTTAGATAACTTTATATAGTTCAACACTTTTTTATTGAAGCAACATAAGGTCTTTAAAAAAATCGGATTTCACCTGCTGGTCTGTTTTGACAAATTTCTGCCATTATTTGCATTTGACTCTTTATTGATTCTTTTTTGTGTTCTCTTTGGGAAATTGAACTTTTTGAGGGAATTGCTACAGTATCTTGTGCTTTTAATGAAAGTTTTTCTGTTTTAAAACTAAACTCAAAGGTTTATTATCTTTTGAATGCACTAAAGTTGCTACTGAAGATTGTGTGAAGTTTTTTATGAAGGAGAATTATTAAGTGTAAGGGAAGAATGATGTAATGAGATGAAGAATGGAAAAAAGCTCAAGCTTGGGGATGCCACCCCGTGTCACCCCAAGAAATACTCAAGAGGTAAAATCGTCAAATCTTGTGGATGCCCAAGGCATTCCATTCTTCATCAAGAAAAATCCCAGGTATTTCTAGACACTTCGTTTTTATTGTTTCATGCACTGTTGTGTTGTTCTTGGAGCATCTTAGTTTTTTATTTTGGTTTTGTTTGCTTAGTTTGCTTGAATAAAGTAGTTGGACCCCTTCTTTCGCCGTGATGTTTCAAATAATTTTATTGGTGTTGGAAAGGAGTAGAAAGTTCTTGCTATAATAGTACAAAAAGGAGCTTGCTTTGCTTATGACTTAGACTTTATCATTTCATGCTAGATGTTGTTTTGACCTTATGCTTAGTTATTATTGTTGTAGCATGAATTATTTCAAACAATTGAGATTGCTTAATGTGCCTTGAAAGAATCATGCATTGTTTTAGTATACAAAAGCATAGTATTATGGTATTCTCCTTTGATGCTTTGTTTGGGTTGACTTGGAACATGCTCACACCATGTAATGACTATGAACCAATCACCTTAGCCTCTTTGATCATTTAGTTTTTGACTTGTGATACCACTTTATTCTTTGATTAGTAATGTTTTTTTGCTTTGCATGATTATGGCCATTATTGCTCTCTTAGTTGGTCGCTCCCAATCTTTTGCTAGCCTCCACTTGTATTGAGTAAGATCTACTCATGCATCCAACTCCCAAGAAACCAAGTTATTCCAAAGTGTCCACTATAAATTCCTATGCATGGTGTGTTACACCATTCCAAGTATATTATTGTTTTATCTATCTTCCAAATTAAACTTGTTATGTGAAAAAATAGTGATTAAAGCTCTCACAAACTTGATGGCACACTTTATTTTTCTTGCCCCTAATAAACTTGAACCTTTGTGTCATCTCTGTTGTATATGATTGCACTTATAATTTGGGAATTAGCAGAACCATGCTATCATGGGGAACGCTTTTGACATTGCACCTGTACTTGTTACCCAGTTGATATCATGATCTTTTGTTTACGGATGTCGTAAGTGTTAAATAAAAGGGGAGCTTGTAAGTCCATGGAGTTATGTATGTGTGTTATAGAAATGCTTGGGCTGCTAGCCTAAGCCATGCCTAATCATGGTGGAAACTTGCAGCATCACCATAGTGAGCAATCTATGAAGCATTCTTCTTATAAAAAAAGAGAGAGATAGAAAAAAGAGATTTAGAAAAAGAAAAAAAGAGATGAGAAAAGAGGAAATAGAGAAAAAAGCACCATTTTCCCATGCTAAATAAAAAGATTTCTGAGATGCTCATTGTCTGCTTGCCTTGTCATTTTGATATGGGATAGCTACTGTATCATGGGGCAAGGGGTACCCCATTGGCGGTTCTCTATGATACACATGTACTTAATATGACAAGAACTTACCGGTGAGTAAAGTTGAGTAGCATGAGGAGCGGCCCTCGTACTCAAGGGACATGAGATTGCCAACTTATATTTTGTCAAGCATATACTCCATATTTTATTCACTTTAACCTTAATCACTTCAAGATGCTTATGATAGGGGCAATGCGAGTTGAAAGCTAACAAGTACATAATTTTTGCAAGCTCTTTATAAAACTTGAAATCCATGCTTCCGTTTGAAGGGACTTTCTTCCACTTTTATATTGAGTCTACACCTTCTATCCTCAGGCACCAATTAAGAGAGCATAGTTTCCATTCTTAGTTCTATGTGCATTGTCCCAAAACTTATTGATTGATTCATATTTTTGATATTGCTTGCTCTTGAACTACTTGCATCTAGTCACCCTTATGAACTTTGAAGGTGTCCTATATATTGAAGTTTTGCTACTCCATGAGGGACAAGCTGAATGCCACTATGCTATGTTTTCTGTATGTAAAACAAACAAACATCTTTCAATGCATTGTTATTCATGAATATTTGTTTGTATCCTTTCATGTTGCAGCATAGTTACTATGTCTTATTGTTAGAACTTCATCTTTCATGATCATGTTTAGAGTACTTTGATCCTAGCTTTCAATGCTTGCAAATGGTTTGATATTGATTGTGATGGTGCATGTCACCTCAAAATTTATTCTCTTTATCACTTACCTACTCGAGGACGAACAGGAGTTAAGCTTCGGGATGCTTGATATGTCGTAAACGTATCTATAGTTTTTATGTTCCACGCTTGTTTAGTATCCACTTTGCTATGCTTTGTCTACACTTTGAGGTATTTTTATACATTTCTTGGAACTAACCTATTAACAAGTTGCCACAGAGCCAGTTGCATGGTTTATGCCGTTTTTGGTTTCAGAAAATCTACTAAGGAAATATTCTCGAAATTGGACGGGACAAAAGCCAAAGTCAATATTTCACCAAGGAGAACACAGAGACCAAAGTGCGATCAGAGGGGTGCCACAGGATGTCCACACCCCCCACGCGCGGGCCCACCCTAGGCCACGCCTGGGCAGGGTGTGGGCCCCCTATCTGCCCTCCTGGCTCGCCCCTTTGCCTATATAAATCCCCTTATGCCAAATCCCTAAGAACCCGATCATATCTCCATGAAATAGTCCATAGCCGCCGCCACCATCGTCCCTAGATCAGGGGGGCGATCTGAAGGTCTTCCTGGCACCCTGCCGGAGAGGAGAGATCACCCGGAGGCCTTCTTCATCACCATGTCAGCCTCCGGTATGATGCTTGAGTAGTTCCACCTTGGACTATGGGTCTATACAGTAGCTAGATGGTTGTTTCTCCTCCTTTGTGCTATCATGTTTAGATCTTGTGAGCTCCGTTCATGATCAAGATCATCTATTTGTAATCATGCATGTTGTGTTTGCTATGTAAGATTGATTAATGATTCTATTGAGATTACTATGTCAGATTACTATGTCAAGATGATCTATTGAGATTACTATGTCAGATTGATTAATAATTCTATCTTGTTGATTCTATCATGTCTGTGTTGTTTGAGATCTTGCATGCTCTCCGTTTCTAGTGGCTATCTTGGCCAAGTAGATGCTAGTGACTCCAAGAGGTAGTATTTATGCTCGATAGTGAGTTCATGCCTCTATTGAATCCGGGGAAGTGACAGAAATCTCTAAGGTTGTAGATGCGTTGTTACCACTAGGGAGAAAACAACAATCTTTTGTTCATGGAACAATTGTATTGTTTACTTTACACACATTGCTTAAATCAGTTATCCATTGTTTTCAACTTAATACAAGAGGGGGTTCAGATGATAACCTGAAGGTGGATTACTAGTCATAGATGCAGTTGGATGGCGGTCTATGTATATTGTTGTAATGCCCAATCGAATCTCATAGGATCATGAATGTCTAGTATTGCATTGTTATGCCTTGATCTGTCCTGTCAATTGCACCGCTGTTATTTGTTTACCCAGCATGTTATTTTTTTATCTTAAGGAGAACACCTCTAGTGAACTGTGGACCCCGGTCCAATCTTTACCATTGATACATCCTCCACTGTTATTGTTTAGTTTCTGTAAGCTACCATTACCTTCCACACCATATGTTTAATCCTTTGTTTTCAGCAAACCAGTGAGATTGACAACCTAACTGTTCGTTGGGGAAAAGTCTTGAGTTTGTGTTGTGCAGGTTTCAAGTTGTTAGCAACACCTTGGGGTCGTTTCCTTCCTCCTACTGGTTCGATAACCTTGGTTTCTTACTGAGAAAAGAATTACTGTTGTGCTCATCATACCTTCCTCTTGGGGTTTCCCAACGAAGCTCTACAGTGATATGAGCTGCATCAGCCACCAGTAGCATGCCGATAGGCCTGACGCATGATGTCGTGCGCCACACCTACCATAAACGGTGTGCCACCACTAAGCATCCTGGGTCACAAAAAAAGTTGCACAGCCATGCATGACCATGCACATCCATTACATCCCTAATTAATTTACTTAGTACAGAGGAGTTAAAATATGATTAGAATGCAAAATTTACATAAAACACCCTAATAACAAGAAAAAAAAGCAATCAAGGATGAGCAGCATCTTGTCGTCTTCGTGGTCACCAGGGCAGACGAGGCTCGAGCTACGGGGTCGATCCAGGCGTAGGCCCCGTCGGCGGGGCACGGATTGGCGGAGGGCGAAGTAGAGACCGGTGGATCACGAGGAGATGACATGCACGGGCGGCAGAGTGAGCAAGCATGGACGCGGATGGAGCGGCACGGCTGAGCTCAGAGCGGCACGCGGCAAGCGCAAAGGAGGCCGGGCAATACGTGACTGCAGCGCGGCGGAGGGGTTAGGTCGACGGCGTGGCAGCAGGGTAGGGTGCGTGCGGGGTCGAGGAAGGACCCACGGGGCCAGGCGGCGGCAGGACGGAGGAGACGGGCTCCAAAGATCATAGTGGAGCACCAGGCAGTGATGGACGGCACTAGCGGCGGCTTGGGGAGGTAGCGCGCGGCCGGGAGGCCGGGCGAGCTCGCGATGGTGGCGATCGAGTGGAGGAACGTGAGGGCTACGGGTTCGAGATCCCTCGAGTGGAGGAAGGCGTTCGAGAGATGAGAGAGTCGAATGGGATAAGGTGGAGCGGAGGTAGGTGGCCTACAGATCAAGTGGAGAAAGGCGTGCCCCACGCTCGAGGTGATAAAGCTCGAGCGGACCGTACCGTGCTGTGTCGAGCGGATCTAGTCTTTCTTAGTGTTCTACTCAATATCTAGGTTGTTTATTTTCCATCAGATGGCTGTAAAACATAGTTAGGACACTATAGCTGTGTAACTTTGCTTCCCATGTTACAGAATCCGTGCACGTGGTGTGGTGCTGTCTGCCCACACTTACGCGTAGGACACCACACAGATGTGCGCTATGGGTAGGAAACGTACCCGTGGCGCACCACTATAACCACTGCGTCCTGGCTCACACGTAGTGGTAGCGCACATGTGGCATGTGCGCCACGGGTACGCGACTTACCCTTGGGGCACTTCTCAGCCGTGCGCCATGGCTATTTTACCCGTGTGGCACTACTAGCATGTGCGTCACGGATGTCCGGATTACCTATAGCTATATTCCTAGTAGTGATGGATGCCCAAGTTAAGGATTTTTTTGCACCCAAAAAGCCTGAGCCAAAGCCGGTATTTGATGAAAAAACCAAAAAGTGGGTAAGGCCTTTTTTGAACAACCATTCCAAATATCGATGAATCTGGAATCAGACTATGACCGCGAAATTATTAAGCAAGCAAAGCATAAAAAATAACAAGTGCAAAAAACGGGAAATAAGTTGCCCAACTCGGACAACAGAAGATTCAATCCCCCCCCCCCCCCGCTCAAAGTGATTTTAGATACCGACAAAGCCTTCAGATCCGAAATGGATAAGGACATGCAAATAATGGACGACCCAGAGCCAGGGCTGCTGCCACACTAATGGGCATCACTGTAGCGATGGCCAAAGAACATGTTAACAACGCAGGTATGTATCTTGGTCAATTTTTAGACTATAAAGATATGCCAATGGGTCAGATAGTATGGCAACATGTCAAAGAATAGTCTCTAGTCAGTCATGAGGAGCTGACACGTCTATCAACATATATGCGAAATCTGCATGATTGGTACAATACGCAAACAGATAAAAGGCACCAGAACGAATGGTTTTCAGTGGACGTTAGAAAGGAGCATCACTTCAAAGAGTACTCGATACAGGTTCAAATGACCAAACTATTTCAGTTATACAATCAGCGTGCCCTCGACAAATCTTTCCTCGGTTGCTATTGTCTGTAAGTGATTTATTTCTATAATTACTAGATCAGCTAGTTTATTTCATGTAATATATTATCCTGACTATATATCCTTTTGTACGGTATTATATTTTACAAAATAAAGATCCTTGAATGAAAAAGAGCTAGAAGATATGGCATTGGGTTTATTGTCCCATATATCATTAATGAATATACGTTACACAATCACCCTAAGAACATGGAGGAAGACTTATGCAGGTTTTTAATCGAGCATAATTATGTCAAGGAAATACTATTTCTTACAACTTCAAGTGAGTGTTTCTGTCTTATACACATTCTATTTTTATGTGTAATTGATGATTTATGCATGTATGCTTATGTAAACATCCGAAGGTTCCACTGGATCTTGCTAAACATTCAAGTTGACAAGTCGCTAATTCAAGTCCACGATTCATTAAGTTGGGACCAAGAGAAGTGGAGATTCATTAAGTTGGGATCAAGAGAAGTGGAGCGACATGAAAGCAATGCTCCATAAGTAATTTTAATCATTATCGCATTATATCAGCCTCTTTCATTCATTTGCCGATATTAAGTAACTAATAACTCATTTATTCATTTTCTTTGCCGAGCAGGTGTTGGACACGGTTCACGCAGAAAATAGATCGTCCATTCAAAGATGAACTAACTTATAAAATCGTGAAGGGCTTGCAGCAGCCACCGGGACTCATTTATGTGGATTCTACATCTGCGAGTACATTCGCGAGTTGACATGTGAGCAGAAAGTTCATTCACATTATATTCACGATTTGCGGGAGAATCTAGAGCCAGAACAATGCGTACGAGCAATTCAAGAGGAACTGGCGGTATTTCTGATCAAGGAGGTCATTGATGAAAAGGGAGAACATTATGTGGAGGACGATGAACTCCATATGCTTTAGATATCTCCATGTAATTGATATGATATATCATCAATGACCATGTAATTTCAAGCATACCCTTCCTTTTGATATGATCGAATATTGTATAGATATGTATGCTCGCAAGGGATTGAATATTAATTATATATATGCATCAATGTGTATTGTGTATGTAGTAGCATAGAATAAGTTTACGGAAACATATTTGAAATTATAGTGAAACACAAATTGAAAAAGGAACGAAATGAAAAACACAGAATCTCTGTCGCGGCAGTCTCTGCCACGGCAAGAACCAGTATAGTCTCGGGTGGTGTTATGACCCGGGACTAGAGGGGTTCCGATCCCGCCTCGCTAAAACTGCCACGTGGTGGAATCTAGTCCCCGGCTATAGAGAACCGGGACTAGAGATAGGGGCCTCTAGTCCCGATTTGACAGTTCCAGGTCCGAAACCAGGATTAGAGACCATTACGGCCCGGACTACATGCCTATTTTCTACCAGTGAGTGGATCTTCAAGTTACTTAGAGAAGATGGGGTATGGCAAACAATACTTGAACGAAAGTACATTGTATTGAATGCTAAGCGGATTTAATAGTCCTTGGTGTTTCGGCTTGAATTGTCTCGATCTCGTACGCGGTTAGTTAGTTTGTCGGCTGAACCACTCAACCAAGTTATGGGGGGCTACTGTACGATGGTGAAATTCGGAATTTAGAACCATGCATGGCCGTGAAGCAAGAGAAATTGACTGTACTCCGTAGCTTTAAGGACAGAAGAGGACCGATTCTATCTCCGAGTTGTCGTTTTCAGTCCGGTGTGTCCTTGTTGTGGCTGGTCCTGTGGATACGCCCCTATGTAGTAGCCGTGTAGCTCCCGAATCTAGATCGCTGCGACTGCGATGTCTTGTAGTTTAGCAGCCGTGGTCGCATCCGAACATTTACGTCGTATCCCCGTCCATAGCGCGCAGTTCATCTCTTCTTGCATGACCTCTCGGGAGGGTCACTTTATTTTCCAGTTTGCAAACAATGCATGACCTCTCGAGAGGGTCATTTTATCTTCCACTTTGCAAACAATCCTCCTTGAAACAGGCTTCCACAACACTAGTAGAAAACCGGCTATGCGTTCGCGCCCCCCAACTGCATTAGTTCCGGTTACGCCACGAACCGGGACTAATGCTGGCATGCATCCCGTTTCGAGTGGGCACGGGGGCCGAAGGCATGCTTCCCGGTTGGTAGGGGTGGACGCCAGACATGTTGCCTTCCACACACTTTTAGTCCCGACGTATGAGCCAGCCCTCTATAAATACGACGCCCCAGTCCTCTGTGTCTCCTCGGTTTTTTCTTGGTGGAAGGTGTGAGAGGTGTGCTAGTTTATTTTTTTCCTATGGATGCATGCGAGGTGTTTGATGAAATGTTTGAGTGAATGATCTCGTTCAATTTCTCATAGAACAAAAATATAGAAGGTGCCCGAGACGCACTTGAGCTTTCTCATTGAGAATGGTTTTATCCGTTGTCCATGTGTTCAATGTCGGAACAACAAGGAGTACTCTTCCTCAAAAATCATTCGCGGCCACCTGGTTATGAAAGGTTTCATGTCCGGCTATAATTGCTGGACCAAGCACGGGGAAAGAGGGGTTATGATGGAAGACAATGAAGAAGAAGATAATGATAACAACTATCATCGTATGTTTCCTTAATACAGTGATACTGCAATGAAAGACAGTGAAGAGGAAGGAGGTGAAGAACGGGCATATGAGCCCGCTGATGAACTTGGTAGGATCATTTCTGATGCAAAGCGAGACTGTGAAACAGAAAATGAGAAGTTGAAGTTGGAGGGCATGTTAGAAGATCACAAAAAATTGTTGTACCCAAATTGCGAAGATGGCAACACAAAGCTCGGTACCACACTGAAATTGCTGCGATGGAAGGCAGAGTGTGGTCTAATTGACTCCTCATTTGAAAAGATGCTGAAAATAATGAAGACGAAGTTTCCAAAGCATAACGAACTTCCCGAGAGTATGTACGAAGAAAACAAGACTCTCTGCCCTCTAGGATTAGATGTGCAGAAGATACATGCATGCATTAATGACTGCATCCTGTACCGCGGTAAGGATTATGATAATTTAGATAAATGCCCGGTATGCAATGCATTACGGTATAAGATCAGACGAGATGACCCTGGTGATGTTGAGGGAGAGCCCCTCCGGAAGAGGGTTTCTGCTAAGGTTATGTGGTATGCTCCTATAATACCAAGATTGAAACGCATGTTCGTAAATAAAGAGCATGTCAGGTTGTTTAGATGGCACAAAGAAGACCGTAACAAAGACGGGAAGTTGAGACACCCTGCTGATGGGTCGCAGTAAAGAAAAATCGAGAGAGACTTCCCGGACTTTGCAGGTGACGCAAGGAACTTATGGTTTGGTCTAAGTACGGATGGCATGAATCCTTTTGGGGAGGAGAGCTACAGTCACAGTACCTAGCCTGTGACTCTATATATCTACAACCTTCTTCCTTGGTTGTGCATGAAGCATAAGTTCATTATGATGCCAGTTCTCATCCAAGTCCCGAAGCAACCGGGCAACCACATTGATGTGTACCTAAGGCCATTAGTTGAAGAACTCTTATAGCTGTGGGGGTAAACTAGGTGTACATGCGTGGGATGAGAACAAACAGGAGCAATTTGACCTACGAGGGTTGCTTTTCATAACCATCAATGATTGGCCTGCTCTTAATAACCTTCTAGGACAGACAAACAAGGGATATAAGGCATGCACGCACTATTTAGATAAGAATGAAGGTACATATTTGCATAAATGCAAGAAGGTTGTGTACCTGGCGAATCGACGATTTCTTCCGACCAATCATCCCGTAAGAAAGAAAGGCAAGCATTTCAAAGGTGAGGCAGATCACCAGAAGAAGCCTGAACTCCCTGCTGGTGATGATATATTTGGTATGGTCAAGGACATAGAAGTAATCTTTGGAAAGGGTCTCGACAGTAAATCAGTTCCAAACGACGTCGCTACTTGACACGCACCCATGTGGAAGAAGAAATCTATATTTTGGGAGCTGCCATATTGGAAAGTCCTACGTGTCTGCTCTTCAATCGACGTGATGCACGTGACGAAGAATCTTTGCGTGAACCTACTAGGATTCCTAGGCGTGTATGGGAAGACAAAAAACACACCAGAAGCATGGGCGGACCAGCAAATTATGAAAGACCCAAAGAACATGCACACACAGAATAAGACGGATAAAGGGCGTCACTTAAGTCGTGCCAGCTATGCTCTTACCAAAGCGGAGAAGGAAACCTTTTTTGAAGTCCTTTGCAAAATCAAGGTGCCATCTGGCTTCTCATCTAATATAAAGGGAATAATAAATATGGCAGAGAAAAAGTTCCAAAACCTAAAGTCTCATGACTGTCACGTGATTATGACGCAGTTGCTTCCGATTGCATTGAGGGGCTTCTACCGGAAAATGTTCGAGTACCCATTGTGAAGTTGTGTGCATTCCTCAATGCAATATCTCAGAAGGTAATCAATCCAGATATTCTGCCAAGGTTACAGAAGGATGTGGTACAATGTCTTGTTAGTTTTGAGTTGGTGTTCCCACCATCCTTCTTCAATATTATGACGCATCTCCTGGTTCACCTAGTGGAAGAGATTGCCATTCTCGGTCCTGTATTTCTGCACAATATGTTCCCCTTTGAGAGGTTCATGGGAGTCTTAAAGAAATATGTTGATAACCGTGCTAGACCAGAAGGAAGAATCTCCAAGGGATATGGAACAGAGGAGGTCATTGAATTTTGTGTTGACTTTATTCCTGACCTTAAGCCGATTGGTGTTCCTGACTCGCGGCATGAGGGAAGACTAAGTGGAAAAGGCACGCTGGGAAAGAAAGCAATGAGATGTAGGGACAGGGATTCTTTCACTAAAGCACACTACACAGTTCTACATAATTCCACCTTGGCAGCTCCATATATCGAGGAACACAAGAATATTGTATGCTCCAAAGACCCGGGGATGCCTGACTCATGGATTACAGATGAACACATGAAGTCTTTCGGTGGTTGGATGCGGACACATCTCTTGGAAGACACCACTGTTGGAGATCAGCTATACTTGTTGGCCGCGTCACCATCTTCTACTATATTGAATTTACAAGGGTACAAAATAAATGGGAATACATTCTACACGATCGCCCAAGATAAAAAGCGCACCAACCAAAATAGTGGTGTCCACTTTGATGCAACGGACGAGAATGGGAAAAAGGATACATACTATGGTTACATAGAGGAGATATGGGAACTTGACTATGGAGTCTCTTTTAAGGTCCCTTTGTTTTGCTGCAAATGGGTCAACCTGAATGGGGAAGGCGTAAAGATAGACCAGTTTTACAGAATGACAACAGTGGATCTCAACAATCTTTGTTACAGAGATGAACCATTCGTCCTAGCCAATGATGTGTCTCAGGTTTTCTATGTGAAGGACATGTCCTCCGGATCGAAAAAAAGAAAAAATAAGCACATATGATGAGCCAAAGCGTCACATAGTTCTTTTAGGGAAAAGAAACATTGTGGGAATCAAGGACAAGACAGCCATGTCAGAAGATTATAATAAGTTTGATGAAATTCCGCCCTCCACAGTGAAAACTGACCCAGGCATTCCGTTTAGTAAAGTAGATGCTTCATGGTTACATCTGAAGCGATCATAAGGAAGGACATACGCCAAGAAGTTCATGCTGATATTGTGTACCTCTAGTTCATGTCTGGCCGGTCGGCTGCATATTGTTAACCTAAATGCCATGAGACATGATAGCTCATTTTTTGAAGGATATTTTATGATGTTTGCAATTTTCCAAGTTTAATAAATGTATTGAGTGTTAGTCCCGGTTTGTGGCTTGACCGGGACTATATAGGGGGCCTTTAGTCCCGATTTTGTAGTCTCGGTTTTTAATATTAATAAATGTCTTGAGTGTTAGTCCCGTTTTGTGGCTGGACTAGGTCTAAAGGGAGCATTTAGTCCCGATTCGTAGAACGACTTTCTCGAACTATGAAGAAGTTGTCCCGATTCGTACTTACCATTAAGATTTGATCTCCAAACGCGCGTGGTCACATATTAGGGAGTGCCTCTATGACCAGTTTCTTAGAGATGTCGGAGGACTGGTCTCCGGCGGCATCTCCCTAAAACTGGCCATAGTGGTGTCCCTGCTCTCGCACACCATCTTGCAGCTTGTAACTTCTCTAACTAGATCAATACGACTGGGAGCTAACTAGCTAGTTTCACATATTAGGGAGTGCCTCTATGGCCAGCTTGTTGGAGATGCCGGAGGACTGGGCTCCGGCGGCATCTCCCTCAAGCTGGCCGTAGTGGTGTCCCTGCTCTCGTAAACCATCTTGGAGATGTATCAATCTGGCTGGAGGACTGGACTCACAAGGATGCCTATTTATAGTACAAGAAGCTAGGCATAGTGTCGACACTCATGACATAATGTCGACACTCACCCCTATTATCAGTGCTGACTCATGTTTTGTCCCGTTTGGTGTATCCAACCGGGACTAAAGGTTCATCTTTAGTCCCGGTTGGTGACACCATCCGGGAGAAGGTACAAGCCGCACGACATAATGTCGACACTCGCCCCTATCATTAGTGCTGCCTGGCCTAGTCTGTCGAAATCCCTCCAATCGGGACTAAAGATGAACCCTTTCCCTCTATTTATAGGTTGCCCACCTCAGCCTGACCTATCATGTTCGAGGTTTCATGGATTTCGGTCCAAATGACCGATGTTATGTGCTGAATAGCGGAAAAGTTTGTGATACTGTGCCCATATTATGCATGCATGTGGACATTGGGATGGAGAACAATGTTACAAGAGGAAGTTTTCCTTTTCGTCGCACAGAAAAGCCATTTTCCATTTTCCGACCGCAAAAAACGGTTCGTTTTTTGAAGCAACCACAAAAATGTTGTTTCAGAATGCGACCGTCCCATTTTTAAATACTAGACCACCTTACATGGACTATCTCCCAACCAGGATATCTCAAACCTTTCCGTCCATCCCGGGTAAAAGGGACAAATGTCTGCCGAATCGGTAGGAAGTGGGTCCGGTTTGTACTATAGGTACATGATCTAACGCTCGTGATTTTTTGAAAAAATCATTTTTATACTCGCAATATGTAGTTTCTTCAGAGATCCAATGCAAGTTCTCACGATGCTCATCCCCTATCTTCATGCACGCCGGTTCGACCATAGTTCGAAAATGGAAAAATTCAAAATGGGCATAAGAAATTCAAAAAAAGTCCGAACAATGTAAATCCTTCGCGTGGTGTCATATTATGTGAGATTGTTGTAAGGAAAAATACCAGACTTGGTAGATTGATCATGTCTCGAAAAAACCTTCACAAAATGACTAATCATGTTCGAGGTTTCATGGCTTTCGGTCCAAATGACCGATGTTATATGCTGAATCGCGGCATAGTTTGTGATACCGTGCCCATATTATGCATGCATGTGGACATTGGGATGGAGAACAATGTTGCATGAGGAAGTTTTCTTTTTCGTCGCATGGAAAAGCCATTTTCTATTTTCCGAGACCAAAAATGGTTCGTTTTTTGAAGCAACCACCAAAATGTTGTTTTGGAATGCTACCGTCCCATTTTTCTAAAATACTAGACCACCTTACATGGACTATCTCCCAATAGGGATATCTCAAACCTTTCCGTCCATCCCGGGTAAAAAGGACAAATGTCTGCCAAATCAGTAGGAAGTGGGTCCGGTTTGTACTATAGGTACATGATCTAATGCCCGTGATTTTTTGAAAGAATCATTTTTAGACTCACAATATGTGGTTTTTTCAGAGATCCAATGCAAGTTCTAACGATGCTCGTCCCCTATCTTCATGCACGCCGGTTCGACCATAGTTCGAAAATGGAAACATTCAAAACGGGCATAAGAAATTCAAAAAAAGTCCAAACAATGTAAATCCTTCGTGTGGTGTCATATTATGTGACATAGTTATAAGGAAAAATATCAGACTTGGTATATTGATTATGTCTCAAAAAACCTTCACAAAATAACCTATCATGTTCGAGGTTTCATGGCTTTTGGTCCAAATGACCGATGTTATGTGCTGAATCGTGGCATAGTTTATGATACTTTGCCCATATTATGCATGAATGTGGACATTGGGATGGAGAACAATGTTGCAGGAGGAAGTTATCCTTTTCGTCGCACGAAAAGCCATTTTCCATTTTCCGAGCGCAAAAAATGGGTCGTTTTGTGAAGCAACCACCAAAATGCAGTTCGGAATTCTGCCATCC
The DNA here is from genome assembly GCA_910589765.1 of Avena atlantica. NCBI lineage: Eukaryota > Viridiplantae > Streptophyta > Magnoliopsida > Poales > Poaceae > Avena > Avena atlantica. The sequence goes on along the minus strand of OU342736.1, from coordinate 44,428,538 downwards.
CATTTTTCTAAAATACTAGACCACCTTGCATGGACTATATTCCAACCGGGATATCTCAAACCTTTCAGTCCATCCCGGGTAAAGAGGACAAATGTCTGCCGAACGGCAGGAAGTGTGTCCGGTTTGTACTACAGGTACATAATCTAATGCCCGTGATTTTTTGAAAAAAAATCATTTTTAGACTCGCAATATGTGGTTTGTTTAGAGATCCAATGCAGGTTCTAACGAAAAAAATAAGCGTCTTTAGTCCCGGTTGGTAAAAAATGCGCGCCTTTGTCTTCCCGCCATTTCTCCCCGCCATTTTTTCCCGCCATTTCTTCCCGCCATTTTTCTTCCCGCCATTTCTTCCCTCCATTTTTCTTCCTGCCATTTCTTCCCGCCAGTTTTCTTCCCGCCATTTCTCACTATATATATATATAGGATTGGCCTCCATTGTCATTGCACATCTCTAGACTCATATATGCAACTTCATCACTCTTTCCCATAGCTTCCACCATAAAATTAACCCCAGAGAGGCGGAGGTGCTTTGCGCCTCAAACTACCCCTGCCCACCGGGCTACTGCGTCCCTGTCGGCTGGATGTTGAGCGCCGGAGGCGTGCTGGTTCCACCGTCCCTCTAGGTGTGGTGCGCCGGATGGCCATCCCAAACCACTACTACTTCGAGCTCACACCAGAGAAGCGGAGGAATCCCAACTCGTATCCCGACTATTTCCCGACTTGGGAAGCGTTCTTCGACGATCGGTGTGAGAGGGCGCTCGCCAGGAACGAGGAGGACGCCCACCTCCTCCGAACTTCAACGAGGCCGGCCGTCGGCTGTGGTGGTGCGGCTGAACTCTCCAGAGCGTCATGGCCTATGACACAGCCGCCGACTCTAACCCCCGCCTGCGCTACCCTCAATTCCACCCCACTCGTACTCAGCCTTCACGGTTCAACTACGGCAACCCCGACGACGATAGCAACGACGGTCGCGGCGAGTACGGCGACTACAGTGGCGAGTATTACAGGTGTAGGCAGGAGCATGACTGAATCACTCCAACAATGCAAAACAAGTTCGGCCGATTGTGACTTAATCTGGCCATGTATCTTAATTTTCAGTTCTTCCATGTATCTTAATTTTCAGTCGTGCTTTATATAACTTAGTGTTAGTTGCGTTATGTACTTTAATTTCAGTTCTACCGTAATAATATTTTCTCCCCGCCCATTATTTCCCGCCATTTTCTCCCCGCCCTTTTCTCCCGCGCATTCTGTCTAGCTCGGAGAATTTTAAATGGTTCATAGTTATTCAAATTCAAACACTTTTTAAATGGTTCATAGTTTAAATGGTTACATTAATTATTTTTAAAAACAGAAAATGGTTTTGAATTAGTTATTCAAATTCATACAGTTTTTACATTTAAATTTTTTCTAAATTCCATATTAATATATAAAAAATATAAGTTAATTCATTTTTAATTTTAAATGGTTCATAGTTTAAATGGTTACATTAATTATTTTTAAAAACAGAAAATGGTTTTGAATTAGTTATTCAAATTCAAACACTTTTTATGTTTAAAGTTTTCTAAATTCCAAATTAATATGCAAAAAATATAAGTTAATTCATTTTTAATTTTAAATGATTCATAGTTTAAATGGTTACATTAATTATTTTAAAAAACATAAAATGGTTTTGATTTAGTTATTCAAATTCATACACTTTTTATGTTTAAAGTTTTTCTAAATTCCAAATTATTTATCAATTTTAAAAACATTACAAATTAAAACCCCAAAATAAAAAATAAGGCGAGAACAGTGAGATAATTTATGAAAAAATTGAAAATAGGACCTTTAGTCCCGGTTTTTGGCCCAACCAGGACTAAAGTCCCCCTGCGCGTGCCGCTTGGGGTCAGCGCAAAATATTAAAAGAAAATGGAGAATATGTTCCGGTTGGTGGCTCCAACCGGGACTTATGACACTTTAGTCCCGATTGGAGCCACCAACCGGGACAAAAGAGGCCCTACTAGTTAACCAAGCCTCTTCTCCTTCTTCCCCGTTCCTCTTTCTCACTCACCCGCAACAGAGATCACCGCCGCCGCGAGGACAAGCGCTTGGATGCCGTCAGGCTACCCAACCATCGCCTTGGCGTCGGCCTCCACGCGTCGCCTCGCTGTGCTTATCCTCCTCACCGAAGGAATCGAAGCCTCCCCCCTGGCCAGCCCCTCCGGCTCTCCTTTAGACTTCTTGTTCCCCATGGAAAGTTATTGATTTTGGCGTTCGTCCCGTCCAATTCCAAGAATATTTCTTTACTAACTTTGTTGAAACCAAAACAGCAGAAAATAGGCATATGACACTATTGCAACTTGTTAATAGGTTAGTACCAGAAAACATGTAAAAAACACCTCAAAATGTGGACAAGTAAAGCAAAGTAGATACTAAACAAGCATGGAGCATAAAAAATTATAGATACGTTTCCTACGTATCAGGGAAGTGTATATATAACAATAAGATATAAAGAAGACCCCTTGCCAATCGAGAACATAGGAAAAGCAGTAAAGGATGTTGTAGATGGGGACTTCATTCCCGATAGAGATAATGACGAGCTCACACTCGTGCTCAGGAATAAGGAACACGATGGACGAACACGAGGCACAATATACTCCCAACCATGGTGCACTAGGTTTCCCGAAGAGAGGAAGAAATATCCTGAAAGAAGGCATAAGAGGAGAAAGGACAAGGCGAAAGTTGAAGCAAATATTCAGGCAGGGCGAATGTGTATAATTGAAGAACAAATAAAGCAACAACAAGATCAAATTAACGCACTTAGCCAGCAAGGTACTACCGGCCCATCTCAGCAGCACATGGTGGTAGAACCTACATTCGATGCTACCAGCCTATCAAATAATCGAAAAAGCAGTGTGGCTTCAACCAGGTCCTGGGTGATGAAAATGACGATGACGATGGTGCATCGATGATGGCTCGTGTTGGCTACCCAGTGGATGATATCACGCAGATGACACACTGCGAGCTACATGTCAAAGTTGTGAACATATCAATGAAGGTGGCGGTCGGCTATGCCTTACCAATTGGACCTGCACCAACATACCATTGTCGTCCGGTTCCACAGGGCTAGGCTGTTGTCGGGGTGGATGAAATCATGCCCACCTTTCAAGGTTTGAAGCTTGACTACCCTGCAGGTGAAGGGGATGTGACTGAACTGGGAGAAGCAATAAATGTCACCATTCTATGGCCAAAGGAATGCATCATGCTTCCAAATCACACGCCATGGCCATCATCGCCGCCGCCTCACCCGTCTCCAGCGCGGTCGTCGCCGCCGCGGCAGCCGTCTTCGTCGCCTCACCCATCTCCGTCGCCTCACCTGTCTCCGTTGCCTCACTAGTCTACGGCGCAGAGGTCACCACCATGGCAGCCATCGCCGGCGCCTCAGAAAAAAAAGCGTAGGCATACCACCGCTACTCTGTGGAGTGGTAAGAGATCGCTGACACATAAACATGAGTCTTTTCCAAAAGTACCAAAGGTTCCTCATAAGAGATCTCATGACTGTACTGAAGAGGAGACTACGGCGATCGTTGAGGCAGAAACGACAACGTTTTTCGCTAAGCTGAGGCGGCCGAAAGAGCCAGAGTTCCCCAACACCTATGAAGGTAAAAGCCTGAGTGTTGAAAATGTTAAAGGGCCTTCACCAACCTGACCCAAAGCTGTCATCAGACTATGAGCGCTTTATTCTCAAGTCACATGCGGCACAACAACTGTCGAAGAGCAGTACTGGTGCAAGCGGGAAATATCTTGCTCAGCTCGGAGAACAAACAAAACAATCTTGCGCCCCTCTCATGGTGATTTCCCATACCAATGTGGGGTCGAGAAATATGCGGTCGAAGAGCAGTATGATCCAGAAGTAGTTGCATTATACGGAGAAGCGGCCGCTGCTCAAGGTATGAGTATTTCCCACTACTTATCCCAGGTACAGTACTTCCCCGTGGGTGAAGTAGCATACAAATACCAGTACGGCAAACCTCTCGTCAAACCTGAGGAGGTAAAGAATCTTGCAACAAAATGCAAAGATTGCATAACTGGTACATGCATGCCACAAAGGCCGGGGCTAACTGGATAATGTTGAGGGTTATAAAAAAGAATTATGGGAAAGAAGTAGATGACATGATAGCCATTGAATCTATTAAACTATTTCAATTATTCAATCAAGATGCCTTGGACAAATCGATCATCAGTGCCTATTGTCTGTAAGTACTAATTCTGTAATTAATTTAGTCTCTAGCTATCTCACCTTGTTTATTGCATGTATATAATCATACTATAATATGCAGAATGAAGATTCTCGAACGTAGCAGAGAACAAATCTATGGCATTGGGTTCGTTGACCCATATTGGGTTCATCAAGCTAATCTCAAAACAAACCCCCAGGATACGGAGGATAATATTGTACACACGTTAAGGTTTTAAAAAACCAGAAGGGAAATACTATTTCCTTACAACTTCAAGTGAGTGTTATTGTCTTATATACACTTTCTATTTCGCTTACTGGACGTTAAGTGTATAATTGATGAGTTATGCATGCGCAGCTTCCACTATATTCTGTTAAGCATTCAACCTGATAAAGGGTGGGTACTAGTCATGGACTCGAAACATAAACCCCCTGAGACGTGGAAGGACATGCAGATGATTCTCCGGCGGTAATTCTAATCATTACGACACTATATCAGCAACGTTCGTGAATTTTATGATATCAAGTAAATATTAACTTCTTTTATTCGTTTTCTTCGCCGGGCAGCGCTTGGAAGCGGTTCACCAAGAAGGCTAGGGGTGTTTGGAAAGATGAGCTTACATCTGAACCACTAGATCTAAGCACCACTAGATATATCCGCACATCTCTTTGATTCTAGTTTTGATACCGTTATTATCATGCTTGATTATTATTTTGATTGAAATCTTTTCTCGTAAAGTGCCTGACGCAGGGACCAGTGAACAATTTATATGCATACTATGTTTGCGAGTTCATCCGGCAGACGTGCTGTGAGAAGGGTAGAAATTTAGAGCAACTTAACGTACATAAACAATTTCTATAGTTTTTTATTACCATCAAATTGTGTTTAGTTTCATTCATATAGGTTTACTCCTTTTTTAAATTAGCTCGAACGTCTACGGGACGGTCTTCTGCCAAAGGATCGCGTACGATCAATTAAGGAGGAATTGGCGGGATTCTTGGATGCAGAAGTCCTAAACCCAAAAGGAGAATACTATGGGGTGTATAGGCAATATGGATTGTACAAAGATCTTATTTTGTATGTATATACGTGCATGAAATCCGTGTATCGAATGTAATATGTTCGATACTTGGATCTATATTGTCATGATGATCTTGTGTAATATAATGGTTCCTTCATTTATGAATTCAAAACACAAAATAAAAAATAATCATACGCGATTATGCTGCCGCGGCACAAAAAGTGGCCAAAATGCTACCGCGGCAAAAAAAAGTTGCCAAAATGATTTCTCTGCCGCGGCAGAGAAATGTGCCAAATCTCTGCCGTGGCCGAGGGTCATTTGTCCCGGTTCGTGTTATGATCCGGAACGGTTGCTCCTCCCCCCTCGCGCGGAGCATCGGCCACGTGTACCAGGTTTTGTCCTGGTTCGTGGGCCAACCGGGACTAAAGGGTGGGGGCTTTAGTCCCGATTGCCCCGTCCCGATTGGTCAACCGGGACTAAAGCCCCTTACTAACCGGGATGCAGGGGGAGGAGCAACCGTCCCGGTTCGTAACACGAACCGGGACAAATGACCCTCTGCCACGGCAGAGATTTGGCACATTTCACTGCCGCGGCAAAGAATTCATTTTGGCAAAAAAATTTGCCGCGGCAGCATAATCGCGTATAATTATTTTTTATTTTGTGTCTTCCATTGCAATTTCACTGTATTCAGGAAACATATGATGATAGTTGTTAACATCATCTTCTTCTTCATTGTCTTCCATCATAACCCCACTTCCCCGTCCTTGGTCCAGCAATTATAGCTGGGCATGAAACCTTTCATAACCAGGTGGCCGTGAATGATTTTTGAGGAAGAGTATTCCTTGTTGTTCCGACATTGAATACATGGACAACGGATAAAACCATTCTATTTGTTTGTCGTAGCTACATCGATAAATTTATCCACGCTTTTAATGTACCCGAGTTCACGCCGGGCACCGTACATCCATTCCCGACCGTTCATCTGCATCATATAATTAAGTTTATCAAAAACAGAACATCATAAATAGTGAAATGATCCATTCACATCGACACATTCATTGTATCAATGACAGAGAAAAGATAAGATTGCTAACCTCGATCGAGGGAAATAAACAGGAGAAAGCTCAAGTGCATCTCGGGCACCTCCTATATTTTTGTTCTGTGAGAAATTGAACGAGATCATTCACTCAAACATTACATCAAACACCCCGCATGCATGTATAGGAAAAAAAAAATTAGCACACCTCTCACACCTTCCACCAACTGAGGAAAGACAGTGGGCTGGGCCGTCGTATTTATTGAGAGCTGGCTCATACTTTCCGGTTTGTAACACAAACCAGAACTAAAAGTGTGTGGAAGACCACGTGTCTGGCGCCCATACATTAGTCCTGGTTTGTGTTACAAACCGGAACGCATGCACCCCTATCAACCGGGACGCATGCCTCCGATCCCTGTGCCCGCTCGAACCGGTATACATAGCAGCATTAGTGTCTGTTTTCTACTAGTGTTTAGCTGGTATCGCATAGTTGCTAGTACGTACTACTCCTGATTGTTTAGCTGGCATCAGTTCGTATGTACTGTACAAAACAAGGAAGCCTGATAAATATACCTTGTCTATCGAGGCATGCATTATACGAGCCTCCTTCATGTTCCGATTGATTATTTGGTGAAATTGAATGCAGTGTTCTTCGATACTTCCCGTCAGCTACAGCGGCCAAGCCCATTCGGTAATGAAGTTAATCTGTACTTGTGTCTGTGTAGAGCTCACCTGCCGTCTTTCCCGATTTCGACATACCACCCTTCCAGATCCAAATCCACATGCATCAAGTCTTCATCAAGATCGATAGGAACTACGGCGTACACTGCTGGCGATAACAACTCATCTAGTTACAATATTAGCAAAGTCATATACAAATGCATGTCTTTATTTTCTAAAAAAATTACCAACATGATTTTTGCGAAAAGGGCCCTAACATTAAAAGAAACAAACGACACCACAAAAAACCACGAGAAAAACAAAAAATTACAACAAAATTTTCAAGATGCCCTTTCACTATGGGAAAAATGCTCAATGCCGTCGTCCCCGTCCTTTGCCGTGTGCCAACTGGCCCGGAACACGGCAAAGATGATCTATGCCGTGTGGGCACTCAGAAGCATACGACAAAGAAAAGGTACATGGCAGATTCCTGCAGAAACACACGGCAAAGAAAAGAACACGACAATCGACAAATCTAGGCACACCGCAAAGAAAAAAACACAACAAAATCCCTTAGTACACACGACAAAGGATAGTTTACAGCAACGACGTGGGACCCGCGGCCCCATAGGTGCAACCGCGTGAGGGTCAGACGACGGAATCTTTGTCGTGTGCCCTCGCCGTTAGGTACATGGCAAAGATCAGCCTTTGTCGTGTGTCTTAGCATGAACACACTGCAAAGGACTATTTTTGTATTTCATTTAGTTAGCAAGTCTTTTATTACATATATGTTAAGTGATGTTATTTCATAGTATCATGAAACACACATATGAATAGCTAGGTTGTTGTGGTCTCTCACTTGATATATATCATTTTTCTGAATAGGCCACCTAGTACTCACAAGCATTCTCTTCAGCTATACATCCATGATGATCACACAGTCAAAATTAAGAACAATCTAAAGGATGTCAAACAACAAATTTCAGACTTTGTTGTGAAATCATCTCATCTTGCTCTTCTCATTGACCCAAAGTTTGACCATTCTGTATCAAAAGTAGTCCAACAGATTGGTTTTGTTGGTCAGCAGCTCTACCGTGAGGTGAAATTTTACTCTAGCCGATTGGATGATAATTATTTCTCAAATTAATTTTGTGAATAGGCACCCACCTAATGGTAATGAAGTTCAGCATCGTCTATAAGCTTATGGTATTGTGCAAAGTTCATATTTCTATGGTCTCAATCCTTATGAAATGCTGGTACATGCTATATCTATAAGAGAAACTATCGTCCGCTCCTCAAGAGGGTTGACAGAACAGGAACTCTATTCAAGAGTCTAATGGCCATCTTGCGAGATATATGCTAGAGACATATACAAGTTTTCATGTGATTCCGACGCTTCGGTGGTCTTCCTCTGGCAAAACCCTAGACCGAGGGCCCCAGATCGTCTACCCCCTAGACGTTCTTGTAATAGGGGTAGCCCGACATAGCTATGTCTTGTTTTGTGTTTTTTTAGGTCATACGATGATGTAAAACCATGGTGGTTCACAAGGCGTGACACATACACGGTTTCACCGGAACAAGGAGTTTCCCCCTAATATAAGTCCAGAACCTTCGCTATTAGGTTACAGCGCATGCATGAGAATGGGGACACATGCACCCGGAGACTAGGTTTTGTATGTTTAAACATAACACCACACTTTCATGCATGTGCTAGGGCCACATGAAAGTTCTTTAGGTGTTCTGAGGGCCCTAAATCGAGGTTTGCTGCGGAACCCTGATTTGTGGGCCTCGAATCGTCTACCCCCCTAGACATTTTTCTGATGGGGGTAGCCCGGCATATCTCTCTCTTGTTTTGTGTTTGTATAGGTCATACGATGATGTAAAACCATGTTGGTTCACAAGGTACAACAATATCCTACTCGGTTTCACCAGAACGGGTAGTTTCCCCCTTATATATGGCCAGAACCTTGGCTTTTAGGTTACCGTGCAGGCATGCGAAGGGGGACACAAGCACCAGGGGACTATGTTTTGTATGCTTCAACGTAACATCACACTTTCATGCATGTTCTAGGGCCACATTCATGTTTTTGAGGTGTTCCGAGGGCCTCGGAGCACGGTTTGCTGCGGAAACCTGATCTGTGGGCCTTGGATCGTCTACCCCCTAGACATTCTTTTGATAGTGTTATCCTGGCATGGCACTCTCTTGTTTTATGTTTGTTTAGGTCATATGGTGATGTAAAACCATGTTGGTTCACAAGGTGCGGCGGTATCCTACCATGTTTCACCGGAACAGGGAGTTTCCCCCTTATATATTCCAAAACCTTCACTTTTAAGTTACAGCGCATGCATGCGAAGTGGGACACATGCACCCGGAGACTAGGTTTTGTATGTTTCAACATAACACCACGCTTCCATGCATCTTTTAGGGCCACATGCAAGTCCTTGAGGTGTTCCGAGGTCCCCGGAGCATGGTTTACTGCGGAACCCTGATCTGTTGGCCTCGGATCGTCTATGTTCCTAGACATTCTTCTGATGGGGGTAGACCAACATCTCTCTCTTGTTTTATGTTTGTTTAGGTCATATGATGATGTAAAACCATGTTGGTTTACAAGGTGGGGCAGTATTCTACCCGATTTCACCAGAACGGGGAGTTTCCCCCTTATATATGTCAAAACCTTCGCTTTTAGGTTACAGCGCATGCATGCGAAGGGGGACACATGCACCCGGAGACTAGGTTTTGTTTGTTTCAATATAACACCACACTTTCATGCATGTGCTAGGGACAGATGCAAGTTCTTGAGGTGTTCCAAGGGCCCAGGAGCGAGGTTTGATGTAGAACCCTGATCTTTGGGCCTCGGATTGTCTACCCCATAGACATTCTTCTGATGGGGGTAGCCTGGCATAGCTCTCTCTTGTTTTATGTTTGTTTAGGTTATAGGATAATGTAAAACCATGTTGCTTCACAAGGTGCGGCAATATCCTACCCGGTTTCACCGGAACAGGGAGTTCTCCCTTATATAAATCCAGAACCTTCGCTTTTAGGTACACGACGCATGCATGCGAAGGGGGACACATGCACCAGGAGACTAGCTTTTTATGTTTCAACATAACACCACAATTTCATGCATGTGCTAGGGCCACATGCCAGTTTTTGAGGTGTTCCGAGGGCCCCGGAGCGAGGTTTGTTGCGGTGTTCATGCATGTGCTAGGGCCACATGCCAGTTCCATGTTGGTTCATAGGGTGCGGCAGTATGCTACGCGGTTTCACCGGAACGGAAAGTTTCCCCCTTATATAAGTCCAGAACCTTTGCTTTTAGGTTATAGGACATGCATCTGAAGCCATGCACATGCACCCGGAGACTATGTTTTGTATGTTTCAACATAACACCACACTTTCATGCATGTGCTAGGGCTACATGCAAGTTCTTTAGGTGTTCTGAAGGCCCCGAATCGAGGTTTGCTTCGAAACCCTGATTTGTGGGCCTCGAATCGTATACCCCCCTAGAAATTTTTCTAATGGGGGTAGCCCGGCATAGCTCTCTCTTTGTTTTGTGTTTTTTTAGGTCATAGGCTAATGTAAAACCATGTTGGTTCATAAGGTACATCAGTATCCTACCCGGTTTCACCAGAACGGGTAGTTTCCCCCTTATATATGGCCAGAACCTTTGCTTTTAGGTTACCGTGCATGCATGCAAATAGGGACACATCCACCAGGGGACTATGTTTTGTATTCTTCAACATAACATCGCACTTTCATGCATGTGCTAGCGCGACATTCATGTTTTTTAGGTGTTCTGAGGGCCCCGGAGCACGGTTTGCTGCAAAACCCTGATCCGTGGGCCTCAAATCGTCTATCCACCTAGACATTCTTCTGATAGGGTTATCCTGGCATAGCACTCTCTTGTTTTATGATTGTTTAGGTCATATGGTGATGTAAAACCATGTTGGTTCACAAGGTGCGGCGGTATCCTACCATGTTTTACTGGAACAGGGAGTTTCCTCCTTATGTATTCCAAAACCTTCACTTTTAGGTTACAGCGCATGCATGCGAAGTGGGACACATGCACCCGGAGACTAGGTTTTTGTGAGGTTCCCAACCTTTAATAAGGTAGAGATCCATATGTTTACAATGCTAGTCCCTGGATCAATAGCTAGCATCGACAGTTAAGATGTAATATCAAGAAACAAAGGTCATAATACAAGTTTATAACCAGGAATAAAAATAATTCATTACATCTTACATAGCTCATTTGGCTATCACATTACAATGCAGCAGAATGTCACATCCCAAGATTTTCCAAATCTTGTAATGTGAAAATAAATGAATAAAATAAAACTTTGTTTGATTTTCAGGGCCAGAAGAAACTTTTTGAATCCATTTGGAAACCTTCAAACCCTTTTGATCAAACAAATCCTAAAGGGATTTGAAAAGTTAAACAATTAATAAAGAAAATATTTTGAATAAGTGAAGTTACTACTTTGGATCTTTTAATAAAAAGATTTGGTTTTCAAAAGAAAAGGTAGATTTACAAATAAGGATTATTTATAAAGCCAAATTAAACCTTGGCCAATGTTTTGAAATAAAATGTTTTGTCTTGAATAAAAATAGCAAAGGTTTATTTAAATAAAATAATAGGGATTTAATATCCAAATTTTATTAAAATAAAGGCTTTTCCCATTTTACATAAACACTAAAACTTATTTATTTTATTTTAAATAAGTTTTCCAAGTATTTTATATTCTCAAATAAAACCTACTGAAGTGTTTTGGTTTTATTTTAGATTTCAAAATAAAGATTCTAATAAAACAAATCCTATTTGATTTAATAACTAAGGTCCATTTTATTTAATTATTAATGGACCCTATAATAAAATGTTATTTTACTTTAAACAAGTATTTCAAGTATTTTATATTTTCAAATAAAACCTACTGATTTGGTTTTGAAAATATTTGGTTTCAAATGGAGATTTTATTAAATAAATCAAACCCTATTTGATTAAAAAACTAAAGGTCCATTTTATTTAATTAATGAATGGATCCTAAAAAGAATAAAAATATTATTTTATTTTGGGATTTGGTTTATGTTGATAAACAGAACCAACAACTCATTGCAAGTGTGGTGATTGTTTGAATGTTTGAATGTTGTTTGATTGTTTAAATTTCAAAAACAGAAAAAGAATTAGAAAAGGAAAAAGGTTCCAGGAAGAAAAAAATGGATTTGGACCTAGCCCAGCCGGCCAAGCCCACAAGCCCAGCAAACCAGCCCAGTTTCTCTCCCTCCCGAGGAAAACGGTTGGCACCAACTAGCTGACCCACGCAGACGATGACAAGTGGACCCCGTTCCCTCTCCCTTTCCCACTGACCAGAGGACCCCACCGCCACGTCCCTCTTCTTCCCCACCCGCAGACTATGCCCACCCCTCGCCGGCCGTTGCAGGCGAGTTAAACCCGACGTAATTCGCGTTAACCACGCCGTTAATCAGCACCTTGACCATGCACGTTAAAATGCCAGCGACTCTCCTCCGTTTCCGCTCTGTCTCCTCCCCCAAGCACGCTCCCAGGCCGCCCCAATTTCTCCCCGAGCAGCTCTGTTCTGACGACACTCCGGTGCCGATTCCGGCGACTCATCACCGCCCCGTGCCTCCCTGAGCACACTAGGAGACTCCCCACTCCCAGACGCATCTCCCAGTACCCTCCATTCGACCGCGGGCGCCCCAGAGCGTCGACTATGACAAGCCTCCTAGCGCCGCCGCGTCTGTCTTCAACTCCGGCAAGTGCCCAGGTAGATTCCGACCGCCTCTTCCCCTCCCGTTAAGGCACACACCTACACCGTGTCCTGCTGCATCTGACCAAACCCTTGTCCTGCCTTAGGGCGATCAGCAGCGTCGCCTCGGCAACAACCACAGCCGCCAGACGCCGTTGCAAACTCCGGCGAAGAATTGCAGCAGACCCCGAGCGCCCCATGTCAAGCCAACAATACCTTGAGCATCACCACAGCCCTGCGAATCTGGTGAGCACCTTCCCCTCCTCCCTCGCTTCCTATTTCACCGGCGCCGCCACCGTCTGGTCGCTCCGCCGCCAGTAGCCGCCGCAGCGCCGCTCGTTTAAGGTCGAGCTCACCGCAGCCGTCCGATCTTGATCTGGTGGATAGGATAGAACTACTTAACAGCGAAGGGGTACGTGTTCTGGGCCACGCGATCAGTTTAGATCCAACGGCTGCAGCTGTGCGATCCACACGAACCGGTACCGACCAATCACGGCGCGACGCATGGACAGTTTCTGTTTAAAACAGATTTTGAAATCAGATTTAAGTGCCATTTTGAAACCACTGTAACTTTTAAACCACACGTCCAAAAATTGCAAATTTGGTATCATTGGAATCAATGGAACAAGCCCTAGCCAACCATGCCTTTGGTTTAGTAAATAGTATCTGTTAGTTTGCTTGTTTTTTCAGATACTTTTGTGTGCTTGTTTAGATTAGAAAAATTGTTTAAAAATATTTTTAGGGTTAAAACCTTTGCAAAATGGTTTGTTGTAAACTCACTGACCCTAGGAACCAACCCATAGTTTGGAAAATGTATTTGGTAAAGTTTAGGATGGAAAACTTGATTTAGCCCATTTCTAGCCAAATGAAAATAAAGATTTTGGTTATGAAAATGTTTTTGTAAAGAAAACTTTGGGAAAATGTTTTGGATCAAACCTACTGACCATAGGAAACACTTCGTGGACTCAAAAATGTATTTGGTGAAACAAAATAAAGATTCTTTGATTTAAAACCATTTCTAGTCAAATAGAAATGTGGTTTATTTATTAAAAATGATTTTGAAGGAAAACTTTTGGGAAATGTTTTGTTTTAAACTCTCTGACCCTAAACAACAAGTTTTATGGTTTGAAAACATATTTGGTGAACCTTGGAGATTAATGCCTTGGTAAAAATATTTCTACACCACATAAAATGATACTTTGTTTTGAAAATGGTTTTTGTAGTGAAACCTTTTGCAAATGACTTTGCCACTTTACAAAATGACCATTAGGTGTTTTCAAAAGTTTATGACCCATTAGGAACCACTTTTCAAAACAAAACAAAGCTTGGCATGCTTGCATGCATTACTTTGACTTTGTCATTTTATGTGTTGTTTTGCTTGATTGGTACATTGAACTTGTGCCTTGCTTGATTGATTTGTAGTGACTTGAAGAGTGTGATTGTTGCAAGGACAAGGAGTGAACCCATACTCTACCAAAAAGGCAAGTGATGCTTCATAACTTTTGTCCTATTACTTTCACTATGCATTAGTGATTTTTCTAAGTAAAACTTGCATGGAATTTTTGCTAAGTATAAACCTTGCTATGAGGAATCCTAGTAGATGAAGCCTTAGTAGAAATTTCCTAAGTCAAGATACCTACTACTATCAAGCTTAGACTAGCTAATAGAAAACAAGGGTGGAATATATATTCACACTATGGAAAATTTCTAAGTCTGAGGACTTGTGTTTTTGTTTAATAAAACAACTAAGTTAATGAATTACCTGGGTGGAATGGTAATTGCTTGGTGGATTTTGGTTGAGTGGTTCACAAGGCCCATGTCTATGGTTTACCTTGTGTATCTCACTTGTGGATGGCCACCCAGGAACAAAGAGATTTGAGATGTCAAATGTTGAGAAGCTTCAAGTGCAGCCACTTGGCATTATGGGCTCTACCTGGATCATATAGGTTGCAAGAACTTAGCCAAATGGACAGTGGGTGGTAGAGTTTGATAGGTTGGAACGCGTCCATTTTGGTCTAAGGGAAGGCTTCTGAAAGATCTTGTCTTGGGAAACCAAGTCTTGTGGGGAAAGTGCACCACCTCTGCAGAGTGTAAAATCTAAGTACTTAGCCATGTCCCTGGTAAAGGACAATTTGAGCATCAAGACATGGAAGCAATCAAGAATCTCATCATTCAAATTTCTAAGTTAAAACTTGTGGTTTGAACAAGGGTTAAAGGATCTTCAATCTTGATTGAGAAAAATGATTTTGTCAAGTTAAAACTTAGTGTTTTCAAAAATGATAAGGAAAATCTATTTTGAGCAATTCAAGCCTCAACTCCACTTAGCCAAATGCATATAGATGATAGACTCCACTATACTACCATAGTATCACTTGCCAATACAATTCAAATGTATTGACCCGTGTGGCTGTAACTTGTAATGTTGCAGGTTTGATTGTTTTTAGTGAAGATTGATCGATTAGGATTACAAAGTCTACAACCAACATCTGCCTGTGGCACTTTGAAGATGAAGGACCCATGCTTATAGTTATTCCGCTGCAATGTATTGTAATAGCCAAATGAGCTATGTAAGATGTAATAAAATTATGTTATTCCTGGTTATAAAGTATATTATGACCTTTGTTTATTGATATTACATCTTAACTGTGGATGCTAGCTATTGATCCAGGGACTAGCATTGTAAACACAGGGGACTCCACCTTATTTAGTGTAAAGGTTGGGACACTCCCTCTACAGATGGTATCAGAGAATTGTGTTGCCTGTAGAATTTGTAAACCTAGGATTGGACAAAAACCCTTAGAAAAATAGGAGTTGTACTTGTTCCAAAAACTTATTTACAAAACACTTGTAAACTCTTTCCTCAACCATTTTGTTTTCAACTCTACTTCTCTTCTATTTCAACTTGATGGAAAAAACCTACCCATGACCAAAGACTTCACCATGTGCAAAGGACTCCATCAACTCTAATGACTTCAACATCTTCAACTCTAATGACTTCAACATCTTCAGTATATTCACCAAGGACTTCCAACTTGGATGACACTAAGGACTACAAGTGAGACAAGGAAATCTTGCTCAAGATTTAGAGACTGAGGGAATGCAAAAGTTAGAAGGAGCCTACATCATTTGAAGTGTTGCAACCAAGAGTTTTTTTTTCTCAAGGAAACCATGATCTCATACAAGAAGAATCATGAAGGAAGGAAGGATCACAAGTGAACCCTATAGATGGACCACCATATTTTAGTTAAGACAAAACCACCAACTTATGTGGTGTAACAAAAATATTTTGTTGCCTAAGTATGTGCTTGAACCTTGTTTGAGTGAAAGGTTTGGTTTGTGATTGCATGCACATTGCTTGTGTGAATTGTGATGTGTGTGATTAGAATTGATTCCTTAGAAATATCTTGCCTATTCTAATATCCCATCAACCCAAACAGATGACTTCTCCAAGAAACTCCAACATCAAGGATGGTGACAACAACAACAACCAAGAGGACCACATGAGAGAACTTATAGCAACCCAAAACCAGTTGAGCCAAGAGACAACTCAGCTTTTAGCCAACAACAATGGACAAGACCCGGCCATACAAAGGATTTTGAAACATCAAGCCCAATTGTTGCAAGGATTGGTTACTCAAATGATCAACATGGGAGAAAACTATTCCCAAGGAGCTAATGACAACAAGGATGACAAAGATGCTAATCTTGAAGGAACCCAAGCTAGCAATATTTGTAGAGACAAGGATCATGCATCCAAGGAGCATGAAGATCAATGCCCCAAGAAGAGAGAAAGATATCCCACCTATGAAGAACATGAACTAGAAGAACTCCTAGCTTTGGAGAGACCCAAAAAGAAGAAGAAGAAGAAATTCCCCAACCCTAACAAGGAAGATATTACTCAAGTGCAATGTTACAATTGCAAGGAGATGGGACACTATGCCAATGAATGCCCAGCAAAGAAGAAGAACCAAAGAAACAAACAAGAGGCAATGATACCAAAGGAAAAGAAAGATATCAGCCAAGTGATGTGTTTCAAATGCAAGGAACTAGGCCACTATGTAAACAATTGTCTAGAAAATATGAAGAACAAGTTAAACAAGTCTACGAAGGATCTCAACCTTGGTCCATGAGTCAAGTATGGAAACAAAGGACACAATGCAAATGTTGCTTAGAGAAGTTTTCCCCAGGATCCCAAGCAAGCCAAGATGTAATTTAGTTTGAAATTTTTTAAGGGTGGTAGTACCCTAGTTGTTTTGAGCCTATTTGTAACCCTAGCCTCCCCAAATCTCGGGACGAGATTTATTTTAAGGGTGGTAGCCTGTCACATCCCAATATTTTCCAAATCTTGTAATGTGAAAATAAATGAATAAAATAAAACTTTGTTCGATTTTCAGGGCCAGAAGAAACTTTTTGAATCCATTTGGAAACCTTCAAACCCTTTTGATCAAACAAATCCTAAAGGGATTTGAAAAGTTAAACAATTAATAAAGAAAATATTTTGAATAAGTGAAGTTACTACTTTGGATCTTTTAATAAAAAGATTTGGTTTTCAAAAGAAAAGGTAGATTTACAAATAAGGATTATTTATAAAGCCAAATTAAACCTTGGCCAATGTTTTGAAATAAAATGTTTTGTCTTGAATAAAAATAGCAAAGGTTTATTTAAATAAAATAATAGGGATTTAATATCCAAATTTTATTAAAATAAAGGATTTTCCCATTTTAAATAAACACTTAAACTTATTTATTTATTTTAAATAAGTTTTCCAAGTATTTTATATTCTCAAATAAAACCTACTGAAGTGTTTTGGTTTTATTTTAGATTTCAAAATAAAGATTCTAATAAAACAAATCCTATTTGATTTAATAACTAAGGTCTATTTTATTTAATTATTAATGGACCCTATAATAAAATGTTATTTTACTTTAAACAAGTATTTCAAGTATTTTATATTTTCAAATAAAACCTACTGATTTGGTTTTGAAAATATTTGGATTTCAAATGGAGATTTTATTAAATAAATCAAACCCTATTTAATTAAAAAACTAAAGGTCCATTTTATTTAATTAATGAATGGATCCTAAAAAGAATAAAAATATTATTTTATTTTGGGATTTGGTTTATGTTGATAAACAGAACCAAAAACTCATTGCAAGTGTGGTGATTGTTTGAATGTTTGAATGTTGTTTGATTGTTTGAATTTCAAAAACAGAAAAAGAATTAGAAAAGGAAAAAGGTTCCAGGAAGAAAAAAAATGGATTTGGACCTAGCCCAGCCGGCCAAGCCCACAAGCCCAGCAAACCAGCCTAGTTTCTCTCCCTTCCGAGGAAAACGGTTGGCACCAACTAGCTGACCCACGCAGACGATGACAAGTGGACCCCGTTCCCTCTCCCTTTCCCACTGACCAGAGGACCCCACCGCCACGTCCCTCTTCTTCCCCACCCGCAGACTACGCCCACCCCTCGCCGACCTTTGCAGGCGAGTTAAACCCGACGTAATTCGCGTTAACCACGCCGTTAATCAGCACCTTGACCATGCACGTTAAAACGCCAGCGACTCTCCTCCGTTTCCCCTCTGTCTCCTCCCCCAAGCACGCCCCAGGCCGCCCCAATTTCTCCCCGAGCAGCTCTGTTCCGACGACACTCCGGTGCTGATTCCGGGGACTCAACACCACCCCGTGCCTCCCTGAGCACACTAGGAGACTCCCCACTCCCAGATGCATCTCCCATTACCCTTCGTTCGACCGCGGGCGTCCCAGAGCGTCGACTACGACAAGCCTCCTAGCGCCGCCGCGTCTGTCTTCAACTCCGGTAAGTGCCCAGGTAGATTCCGACCGCCTCTTCCCCTCCCGTTCATGCACACACCTACACTGTGTCCTGCTGCATCTGACCAGACCCTTGTCCTGCCTTAGGGCGATCAGCAGCGTCGCCTCGGCAACAACCAGAGCCGCCAGACGCCGTTGCAAACTCCGACGAAGAATTGCAGCAGACCCCGAGCGCCCCTTGTCAAGCCAACAGTACCTTGAGCATCACCACAGCCCTGCGAATCTGATGAGAACCTTCCCCTCCTCCCTTGCTTCCTATTTCACCGGCGCCGCCACCGTCTGGTCGCTCCGCCTCCAGTAGCCGCTGCAGCGCCGCTCGTTTAAGGTCGAGCTCACCGCAGCCGTCCGATCTTGATCTGGTGGATAGGATAGAACTACTTAACAGCGAAGGGGTACGTGTTCTGGGCCACGCGATCAGTTTAGATCCAACTGCTTCAGCTGTGCGATCCACACGAACCGGTACCGACCAATCACGGCGCGACGCGTGGACAGTTTCTGTTTAAAACAGATTTTGAAATCAGATTTAAGTGCCATTTTGAAACAACTGTAACTTTTAAACCACACGTCCAAAAATTGCAAATTTGGTATCATTGGAATCAGTGGAACAAGCCCTAGCCAACCATGCCTTTGGTTTAGTAAATAGTATCTGTTAGTTTGCTTGTTTTTGCAGATACTTTTGTGTGCTTGTTTAGATTAGAAAAATTGTTTAAAAATATTTTTAGGGTTAAAACCTTTGCAAAATGGTTTGTTGTAAACTCACTGACCCTAGGAACCAACCCATAGTTTGGAAAATGTATTTGGTAAAGTTTAGGATGGAAATCTTGATTTAGCCCATTTCTAGCCAAATGAAAATAAAGATTTTGGTTATGAAAATGTTTTTGTAAAGAAAACTTTGGGAAAATGTTTTGGATCAAACCTACTGACCATAGGAAACACTTTGTGGACTCAAAAATGTATTTGGTGAAACAAAATAAAGATTCTTTATTTAAAACCGTTTCTAGTCAAATAGAAATGTGGTTTATTTATTAAAAATGATTTTGAAGGAAATCTTTTGGGAAATATTTTGTTTTAAACTCTCTGACCCTAAACAACAAGTTTTGTGGTTTGAAAACATATTTGGTGAACCTTGGAGATTAATGCCTTGGTAAAAATATTTCTACACCACATAAAATGATACTTTGTTTTGAAAATGGTTTTTGTAGTGAAACCTTTTGCAAATGACTTTGACACTTTACAAAATGACCATTTGGTGTTTTCAAAAGTTTATGACCCATTAGGAACCACTTTTCAAAACAAAACAAAGCTTGGCATGCTTGCATGCATTACTTTGACTTTGTCATTTTATGTGTTGTTTTGCTTGATTGGTAGATTGAACTTGTGCCTTGCTTGATTGATTTGTAGTGACTTGAAGAGTGTGATTGTTGCAAGGACAAGGAGTGAACCCATACTCTACCAAAAAGGCAAGTGATGCTTCATAACTTTTGTCCTATTACTTTCACTATGCATTAGTGATTTTTCTAAGTAAAACTTGCATGGAATTTTTGCTAAGTATAAACCTTGCTATGAGGAATCCTAGTAGATGAAGCCTTAGTAGAAATTTCCTAAGTCAAGTTACCTACTACTATCAAGCTTAGACTAGCTAATATAAAACAAGGGTGGAATATATATTCACACTATGGAAAATTTCTAAGTCTGAGGACTTGTGTTTTTTGTTTAATAAAACAACTAAGTTAATGAATCACCTGGGTGGAATGGTAATTGCTTGGTGGATTTTGGTTGAGTGGTTCACAAGGCCCATGTATATGGTTTACCTTGTGTATCTCACTTGTGGATGGCCACCCAGGAACAAAGAGATTTGAGATGTCAAATGTTGAGAAGCTTCAAGTGCAGCCACTTGGCATTATGGGCTCTGCCTGGATCATATAGGTTGCAAGAACTTAGCCAAATGGACAGTGGGTGGTAGAGTTTTATAGGTTGGAACGCGTCCATTTTGGTCTAAGGGAAGGCTTCTGAAAGATCTTGTCTTGGGAAACCAAGTCTTGTGGGGAAAGTGCACCACCTCTGCAGAGTGTAAAATCTAAGTACTTAGCCATGTCCCTGGTAAAGGACAATTTGAGCATCAAGACATGGAAGCAATCAAGAATCTCATCATTCAAATTTCTAAGTTAAAACTTGTGGTTTGAACAAGGGTTAAAGGATCTTCAATCTTGATTGAGAAAAATGATTTTGTCAAGTTAAAACTTAGTGTTTTCAAAAATGATAAGGAAAATCTATTTTGAGCAATGCAAGCCTCAACTCCACTTTTCCAAATGCATATAGATGATAGACTCCACTATACTACCATAGTATCACTTGCCAATACAATTCAAATGTATTGACCCTTGTGGCTGTAACTTGTAATGTTGCAGGTTTGATTATTTTTAGTGAAGATTGATCGATTAGGATTACAAAGTCTACAACCAACATCTGCCTGTGGCACTTTGAAGATGAAGGACCCATGCTTATAGTTATTCCGCTGCAATGTATTGTAATAGCCAAATGAGCTATGTAAGATGTAATAAAATTATGTTATTCCTGGTTTTAAAGTATATTATGACCTTTGTTTATTGATATTACATCTTAACTGTGGATGCTAGCTATTGATCCAGGGACTAGCATTGTAAACACAGGGGACTCCACCTTATTTTGTGTAAAGGTTGGGACACTCCCTCTACACAGAATAACTATAAAGCATGGAGTCCTTCATCTTCAAAGTGCCACAGGCAGTCATGTTGGTTGTAGACTTGTAATCCTAATCAATAAACTTCACTAACATCAAACAAACCTGCAACATAATAAGTTGTAGCCACAAGGGTCAATACATTTGAATTGTATTGGCAAGTTTCACTACTATGTAGAAATAAGTGGATCCTATCATTACATGCATATTTGGCTAAGTAGGGTTTAGGCTCATTTGCAGAAAGCAATATAGTTTTATCCTATCTTTTCAAAATAGTTTTGATATTTTGTCAAATCTTTCTGAACTTCTTGGAAAACTCCAAGTGCTTCAAATCCCTTGTTGTCACCATCAAGTTTTACTTTGAGAAATTGGAATGTCGAGATCTTCCATAGCTTCAGGCCTTAGTTGCTCAGTATTGTCCATAACCGGGGACACGGCTAAGTACTTAGAATTTTGATCTTCTACAGAAGTTGTACACTTTACCCACATGACACAATCTCATCTTGATGCCACCAGGGGCAGCTGGATAAGTACTCACCAAGATGGAGTACTGGCAGATTGAGAATGTGACAAAGTTTATCCATAGAAGTCCTCCCAATACACAATGCTAGCTTGTCATCCAGGCACCAATGTAGGGTTTCAAGTTCCCTTACACAATTCTAGTTAACCTGAAGATGCCAATGCATGGGTCTTCCACTATGTAGTTGACTAAGCTAGAGCCCATTTAGCATGTGGCTGTACACGGAAGCCACTGTACGAGAAACATGTTCAATCTCTAAGTCCCTGGGTGGTTTTCTTCTAGTGCACATATAAAAAGATATGGCCATATAAACATGGTTCCTTTTGTTGCCACCTTGTCCAAAACTTGAGTATCCTTGTCCACCTAGGTGGTTCATTGAGTACTTCTTTTATTATATAAAGCATATATCTTTTCAACTCTTCATATAATCATAACATGTATCCCATCCCAAATATATAGCAGGGCTAAGCTTACTACAACTACAATGTTTTCACTAAGGGAGATATAAAGTTATCTTATTAGGATTTAGCATAGCATAAAATATAGTAGTCCTTATCATGCATGTTACAAAATCCACTAAGTGTAATGAAAATAGTAGGACTTGGATGATAGTGTCACTTGCCTTTTAGTAGAGAATGTTGGTTCACTTCTTGATCTTGCAAATATCACACTCTTCTAATTCCACTACAATACAATCAAGCAAACACAAATTCAACTAGCATTCCAACAAATTTATCACACATAAAATAATAGAAACAAGGTCATGCATGCAAGCATGAAAAAGATAGTTTTATTTGCAAAAGTGGTTTCTACTAGGCTCTAAACATTATAAAGTTCAAAAGTGGTCATTTACTAAAGTGGTAAAACCATTTGCAAAAGGTTTTATCTATAAACCATTTCTCAATCAAATCAATATTTTATGTGGTTGAAAATGCTTTTAGCAAAGCAATAATTTTATATTGTTCATCAAATAAGTTGTTAATTCATAAAACTTGGTGTTTAGGGTCAGAAGGTTTGAATGAAATAATTTTCCAAAGGTTTTACTTAAAAAATCATTTCTAAAACAAAAACAATATTTTTATTTGACTAGAAATGTGCTAACTCAGTTATTTACTCCTTAACTTCACAAAATACATTTTTAAATCCATAAGTTGGTTTTTATGGTTAGTAGGTTCAAAACAAACCAGTTTGCAAAGATTTCACATTAAAATTATATCTTGAACAATTTTTATATTCAAAATAAGCCTACACATGTTTCTGCAATTTCAACCAATTTTCAAGAAGCAAAACATTAAACAAAGTGCATGGTTGCAAACTACTTGTTCTGATGAATCCATTGATATAAAATTTGCAAAATTTGGACGTGTAGAATTAAAGTTATGAATTTTACAAGTTTGCATATCAATGAGATTCTAATTTATGTTTTAAACTAAACCTTGTCCACGTGGCTGTTTCCTATTGGTCGGTACCATTTCGTTTGGATCGAGCTGTTCTGACCGCAGGATCTCACTTAATCGCACGGCACAGATAACACGTACCCCTTAGGTTAAGTCAATCTATCGCGTCCACTGGATCACGATCTAACAGCTCAGATGGGTTTGACCATTGCCTGGCGCCGCTAGCGGCGGCTGGCGGCGGCGCACGCTCGGGCAGGAGGTTTCCGGCGAAGCTAGGAAGCGAGGGAGAGGGGGAAGTGGCTCACCGTGCTCGCAGGGAGATGCTGAAGCTCAACGTGTGGTCGGCTTGGCGAGGGGCGCACCAGAGAGGCGACGATTGCTCGCCGGAGTTGCTGCGAGCGGCGGGTGTCTCTGGTGGTCGTCGAGGGCGAGGCTGCAGGTCGTGCCGAGGAAAAGTAGAGGCACGGTTAGACGCGGGCGAGTGTGGCGTTCACGTGAGCATGATCGAGAGGGCTCGGGGCGGTCTGGCTTACCAGGGAGACTTCGCTGGAGTGTCAGCAGAGGGCGGCAGCGTGTTGAGGTTGTCCTTGCCGACGCTCTGGGGCAAGCGCGGCCAAGCTGCTGGTACTGGAAGACACGTCAGACGATGGGGAACAAGGTTGAGTGCAGTGGGAGGTGAGGGTAGGCTGGACGGTGCCGGAATTGCTCGGAGACGCTCGCCGGAGCAGTGAGTTCGATCTCGCGATTCGCTCAGCCTGGGGGCAGAGAGGGAGGGGCAGGTGAGGGGAAAGGTAGAGGAGGAACGGGCGGTTATGTATGCGTGGTCAGGGGCGAGAATAACGTAGCCAATAACTCGTATTGATCGTCGGAGTTTAAAGGCAGAAACGGCGAGGCGACGAGGTCGTGGTGGAGATGATGATGTGCTGGCGTGGGGCCCGTCCGTCAGCGAGAGGCAGAAAGGGGTGATGGGGTCCACTTTTCTGTGTCTGGGTGGGTGCGTTGTTCAGTGAAAACGGTTCACTTCGGGGGAGTTTAGTTGGGCTTGCTGGGCCTATTAGCTGGGCTGGGTTTGATTCACTTTTTTTATACTGAAGCTTTTTCCTTTTTTTGTTTGAATATTCTGATTTGATTTTTAAACAAACAATTCAAACACCAATTCAAATCAAACCACCACCAAACTTTGTATTGATTTTAATTCTATTTAACAACACAAATCAAAGTCCAAAACAAATAATTTTTATTCTTTTTAGGATCCATTAATAATTAAATAAATAGACCTTAGTCATTAATTCAAATAGGATTTGATTTATTTTAAAACTCTATTTGAAATCTAAATAATACCAAAATCATTTCAGTAGGTTTTATTTGAATAAATAAAACACTTGGAAAACTTATCTAAAATAAAATAACAAGTTTTAATGTTTATTTAAGATGGAAAAGCTTTTAATATAATAAAATTGGATATTAATAAATCCTCATTATTTTTTTGAAATAAACCTTTACCCTTTTTATAAAATAGAAATATTTTATTTCAAAAGCTTGGCCAAGATTTAATTTGGCTCTATAAAATAATCCTTATTTATAATTCTACCTTTTCTTTTGAAAACCAAATTTTTTTATTAAAAGATCTAAAAATAGTAATTCCAACTATTAAAACTTTAATGTTTATTTATCTTTTTAAATCCCTTTAGGATTTTATTTGATCAAAATAGGTTTGGATATTTCCAATTGGAATCAAAAAGTTTCTTCTCACCCTAAATTTCAACAAAATTTTATTTTGTTTATTTATTTTTCACATTTCAAAATTTGGAAAATTTTGGGATGTGACAGGCTACCACCCTTAAAATAAATCTCGTCCCGAGATTTGGGAAGGCTAGAGGTTACAAGTTAGCTTGAAGACAACTAGGGTACTACCACCCTTAAAATAAAGTCTCATAGGGTTACATTGATGGTTCACTTGACTATGGTTCAACACTTAATATCCAGACAAGGAATCCTTATTTGACTCAACTGAGTTAACTAGTTCCTGACATCCACTTCTTCTATCTCTTCAAAGTTTCCATCCATGTCAATGTGGTTCACATGTCCTTTTTGGGTCACATTGGAGTCATTTCCATTGGCTCTTCTAGCATCCTTTTTCTTCTTCTTCTCAGGACAGTCTGATGCATAATGTCCAAGTTCCTTGCAATTATACCACTGCAACTGGCTAATGTCTTTCTTCCTGAAAGTGTCATGTTGGTTCTGACCAAGGTCATCTCCATTGCCAGTATCATTTCCATTATTCTCACTTCCATTGTTGTTGTGGTGATACTGATGTGGTTCAGAATCTTCATTGCTCTTTTTGAATGAATGCTTCTTTTTTGATGATCCTGAGTGATTCTTGAGTTTATGCTTCCTCTTTCTGTTCACAACTTGGTTCATCTTGTTTTCCAAAATGGTGGCTTTGTCACATAGTGATTGATAAGTTGGGACATAGGCAACAGCTAGTTTCAGGTTCAACTCATCATTAAGTCCTTCAAGAAATTTCTCCTTTCTCTTAGCATGTGTGTCAACTTCATCCGGTGCATAGCGTGCCAGATTGTTGAATTCTTCAATATACTCAGCCACACTGAGGTGATGCTATTTCAGGTTGTGGGATTCCTTTTTCTTCAAGTACATCACTCCAGGTGAGATCTGAGTTGTTCTGAATCCATCCTCAAAAATAGTCCAAGTTACATCTTCAAGGGGAGTGGTGATCTGAAAGTTGTCCCACCATGTTGCTGCTGGTCCTTCAAGCAGAAATGCTGCAAACCTTACTTTTTCTTCATCGGTGCAGCCAACAGTCACTAAGACTTTGTTCACTGAACGTAACCAGTCATTGGCTTCCATTGGATCATTTGTTCCAGAGAATCTTGCAGGCCTAAGTTTCAGAAACTTGGTGAGCATATCAAGTGCTGGAGGATTATTCTGATTGTTGTTGTTGTTGTTATTGTTGTTGTTGTTGTTGTTGTTCGGATTCTGTATGAACGTGGTCATCTCCTGCATCAACTGTGTCTGAGCTGCCAACATCTCATAGGTCAATAATAACTTAGTATAGTCATACCTCATAGGTCAATATGATCCATACACTAACATGATATCATTGTTTTTGGTAGGCAATCTAATGTCTCTTGGTTCTCACTTGTAGTCCTTAGTGATTTCTAAGTTGAAGTCCTTGGTGAAACTAAAGTTGAAATCACTTGAATATGTTGAAGTCATTAGAGTTGATGAAATCTTTTGCACATGGTGAAGTCTTTGGCCATGGGGTAGGCTTTGTCCATCAAGTTTGAAATAAAAGAGATGTAGAATCAAAACCAAAAAAGGTTGAGGAAAGAGTTTACAAGATTGTTTGTAAATAAGTTTTGGAACAAATACAACTCCTATTTTTCTAAGGGGTTTTGTCCAATCCTAGGGTTACAAAACCTACAGGCAACACAGTGCTCTGATACCATCTGCTGCATCTCAGGGGTGATGTTGTTGTTGTTTTGGTTGGGGTTGGCACGATGGGGAGGCATCTGTTGGTTTGATAGGGATGAGTAATGATGGATAGGTTTTAAGAAGTCCTAACACACAACTCAAAACAACCAAGTTCAATCAAACAATCAAATAATCAACAAGCAACTATTCACTTAACAACTTATGAGCTTAACTCATGAGTTAAAGGAAACAACAAGTTTTCTTGAAAATAATAACTTAGTATAGTCATACGTCATAGGTCAATATGATCCATACACTAACATGATATCATTGTTTTTGGTAGGCAATCTAATGTCTCTTGGTTCTCACTTGTAGTCATTAGTGATGTCTAAGTTGAAGTCCTTGGTGAAACTAAATTTGAAATCACTTGAAGATGTTGAAGTCATTAGAGTTGATGAAATCTTTTTCACATGGTGAAGTCTTTGTCCATGGGGTAGGCTTTGTCCATCAAGTTTGAAATAGAAGAGATGTAGAATCAAAACCAAAAAGGTTGAGGAAAGACTTTACAAGATTGTTTGTAAATAAGTTTTGGAACAAATACAACTCCTATTTTTCTAAGGGGTTTTGTCCAATCCTAGGGTTACAAAACCTACAGGCAACACAGTGCTCTGATACCATCTGCTGCATCTCAGGGGTGATGTTGTTGTTGTTTTGGTTGGGGTTGGCACGATGGGGAGGCATCTGTTGGTTTGATAGGGATGAGTAATGATGGATAGGTTTTAAGAAGTCCTAACACACAACTCAAAACAACCAAGTTCAATCAAACAATCAAATAATCAACAAGCAACTATTCACTTAACAACTTATGAGCTTAACTCATGAGTTAAAGGAAACAACAAGTTTTCTTGAAAATAATAACTTAGTATAGTCATACGTCATAGGTCAATATGGTCCATACACTAACATAATATCATTGTTTTTGGTAGGCAATCTAATGTCCCTTGGTTCTCACTTGTAGTCCTTAGTGATGTCTAAGTTGAAGTCCTTGGTGAAACTAAATTTGAAATCACTTGAAGATGTTGAAGTCATTAGAGTTGATGAAATCTTTTGCACATGGTGAAGTCTTTGTCCATGGGGTAGGCTTCGTCCATCAAGTTTGAAATAGAAGAGATGTAGAATCAAAACCAAAAAAGGTTGAGGAAAGAGTTTACAAGATTGTTTGTAAATAAGTTTTGGAACAAATACAACTCCTATTTTTCTAAGGGGTTTTGTCCAATCCTAGGGTTACAAAACCTACAGGCAACACAGTGCTCTGATACCATCTGCTGCATCTCAGGGGTGATGTTGTTGTTGTTTTGGTTGGGGTTGGCACGATGGGGAGGCATCTGTTGGTTTGATAGGGATGAGTAATGATGGATAGGTTTTAAGAAGTCCTAACACACAACTCAAAACAACCAAGTTCAATGAAACAATCAAATAATCAACAAGCAACTATTCACTTAACAAGTTATGAGCTTAACTCATGAGTTAAAGGAAACAACAAGTTTTCTTGAAAATAATAACTTAGTATAGTCATACCTCATAGGTCAATATGATCCATACACTAACATGATATCATTGTTTTTGGTAGGAAATCTAATGTCTCTTGGTTCTCACTTGTAGTCCTTAGTGATGTCTAAGTTGAAGTCCTTGGTGAAACTAAATTTGAAATCACTTGAAGATGTTGAAGTCATTAGAGTTGATGAAATCTTTTGCACATGGTGAAGTCTTTGTCCATGGGGTAGGCTTTGTCCATCAAGTTTGAAATAGAAGAGATGTAGAATCAAAACCAAAAAAGGTTGAGGAAAGAGTTTACAAGATTGTTTGTAAATAAGTTTTGGAACAAATACAACTCCTATTTTTCTAAGGGGTTTTGTCCAATCCTAGGGTTACAAAACCTACAGGCAACACAGTGCTCTGATACCATCTGCTGCATCTCAGGGGTGATGTTGTTGTTGTTTTGGTTGGGGTTGGCACGATGGGGAGGCATCTGTTGGGTTGATAGGGATGAGTAATGATGGATAGGTTTTAAGAAGTCCTAACACACAACTCAAAACAACCAAGTTCAATCAAACAATCAAATAATCAACAAGCAACTATTCACTTAACAACTTATGAGCTTAACTCATGAGTTAAAGGAAACAACAAGTTTTCTTGAAAATAATAACTTAGTATAGTCATACCTCATAGGTCAATATGATCCATACACTAACATGATATCATTGTTTTTGGTAGGCAATCTAATGTCTCTTGGTTCTCACTTGTAGTCCTTAGTGATGTCTAAGTTGAAGTCCTTGGTGAAACTAAATTTGAAATCACTTGAAGATGTTGAAGTCATTAGAGTTGATGAAATGTTTTGCACATGGTGAAGTCTTTGTCCATGGGGTAGGCTTTGTCCATCAAGTTTGAAATAGAAGAAATGTAGAATCAAAACCAAAAAAGGTTGAGGAAAGAGTTTACAAGATTGTTTGTAAATAGGTTTTGGAACAAATACAACTCCTATTTTTCTAAGGGGTTTTGTCCAATCCTAGGGTTACAAATCCTACAGGCAACACAGTGCTCTGATACCATCTGTAAGGTTACCAACCTTTAATAAGGTAGAGATCCCTGTGTTTACAATGCTAGTCCCTGGATCAATAGCTAGCATCCACAGTTAAGATGTAATATCAAGAAACAAAGGTCATAATACAACTTTATAACCAGGAATAAAAATAATTCATTACATCTTACAGAGCTCATTTGGCTATCACATTACAATGCAGTAGAATATCTATAAAGCATGGAGTCCTTCATCTTCAAAGTGCCACAGGCAGTCATGTTGGTTGTAGACTTGTAATCCTAATCAATAAACTTCACTAACATCAAACAAACCTGCAACATAATAAGTTGCAGCCACAAGGGTCAATACATTTGAATTGTATTGGCAAGTTTCACTACTATGTAGAAATAAGTGGATCCTATCATTACATGCATATTTGGCTAAGTAGGGTTTAGGCTCATTTGCAGAAAGCAATATAGTTTTATCCTATCTTTTCAAAATAGTTTTGATATTTTGTCAAATCTTTCTGAACTTCTTGGAAAACTCCAAGTTCTTCAAATCCCTTGTTGTCACCATCAAGTTTTAGTTTGAGAAATTGGAATGTCGAGATCTTCCATAGCTTCAGGCCTTAGTTGCTCAGTATTGTCCATAACCAGGGACACGGCTAAGTACTTAGAATTTTGATCTTCTGCAGCAGTTGTACACTTTACCCACATGACACAATCTCATCTTGATGCCACCAGTGGCCGCTTGATAAGTACTCACCAAGATGGAGTACTGGAAGATTGAGAATGTGAAAAAGCCTTTCCATAGAAGTCCTCCCAATACACAATGCTAGCTTGTTATCCAGGCACGAATGTAGGGTTTCAAGTTCCCTTACACAATTCTAGTTAACCTGAAGATGCCAATGCATGGGTCTTCCACTATGTAGTTGACTAAGCCAGAGCCCATTTAGCATGTGGCTGTACACGGAAGCCACTGTACGAGAATCATGTTCAATCTCTAAGTCCCTGGGTGGTTTTCTTCTATTGCACATACAAAAAGATATGGCCATATAAACATGGTTCCTTTTGTTGCCACCTTGTCCAAAACTTGAGTATCCTTGTCCACCCAGGTGGTTCATTGAGTACTTGTTTTATTATATAAAACATATATGTTTTCAACTCTTCATATAATCATAACATGTATCCCATCCCAAATATATAGCAGGGCTAAGCTTACAACAACTACAATGTTTTCAATAAGGGAGATATAAAGGTATCCTATTAGGATTTAGCATAGCATAAAATATAGTAGTCCTTATCATGCATGTTACAAAATTCACTAAGTGTAATGAAAATAGTAGGACTTGGATGATAGTGTCACTTGCCTTTTAGTAGAGAATGTTGGTTCACTTCTTGATCTTGCAAATATCACACTCTTCTAATTCCACTACAATACAATCAAGCAAACACAAATTCAACTAGCATTCCAACCAATTTATCACACATAAAATAATATAAACAAGGTCATGCATGCAAGCATGAAAAAGATAGTTTTATTTGCAAAAGTGGTTTCTACTAGGCTCTAAACATTATAAAGTTCTAAAGTGGTCATTTACTGAAGTGGTAAAACCATTTGCAAAAGGTTTTATCTATAAACCATTTCTAAATCATATCAATATTTTATGTGGTTGAAAATGCTTTTAGCAAAGAAATAATTTTATATTGTTCATCAAATAAGTTGTTAATTCAAAAAACTTGGTGTTTAGGGTCAGAAGGTTTGAATGAAATCATTTTCCAAAGGTTTTACTGAAAAAATCATTTCTAAAACAAAAACAATATTTTTATTTGACTAGAAATGTGCTAACTCAATTATTTACTCCTTAACTTCACAAAATACATTTTAAATCCATAAGTTGGTTCTTATGGTCAGTAGGTTCAAAAAAACCATTTTGCAAAGATTTCACATTAAAATTATATCTAGAACAATTTTTATATTCAAAATAAGCCTACACATGTTTCTGCAATTTCAACCAATTTTCCAGAAGCAAAACATTAAACAAAGTTCATGGTTGCAAAGTACTTGTTCTGCTGAATCCATTGATATAAAATTTGAAAAATTTGGACGTGTAGAATTAAAGTTATGAATTTTACAAGTTTGCATATCAATGAGATTCTAATTTCTGTTTTAAACTAAACCTTGTCCACGTGGCTGTTTCCTATTGGTCGGTACCTTTTCATTTGGATCAAGCTGTTCTGACCGCAGGATCTCACTTAATCGCACGTCACAGATAACACGTACCCCTTCGGTTAAGTCAATCTATTGCATCCACTTGATCACGATCTAACGGCTCAGATGGGTTTGACCATTGCCTGGCGGCGCTAGCGGCGGCTGGCGGCGGCGCACGCTCGGGCAGGAGGTTTCCGGCGAAGCTAGGAAGCGAGGGAGAGGGGGAAGTGGCTCACCGTGCTCGCAGGGAGATGCTGAAGCTCAACGTGTGGTCGGCTTGGCGAGGGGCGCACCAGAGAGGCGACGATTGCTCGCCGGAGTTGCTGCGAGCGGCAGGTGTCTCTGGTGGTCGTCGAGGGCGAGGCTGCAGGTCGTGCCGAGGCAAAGTAGAGGCATGGTTAGACGCGGGCGAGTGTGGCGTTCACGTGAGCATGATCGAGAGGGCTCGGGGCGGTCTGGCTTACCAGGGAGACTTCGTCGGAGTGTCAGCAGACGGCGGCGGCGTGTTGAGGTTGTCCTTGCCGACCCTCTGGGGCAAGCGCGGCCAAGCTGCTGGTACTGGGAGACGCGTCAAACGATGGGGAACAAGGTTGAGTGCAGTGGGAGGTGAGGGGAGGCTGGACGGCGCCGGAATTGCTCGGAGACGCTCGCCGAAGCAGTGAGTTCGATCTCGCGATTCGCTCAGCCTGGGGGCAGAGAGGGAGGGGAAGGTGAGGGGAAAGGTAGAGGAGGAACGGGCGGTTATGTATGCGTGGTCAGGAGCGAGAATAACACAGCCAATAACTCGTATTGATCGCCAGAGTTTAAAGGCAGAAACGGCGAGGCGACGAGGTCGTGGTGGAGACGATGACGTGCTGGCGTGGGGCCCGTCCGTCAGCGAGAGGCAGAAAGGGGTGATGGGGTCCATTTTTCTGTGTCTGGGTGGGTGCGTTGTTCAGTGAAAACGGTTCACTGCGGGGGAGTTTAGTTGGGCCTGTTAGCTGGGCTGGGTTTGATTCACTTTTTTTATACTGAAGCTTTTTCCTTTTTTTGTTTGAATATTTTGATTTGATTTTTAAACAAACAATTCAAACACCAATTCAAATCAAACCACCACCAAACTTTGTATTGATTTTAATTCTGTTTAACAACACAAATCAAAGTCCAAAACAAATAATTTTTATTTTTTTTAGGATCCATTAATAATTAAATAAATAGACCTTAGTCATTAATTCAAATAGGATTTGATTTATTTTAAAACTCTATTTGAAATCTAAATAATACCAAAATCATTTCAATAGTTTTTATTTGAATAAATAAAACACTTGGAAAACTTATCTAAAATAAAATAACAAGTTTTAATGTTTATTTAAGATGGGAAAGCCTTTACTTTAATAAAATTGGATATTAATAAATCGTCATTATTTTTTTTAAATAAACCTTTACCCTTTTTATCAAATAGAAAATTTTTATTTCAAAAGCTTGGCCAAGATTTAATTTGGCTCTATAAAATAATCCTTATTTATAATTCTACCTTTTCTTTTGAAAACCAAATCTTTTTATTAAAAGATCTAAAAATAGTAATTCCAACTATTAAAACTTTAATGTTTATTTATCTTTTTAAATCCCTTTAGGATTTTATTTGAACAAAATAGGTTTGGATATTTCCAATTGGAATCAAAAAGTTTCTTCTCACCATAAATTTCAACAAATTTTTATTTTGTTTATTTATTTTTCACATTTCAAAATTTGGAAAATTTTGGGATGTGACAGTTTTGTATGTTTCAACATAACACCACGCTTTCATGCATCTTTTAGGGCCACATGCAAGTTCTTGAGGTGTTCCGAGGGCCCCAGATCGAGGTTTGCTATGAAACCCTGGTCTATGTGCCTCGGATCGTCTACCCCCCTAGACATTCTTCTGATGGGGGTAGCCCGTCATAGCTCTGTCTTGTTTTGTTTTTGTTTAGGTCATTGGATGATGTCAAACCAAGTTGGTTCACAAGGTGCGGTAGTATCCTACCCGGTTTCCCCGGAACAGGGGT
Organism: Avena atlantica; assembly: GCA_910589765.1. NCBI lineage: Eukaryota > Viridiplantae > Streptophyta > Magnoliopsida > Poales > Poaceae > Avena > Avena atlantica. The sequence continues at coordinate 44,395,136 of OU342736.1, read as the reverse complement.
GTTTCCCCCTTATATAAGTCCAGAACGTTTGCTTTTAGGTTATAGCGCTTGCATGCGAAGGGGGACACATGCACCCGGTAACTAAGTTTTGTATGCTTCAACATAACACAATACTTTTATGCGTGTGCTAGGGACACATGCAAGTCCTTGAGGTGTTCTGAGGGCCCCGGAGCATGGTTTACTAGGGAACCCTGATCTGTTGGCCTTGGATCGTCTACGCTCCTAGACATTCTTCTGATGGGGGTATACCGGCATATCTCTCTCTTGTTTTATGTTTGTTTAGGTCATATGATGATGTAAAACCATGTTGGTTCACAAGGTGTGGCAGTATTCTACCCGGTTTCACCGGAACGGGGAGTTTCCCCTTTATATAAGTCCAGAACCTTCGCTTTTAGGTTACAGCGCATGCATGCGAAGGGGGACACATGCACCCGGAGACTAGGTTTTGTTTGTTTCAATATAACACCACACTTTCATGAATGTGCTAGGGACAGATGCAAGTTCTTGAGGTGTTCCGAGGGCCCTGGAGCATGGTTTGCTACGGAACCCTGACCTTTGGGCCTCAGATCGTCTACCCCCCTAGACATTATTCTGATGGGGGTATCCTAGCATATCTCTCTCTTGTTTTATGTTTGTTTAGGTCATATGATGATGTAAAACCATATTGGTTCACAGGGTGCGGCAGTATGCTACGCGGTTTCACCGGAACGGGAAGTTTCCCCCTTATATAAGTCCAGAACCTTCGCTTTTAGGTTATAGGGCATGCATGCGAAGCGGGGCACATGCACCCAGAGACTATGTTTTGTATGTTTCAACATAACACCGCACTTTCATGCATGTGCTAGGGCTACATGCAAGTTCTTTAGGTGTTCCGAAGGCCCCGAATCGAGGTTTGCTTCGGAACCCTGATTTGTGGGCCTCGAATCGTTTACCCCCCTATACATTTTTCTAATGGGGGTATCCCGGCATAGAGCTCTCTTGTTTTGTGTTTGTTTAGGGCATAGGCTGATGTAAAACCATGTTGGTTCATAAGGTACATCAGTATCCTACACGGTTTCACCAGAACGAGTAGTTTCCCCCTTATATATGGCCAGAACCTTTGCTTTTAGGTTACCGTGCATGCATGCAAAGGGGGACACATGCACCAGGGGACTATGTTTTGTATGCTTCAACATAACATCGCACTTTCATGCATGTGCTAGCGCGACATTCATGTTTTTGAGGTGTTCCGAGGGCCCTAGAGCACGGTTTGCTACAAAACCCTGATCCGTGGGACTCAGATCGTCTATCCCCCTAGACATTCTTCTGATAGGGGTATCCCGACATAGCACTGTCTTGATTTATGTTTGTTTATGTCATATGGTGATGTAAAACCATGTTGGTTCACAAGGTGCGGAGGTATCCTACCATGTTTCACCGGAACAGGGAGTTTCCCCCTTATATATTCCAAAACATTCACTTTTAGGTTACAGCGCATGCATGCGAAGTGGGACACATGCACCCGGAGACCAGGTTTTGTATGTTTCAACATAACACCACGCTTTCACGCATCTTTTAGGGCCACATGCAAGTTCTTGAGGTGTTCCGAGGGCCCCAGATCAAGCTTTCCTACGGAACCCTGATCTGTGAGCCTCGGATCGTCTACCCCCCGCGACATTCTTCTGATGGGGGTAGCCCGTCATAGCTCTCTCTTGTTTTGTTTTTGTTTAGATCATAGGATGATGTCAAACCAAGTTGGTTCACAAGGTGCGGTAGTATCCTACCCGGTTTCCCCGGAATAGGGTGTTTCCCCCTTATATAAGTCCAGAACGTTTGCTTTTAGGTTATAGCGCTTGCATGCGAAGGGGGACACATGCACCCGGTAACTAAGTTTTGTATGCTTCTGTAAGGTTCCCAACCTTTAATAAGGTAGAGATCCCTGTGTTTACAATGCTAGTCCCTGGATCAATAGCTAGCATCCACAGTTAAGATGTAATATAAAGAAACAAAGGTCATAATACAACTTTATAACTAGGAATAAAATAATTCATTACATCTTACATAGCTCAGGCTATCTCATTACAATGCAGCAGAAATAACTATAGCATGGATTCCTTCATCTTCAAAGTGCCACAGGCAATCATGTTGGTTGTTGACTTGTAATCCTATTCAACACACTTCACTAACATCAAACAAACCTGCAACATAATAAGTTGCAGCCGCAAGGGTCAATACATTTGAATTGTATTGGCAAGTTTCACTATTATGTAGAAGTAAGTGGATCCTATCATTACATGCATATTTGGCTAAGTAGGGTTTAGGATCTTTGCAAAAAGCAGTATAGTTTTGTCCTATCTTTTCAAAATAGTTTTGATCTTTTGAAAATCTTTCTGAACTCCTTGGAAAACTCCAAGTGCTTCTAATATCTTGTTGACAACATCAAGTTTTACTTTGAGAAATTGGAATGTCGAGATCTTCCATAGCTTCAGGCCTTAGTTGCTCAGAGTTGTCCGTAACCGGGGACACGGCTAAGTACTTCGAATTTGATCTTCTGCAGAAGTTGTACAATTTACCCACATGACACAATCTCGTCTTGACGCCACCAGTGGCCGCTGGATAAGTACTCACCAAAATGGAGTACCGGTAGATCGAGAATGTGACAAAGTCTTTCCATAGAAGTCCTCCCAATACACAATGCTAGCTTATCTACTAGGCACCAATATATGGATATATTTCCAATACACAATTCTATTTAACCTGAAGATGCCAATGCATGGGTCTTCCACTATGTAGTTGACTAAGCCAGAGCCCATTTAGCATGTGGCTGTACACGGAAGCTACTGTATGAGAAACATGTTCAATCTCTAAGTCCCTGGGTCATTTCCTTCTAGTGCACATACAAAAAGATAGCCATATAAACATGGTTCCCTTTGTTGCCACCTTGTCCAAAACTTGAGTATCCTCTTTCCACCCAGGTGGTTCATTGAGTACTTTTTTTATTATATAAAACATACATTTTTCCAACACTTCATATAATGACATCATGTATCCCATCCCAAATATATAGCAGGGCTAAGCATACTACAACTACAATGTTTTCACTAAGGAAGATATAAGGATATCCTAATAGGATATAGCATAGCATACAAACCTAGTAGTCCTATCATGCATGCTACAAGAATCCACCGAGTGTAATGAAAATAGTAGGACATGGATGATAGTGTCACTTGCCTTTTTAGTAGAGAATATTGGTTCACTTCTTGATCTTGCAAATATCACACTCTTCAAACTTTACTACAATTCAATCAAGCAAACACATATTCAACTAGCATTCAAACAATTTATAACACATAAAATAGTGGAAACAAGGCAATGCATGCAAGCATGCAAAAGATGGTTTTATTTAGAAAAGTGGTTTCTATTAGGCTCTAAACATTTTAAAGCTCAAAGTGGTCATTTACTAAAGTGGTAAACCATTTGCAAAAGGTTTCATCTCATAAACCAAATATTATGCTAAGGTGATATTTTATGTTGTCGAAAATATCTTAGAAAAGTAGTAACTTTAAATGATTCATAAAATATCTTCTTAAATCTAAAAACTTGGTGTTTAGGGTTAGAAGGTTTGAATCACATCATTTCCCAAAGGTTTTACTTCAAAAATTATTTCTAAACTATAAACAATATTTTTATTTGACTAGCAATGCGCTAATTGAAATATTTATTCCTTAACTTCACAAAATACATTTTTAAATCCATAAGTTGGTTCCTATGGTCAGTAGGTTTAAAACAAACCATTTAGCAAAGATTTCACCTTAAAAATATTTCTAGAACAATTTTTATATTCAAATTAGGCCTACACAAGTTTCTGCAATTTCAACCAATTTTCCAGAAGCAAAACATTAAACAAAGTGCATGGTTGCAAAGTACTTGTCCTGCTGATTCCAGTGATATAAAATTTGTAAAATTTGGACGTGTAGATTAAAAGTTATGAATTTTGCAAGTTTGCATATCTAATAGATTCTAATTTCTGTTTTATATCAAACCTTGTCCACATGTCTTAATCTAACTGGCTGAAAACGGTTTGCGCGGATCGATCAACACTGGCCATAGGATCTCACTTAAAACGCACGGCACAGATGGACGCGTACCCCTTCATCTAAAATCTAATCTTGTTCCTTCGATCTAGATCTGACGGTCTACAGCAGCTCGACCATGGTTTGGCGGCGCTGGCGGCGGCTGACGGCGGCGCGTGCTTGGCCAGTGAGCTTGCCGGCGAACTAGGTCGCGCGGGAGAGGAAGAGGATGCTCACCGTGCTCACAGGAGTGAGGCGAAGCTCAAGGCGTGGTCGGTTCGTTCAGGGGCGCAAAGGAACATAGTGGATTTCTCGCTGGAGCTTGCAGTGGCGTCGGGTTCGTCTGGTTGTCGTCGGAGGCGGGGTTAGATGCATACAGTGCTAGGGATCATGGGAGCATCATCGGGAGGTACTGGGGCAGTCTTTGCTTACCAGGGGGGTCGTCGGAGCGATGGCAGACGTGGCGGCGCTCAGATGGTCGAAGTTGTCGAGTCTCTGGTGAATGCGCGGGCTAACGAGCGGCACTGGGAGATGCACCAGGAGATGGGGAGCAAGCCTGTGGTGGCTAGAGGCAGTGGGGAGGTTGCGGTTCGCCGGAATTCGTCGAAAGGCTTGCCGGAGTCAGTGGCGTTGCCGCGAGCGATTTGGGCAGCCTAGGGGCAGAGAGGGAGTAGTGTCTGGGGGGAAAGAAGGAGGATAGCAAGGCGCTTAAGTGTGCATGGTCACGGTGAAGAATTACTGCGGCGTTGATGCGAATTAATGTGGCGAAATCAAGGCAGAAACGGCGGTGAGCGAGGGGAAACGGCCGGCGCGGGTGGGAGAGAAGGCCTGGCAGGTGGGGTCCGGTTGTCTGCGAGATAGAGGGAGTGGGAGTGGGACCTGCTGGTCAGCGACTACGCGGGTTGATTCCTGGGTGAAAAACGGTTCGCGAGTGGGGTGAGCAGGTGGGCTGCGAGTGGGCTGGACTGGACCTTGGCAGTGGGTTGCTTCGTTTATCTTTTTTTTTATACAGAAAGTTTTCCCTTTTTCTATTTTGAATTTCTGCTTTGATTTTCATTAAAATAATTCAAACTCTATTTCAATTCAAACCACCACCAAACTTTGGGTATATTTTAATTGTGTTTATCAACATATTCCAAAGTCCAAAATAGAACAATTATTTTTAGGGTTTATTATTTTTAAAAAATAAATAAATAGACTTTAGTCTTTATTTCAAATAGGATTTAATATATTTTAAAACTCTATTTGAAATCTAAATAATACCAAAACCTTTTCAGTAGGTTTAATTTGAATAGAATTTCACTTTGAAATATTATTTAAAATACTCTATTAAGTTTTAATGTCCTTTCAAAAATAGGGGTAAAACTTTACTTAAACAAAATTGGATATTAATAAATCCTCATGATTTTATTAAAACAAACCTTTACTCTTTTTATCAAACAAAAATATTTTATTTTAAATGCTTGGCCAAGATTTAATTTGGCTCTTTAAAATAGTCCTCAATTAATATTTCTACCTTTGCTAATAAAATCCATATCTTTTTATTTAAAGATCCAAAAATGGTGATTCCAACTTTTATAACTTTATTTATTATTTGCTTATCTTTTTAAATCCTTTTAGGATTTTATTTGATAAAAATAGGTTTTGATGTTTCCAATTGGAATCAAAAGTTTCTTATCACCCTAAATTTCAACAAATTTTTATTTTGTTTATTAATTTTTCACATTTCAAAATTTGGAAAATTTTGGGATGTGACAGGCTACCACCCTTAAAAGAAATCTCGTCCCGAGATTTGGGAAGGCTAGGGGTTACAAGTTGGCTTCAAGGCAACTAGGGTACTACCACCCTTAAAAGAAAACCTCATAGGGTTACATTGATGGTTCACTTGACTATGGGTTCAACACTTGATATCCAGACAAGGAATCCTTATTTGACTCAACTGAGTTAACTAATTCCTGACATCCACTTCTTATATCGCTTCAAGGTTCCCATCCATGTCAATGTGATCCACATGTCCTTTTTGGGTCACATTGGAGTCATTTCCATTGGAGTTTCTAGCATCCTTTTTCTTTTTCTTCTCAGGACAGTCTAATGCATAGTGTCCAAGTTACTTACAGTTATAGCACTGCAACTGGCTAATGTCTTTCTTCCTGGAATTGCCATGTTGGTTCTGACCAAGGTCATCTCCATTGTCAGTATCATTTCCATTATTATCACTTCCATTGTTGTTGTGGTGATATTGATGTGGTTCAGAATCTTCATTGCTCTTTTTGAATGAAAGCTTCTTTTGTGATGATCCTGAGTGATACTTGAGTTTATGCTTCCTCTTTTTGTTCTCAACTTGATTCATCTTGTTTTCCAAGATGGTGGCTTTGTCACAGAGTGATTGATAAGTTGGGACATAGGCAATAGACAGCTACAGGTTCAACTCGTCATTAAGTCCTTCGAGGAATTTATCTTTCCTCTTAGCATCTGTATCAACTTCATCCGGTGCATAGCGTGCCAGATTGTTGAACTCCTTAATGTACTCAGCCACACTGAGGTGACGCTGTTTCAGATTGTGGAACTCCTTTTTCTTCAAGTTCATCACTCCGGATGAGATGTGAGCTGTACGGAAACCATCCTCAAAAATAGTCCAAGTCACATCCTCAAGGGGAGTGGTGATCTGAAAGTTGTCCCACCATGTTGCTGCTGGTCCTTCAAGCAGATGTGATGCAAACCAAACTTTTTCTTCGTCGGTGCAGCCAACAGTTACTAAGTCCTTATTCACCGAACATAACCAATCATTAGCTACCATTGGGTCAGTTGTTCCAAAGAACCTTGCAGGTCTTAGTTTCAAAAACCTGGTGAGCATATCATGTGCTGGAGGATTATTCTGATTGTTGTTGTTGTTGTTGTTGTTCTGATTATGATTCTGATTTTGCATAAACTGTGTCATCATCTGCATCAGTTGAGCTTGAGATGTCATTATCTGCTGCATCTCAGGAGTGAGGTTGTTTTTGTTGTTTTGGTTGGGGTTGTCACGATGAGGAGGCATCTGTTGGTTTAATAGGGATAAGTAATGATAGATAGATCTAAAGAAGTTCTAACACACAACCCCAAAACAATCAAGTTCAATCAAACAATCAACAAGCAACTATTTACTTCACAACTTATGAGCTTAACTCATGAGTTGAAGGAAACAACAAGTTTTCATGAAACAATCAACCTAGTATAATCATACCTCATAGGTCAGTGTGATCCATACACTATCAGGATATCAATGTCTTAGATAGTTGGTAGGCAATCTATTGTCTTTTGGTCCTTATTTGTGGTCCTTAGTGATGTCTAAGTTGAAGTCCTTGGTGAAACTAAAGTTGAAGTCATTGGTCATGGTAGAGGCTTTGTCCATCAAGTTGAAAAAGAAGAGATGTAGAATCAAAACCAAAAAGGTTGAGGAAAGAGTTTACAAGATTGTTTGTAAATAAGTTTTGAAAAAAATCTACTCCTATTTTTCTAAGGGGTTTTGTCCAATCCTAGGGCTACAATCCTACAGGCAACACAGTGCTCTGATACCATCTATAAGGTTCCCAACCTTTAATAAGGTAGATATCCCTGTGTTTACAATGCTAGTCCCTGGATCAATAGCTAGCATCCACAGTTAAGATGTAATATCAAGAAACAAAGGTCATAATAAAACTTTATAACCAGGAATAAAATAATTCATTACATCTTACATAGCTCATTTGTGTCAACACCCGGATTTTTCAATCCTAGATGCCTGTTATGCCATACATCGCAATCCTAGGATTACCATTTTTGCGAGACATAACAGAATTGGATACCATAGTACATCATCCATTACAAACGATACATAAGTTCTTACACAAATAGGGATCTCATGATCCAGTTCTTAATACAACATCAAGCAGCGGAATACGTAATAATAAAGGTAGCGTAGGCGAAGATCCATCTTCGGGGTCACAGGCAATGCTGACGATGGGAGATGATCCTAGTTGTCGTAACCTTCCTGGGGTCCATCTTCCAGGTACTCCTCTTCATAGTCTGGCCATGGGAATAGCCAGGGACAAAGCCATGAGTACTCTTTAAGTACTCGCAAGCTAATACTAACAGGTAAAGGTGTTTTTGGATGATAGGACACTAGGCTCTACGGTTATTTTGCAAAAGCCAGGTTTATCTCTACTAAGTTCCAAATCTAGTCACAATTTTATAACTCCTAGGTGGGATGTTGTAACTCATGTCACAACTCTGTTGTGGTCAAGTCAAAGTCTTAATTCATTTCACAAATCATTTTGAAAAGTCTGACGGGGGAACAGTATGGCCACTCCAACTGTCCATAACCGTAGACGCGGCTATTCGAATAGTTTGATACTCTGCAGAGATTGTACACTTTCACCACAACATTCGATACATCCGTCAGGAACAAATCCTGAATTCACCATACTCAGTATGCGGATAATCAATCCTAACCTTTCAATTACACACCCTAGTATAAGCACCTCTCCTGTGAGTTTGGCCTCCCAACCATGACCAACTATCATCTTGGGTACTGCACAGGTGGACAATCTTCACAAGGTAGCCTCAGCTCAGACCTTGGCCATGAGGGAACTAATACTAAGGTACATAAGTTTCCAGTCAAGCCCTACCCAATATTCGGGTATTGTGGTTGTACGATAAAATTGGAATGGTATCGCATCCAGACAACCATCAGTTTTATAAAGGGATAAGGCTCATGCCTCAACATTTTCATCACCAAAATCATCAAGTGTTCGGAAACACTTGTCCAAAACATTTTAATAGAATGATCCATCATTCCAAGGTTTTCATAACCATTTTTCCACCAAGTAAACTCATCTAAAGGTGATCAAGTTTTATGCTTAGAAGTAGCATCTACAGGCTAGGGTACTAATGAGGGGTGGTAAACTAGTGGAGTTTCAACTAAGTACAACATTATATCTTAGGATGATATCAAGGTTTCTAACTTAGGCCAAATTTTATGCTCTTTATGCAACCTTCAGAATCTTTCTAGTATCTACAAGTCAGTTAGGTCAACTCTAGGTTAAAGCTTTGATAAAGAAATAAAGTAAGAAACTTGCAAATAAAACTAGGATTGGTTTATCAAGTGGGTATGATCACATATGCTTAAGGCATATAGTAGACATAGTAACAAGCAAGTATTTGCTTGCACAAAATCAGTATAAGATTGCTAAATTGCATGTGTTAGCTTGCATAGGTCAACTTGATTAGTAAGTCTTGCTAAAGTAGAGTGTCTTGCAAGTTTTAGCTTGCCTTGTGCAGAGCAGTGGTTGAAGTTCTCCTCGGCTTCTTCTTCGTAGTATCCTCCTTCCTCCTCGTATCCTTGGTCGGTACTAGCGTCTATGAATAAATACAAGGTACACAATCACCAAACAATACTTAACTACTTGCAATCATCACACACAAGGTTCCTATAGATGATCTAGCATCATCTCTAACATTGCAAGGTTAAGGCTTGATTTAATTCCTTTTATTTTTAGAAAAGTAATTTCTACTCATTGAAAAACTACTTAAGATTTAATATTCTCCAAACCAAACATGGGATCATGTTGACACATGTCATCACCACATATTGTAGTCCAAGGGAATGTGATTTAAAGTGGTGTCACAATTTAATAAGGTTTTACCCTTTTATTTTAATTAATTAAAGTGGCTAGAAATGCTTATGTAGCATTCTTTTATTACTTGAACATTCTTCCTGCAAGTAAACCTATATATTTTTATATATTCTGAAAGGCATGGTTAAATGTGATTTTTGAGAGTTGGAAACAACTCAAAAGCTATTATGGTTTAAATTTGAAAAATGTTTGAATGCAGAAAAGCTTCTGCCTTGTTATTTTTATCATGGGTCATCTGTAGATCCAAATGACTTGAATCCACCGGTCCTGGATTCAGCATTCACAGACCTTTCCAACAAAATTGGTTTCATTCAATTTGGTGCATTGAATCGATCTGGGTTGAGTTTTGAAGTTGGGTACATAAGTGAGTTTGAAATAAAATAGAAAAGTTTTAATTCAAATCACTGGGCTGCGCGGGAGAAGTTAACGAGCCGGCCTGCTAGGCACAGTGCTCCCGCGGGCTGCTTAAGTGGGTGTCCCCACTCGTCAGTGACACGGGGCTGGGCGAAGCGGTATGGGCAACGTGGGTCGTTCGATCTGATTCTAATCCAATGGCTGGGAGTCATCGTCGACGCGAGACAATGCCGGCGAGAACGAAACCTAGAGCGGACAGTGGGGGGTGCTGGGGACTCACCGGGGTGCTGGCGAGGGTCGGCAGGGCGGGCGAACGACGAAGTCGATGACGGCGAACTTAGGGGTGGTCGCAACAGCTCTTGGGGTGGACGAAATTGATGTCTCCCTTCTTCTCCAGAGGCGTCGGGCTCCGGTGAAATTCCGGCGGGGTGGTGCTCGCCTTGCTCTGAGAACGGTGTGGCACGATCAGTGAGGAGAGGGGAGTGAGATGGTGTGAAGAAATCGAGCGGGGGTGGCCTCTATTTATAGTCGAGCGAGGGGACCGACGGGTCGCATGGTGAGCTCGTCGGGGGCGGTGTTACAGGCGGCTACTGGCATGGGCGACGGTAGGGGATGGTGTGGTGTCTCCTGGCGATGCTCAACGACATGGTTTCGAGGCATGGGGCGGTGCGGCTTGGTCTGGAACATGCGACGCTATGCGCGGCAGAGGCGGGGTCTTTGACGGCGAGCGGTGGCTGTGCGGCACGGGGCGGCGAACGGGGATGTCTGGCGGTCTCCTGGGTCGGTGGTGATCGTGTGTGCACGCGATGAGGGCGGCGCGCGGTCTGTGGGCGCTGGTCGAGGGTGGAGCTCTGGCGCACGCTCGGCATGGTCACTGGCAAGGTTTGGCATGGTCCGTGCGTGTGGTCCAGGTCTTGGTAACGCTCGCGGCTGGGACAGTGAGTGGCGGTGGACGGTGGGCTGCCTCCCAGACATGCTGGCTAGTCTTGCTGCTGCTCCTAGCTTGTTGTCGACTATGGGGTGGCAAGGGTGTGCTCGGCTGTTCACCATTGATGGCAATGGCAAGCTCATAGTGGTGCTAGTGGTTAGTTAATCTTCCTAGATGATCTACCGAGCTGGTTGTGAGCTAAATGGGGAACCAGTTAGGCAAGAATCACTGGTCACAATAGTGTTTGATGTTTGTTTGATTTGTGTCTGTAACCTGTTTGATGAAATGGCCGCATGAAATCAAGTTTTTAATTTTGAAAAGATTTTTGGTGGGTTTGCTAGATTGGTGCTGATGAGTCTGCAGATGCTTGGGTTTTGAAAGTTGAGCTTGTTTGAGTGGTTTTTGAAAAAGTGGGATCTTCCCATATGATACAGATTCAGTTTTGAATTGCCATTTAAACTATGCATTTGAAAGTTTCTGGATGATCACAAGGTGGGCCTTGATACTTTGTTATGAGTAAAATCAAGGGGTGCAAAGATCCAGAAAAGTTTCCATTAGGTTCTGAAAGTTTGAGACAGCCAAAGTAGGCATGAGAGTTAAATTGGTCAAAATGACCATTCCCTTAATATATTTGTTTTGATTTACTTGTCTTTAGGAAAAGTGTGGGAAATGTTTTAGATGATGTTTATTTCATCTAAGAAACATTTTACAAGTAATGAAACAAACAAACAAACAAGGTGGTTCAAAAGAATTTCAAATTAAATGCATACACATATGCATGCCTTCATGATTTTAATTAGCAAAGTTTTTGTTAACCCTAATTTTGATGATTAGAAAATGGATGATCCAAGTTTAGTATTTTTGGGATGTTACAAACCTTCCCCCCTTAAACAAAATCTCGTCCCGAGATTTGAAAAAGGACGAAAAGATTACCTAGGATTTGAAGAGATCGGGAAACTCCGTCCTGATGTGATCTTCGCGTTCCCAGGTAGCTTCCTCTTCTGTGTGGTTGCTCCACTGAATCTTGAGAAACTTGATGCTTCGGGTTCGGGTAGTTCGAAAAGCTTCTTCCAAAATGCGTATGGGTACTTTGGGATAGGTCAGGTCATCGTTGATCTCTATGGTCCAGCGGTCGATATTCTTTAACACTTCGGTCTTCTTGGGGACTTCGAGACACTTCCGAAGTAACAAGATATGGAACACATTGTGCACGGCTGACATCTCTTCGGGTAGTTCCAATTGATACGATACTTCTCCTCGACGGTTCAGAATCTTGAAAGGTCCGATATATCTGGGGGCTAACTTTCCTTTGAGTTGGAAACGCTGCATTCCCTTCAATGGCGACACTTTCAGATAAACAAAATCTCCTATGTTGAAGGCGAGGCGTCTCTTGTCGGCGTAACTCTTCTGTCGGGATTGGGCGGTCTTGAGGTGCTCATGAATCTTGTGAACCTTCTCTTCTGCTTCTCATAGGATATCGGGTCCAAAAATCTGACTCTCTCCGACTTCCGACCAGTTCAAAGGGGTGCGACACTTTCTTCCGTACATGAATTCAAATGGGGCCATTTGCAAACTGGCTTGATAACTATATTTGCAGGAAAATTCTGCAAACGGCAGACAGTCTTCCCACTTGGATCCATATTCTAACACACATGCTCTCAGCATATCCTCGAGTATTTGATTTACTCGCTCCGTTTGTCCATCAGTCTGAGGGTGATACGCGGTACTGAAATCTAGGCGGGTTCCTAAACCTTCTTGAACTTTCTTCCAGAATCTCAAGGTAAACTGAGTTCCTCAATCCGATACTATGTTCCTACGGACTCCGTGCAAACTAACTATTCTAGCGATGTATAACTCAGCTAGTTTCGAACTATGATATGTGGTTTTGACGGGTAAGAAATGGGCGACTTTGGACAATCTGTCCACTATGACCTAGATAGAGTCATTTCCCCTACTAGAAGTAGGTAGTCTAGTGATAAAGTCCATTCCTACAGAATCCCATTTCCATTCCGGAATCTGCAAAGGTTGCAACAATCCAGTGGGTCTTTGATGTCCTGCCTTGACTCGCTGAGATATATCACACTTGGCGATATAGCTTCCGATTTCTCTCTTCATCTTATGCCACCAAAATTGCTCTCTTAAATCTTGATACATCTTAGTTCCTCCGGGATGGATAGAATAAAGAGTATCATGAGCCTCCTTCAAGATAACTTCTTTCAACTCCGAATCTGCTGGTACACAAAGGCGTCCTTTGTACCACAACACTCCTTCTTCATCCTCGGTGAATCCGGATACTTTGCCTGTACCGATACGACGCTTGATTCCGCCGATACTAGCATTTTCCTTTTGTGCCTCCTTAATCTGACTGATCAAAGTGGGCTGGAGTTCTATGCTAGCCAAAAATCCTTCACTTACTAATTCTATTCGAAAATCTTCCATCTCTTTGTGCAAACTTGGTTGCTCCTTTAAAATCATGGATTTCAAGCGGCACGGCAATCTGCTAAGGGCATCGGCTACTATGTTGGCTTTACCAGGGTGATAGTGAATGTCCAGGTCATAATCCTTGATTAGCTCAATCCATCTTCTCTGCCTCATATTCAGCTCCTTCTGAGTGAATATATACTTCAGGCTCTTGTGATCCCAATAAATCTCACAACGGTTTCCCATCAGGTAATGTCTCCATGTTTTCAGGGCTAGAACTACGGCTGCGAGTTCGAGGTCATGGGTTGGGTAATTTTGCTCATGTTGCTTCAATTGTCGCGATAGATAAGATATAACTTTGCCTTCTTGCATTAGCACACATCCGAGACCAATCTTGGATGCATCACAATACACATCGAAGGGCTTCGTGATATCCGGCATGATCAAGATTGGGGCTGAAATCAATCTCCTTTTGAGTTCTTGAAAACTCGGTTCACATTTGTCGGTCAATTCAAACTTCTTGTCCTTCTTCAGCAATTGGGTCATGGGTCTATCGATACTCGAGAATCCTTCTACGAATTTGCGGTAATATCCCGCCAATCCGAGAAAAGCACGAACTTGGGTTTGAGTGGTTGGGGCTTGCCAATCTTCTAGGTCTTTCACCTTGGCAGGGTCAACGGCAATTCCTCCGGCTAATACCATGTGACCGAGGAATCCTACCTCCTGTAACCAGAATTCACATTTGCTAAACTTTGCATACAACTGATGCTCTCTAAGGGTTCCAAGAATGGTCCTTAGGTGTAGCCCATGTTCTTCTTCTGATTTGGAATAAATCAGAATGTCATCGATGAAAACAACGACAAACTTATCCAGGAAGTCCATAAAAATCTTATTCATGAGATTCATGAAATAAGCGGGGGCATTGGTTAATCCGAAAGACATGACTGTATACTCATACAATCCATATCTGGTGGTAAAGGCAGTCTTTGGAATATCCTCTGCACGAATTTTGAGTTGATGATAACCAGTTCTAAGATCAATCTTAGAAAACACTTTGGCACCGGTCAACTGATCAAACAAATCTTCTATCTTGGGCAAGGGGTACTTGTTCTTGATGGTGACATCATTCAACTTCCGATAATCCGTACACAAACGGTTACCTCCATCCTTCTTGTCCACAAACAAGACAGGTGATCTCCATGGTGACGCACTTGGTTGAATCAATCCAATTTCCAGCATGGAATCCAGTTGCTTCTTTAGTTCTGCTAGCTCCGACGGGTTCATACTATAGGGTCTCTGGGCTATGTGTCCAGTTCCGGGGATTAGTTCAATGATAAACTCGATATCCCGATCTGGGGACATACCGGGCAAAACATCTGGAAATACATCGGGGTATTCACATACTATCCGGACTTGGTCAATGGTAGGTTGGTCTATACTCTTGTTGCATTTGAATTGGCGAGGTAAGGTTTCAGATATATGTTCGATTGATATTCCGGCTGTACTGGTCATGGTGATGGCTTTCTTGGCACAGTCAATCAATCCTTTATGTTTGGACATCCAATCCATTCCTAGTACTACTTCCAAACCTTTAGTTCCAAGTACTATCAGATTTGCATAAAAATCTATGCCATGGATTCGGATAGGGACGGCTTTGCAAATTTTCCTAGCCTTGGTGGTTGATCCGGGAATTTGAACAATCATAACATGCTTCAGTTTGGTTGGTTGAATTTTACTAGTGCATGCAAATTCTTCGGTGACAAATGAATGCGATGCACCAGAATCAAACAACACTCTTGCAAGTACTGAATTAACAGAAAACATACCCAGCACGACGTCTGGCGCTTCCTGAGCTTCTTCAGCATGCATGAGAAAAAGACGGCCATTGCGGTTGAGTGAATTCCCTGAGGCAAATCTTCTCCCTGGCTGAACACGACGCTGCTGCTGAGCTGGGACATTGGCATTGGGGGCTGTAGCATTCTTCTTGTTGGGGCACTCGTTGGAATAGTGGCCTTTATTTCCATAGTCATAACAAGTCACTTGCCACTTGTCCTTGGCTACGATAGGCACAGCATTGCTTCCAGTCCTCGGGGCAGTGTTGGTGTTGGCGGTAGCATTGTTGGTGTTGAATTTGGGTGGGGCACGGGTGAAATTGCTAGAGTTGCCGGGGTTGTTGTGATTTCCTCCGGGTCTAGGGTTTCCACGGTTGGGATAGGTCGGACGGTTCATCGGGGGTCTGTTGGTTCTTGGGGCAAATCCTGGAGATGGGTTGGGGCGATACTTTGGGGTTTGATGGGTTCCTGGCTGATGCATCATACGACGCTTGCGGTTCTCATTGGCTTTGTTGATCTTTCCTTCCATCTGGATAGCAGAGTCGACAAGAGCTTCAATATCCGCAAAGGGGATATTGACTAACACCTTCTGCATCTCATCATGCAGACCATTCAGGAACCTCTCCATCTTCTTGGCTTCCGTGTCTATCTCGTCCGTGGCATACCTAGCTAATGACAAAAATTTGTCACGGTATTCCACTACAGTCATCCTTCCTTGCTTTAGCTCTCTGAACTCGTCTCTCATTCTCTTGATCAAACCCGGTGTCACATGGGTTCTGCTAAACTTGACTTTGAATTCCTCCCAGGTCATCATCTGGCCTCCGGTCATTGCACGAACACTGTTCCACCATGCCCTGGCATCTCCGGCTAGATAATGGGTGGCGAACAGGACTTTCTCGTTGGCTTCCACTCCGGCGACTTCTAGGTTATTTTCCATGGTTTGCAGCCAATCATCGGCGTCTAGGGGTTCTTCTGACTTAGTGAAAATAGGTGGGTTGGTATTCTGGAAATTCTTGAGCTTAGATCCATGGTTGTCCTGATTTCCATGGCCTTGGTTGTTGTGGGATAGCTGGGCTATCTGTTTCAAAGTGGCTAGGTTGGCTTGACATTCCGCTCTTTTAGCTTCGTGGTCAGAGGTCAACATTTGCAGGATCTGCAACATCGGGTCCGGGGCTGAACCACTTCCTCCACGTGGCATCTGAAGATTTAGATAAATCATGAGAAAAGAGGGAAATTTCTAAGGTTTCGGTGATTTTGAAAAGTTTTAAAGGTTTGACTCAGATTTTTCTAGCAACTTGCTTTTTCATTCATTCATTCATAGCACACAGTACAACACACACCACAACAAAGAAAAACAGATGGTTTTAAGAACCATTCTGAGAACTACGATACAGTGGGACCGAATACTACTCACTACGTTTGGGCACTAGCGTAGTTGTTAGTTTTACTAAAAGTGATCTAGGGTGCAAAATTTGATATAAGCTTTGAAATAAATTTGGAGTAGCGTGAATTTTTATGAAAGAGTCCAAGAGGTAAGAATAAGAATAAGTTTTTGTAAATATTTGTTTTCTTTGGTTTTGAAACTAGGTTTTTGATTTAAACGTCCAGCCTAACTAGGGTCTCCTAAGGTCAGCATGGCTCTGATACCAACTTGTCAACACCCGGATTTTTCAATCCTAGATGCCTGTTATGCCATACATCGCAATCCCAGGATTACCATTTTTGCGAGACATAACAGAATTGGATACCATAGTACATCATCCATTACAAACGATACATAAGTTCTTACACAAATAGGGATCTCATGATCCAGTTCTTCATACAACATCAAGCAGCGGAATATGTAATAATAACGGTAGCATAGGCGAAGCTCCATCTTTGGGGTCATAGGCAATGCTGACGATGGGAGATGATCCTAGTTGTCGTAACCTTCCTGGGGTCCATCTTCCAGGTACTCCTCTTCATAGTCTGGCCATGGGAATAGCCAGGGACAAAGCCATGAGTAGTCTTTAAGTACTTGGAAGCTAATACTAACAGGTAAAGGGGTTTTTGGATAATAGGACACTAGGCTCTAGGGTTGTTTTGCAAAAGCCAGGTTTATCTCTACTAAGTTCCAAAGCTAGTCACAATTTTATAACTCCTAGGTGGGATCTTGTAACTCATGTCACAACTCTGTTGTGGTCAAGTCAAAGTCTCAATTCATTTCACAAATCATTTTGAAAAGTCTGACGGGGGAACAGTATGGCCACTCCAACTGTCCATAACTGCGAACGCGGCTATTCGAATAGTTTGACACTCTACAGAGATTGTACACTTTCACCACAACATTCGATACATCCGTCAGAAACAAATCCTGAATTCACCATACTCAGTATGCGGATAATCAATCCTAACCTTTCAATTACATGCCCTAGTATAAGCACCTCTCCTATGAGTTTGGCCTCCCAACCATGACCAACTGTCATCTTGGGTACTGCACAGGTGGACAATCTTCACAAGGTAGCCTCAGCTTAGACCTTGGCCGTGAGGGAACTAATACTAAGGTACATAAGTTTCTAGTCAAGCCCTACCCAATATTCGGGTATTGTGGTTGCACGATAAAATTGGAATGGTATCGCATCCAGACAACCATCAGTTTTATAAAGGGCTAAGGCTCATGCCTCAACATTTTCATCACCAATCATCAAGTGTTCGGAAACATATGCCCAAAACATTTCAATAGAATGATCCATCATTCCATGGTTTTCATAACAATTTTTCCACCAAGTAAACCCATCTAAACTTGATCAAGTTTTATGCTTAGCACTAGCATCTACAGGTGGGGGTAGTACTAATGAGGGGTGGTAAACTAATGGAGTTTCAACTAAGTACAACATTATATCTTAGGATGATATCAAGGTTTCTAACTTTGGCCAAATTTTACGCTCTTTATGCAACCTTCAGAATCTTTCTAGTATCTACAAGTCAGTTAGGTCAACTCTAGGTTAAAGCTAAGATAAAGAAATAAAGTAAGAAGCTTTCAAATAAAACTAGGATTGGTTTATCAAGTGGGTATGATCACATATGCTTAAGGCATATAGTAGGCATAGTAACAAGAAAGAATTTGCTTGCACAAAATCAGTATAAGCTTGCTAAATTGCATGTCTTAGCTTGCATAGGTCAACTTGATTAGTAATGCTTGCTAAAGTAGAGTGTATTGCAAGTTTTAGCTTGCCTTATGCAGAGCAGTGGTTGAAGTTCTCCTCGGCTTCTTCTTCGTAGTATCCTCCTTCCTCCTCGTATCCTTGGTCGGTACTAGCGTCTATGAATAAATACAAGGTACACAATCACCAAACAATACTTAACTACTTGCAATCATCACACGCAAGGGTCCTATAGATGATCTAGCATCATCTCTAACGTTGCAAGGTTAAGGCTTGATTTAATTCCTTTTATTTTTAGAAAAGTAATTTCTACTCATTGAAAAACTACTTAAGGTTTAATATTCTCCAAACCAAACATGGGATCATGTTGACACATGTCATCACCACATATTGTAGTCCAAGGGAATGTGATTTAAAGTGGTGTCACAATTTAATAAGGTTTTACCCTTTTATTTTAATTAATTAAAGTGGTTAGAAATGCTTATGTAGCATTCTTTTATTACTTGAACATTCTTCCTGCAAGTAAACCTATATATTTTTATATATTCTGAAAGGCATGGTTAAATGTGATTTTTGAGAGTTGGAAACAACTCAAAAGCTATTATGGTTTAAATTTGAAAAATGTTTGAATGCAGAAAAGCTTATGCCTTGTTATTTTTATCATGGGTGATATATAGATCCAAATGACTTGAATCCAACGGTCTTGGATTCAGCATTCACAGACCTTTCCAACAAAATTGGTTTCATTCAATTTGGTGCATTGAGTTGATCTGGGTTGATTTTTGAAGTTGGGTACACAAGTGAGTTTGAAATAAAATAGAAAAGTTTTAATTCAAATCACTGGGCTGCGCGGGAAAAGTTAACGGGCCGGCCTGCTAGGCGCAATGCTCCCGCGGGATGCTTAAGTGGGTGTCCCCAGTCGTCAGTGACACGGGGCTGGGCGAAGCGGTATGGGGCAACGTGGGTCGTTCGATCTGATTCTAATCCAACGGCTGGGAGTCATCGTCGACGCGAGACAACGCCGGCGAGAATTAAACCTAGCGCGGCCAGTCGGGGGTGCTGGGGACTCACCGGAGTGCTGGCAAGGGTCGGCGAGGCGGGCGAACGACGAAGTCGACGACAGCGAACTCAGGGGTGGTCGCGGCAGCTCCTGGGTTGGACGAAATCGATGGCTCCCTTCTTCTCCAGAGGCAGCGGGGTCCGGTGAAATTCCGGCTGGGTGGTGCTCGCCTTTCTCTGAGAACGGTGTGGCACGATCAGTGAGGAGAGGGGAGTGAGATGGTGTGAAGAAATCGAGCAGGGGTGGCCTCTATTTATAGTCGAGCGAGGGGACCGACGGGGCGCACGGTGAGATCGTCGGGGCCGGTGTTACAGGCGTCTACTGGCATGGGCGACGGTAGGGGACGGTGTGGTGTCTCCTGCCAATGCTCAACGATATGGTTTCGAGGCATGGGGCGGTGCGCCTTGGTCTGGAACATGCGACGCTCTGCGCGGCAGAGGCGGCGTCTTTGACGGCGAGCGGTGGCTGTGCGGCACGGGGCGGCGAACGGGGATGTCTGGCGGTCTCCTGGGTCAGTGGTGATCGTGTGTGCACACGGTGAGGGCGGAGCATGGTCTGTGGGCACTAGTCGAGGGTGGCGCTCTGGCGCACGCTCGACATGGTCGCTGGCAAGGTTGGCATTGTCCGTGCGTGTGGTCCAGGGCTTGGCAACGCTGGCGGCTGGGACAATGAGTGGCGGTGGACGGCGGGCTGCCTCCCAGACATGCTGGCTAGGCTTGCTGCTGCTCCTAGCTTGTTGTCGACTATGGGGTGGCAAGGGTGTGCTCGTCTGTTCACCATTGATGGCAATGGCAAGCTCACAGTGGTGCTAGTGGTTAGTTAATCTTCCTAGATGATCTACTGAGCTGGTTGTGAGCTAAATGGGGAACCAGTTAGGCAAGAATCACTGCTCACAATAGTGTTTGATGTTTGTTTGATTTGTGTCTGCAACATATTTGATGAAATGGCCGCATGAAATCAAGTTTTAAATTTTGAAAAGATTTTTGGTGGGTTTGCTAGATTGGTGCTGGTGAGTCTGCAGATTCTTGGGTTTTGAAAGTTGAGCTTGTTTGAGTGGTTTTTGAAAAAGTGGGATCTTCCCATATGATACAGATTCAATTTTGAATTGCTATTTAAACTATGCATTTGAAAGTTTCTCGATGATCACAAGGTGGGCCTTGATACTTTGTTATGAGTACAATCAAGGGGTGCAAAGATACAGAAAAGTTTCCATTAGGTTCTGAAAGTTTGAGACAGCCAAAGTAGGCATGAGAGTTAAATTGGTCAAAATGACCATTCCCTTAATATATTTGTTTTGATTTACTTGTCTTTAGGAAAAGTGTGGGAAATGTTTTAGATGATGTTTATTTCATCTAAGAAACATTTTACAACTAATGAAACGAGCAAACAAGGTGGTTCAAAAGAATTTCAAATTAAATGCATACACATATGCATGCCTTCATGATTTTAGTTAGCAAATTTTTTGTTAACCCTAATTTTGATGATTAGAAAATGGATGATCCAAGTTTAGTATTTTTGGGATGTTACAATTTGGCTATCTCATTACAATGCAGCAGAAATAATTATAGCATGGGGTCCTTCATCTTCAAAGTGCCACAGGCAATAATGTTGGTTGTAGACTTGTAATCCTATTCAACACACTTCACTAACATCAAACAAACATGCAACATAATAAGTTGCAGCCACAAGGGTCAATACATTTGAATTGTATTGGCAAGTTTCACTATTATGTAGAAGTAAGTGGATCCTATCATTACATGCATATTTGGCTAAGTAGGGTTTAGGCTCTTTGCAGAAAGCAGTATAGTTTTGTCCTATATTTTCAAAATAGTTTTGATCTTTTGAAAATCTTTCTGAACTCCTTGGAAAACTCCAAGTGCTTCTAATCCCTTGTTGACACCATCAAGTTTTACTTTGAGAAATAGGAATGTCGAGATCTTCCATAGCTTCAGGCCTTAGTTGCTCAGAGTTGTCCGTAACCGGGGACACGGCTAAGTACTTAGAATTTGATCTTATGCAGAAGTTGTACACTTTACCCACATGACACAATCTCGTCTTGACACCACTAGTGGCCGATAGATAAGTACTCACCAAAATGGAGTACCGGCAGATCGAGAATGTGACAAAGTCTTTCCATAGAAGTCCTCCCAATACACAATGCTAGCTTGTCTACCAGGCACCAAAGTATGGATATATTTCCAATACACAATTCTAGTTAACCTGAAGATGCCAATGCATGGGTCTTCCACTATGTAGTTGACTAAGCCAGATCCCATTTAGCATGTGGTTGTACACGAAAGCCACTATACGTGAAACATGTTCAATCTCTAAGTCCCTGGGTGGTTTCCTTCTAGTGCACATACAAAAATATAGCCATATAAACATGGTTCCCTTTGTTGCCACCTTGTCCAAAACTTGAATATCCTCTTTCCACCCAGGTGGTTCATTGAGTACTTGTTTTATTATATAAAACATACATTTTTCCAACACTTCATATAATCACATCATGTATCCCATCCCAAATATATAGTAGGGCTAAGCATACTACCACTAGTAGAAAACATGCCATCCGTTCGCGCCCCCTCGGAGCATTAGTCCCGGTTGCGCCACCAACCGGGACTAATGCTGGCACACGTCCCGGTTGGAGCGGGCACGGGGCCAGGGGGCATGCGTCCCGGTTGATAAGGGGGAATACGTCCCGGTTGGAGCAACCAACCGGGACTAAAGGTTTGGCCACAGCCACGTGGCGTGGCACACACCTTTAGTCCCGGTTGGTGGCTCCAACCGGGACGTATTCTCCTGCCCTCTATAAATGCAACGCCCCAGCCCCCTCTGCCTCCACTCTGTTTTTTCGAATGGTGGAAGGTGTGAGGGGTGTGCTAGTTTTTTCTCTTCTATTCATGCATTTAAGGTGTTTGATGAAATGTTTGAGTGAAAAATCCCGTTGAATTTCTCATAGAACAAAAATATAGAAGGTGTCCGAGACGCACTTGAGCTTTCTCCTCTTTATTTCCCTCGATCGAGGTTAGCAATCTTATCTTTTCTAGGTCATTGATACAATTCATGTGTCGGTGTGAATTGGTTATTTCACTATTTATGATGTCCTGTTTTTTGATAAACTTACTTATATGATGCAGATGAACGGTCGGGAATGGATGTACGGTGACCGGCGCGTAGCCGGGTATATCAAAGGCGTGGATAAATTTATCGATGTGGCTACGGCAAACAAAGATAATGGATTTATAAGTTGTCCATGTGTTCAATGTCGGAACAAAAATGAGTACTCTTCCTCGAAAATCATTCGCGGCCACCTGATTATGAAAGGTTTCATGCCCAACTATAATTGCTGGACCAAGCACGGGGAAAGAGGGGTTATGATGGAAGATGGTGAAGAAGAAGATGATGATAACAACTATCATCATATGTTTCCTGAATATAGTGATACTGCAATGGAAGACAATGGAGAGGAAAGAGGTGAAGAACGGGCATCAGATGAGCCGGCTGATGAACTTGGTAGGCTCATTTCTGATGCAAAGCGAGACTGTGAAACAGAAAATGAGAAGTTGAAGTTAGAGGGCATGTTAGAAGATCACAAGAAATTGTTGTACCCAAATTGTGAAGATGGCAGCACAAAGCTCGGTACCACACTGGAATTGTTGCGATGGAAGGCAGAGTATGGTCTAACTGACTCCTCATTTGAAAAGTTGCTGAAAATAATGAAGCCGAAGTTTCCAAAACATAACGAACTTCCCGAGAGTACCTACGAAGCAAAGAAGACTCTCTGTCCTCTAGGATTAGATGTGCAAAAGATACATGCATGCATTAATGACTGCATCCTCTACCGCGGTAAGGAGTATGAGAATTTAGATAAATGCCCGGTATGCAATGCGTTGCGGTATAAGATCAGACGAGATGACCCTGGTGATGTTGAGGGAGAGCCCCTCCAGAAGAGGGTTCCTGCTAAGGTTATGTGTTATGCTCCTATAATACCAAAGTTGAAACGCATGTTCAGAAACAAAGAGCATGCCAGGTTGTTGCGATGGCACAAAGAAGACCGTAATAAAGACGGGAAGTTGAGACACCCTGCTGATGGGTCACAGTGGAGAAAAATTGAGAGAGACTTCCTAGACTTTGTAGGTGACGCAGGGAACTTATGGTTTGGTCTAAGTATGGATGGCATGAATCCTTTTGGGGAGCAGAGCTGCAGTAACAGCACCTGGCCCGTGACTCTATGTATCTACAACCTGCCTCCTTGGTTGTGCATGAAGCGTAAGTTCATTATGATGCCAGTGCTCATCCAAGGCCCGAAGCAACCGAGCAACAATATTGATGTGTACCTTAGGCCATTAGTTGAAGAACTCTTACAGTTGTGGGGCAAACCCGGTGTACGTGCGTGGGATGAGAACAAACCGGAGCCATTTGATCTACGAGGGTTGTTATTCATAACCATCAATGATTGGCCTGCTCTTAGTAACCTTTCAGGACAGACAAACAAGGGATATAAGGCATGCACCCATTGTTTAGATAAGACAGAAGGTACATATTTGCATAAATGCAAGAAGGTTGTGTACCTGGCGAATCAACGATTTCTTCCGACCAATCATCCCGTAAGAAAGAAAGGCAAGCATTTCAAAGGTGAGGCAGATCACCGGAAGAAGCCTGAACTCCCTGCTGGTGATGATGTATTTGGTATGGTCAAGGACATAAAAGTAATCTTTGGAAAGGGTCCCGGCGGTCAATCAGTTCCGAACGACGTCGCTACAAGACACGCACCCATGTGGAAGAAGAAATCTATATTTTGGGAGATGCCATATTGGAAATTCCTGCGTGTCCGCTCTTCAATCGACGTGATGCACGTGACGAAGAATCTCTGCGTGAACCTGCTAGGATTCCTAGGCGTGTATGGGAAGACAAAAGATACACCTGAAGCACGGGAGGACCAACAAATTATGAAAGACCCAAAGAACATGCATACACATAACAAGACGGATAAAAGGCGTCACTTAAGTCGTGCCAGCTATGCTCTTACCAAAGCAGAGAAGGAAATCTTTTTTGAAGTCCTTTACAGTATCAAGGTGTCGTCGGGCTTCTCATCTAATATAAAGGGGTTAATAAATATGGCAGAGAAAAAGTTCCAAAACCTGAAGTCTCATGACTGTCACGTGATTATGACGCAGTTGCTTCGATTGCATTGAGGGGGCTTCTACCGGAAAATGTTCGAGTACCCATTGTGAAGCTGTGTTCATTCCTCAATGCAATATCTCAGAAGGTAATCAATCCAGATATTCTGCCAAGGTTACAGAAGGATGTGGTACAATGTCTTGTTAGTTTTGAATTGGTATTCCCACCATCCTTCTTCAATATTATGACGCATCTCCTGGTTCATCTAGTGGAAGAGATTGCCATTCTCGGTCCGGTATTTCTGCACAATATGTTCCCCTTTGAGAGGTTCATGGGAGTCTTAAAGAAATATGTTCATAACCGTGCTAGACCAGAAGGAAGCATCTCCAAGGGATATGGAACAGAGGCGGTCATTGAGTTTTGTGTTGACTTTATTCCTGACCTTAAGGCGATTGGTGTTTCTGACTCGCGGCATGAGGGAAGATTAAGTGGAAAAGGCACGCTGGGAAAGAAAGAAATGATATGTAGGGACGGGGATTCTTTCACTAAAGCACACTACACAGTTCTACATAATTCCACCTTGGCAGCTCCGCATATCGAGGAACACAAGAATATTGTACGCTCCAAAAACCCGGGGAAGCCTGAATCATGGATTACAGATGAACACATGAAGTCTTTCGGTGGTTGGATGCGGACACATCTCTTGAATGACACCACTGTTGGAGATCAGCTATACTTGTTGGCCGCGTCACCATCTTCTACTGTATTGAATTTCCAAGGGTACGAAATAAATGGGAATACATTCTACACGATCGCCCAAGATAAAAAGAGCACCAACCAAAATAGTGGTGTCCGCTTTGATGCAATAGACGAGAATGGACAAAAGGACACATATTATGGTTACATAGAGGAGATATGGGAACTAGACTATGGAGTCTCTTTTAAGGTCCCTTTGTTTCGCTGCAAATGGGTCAACCTGAATGGGGAAGGGGTAAAGATAGACCAGTACGTAATGACAACAGTGGATCTCAAGAATCTTGGTTATAGAGATGAACCATTCGTCCTAGCCAATGATGTGTCTCAGGTTTTCTATGTGAAGGACATGTCCTCCAGACCGAAAAAAAGAAAAAAATGCAAACGAATACATCATATGATGAGCCAAAGCGTCACATAGTTCTTTCAGGGAAAATAAACATCGTGGGAATCGAGGACAAGACAGACATGTCAGAAGATTATAATAAGTTTGATGAAATTCCGCCCTTCACAGTGAAAACTGACCCAAGCATTCCGTTAAGTAAAGAAGATGCTCCATGGTTACGTCTGAAGCAATCATAAGGAAGGACATATGCCAAGAAGTTCATGCTCATATTATGTAACTCTAGTTCATGTCTTTCGCGGTTTGTGGCTTGACCGAAGGATATCTTTCGCGGTTTGTGGCCTTTAGTCCCGGTTTTGTAGTCTCAGTTTTTAATATTAATAAATGTCTTGAGTGTTAGTCCCGTTTTGTGGCTGGACCGGGACTATGAAGAAGTTGTCCCGATTCGTACTTACCATTAAGATCTTATCTTCAAACGCGCATAGTCACATATTAGGGAGTGCCTCTATGACCAGTTTCTTGGAGATGCCGGAGGACTGGGATCCGGCGGCATCTCCCTGAAACTGGTCGTAGTGGTGTCCCTACTCTCGAAAACAATCTTGCAGCTTGTAACTTCTCTAACTAGATCAATACGCCTCGGAGCTAACTAATTTCACATATTAGGGAGTGCCTCTATGACCAGTTTCTCGGAGATGCCGGAGGACTAGGCTCCGTCGGCATCTCCTTGAAACTGGCCGCAGTGGTGTCCCTGCTCTCAAAAACCATCTTGGAGATGCCTCAAACTGGCTGGAGGACTGGACTCGCAAGGATGCCTATTTATAGTACAAGCAGCTCGGCATAATGTCGACACTTACGAAATAATGTCGACACTAACCCCTATCATTAGTGCTGACTCGTGTTTTGTCCCGGTTGGTGTCTCCAACCGGGACTATAGGTTGATCTTTAGTCCCGGTTGGTGACACCATCCGGGACAAGGTACACGCCGCACGACATATTTTAAATGTTTATATTAATTATTTTTTAAAATAGAAAATGGTTTTGAATTATTTATTCAAATCCAAACACTTTTTTGTTTAAAGTTTTTCTAAATTCCAAATTAATATTCAAAAATATAAGTTAATTCATTTTAAATGGTTACATTAATTATTTTTTAAAAATAGAAAATGGTTTTGTATTATTTATTCAAATCCATACACTTTTTATGTTTAAAGTTTTTCTAAATTCCAAATTGATATTAAAAAAATATACGTTAATTCATTTTAAATTGTAAATGGTTCATATTTTAAATGGTTACATTAATTATTTTTTAAAACAGAAAATGGTTTTGAATTATTTATTCAAATCCAAACACTTTTTATGTTTAAAGTTTTTCTAAATTCCAAATTAATTATCATTTAAAAAACAATACAAATTTAAACCCCAAAATAAAAAATAAGGCGGGAACAGAGAGAAAATACCTGAAATTTTTTGAAAACAGGGGAATATGTCCCGGTTGGAGCCACCAACCGGGACTAAAGACCCCCTGCGCGCCAACCCTTGGTCTGCTGAAAATATTGGAGTATACGTCCCGGTTGGTGGCTCCAACCGGGACGTATGCCCCTTTAGTCCCGGTTGGAGCCACCAACCGGGACTAAAGGCCCTTCGTTTATAACTGACGCGCCTCCTCTTCTTCTTTCCCATCTCACTTCTCTGCTTCTCACCGACGCGCGCGCAGGAACCGCCCCCGACGCCGGCAGGCTGCCCGAGCTCGCCGCCACACGCGCGTTCCGTCCGCCACCACCGCTGCCTCCGTCCACGCGCGCCCCGGCTACTTTTCCCCCTCGCGCGTGACCTCAATCGCCTGGATTGGAAGCTCCGTCCGCCGTCTGTCTCCGTCGATTCCGGCGTCTCCCGAGCTCGCCCGGCCTCGCCACCACCTCTGTCGTGTTCCTGGTGAGCTGCTGATCCTCACGGTGTTCTTCTTTCTCTCCCTCTCCTCCTGCACTACTCTCCCCGCGTGTGCCCGACGACGCCGCCGCTCGAGCTCGACGGAGGCGACGCTCCGGTGACCAACAAGGAGCGGTGCCGCCACTCTCTTTCGCTCTGCATCGCGCTAACGCGCCCATCCGCGCGTCCAGGCGTGCCCGCTATCGCCGTCGCTGCCGCTGCCTGGGAGCTCACCACCAGCGTGACGTCGTGCTGACGTCACTGGTGCTCGCGTGGCAGCTGATGTGGCCTAGGGCCCAACAGTCAGCCTCAGTGGGTAGGCTCCTCTGTGGTATAAAAATGATCTATATGCATGGAGGCTGAGTTGGCACTGGGGCCCTTCTGTCAGTCTCACTGGCTAGGGGGCGCCCCGGTGTAAAAACTATTTGCCTTTTTTTTAATTCCAGAAAATGATTTAATATTGTAAAATCAATAACTTATTGTTTATAAGTCAGAAAAATACAAATAATATATCAAATTGTTCAGAAAAATGAAACCTATCTATTTAACCTATAATCATGCATTGTTCAACAACTTAAATGACAAGTATAATTATAAGAACAAATGCACCCCTCTCATATGTTCCGGAGTTTCCCCGAGTTAGGGTTTTCACCCCTCGGAACCCCGATTAAATCGTCGAGCATGTCTTAGGGTTACATTCCAATGCAAATTAACTTTTCATATCATCATACTTGCTTGAGCATTGCATCGATGCCATGTGTTGATTGTTTCCCTTTCTTTTCGGTGTTTTGATTATTAGGTTTATTATTAGTTAGGTATTATTAGGTTTATTAATTAGTCTGGTATTATTGGTCTTCGGCCCCACTGGTCAGTCACTGTGGGTAGCCCCAGACCCGATTCACATTGTCAAGCAACTTAAAATTCCTATCTTAGATAAGGAATCATTAATACCCCTTAGGTGCAAGTGGGTTCGACGATGTGCCTATCTACTACACGGTTTTCTTTTTGTAGCTAAGTTTAGGGTTTAGGGTTTCTCTTGATTTTTAGTATTGTGTATGTATATATTAGGGTTTCTCTGAATTAGGGTTTATATCTCTCAACACCGTACCTAACTTTCTCCTTTAGCTGCTTTGACTTATTCGGTTTTCCACCTATGCAGAAAATATGGACCCACACGTCAGAGACGAAGAAAAGGAAGACTTGATCCAAGGTGTGATCCGTGGGGAAGAAAATTTAGACGTATCAACGTTTCTGAACAACTCCGATGAGGGTGATCCTCTTTTTACCGGAATAGACGACTTGTTTGAGGTTGAAGGTGTTGCCTTCCGCGAGGGAGAAGGCGATGCCTTGTGTAATCGAGAAGACGACCGCTCCGGCGAGGTAATATAATCAATTCATTAATTAATTAATCTGCTATCTATATAGAAATAATAACGACGATCTTTCTTCTTTTAGCCCTCCGGATCGAAGGAATCTACTGAAAAGAGCAGACGAGGCCTCAATTAAAAAGTTGCAAGACCATGAGAGGTTCAGGATCGAAGATGTCGCTGAAGACGGCAAGCCGACGGCTCCCGAAGTTGTCGCAAACAAATTTGTGGCACAATGCGGAGTAATCATTAGGGACTTAATCCCGATCACCATTAGAAATTGGAATAGGCCTGCTAAGGAGGATGAAGAGGGAACATGTTTATTTGTCCCTAACCACGCCAAAGATTTACTGTGGAAGAGGCTCATGGTTAATTTCAAACTACCGAAGATAGAGCTGGATCCAAATGCGGAGGATCCAGTTGAGGACGCCTTACAACATGGGAGAGCCATGGAGGCTAAGGTCAGGGAGTGGGCTTTGAAGAAGATGGCCCAGTGTTTCACCAACTGGAAGAAAAGATTGCATCTTGACTATGTCGTGAAAGAGAAGACTCCCGATTTCAAGAATATTCAGTTTGAGAAGATAAAACCATTCTGGGATGAGTTTGTGGAATACAAGACATCAGAAAAAGCTAAGAAAATGTCTGCAACGAATAAGCTGAATGCTTCTAACAAGAAGTATCACCATACTATGGGGCAAGGTGGCTACAGGGCTGGCATTCCTAAGTGGGAGAAACTTGAGAATGAACTGCGTGATAAAAAGATCACCCCAGAGACAGACGATTGGGTAAAACGTGCAAGGAATTGGTTTTATGGGCATGGGGGCACGCTGGACTCGGAAGGGAGGTGTATATATAACATACGACATAAAGAAGACCCCTTTCCAATCGAGAGGATCAGAAAAGCAGTAAAGGATGTTAAAGATGGGGACTTCATTCCCGATAGAGAGAATGATGAGCTCACACTCGCCCTTGGAAATAAGGAACATGATGGACGAACACGAGGCACAAGAGGCTCCCAACCATGGAGGACTGGGTTTCCAGAAGAGAGGAAGAAATATCCTGATAGAAGCCGTCAGAGAAGAAAAGACAGGGAGGAAGTTGCAGTAGATAGTCAGAAAGAGCGAATGCGTTTAATTGAAGAATGATTAAAGCAACAACAAGATGAAATTAACGCACTTAAAGAGCAAAGTACTACCGGCCCATCTCAGCAGCACACTGCATTCGATGTTATCGGCCTATCGAATAATCGAAAAAGCAGTGTGGCTTCCACCGAGGTCCCGGGTGATGACAATGGCGATGACGATGATGCACCGACGATGGCTCCTGTTGGCTACCCAGTGGATGATATCACAGAGATGACACACTGCGAGCTACATGTCAAAGTTGTGAACATATCAATGAAGGTAGCGGTCGGCTATGCCTTACCAATTGGACCAACACCAACTTACCACTGTCGTCCGGTTCCAGAGAGCTACGCTGTTGTCGGCGTGGATGAAATCATGCCCACCTTTGAGGTTTTGGATCTTCACTACCCTGCAGGTGAAGGGGATGTGACTGTACTGGGAGACGCAAAAAACGTCACCATTCTATGGCCGAAGGAATGTATCGTGCTTCGAAATCACACGCCAAGGCCATCTTCGCCGCTGCCTCACCCGTCTCCAGCGAGGTCGTCGCCGCCGCGGCAGCCGTCTTCGTCGCCTCACCCGGCTCCGTCGCCTCACCAATCTCCGGTGCAGCCATCGCCGCGGGAGCCATCGCCGACGCCTCAGGATAAAAAGCGTAAGCGTACCGCTACTATGCGTTGTAAGCGATCGCCAAAACATAAACAAGAGCCTCTTCCAAAATTACCAAAGGTTCCTCCAAAGAGAGCTTATGGCTGTACTGAAGAGGAGACTGCGGCGATCGTTGATGCGGAAACGACAGTGTTTTTTGCTAAGCTGAGGCGGCCGAAAGAGCCAGAGTTCCCTAGCACCAAAGAAGAAAAAGCCAAAGTGTTGAAAATGCTAAAGACTCTTCATGAACCCGAGCCAAAGCTGTCATCAGACTATGAGCGTTCTATTCTCAAGTCACGTGCGGCACAAAAAGCCTCGAAGAGTAGTAGTGATGCAAGCGAGAAATCTGTTTCCCAACTCGGAGAACAAGCAAAACAGACTTGCGCCCCTCTCAAGGTGATTTCCCAAACCAATGTGGGGTCGAGCAAATATGGGGCCGAAGAGCAGTATGATCCAGAGGTAGTTGCACAATACGGAGAAGCTGCCGCTGCTCAAGGTATGAGTATTTCCCAGTACTTATCCCAGTTAGAGTTCTTCTCCGTGAGTGAAGTAGCATACAAATACCAGTACGACAAACCTCTCGTCAAACTTGAGGAGGTAAACAATTTTCCAACAAAAATGCGAAGATTGCATAACTGGTACATGCATGCCACAAGGGCCAGGGCTAACTGGATAGTGCTGAGGGTTACAAAAAAGCATCATGGGAAAGAAAAAGGATGACATGATATCCATTGAATTTGATGAACTATTTCAATTATTCAATCAAGACGCCTTGGACAAATCGATCATTAGTGCAAATTGTCTGTAAGTACTAATTCTGTAATTAATTTAGTTTCCAGCTATATTATTTTGTTTATTGCATGTATATAATCATACTGTAATATGCAGAATGAAGATTCTCGAATGCAGCAGAGGACAAATCTATGATATTGGCTTCATTGACCCATATTGGGTTCATGAAGCTAATCTCAAAATAAGCCCCCAGGATACGGAGGATAATATAGTACACACGTTAAGGTTTCAAGAAACCAAAAGGGAAATACTATTTCCTTACAACTTCGAGTGAGTGTTATTGTCTTGTATACACTTTCTATTTCGCTTACTCGATGTTAAGTATATAATTGATTAGTTATGCATTTGCAGCTTCCACTATATTCTGTTAATCATTCAACTTGACAAAGGGCGTGTACTAGTCATGGACTCGAAACATAAACCCCTTGAGACGTGGAAGGACATGCAGATACTTCTCCAGCGGTAATTCTAATCAATACGACACTATATCGGCAACGTTCGTGAATTTTATGATATCAAGTACTTAATAACTTATTTTATTCGTTTTCTACGCCGGGCAGCGCTTGGAAACGGTTCACTAACAAGGCTATGGGTGTCTGGAAAGAGGAGCTTACATTTCAACCACTAAATGTAAGCACCACTAGCTATATCCGCGCATATCTTTGATTCTAGTTTTGATACAGTTATTATCATGCTTGATTATTATTTTGATTGAACTCTGTTCTCGTAAAGTGCCTGACGCAGGGACCAGGTAACAATCTATGTGGATACTATGTTTGCGAGTTCATCCGGCAGACGTGCGATGAGAAGGGCAGAAATTTAGAGCAACTCCACGTACGTAAAGAATTTCTATAGTTTTTAATTACAATCAAATTGTGTTTAGTTTCATTCATATAGGCTGACTCCTTTTTTAAATCAGATCGAACGTCTACGGGACGGTCTTCTGCCAAAGGATCGCGTACGAGCAATTCAGGAGGAATTGGCAGGATTCTTGGATGCAGAAGTCCTAGACCCAAAAGGGGAATACTATTCGGCTGTGTATAGACAATAGGGATTGTAAAGATAGCAACTTTGAAGGAATTGGCCGGTAGCATCGAATAGCAACTTTTGTATGTAGTGCATGAACTCGATCCGTGTATTCAATGTAATATTGTCATGATATTCATGATGTAATATAAGGTTCCTTCATTGATAAGTGCAAATCACTAAATAAACAATAAAACAACCTAAATGAATTCTCTGCCGGGGCACAAAAATTGGCGAAAATGCTGCCGCAGCAACAAAGTGTGCCAAAATGAATTCTCTGCCACGACAGAGAAATGGGCCAAATCTCTGCCGCGGCAGAAGGTTAATGCTCCACCCCCTCGCCCTCCACCGCTGCCACGTGTGCACCCTTTTGTCCCGGTTGGTGGGGCAACCGGGACTAAAGGTTAGGGCTTTAGTCCTGATTGCCCCGTCCCGGTTGGGCAACCGGGACTAAAGCCCCGTACCAACCGGGACCTATAGCCCCGTTTCCACCAGTGTACAACTACAATGTTTTCACTAAGGAAGATATAAGGATATCCTAATAGGATATATCATAGCATAGAACCATAGTAGTCCTATCATGCATGCTACAAAAATCCATTAAGTGTAATGAAAATAGTAGGACATGGATGATAGTGTCACTTGCCTTTTTAGTAGAGAATATTGTTTCACTTCTTGATATTGCAAATATCACACTCTTCAAACTTTACTACAATTCAATCAAGCAAACACATATTCATCTAGCATTCAAACAATTTATCACACATAAAAAGTGGAAACAAGGCAATGCATGCAAGAATGCAAAAGATGGTTTTATTTAGAAAACTGGTTTCTATTAGGCTCTAAACATTTTAAAGCTCAAAGTGGTCATTTACTAAAGTGTTAAAACCACTTGAAAAAGGTTTCATCTCATAAACCAAATATTATGCTAAGGTGATATTTTATGTTGTTGAAAATATCTTAGCAAAGTAATAACTATATATGGTTCATAAAATATGTTCTTAAATCTCAAAACTTGGTGTTTAGGGTCAGAAGGTTTGAATAACATCATTTCCCAAAGGTTTTACTTTAAAAATCATTTCTAAACCATAAATTTTTTTTTATTTGACTAGAAATGCGCTAATTCTAATATTTTTTCCTTAACTTCACAAAATACATTTTTAAATCCATAAGTTGGTTCCTATGGTCAGTAGGTTCAAAACAAACCATTTAGCAAAGATTTCACCTTAAAAATATTTCTAGAAAAAAATTTATATTCAAATTTGGCCTACACAAGTTTCTGCAATTTCAACCAATTTTCCAGTAGCAAAACATTAAAAAAAGTGCATGGCTGCAAAGTACTTGTCCTTATGATTCCAGTGATATAAAAGTTGCAAAATTTGGACGTGTAGATTAAACGTTATGAATTTTGCAAGTTTGCATATCTAATAGATTCTATTTTCTGTTTTAAATCAAACCTTGTCCACGTGTCTTAATCTAACTGGCTGAAAACGGATCGCTCGGATCGATCAACACTGGCCGTAGGATCTCACTTAAAACGCATGGCACAGATGGACGCGTACCCCTTCATCTAAAATCTAATCTCGTTCCTTCGATCTAGATCCGATGGTCTACAGCAGCTCGACCATGGTTTGGTGGCGCTGGCGACGCTTGCTCGGCCGGTGAGCTTGCCGGCGAACTAGGTCGCGCGGGAGAGGAAGAGGATGCTCACCGTGCTCACAGGAGTGAGGCGAAGCTCAAGGCGTGGTCGGTTCGTCGAGTTGCGCACATGAACGGAGTGGATTGCTCGCCGGAGCTTGCAGCGGCGTCGGGTTCGTCTGTTTGCCGTCGGAGGCGGGGTTTGAGAGCGCTCTAAGGAAAACAAAGCATACGGTTAGATGCGTACAGTGCTGGGGATCATGGGAGCATCATCGGGAGGTACTGGGGCAGTCTGTGCTTACCAGGGGGTTCGTCGGAGCGATGGCAGACGCGACAGTGCTCAGATGGTCGAAGTTATCGAGTCTCTGGTGAATGCGCGGGCTAACGAGCGGCACTGGGATATGCACCAGGAGATGGGGAGCAAGCCTGTGGTGGCTAGAGGCAGTGGGGCGGTTGCGGTTCGCCGGAATTCGTTGAAAGGCTTGCCGGAGTCAGTGGCGTTGCCGCGAGCGATTCGGGCAGCCTAGGGGCAGAGAGGGAGTAGTGTCTGGGGGAAAGAAGGAGGAGACCAAGGCGCTTAAGTGTGCATGGTCACAGTGAAGAATTACTGCAGCATTAATGCGAATTAACGTGGCGAAATCAAGGCAGAAACGGCGGTGAGCGAGGGGGAAACGGCTGGCGCAGGTGGGAGAGAAGGCCTGGCAGGTGGGGTCCGGCTGTCTGCGAGATAGAGGGAGTGGGAGTGGGACCTTCTGGTCAGCGACTGCGCGGGTTGATTCCTGGGTGAAAAACGGTTCGCGAGTGGGGTGAGCAGGTAGGCTGCGAGTGGGCTGGAGTGGGCCTTGGCAGTGGGCTGCTTATCAACATATTCCAAAGTCCAAAATAGAACAATTAGTTTTAGGGTTTATTATTTATTAAAAATAAATAAATAGACTTTAGTCTTTATTTCAAATAGGATTTAATATATTTTAAAACTCTATTTGAAATCTAAATAATACCAAAACCTTTTTAGTAGGTTTAATTTGAAAATAATTTCACTTTGAAATATTATTTAAAATACTCTATTAAGTTTTAATGTCCTTTCAAAAATAGGGGTAAAACTTTACTTAAACAAAATTGGATATTAATAAAAATAAACCTTTACTCTTTTTATCAAACAAAAATATTTTATTTTAAATGCTTGGCCAAGATTTAATTTGGCTCTTTAAAATAGTCCTCAATTAATATTTCTACCTTTGCTAATAAAATCCATATCTTTTTATTTAAAGATCCAAAAATGGTGATTCCAACTTTTATAACTTTATTTATTATTTGCTTATCTTTTTAAACCCTTTTAGGATTTTATTTGATCAAAATAGGTTTTGATGTTTCCAATTGGAATCAAAAGTTTCTTCTCACCCTAAATTTCAACAAATTTTTATTTTGTTTATTAATTTTTCACAATTCAAAATTTGGAAAATTTTGGGATGTGACAGCTTGAACATAACACAACACTTTCATGCATGTGCTAGGGACACATGCAAGTCCTTAAGGTGTTCTGAGGGCCCCGACGCATGGTTTACTGCGGAACCCTGATCCGTTGGCCTCGGATCATCTACGCTCCTAGAGATTCTTCTGACGGGGGTAGACCGGCATATCTCTCTCTTGTTTTATGTTTGTTTAGGTCATATGATGATGTAAAACCATGTTGGTTCACAAGGTGTGGCAGTATTCTACCCGGTTTCACCAGAATGGGGAGTTCCCCCCTTATATATGTCAAAACCTTCGCTTTTAGGTTACAGCGCAAGCATGCGAAGGGGGACACATGCACCCGGAGACTTGGTTTTATTTGTTTCAATATAACACCACACTTTCATGCATGTGCTAGGGATAGATGCAAGTTCTTGAGGTGTTCCGAGGGCCCAGGAGCGAGGTTTGATGTGGAACCCTGATCTTTGGGCCTCGGATTGTCTACCCCCTAGACATTCTTCTGATGGGGGTGGCCTGGCATAGCTCTCTCTTGTTTTATGTTTTTTTAGGTTATAGGATAATGTAAAACCATGTTTCTTCACAAGGTACGGCAGTATCCTACCCGGTTTCACCGGAACAGGGAGTTCTCCCTTATATAAGTCTAGAACCTTCGCTTTTAGGTACACGACGCATGCATGCGAAGGGGGACACATGCACCAGGAGACTATGTTTTGTATGTTTCAAGATAACACCACAATTTCATGCATATGCTAGGGCCACATGCCAGTTCTTGAGGTGTTCAGAGGGCCCCGGAGCGAGGTTTGTTGCGGAACCCTAATCTATGGACCTCGGATCGTCTAGCCCCCTAGAGATTCTTCTTATGGTTGTATCCGGCATAGATTTCTCTTATTTTGTGTTTATTTAGGTCATAGGATGATGAAAAACCATGTTGGTTCACAAGGTGCGGCAGTATCCTACCGGTTTCACCGGAACGTGGAGTTTCCCCTTATATAAGTCCATAACCTTTTCTTTTAGGTTACACGGCAAAGGACTATATTATCTTTCATTTAGTTAGCAAGTCTTTTATTACATATATGTTAAGTGATGTTATTTCATAGTATCATGACACACACATATGAATAGCTAGGTTCTTGTGGTCTCTCACTTGATATATATATATATATATATCATTTTCCTGAATAGGCCACCTAGTAGTCACAAGCATTCTCTTTAGCCATTTAAAGTATACATCCATGATGATCACACAGTCAAAATTGAGAACAATCTAAAGGATGTCAAACAACAAATTTCAGACTTTGTCGTGAAATCATCTCATCTTGCTCTTT
The DNA here is from genome assembly GCA_910589765.1 of Avena atlantica. Taxonomy (NCBI): domain Eukaryota; kingdom Viridiplantae; phylum Streptophyta; class Magnoliopsida; order Poales; family Poaceae; genus Avena; species Avena atlantica. Next base: position 44,358,159 of record OU342736.1, on the reverse strand, counting down.
TCATTGACCTAAAGTAGGACCATTATGTTTCAAAAGTAGTCCAACAACTTGCTTTTGTTGGTCAGCAACTCTACCGTGAGGGGAAATTCTACTCTAGCCGATTGGATTATGATTGTTTCTCAAATTAATTTTGTGAAAATGCACCCACATAATGGTAATTAAGTTCAACATCCTCTATAAGCTTATGGTCTTATGCAAAGTTCATATTTCCATGGTGTCAATACTTATGAAGAGCAGGTACATGCTATAACTATAAGAGAAACTATCGTCCGCTCCTCGAGAGGGTTGATAGAACTAGGAATTCTGTTCAAGAGTCTAATGGCCATATTGTGAGATGTAGTTATATGCTAGATGCACATGCAAGTGTTCATGTGATTCCGACGCTTTGGTGGTCTCCCTCTGGCGAAACCCTAGACCGAGGGCCCTGGAACGTCTACCCCCCTAGACGTTCTTATAATAGGGGTATCCTGGCATAGATATCTCTTGTTTTGTGTTTCTTTCGGTCATAGGATGATGTTAAACCATGTTGGTTCACATGGTGCGACAGTATCCTACCAAGTTTCAACGGAACAGGGAGTTTCCCCTTATATAAGTCCAGAACCTTCGCTTTTAGGTTACAGCGCATGCATGCCAAGGGGGACACATGCACCCGGAGACTAGATTTTGTATGTTTCAACATAACACCACACTTTCATGCATGTGCTAGCACCACATGCAACTGCTTTAGGTGTTCTGAGGGCCTCGGATCGAGGTTTTCTGCAGAACCCTAATATATGGGCCTCAGATCCTCTACCTCCGTAGTCATTCTTCTGATGGGGGTATCCCAACATAGATATATCTTGTTTTGTGTTTTTTAGGTCATAGGATGATGTAAAACCATGTTGGTTCACAAGGTGTGGCAGTACCCTACCCAGTTTCACCAGAATGGGGAGTTTCCCCCTTAGATAAGTACATAACCTTCGCTTTCAGTTTATCGCCCATGCATGCGAAGGGGGACACATGCACCTGTGGACTAGGTTTTGTATGCTTCAACATAACACCACACTTTCATGCATGTGGTAGGGCCACATGCAAGTTCTTGAGGTGTTCCGAGGGCTGTGGGCCTTGGATCGTCTACCCCCCTTGACATGTTTCTTTAGGTCATAGGATGATGTTAAACCATGTTGGTTCACATGGTGCGACAGTATCCTACCAAGTTTCACCGGAATGGGGAGTTTCCCCCTTATATAAGTCCAGAACCTTCGCTTTTAGGTTATAGGGCATGCATGCAAAGCGGGGCACATGCACCCAGAGACTAGGTTTTGTATGTTTCAACATAACACCACACTTTCATGCATGTTCTAGGGCCACATGCAAGTTCTTTAGGTGTTCCGAAGTCCCCGAATCGAGGTTTGCTTTGGAACCCTGATTTGTGGGCCTCGAATAGTCTACCCCCTAGACATTTTTCTGATGGGGGTAGCGCGGCAAAGGTCTCTCTTGTTTTGTGTTTGTTTAGGTCATAGGCTGATGTAAAACCATGTTGGTTCACAAGGTACATCACTAGCCTACCCGGTTTCACCAGAACGGGCAGTTTGCCCCTTATATATGGCCAGAACCTTTGCTTTTAGGTTACCGTGCATGCATGCAAAGGGGGACACATGCACCAGGGGACTATGTTTTGTATGCTTCAACATAACATCGCACTTTCATGCATGTGCTAGGGCGACATTCATGTTTTTGAGGTGTTCCGAGGGCCCCGGAGCACGGTTTGCTGAAAACCCTGATCCGTGGGCCTCGGATCGTGTACCCCCTAGACATTCTTCTGATAGGGGTATCCCGGCATATCACTCTCTTGTTTTATGTTTGTTTAGGTCATATGGTGATTTAAAACCATGTTGGTTCACAAGGTGCGGCGGTATGCTACAATGTTTCACCAGAACAGGGAGTTTACCCTTATATATTCCAAAACCTTCACTTTTAGGTTACAGCGCATGCATGCGAAGGGGGACACATGGACCCGGAGTCTAGGTTTTGTATGTTTCAACATAACACCACGATTTCATGCATGTTCTAGGGCCACATGCAAGTTCTTGAGGTGTTCCGTGGGCCCCAGATCGAGGTTTGCTACGGAACCGTCATCTGTGAGCCTCGGATCGTCTACCCCCCTAGACATTCTTCTGATGGGGGTATCCCATCATAGCTCTCTCTTGTTTTGTTTTTGTTTAGGTCATAGGATGATGTCAAACCAAGTTGGTTCACAAGCTGCGGCAGTATCCTACCCGGTTTCCCCGGAACAAGGAGTTCCCCCTTATATAAGTCCAGAACGTTCGCTTTTGGGTTATAGAAAATGCATGCGAAGGGGTACACATGCATCCGGGAACGAGGTTTTGTACACTTCAACATAACACAACACTTTCATGCATGTGCTAGGGACACATGCAAGTCCTTAAGGTGTTCTGAGGGCCCCAGAGCATGGTTTGCTGCGGAACCCTGATCTGTTAGCCTCGGATCATCTACGCCCCTAGACATTCTTCTGATGGGGGTAGCCCGACATAGATCTCTCTTGTTTTATGTTTGCTTAGGTCATATGATGATGTAAAACCATGTTGGTTCACAAGGTGCGGCAGTATTCTACCCAGTTTAACCGGAACAGGGAGTTTCCCCCTTATATAAGTCCAAAACCTTCGCTTTTAGGTTACAACGCATGCATGAGAAGGGGTACACATGCACCCGGAGACTAGGTTTTGTATGTTTAAACATAACATCACACTTTCATGCATATGCTAGGGACAGATGCAAGTTCTTGAGGTGTTCCGAGGGCCCCGGAGCGTGGTTTGCCGCGAAACCCTAATCTTTGGGCCTCGGATTGTCTACCCCCTAGACATTTTTCTGATGGGGGCAGCCTGGCATAGCTCTATCTTGTTTTATGTTTTTTAGGTTATAGGATGATGTAAAACCATGTTGGTTCACAAGGTTCGGCAATATCCTACCCGGTTTCCCCGGAACAGGGAGTTCCCCCTTATATAAGTCTAGAACCTTCGCTTTTAGGTACATGGCGCATGCATGCGAAGGGGGACACATGCACCAGGAGACTAGGTTTTGTATGTTTCAACATAACACCCCAATTTCATGCGTGTGCTACGGCCACATGCCAGTTCTTGCGGTGTTCCGAGGGCCCCAGAGCATGGTTTGTTTCGGAACCCTGATCCGTGGGCCTCGAATTTTCTACCCCCCTAGACATTCTTATGATAGGGGTATTCCAGCGTAGCACTCTCTTGTTTTATGTTTATTTAGGTCATATGGTCATGTAAAACCATGTTGGTTCACAAGGTGCAGCGGTATCCTACCATGTTTCACCGGAACAGGGAGTTTCCCCCTTATATATTCCAAAACCTTCACTTTTAGGTTACAGCGTATGCATGCAAAGGGGGACACATGCACCCGGAAACTAGGTTTTATATGTTCCAACATAACACCACGATTTCATGCATGTTCTAGGGCCACATGCAAGTTCTTGAGGTGTTCCGAGGGCCCCAGGTCGAGGTTTGTTACGGAACCCTGATCGGTGAGCCTCGGATCGTCTACACCCTAGACATTCTTCTGATAAGGGTAGCCTGTCATAGATCTCTCTTGTTTTGTTTTTGTTTAGGTCATAGGATGATGTCAAACCAAGTTGATGCACAAGGTGCGGCAGTATCCTACCCGGTTTCCCCGGAACGGGGAGTTTTCCCCTTATATAAGTCCAAAACATTCGCTTTTAGGTTATAACGCATGCATGGGAAGGGGGGCACATGCACCCGGGAACTAGGATTTGTATGCTTCAACATAACACAACACTTTCATGCATGTTCTAGGGACACATGCAAGTCCTTGAGGTGTTCCGAGGGCCCCGGAGTATGGTTTGCTGCGGAACCCTGATCTTTTGGCCTTAGATCGTCTACGCCCCTAGAAATTCTTCTGATGGGGGTAGCCCCGCATAGCTCTCTCTTATTTTATGTTTTTTTTAGGTCATATGATGATGTAAAACCATGTTGGTTCACAAAGTGCGGCAGTATTCAACCCGACTTCACCGGAACGGGGAGTTTCCCCCTTATATAAGTCCAAAACCATCGCTTTTAGGTTACAACACATGCATACAAAGGGGGACACATGCACCCGGAGACTAGGTTTTGTATGTTTCAACATAACACCATACTTTCATGCATGTTCTAGGGACAGATGCAAATTCTTGAGGTGTTCCGAGGGCCCCGTAGTGAGGTTTGTTGCGGAACCCTGATCTTTGGGCCTCATATTGTCTACCCCCTAGACATTCTTCTGATGGGGGCAGCCTGGCATAGCTCTCTCTTGTTTTATGTTTTTTTAGGTTATAGGATGATGTAAAACCATGTTGGTTCACAAGGTTCAGTAGTATCTACCCGGTTTCACCGAAACAGGGAGTTCCCCCTTATATAAGTCCAGAACCTTAGCTTTTAGGTACACGACGCATGCATGCGAAGGGGGACACATGCACCAGGAGACTAGGTTTTGTATGTTTCAACATAACACCACAATTTCATGCATGTGTTAGGGCCACATGCCAGTTCTTGAGTTGTTCCGAGGGTCCTGATACGTCGTAAACGTATCTATAATTTTTTATGCTCCATGCTTGTTTTGTATCTACTTTGATTTGCTTTGTCTACACTTTGAGGTGTTTTTATATCTTTTCTGGAACTAACCTATTAACAAGTTGCCACAGTGCCAGTTGCCTGTTTTCTTCTGTTTTTAGTTCTAGAAAGGCAGAAAATCAATATTCTCGGAATTGGACGGGACAAAAGCTAAAGTCATTATTTTTCCCGGAGCAACTCGGAACCACAAAGCAGAGCCGGAGGGGGGCCATAGGGTGGCCGCACCCCTAGGAGCGGCAAGCCCTAGAGGCACCCACAGGGGGTGTGAGCCTCCTGGACCCCCCGACCTTGATTCCTGCAGCTATAAGAACCCTCCGACCCAAAAACCCTAGGTCATCCAGAAGAAATCCACGAAAACCTCTGCTGCGTCGCCGCCACCGAAGGGGAGATTCAGGGGACAGAAAATCTCTGTTCGGGCACCTTGTCGGGATAGGGAAGTGCCCCCGGAGCCATCAACATCGATCTCCACCACCATATCCATCACCGTTGCTGATTCCCATGATGGGGAGGGAGTAGTTCTCCTTCAAGGCTAAGGGCTCTACCGGTGGCTATGTGTTCATCTCTCTCTATCTATGCATGATCTTGTGGTCATGAGCTTTGTAATCAAATAGATCTACCTTTCTACTCAAGTGCTTCATTAGATCTCTGCTCTCCCCATGTGTGTGAAAGTGACAGCATGCACGCCATGGTGGCACTTAGGCTTGAGTCTACATAAATACGCGTTGTCCTTTAATAGATCTAAGCTTTTCCCCACGTGTGGGAAAGTGACAGCGGGCATACCGTATGTTGCACTTTGGCTAGATTGAATATGTGTTATGAGTTATATTTGGAGTTGGATGTCTCTATGAAATTGTAGTGTTTGTTGGAACCATCTAGCGCTCAAGGTGACAGTGTGGCGTTATCTAGATTGGGGAAAGGCAGACTTTGAGCTGTGCTGTTATAGCCCTACCTTGGATTAGAGTGTCCAATAGGAGAGTAGTTAAGAGTAGTATCATGAAGAGAGGATATTTATATGAGAGAGTGTTCACTAGTGAAAGTATGATCCCTAGGCCTTGTTTCTGAGCATTGAATCACCGTTTGCTACTATATCTGTTGCATGTTTGCTTTCTTTAGTCTTTACCTCACCTTCAAGCTCTTTTCTGGCACCATTACCACTTGTATTTCACTATATCTTCGCCGAACTAGTGCACCTATACACCTAACAAGTGTATTGGGTGTGTTGGGGACACAAGAGACTTCTTGTATCTTGATTGCATGATTAATTGAGAGGGAATACCTTTGACCACTTCCTCCCTGAGTTCGATAAACCTTGGGTAATCCACTTAAGAGAAACTTGTTAATGTTCTACAAACCTTTGCACTTGGAGGCCCAAGAACTGTCTACAAGAATAGAAGTGCATAGAAATCAAGCTCTTTTCTGGCGCTGTTGCCGGGGAGGTAAGGTAAAAGGTACTCAAATCCTCTGGTGTGAGTGCTCGAAGTTATTTCCTTTAGATTCTGCAATTTTGTCTTTTTGTTTCTTGTTTTCACTATTTAGGCTTAATGTAAAACAACAACAAAATTAGAGAGCTTTATAGAGTTTATCTTGAGTTAGGACACGAAGTGGTTGAAGAGAAAATTAAAAAACCTATGGAGCTTTATTTGCATGCTAATAGCAATGTTATTAGTATGAAATTTTTGAACACCATTGTTACTAATGGTATGGAAACGTCTAGGCATGGGGAAGCTAGTATTTATGAAAATGATCTTTTTAGTCCCCCAGCTTTGGAAGATAGCTATTCTATTGCTTATGATGATACCAAACCTCCAATTTATGATGATTACAATGATGAGTATGATATTTTCAGTCCACCTACTATTGAAGAGGAAATTAATTGTGATTACAATATGCCTCCTATATTTGATGATTATGGTGATGAGAATAATAATGATAGCTATTTTGTTGAATTTTCTCCCACTATAATTAATAAGAATGCCTTTTCTTACGTGGAGAGTAATAATCATTTTATGCATGTGGCTCATGATAAGAATGCTTTATGTGATATTTATATTGTTAATTTTATTCATGATGCTACTGAAAGTTATTATGAGAGAGGGAAACAAGGTTTTATGTATCTCAAAAATATTAAGATTCCCCTCTTTATGTTGAAAATCTTGAAGTTGCACTTGTTTTGCTTTCCTATGCTTATTGCTTTGTGCTTCCATGACTTGTTTATTTACAAGATTCCTATGCATAGGAAGTGGGTTAGACTTAAATGTGTTTTGAATTTGCTTCTTGATGCTCTCTTTTGCTTCAATTCATATTTCTAATGTGAGCACCTTCTCAAACTATCAAGCCTAACTTAAAGGCGTTATAGAAAAGTAGTTGTTGGAAGATAACCCAAGAGTTTTCTTGAGTCTTGGAAGTTATTACTTCAGTAATGACCTCTCCTTATCCTTTTTGTTTGCTTTTTGTGCCAAGAATGACCTCTAATGAGAGAGAAGTAAGATTTTCGGAGTTGCTGTCCCGAAACAGATTTCTGTCCTCCACCATAAATATTCATGAGGAGTCTCTATAAGTTGTGTTCAGCTGAAAATTTACGAATAAATCTACCAGTATGTTAGATAACTTTCGTTAGTGAAACATTTTTTGATTTGAGCAACATAAGGTCTTCTAAAAAATCGATTTCTACCTGCCGGTATGTTTTGACAAATTTCTATCATTATTTGCATTTGCTTCTTATTGATTCCTTTTTGGGTTCTTTTTGGGAAATTGAGCTTTTTGAAGGAGTTGCTACAGTATCTTGTTTCTTTAGTGAAAGTTTTGCTGTTTTGAAACTAAACCTAAGGGTCTAATATCTTTTGAATACACTAATATTGCTAATGAAGATTGTATGAATTTTTGAATGAAGGAAAAAATTCAGGTGTAGAAAGAGAATGATGTAATTAGATGAAGAATGGACAAATGCTCAAGCTTGGGGATGACAACCCGTGTCACCCCAAGAAATATTCAAGAGGTAAAAAGGTCAAAGCTTGGGGATGCCCAAGGCATCCCTTTTTCATCAATAAAAATCTCAGGTCTTTATAGACACTTCGTTTTTATTGTTTCATGCATTGTTGTGTTGTTCTTGGAGCGTCTTAGTTTTCGTTTTTGGTTTTCGTTTAGTTTGCTTGAGTAAGTTGGTTGGTTACACCAAACTTATTTCGGAGAGAGACACACTCTGTTTCCATTGCCTAGAACACTCTAGTTTTCACTCTTATTATTTTGTAAGTGTTCACTTTTGCTAGCACCGCGTTCAACCTTAGTTTTCTTGTGCTTTCAGCTTAGAACTTTTTAGTCCTTTTTGTGGATTTTTGAGACAAGATCACTCATCTTTATTGATTATTATCGTTGTGAGTTGTTTCAAATAAGTTGTTTGGTGTTGGAAAAGAGTAGAAAGTTTCATGCTTATAGTGGTACAAAAGGGAGCTTGTTTTGACTGTGACTTAGACTTTAGCATGACATGCTAGGTGTTTATTTGACCTGATGCTTAGTGATTATTGTTGTAGCATGTCTTGTTACAAACAATTTGGATTGCTTAATGTGCCTTGAAGGAATCATGTGTTGCTTTATCATACAAAAGCATAGTATTGCGGTATTCTCCTTTGGTGCTTTCTTTGTGACGAGGTCCGATCTCGTCAATGCCCATTGTTATGGACTTGGGTTTTGGAGAAGGTGGGGATGCTAGAGATCGCGGAACGGTTAGAAAACAAGCAACACGAGGGCACGAGGTTTACCCAGGTTCAGGCCCCCGGAGGGAAAACCCTACTTCTGCTTGTCTGCTCTGATTATGGTGGAACCGAAGGTTACAGGGGTGCGCAGATGCAATCTGGTGTGGAGGTGTGTATGCGAGAGGTTATCAGAGCGCCTCCTCGTCGTGCCCTCTTGGCCTTTATATAGAGGCAGGTAGGTCCCAGGCACAGATCGAGTCGGTTACTGGTTTTAGGGTTTACCCCTTTGAATTTCCTATCTACTCTAGTCTTGCTCTCCAAGGATCCAAAAGTGTCATGGGCCTTGGCCACCCGAAAGTCTTCATGGGCCGGCGTGGTAGTTGCCATGGGCCTTCCTTGGGCTGGACTAGGTATGCTGAGATCGTGTACCCGTGGGGTATAACCATGTCAGTAGCCCCCGACTCTTCAATCCTTTGGGTGCAACTCTGTCTTTTAAGAGAAATGTGTAGGGATTGTTGATGCGTGTGTCTGACTCTCTGGACATCAGGGTCAGTTAACTGTCTTAGGACAAAACAACATGATCCTCTTCAAATTCGAGTCCCTCGACTCGAATCCGGAACAGATGCTGGCGTAATTCGACTCAGGCCGCGGAGGTCTTACAAGAGTGGAATTCCAGTAAATTTAAATGATGTACCCAACGCGTCCGTCGGGATTTTTCATCGCACCTGCTGGCACGGATTTTCACTAGCAGAGCGCAGTCGTGTGCGTTGCCAGGCCATCATATGATATTTGTAGGTCTTATCTTTGTGTCGTAGACACATCATCCGAATTTTTATCGCCGCGGAGGCGTTTCGGGTGGCTGAGGAGGATGCTTCTCACTTAGCGTTATTCTGGGCAGAGTTGCCAAAAAGTTTTTGCATTCTGATCCGAAGGATCACAGTCGAAGAATTCATAGGGTGCGCGGCCAGCGCTCCCTATGGGAGTAGCCCCCGAGTGTTTGTTCGAGTCGTAGACTCGAGCAGAGACGTTAGCTCAGCCATTGATTGACTCCAGGTCCGTAGGACACAAATTTTTAGGATGCTTAAATCCAGCCTCCCTATGGGAGTAGCCCCCGAGTCCGTAATGGAGTCGCAGACTCGACATAGGACTCGAAGAATAGCTTTGCAGTGTGATATATTGATTATACTTTGGGTGCGTGGCCAGCGCTCCTGATAGGAGTAGCCCCCGAGTAGTTAGTCGAATCATAGATTCGAGTGAGTACTCTGAGTTGTGTAGTCGAAGAATTGTAACCGTTGCTAGTATATCTTTTGATGACGTCAGTGCTGACGATCGGTGTCCTCAAGCGTATGCTGCGCCAGAGATGACATGACTGGACGAACATGGGTCCCACCTTCTGACCTTGAATTGACCGGTCACGCGCGGCATGGAGATAATTACGGTGTCGCCTCGATTTCCGTGCATAGTGGAAGGCGTGTGAGTGACGGTTCGCTGCTGGGCTGACACGTGGATGGTCAGATCTTGCAGTTGGCTCTAGGTTTTCCCGATGAACGGTCGTCGTGCATCGTCTTCGTCCTTATAATCATTGGGGAAAAGTTAATCTGTTTTCACCGCAACCATTCGTGTTTCACTGCTTTCATCTTCTCTGAGCTTTCTTGCTGCGCGCTGGAATATCCGCGAACATTTCCTTCGTTTATCCTACGTTCTCGCCGCCATCGCTGCCGCACCACGATGGGGAAGCCCAAGAAGTCCTCTTTTGCGGTTGGCACAAGCGCTGCTGGTGGCAAGAAAAGTTCCACAGCTGCCCGAGTCACCAACGGTGGCTGGCGGCGATCGGAGACGCGGGAGGGTGATCTCCGCAAGCTCCGTGAGAGGGGCTTGATCCCGAAGTTGATTGATCTGCTGGCCGAGTACGCGCTAAGGAAGCTGGGAGAAGCCAAGGCGAGGTAGTCCGGCTCCGAGGCTACTCAGGGTGCCGCTTCGTAGGCGTTGTAGTTGTAGGATAGTTTTTGTTTCACCTTTTGTAATTGTGTCTGTGAACAATCCTTGCGCCACGTAGTGGATTTTTGCTGTACATAATGAATTTCCGAGCTTTGTCTTCATTTGTCTTCTTGTTCATATCGGTGTCTTCTTCTACTCTAGGATCCTTCGGGTGATGCTCCCGTAGACACTTCGTCTGCAGCGCAGCTGCGGCCATCTTTGGATGGTGCGTCACAGCTTGTGTTTCTTCGAGACCGAATCCGTAGTCTTGAGAGGGAATTACTTGGAGTGCGTGGCCACGCTGATGTTTGGAAGTCGAAGGCGGAGTGAGGCACTGCCCGAGAGAAATTTTTGATGGGGGAGTTGCGTCGTCTGTCCGAACAACTTGAGTGTGAGTTTTTCGAGCTGCTGCTCATTGCTTCGGATGCGCCTGTTGGTCTTGCATCTTACTTTGTGAGTATTGCAGGTGCTAACCTTGCTCCGAAGGAGGAAAAGGAGCGTGTTGTTGTTCGGATTAACTGCTTGACCCAGCAGGACATGGAGGCCGGCGGGTTTTTCTGGATGGATCGTGATCGTGCCATGGTTCTTGCGACGATGCAGGATCGTATCCACCAGGTATCGCGGGTGGTTCGTCAGGTGCAGTCTTCGTTGGCGTCAGTTTTACATGTAATGTTTCCGTTGGATGGTGCGCCATCGACTCTTTCTAGCCTACTGGCAAAGTTTAGAAATGTTCGTCGTGTCGAAGAATTGGTACGACATCAGCTTGTTGCGGGGGTGAAGGCCGCGCTTTCCCTTGTGAATTTGCATCGTCCTGATGTAGATCTATCTGCTGTAGCAGATGGGCCACCTCGTCCGGATGGCGGTGAGTGGGATATGCGCCCGCATTATTTGGCTGTAAGGCAGCGTGCCGAGTGAATTGTAGATTTGTTTGAGCAGCGTGTGCAGGCTATTCTTCAGAATAGGTAGGACCTGTAAAAGAGATAGATGTAAAATTTGTATATATGCGACTAGGCGTGTTATGCCCTTTATTATTGTAGAGGTTTCTTGTTGTGTAGCATGTGATGCTTTGTTTTTATACGTGTCCTTTTCGTTAGCCTGACGTGGTCAGCTACTCAGGTGTACACGCGTTTTTCTCAGTCGACGAAGTCGTGAGGTAGGGGGAGCCCCCGAGTGTGTTGTAGTATGTAGTAAGATGCAAGATTTTGGGGCGAGACACTTAGCTTTAGGAGTAGGTACATTGTTCGGCTGAGTAGCCTTGGCCGAATAGCCTTATTGAGAGTAAAAGAGGGGGTAGCTAGGGGTAGAAGCGTCGCAGCTGCGCGATGTTCCATAGGTTGGAGTATGCGACTCCATACTCCACGTGCTTGAGGCGATAGGTGCCACCTGGGATGACTTTAGTGATGATGTAGGGTCCTTCCCATGGTGACTCGAATTTCTTTGGTCGCTCTTGCTTGAGTCGCAAGACTAGGACTCCTTCGACGAAGGACCTTGGGCGTAGCCGTCGGCTGTGGTAGTTGCGGAGACTCTGTTGGTACACCGCTGATCGAACTGCTGCTATGTCACGTGCTTCGTCGAGTGTGTCGACGGCGTCTTCGAGTGCGGCCGTCGATTCAGCTTTGCTGTAGGCGACAACCCGTGGGGCCTTGTGGCGTACCTCTGCTGGCAGCACGGCTTCGGCTTCGTGCACCATGAAGAAAGGCGTGTAGTCGGTTGAGCTGTTTGGCGTTGTGCGCAGGCTCCACAGGACCGAAGGTAGCTCTTGTGTCCAGGCACCCGTGAGTCGCTCGAGTGGTCTCATTAGGCGCTTCTTGATGCCAGCACCGACGAGGCCGTTGGCCTTTTCGTCCTGCCCATTCGTTTGCGGGTGCACCACGGAGGCGTATGTGATGTTGATTCCGAGGTCTTTGCAGAAGTCTTGGAATTCTTTAGAGATGAAGTTCGACCCATTGTCGGTGATGATGCTGTGTGGCACGCCAAACCTGTAGACAATGGATTCAAAGAACTTGACGGCGGTTTTGCCCTTTTGGTTAGTCACAGGCATGGCCTCGATCCACTTGGTGAATTTGTCGACTGCGACCAGGAGGTATACGTGGCCTCCTTTCGAAAATCGTGGCAGTTTGACGATCATGTCGAGGCCCCATTGGGCGTAGGGTATGGGCCTGAGCTCGGATCCGGGTGCGTGTGGTTTATCTGCAAACCTTTGGCATCCGTTGCATCTTCGGACGATGTCCTTGGCGTCGTTCATGGCCGTTGGAAAGTAGAATCCAGCTCGTAGAGCTTTGGCGACAAGGGCGCGGCTGCCCGCGTGATGGCCGCAGATGCCCTCTTGGATGTCTTGGAGGATGCTTTTGCCGTCACCGATGGTGACGCACCTTTGGATTACACCCGAAATGCTGCTCTTGTACAGCTCGCCATTGATGATGGTGAAGGCCTTTGACCGGCGAGATATGCGCCGGGCATCTGTCGGGCTATCAGGCAGCTCGCCGTCTATCAAGTACTTGATGTATGGCTTCGTCCAAGTTTCTTCAACTGCCATAACCTGCATCAGGTTGACCACAGCGACCTCTGTGTCGAGCTTTTCAGGTCCTTCCTGTCCTTCGGGTAGCGCAGCCCCCGAGTGGTCTGCCTCTTTGGGTGATCCCTTGGGGAATTTCCGCTTGATGGATGGCACGCAGATGTGTTCGAGGAACACGCCTGGTGGTACTCGTGCGCAGGTGGAGCCGATGTTGGCAAGTCTGTCGGCCTCCTCGTTGCTTTCTATCCCGATGTGCCGAAGCTCGCAGCCGTCGAATTCTCCCTCGAGTGAGTTGTAGAGTGCGCGGTACGCGATCATGTTTTCGGCGTGTGCGTCGCACTCGTTCATCGTCTGCTGGACGATGAGGTTCGAGTCTCCGTAGATGACCAGGCGCGTTGCGCCGCAGATGTTTGCCATCCTCATGTCATGGATGAGGGCTTCATATTCGGCCTCGTTGTTGGAAGCTCGGAATTTCATTCGAAGGCCTTACTTCATCTTGTCGCCCTGCGGGGATGTCAGTATGACCCTGGCTCCTACTCCAGCCTCGCATTTGGATCCGTTGAAGTGCATCGTCCATGACTGTGTCATGTCTAGTGTGTCTGGCAGCTGCAGCTCCATCCAGTGGACGAGGAAGTCCGGGAGGACCTGAGACTTGATCGCGAGTCGCTTCTCGTAGACGATGTCTAGAGGTGACAGCTCGATGCCCCACAGGGCTACGCGTCCTGTGGCCTCTGGATTGTTCAGGATGCTCTTCAGGGGTGCCTCGTTGACGACCATCACCTGGTGCTCCTGGAAGTAATGGCTCAGCCGATGAGCCGTCATGAACACGCCGTAGGCGAGTTTCTGGTAGTGAGGGTACCTCTGCTTTGTCGGCGTCAATACCTCGCTGAGGTAGTAGATTGGGCGTTGTACCCCGTGGGTCTTGCCTTCTTCAGGCCGCTCGACCTCCAGTACGGTGCTCACCACCTGGTGTGTAGCTGCTATGTACAGCAGTAGAGGCTCGCGCTCCTTTGGCGTAACCAAGACGGGCGATGTAGAGAGCAGCCGCTTTAAATCTTCGAATGCATCATCCGCCTCAGGCATCCACTCGAATTTGTTTGCCTTGTGCAGCAGCTGATAGAATGGCAGGGCTTTCTCGCCCATGCGACTGATGAACCTTCTCAATGCCGCGATTCGTCCTGCAAGCTGGTGGACGCCCTTAAGGTTCTTCGGCTTCTCTATGGCCATTATGGCCCGGATCTTCTTCGGGTTCGCCTCGATCCCTCGCTGGGAGATGAAGTAGCCTAGCAGCTGACCAGATGGGACGCTGAAGGTGCATTTTTCTGGGTTTAACTTGTTCTTGTATCGATCAAGGTTATCGAACGTATCGCGGAGATCGTCGATGAGCGTCTTGGACTCCCTTGTTTTGATGACTATGTCGTCGACATAGACTTATATGTTGCAGCCGATCTGATCCTTCAGGCATGCCTGCATGCACCGTTGGTACGTGGCACCTGCGTTCTTCAGCTCGAAGGGCATTGTGTTGTAACAAAACACTCCGAACGGCGTGATGAATGCCGTTTTCTCCTGATCTTTGACCTTCAGTCCAATTTGGTTATAGCCTGAGTAGGCGTCGAGGAAGGAGAGCTTCTCACATCCTGCTGTTGAATCGATGATTTGGTCGATCCGAGGAAGAGGGAAGTGGTCCTTTGGGAAGTGCTTGTTCAGCGATGTGAAGTCCACGCACATCCGCAGGATGTCCGTGTCCTTTTTGGGGACCATTACGGTGTTGGCGAGCCACTCGTTTTCTTTGATCTCCCTGATGAAGTTTGTGTCGAGTAGTCGGTTAACTTCGACTCCGATTGCTTCGGCCCGTGGTTCGGACAGTCGTCGGATAGACTTCTTGACAGGCTTGGCGTCTAGAAAGACGTTGACTGCATGCTTGGCAAATTCCCTGGGAACTCTTGGCATGTCGGCAGGACACCAGGCGAAGATTTCCCAGCGCTCACGGAGGAATTCGACGAGCGCGCTTTCCTATGCGGAGATGAGATCGTTGGCAATCAGCACCGTTTTGGAGGCATCTGTCGGGTGGACCTGCACCTTTTTTGTGTTGACGGTGGAGTCGAAGGACATTTTTGGTGCGTTCTGTCGTACAACTGGGGGTGCCCCGTTGTCCGTCACCTCGCGGAGCCTTACGAGCTCCTCTTGCACGCCGAATGACTGGGAGATTCTGTTGAAGTCCCTGTCGCAGTGGTCCGATCGGGTGAAGCTCGCATGGATCGTGATGACGCCCTTTGGTCCTGGCATCTTGAGCAGCAGGTACTCATAGTGCGGTACTGCTAGGAACCTTGCGAATGCTACACGGCCGAGAATGGCGTGGTATTGTGATGGCCAGTCCACCACTTAGAACTCGAGTCGCTCGCATCGGAAGTTTTCCGGCTTGCCGAAGATGACGTTGGGCCATATCTTTCACAGAGGGAATATTCCCTTTCCTGGGACAATGCCATGGAACATTGTGTCTAACTGTTCCAGGCTGCATAGCGGGATCCGCATTGCTGCTAGGGTGCTGGCGAACATCAGGTTGATGCTGCTTCCACTGTCCATGAAGACGCGGCTCATCTCGAACCATCTGATCTGCGCCTCAAGCACTAGGGCAGCATGACGTGGGCGAGGGACCTGGCAAGGGTGATCCGAACGGCTGAGCGTGATGCAGGACTCCGACCCGCCGAGGTACTCAGGGATGGCGGGTGGAGCTGTCACAACCAGGTTGATCTGGCGGGTGATTTTCTTCTACACCCTATTCATTGGGCGCCCTTTTTGGATCATCAACGCTCCTTTCGGCGGGGGATACCCGTGCCCACCGTTATTCTGGGCGGGTGCGATGGGGTGGTTTGGGCCTCCTGTAGGTGGCGGTGGAGGAGCTCCATGCACGATCTCACGTAGTGCGGGTGTGTTCCCGAATCTAGGGTTTGGGGCTTGCTGCCTCATCCGAGCCATGCTTTCGCTGAGTTTCTGGAATTCGCGATAGTCCTTGAGCATGTGGCTTGCTTTCTTCTTGCCATCCTGCTGGTCGATGTAGAAGTGGATGGTGCATGGACCCGACAGTTTTTCGTATGCTGAGGGTCCGTCGTCGCGATCGCGGCGCTTCCACGACTGTGCCAGGCGTCCCCCATCGCAGAAATTGTTTCCGCGGTATCCGCCGCCATTGCGGTTGCCGTCGTTACGTCGGTCGGCGTAGCCAGCCGCGACCATGTCGGGTCCGTCGCGATCGTCGTAGACGCGCGATCTTCTCTTGCTACGGTGCTCACGTCGCCGGTTGTAGTCATGTTCCTCCTTCGAGTGCGCTCGGTGTATGGAGTTCTCGCCGTCGGCCCACCTATTGGCGATGTCCATGAGGTGGTCGAGTGTCTTGGGCTTAACGCGCCCGAGCTCTTCCTTGAAGTCCTGGCATTTGACGCCGTCCCTGAAGGCCTCGATAGCTCTTTCCTTGGAGATATGTGCCGTGGAGTTCTTGGTGTTGGACCAGCGTAGTATGTACGAGCGAATGGATTCGCCTGTCTGTGGCGTGCAGGCCCGTAGCTCTTCGATCGAGGCGGGCCTCTTTCTGGTGCCTTTGAAGTTTCGGACGAAACTGTACGCCAACTCCTCCCAGCTTTGGATGGATCCCGAGGATAGGCTGCTGAGTCAGATCCGGGTTGCGCCCGTCAGCTACAGCTAAAGGCATTGCATGGCGGTTTCCTTGTTTCCACCATGTAGCTTGAAGGACGACAGGTGGTCGCTAAGCCACGCCCTGGGGTCTTGTGTGCCGTCGAACTTCGGAGTGTCCGAAGGAAGCTTGAAGTTTCGCGGCATCCGCATTCGTCGGACGGATCTGCTGAAGCATCGGGCTCCGCAGAGTTCTCCTTCGTCATCATCTTCTTCGGATTCAGACGAGCATACGCGCTTAGCGCACACTTTGTCGATCTTGCACTGCTGCGACGGCGCGAGCACTTGTGCCTTTGAGGAAGGTCGTGCTCTTCGTCCTCGGATGAGGGTGTGGGGCTGCGTTTGAACCTGACCGCGGCCTTCTTCTTTGGATTCGTAGGAGCTTCTCCGTGGAGCACGGCTCCAACGAGTCCGAGTCCGGTGAGCGCAGACTTGTGCATGGCCCTTTTCACGTCCCCCTCCGAGGGAGGATGGTCGCGAGGTACGCGGTGGCTTCCATGATCGCATGTTGCGGCGTCTTTGGGATGACGTTGCCGTCGGCATCCATCTCCATGAAGGACGCATTGAGGGCTCTAGTCACCTCGCGACGTGCTTTGGGATCCATGTTCTCTGTGCGAGAATGGTGCTTGTTGCCATCGTTTCCATGCGAGCTGGAGCCAATGCCCATGGAGGAGAGCGCAGCTCTCCGTGCACTGTATTCCGAGGCTGCTTGCTTGCGCTTGTCGAGCACCTCTTGCATCCTTAGTTGCTTCTTGTGCTCCTCGACGAGGAGCATGTGGTATGCCATCAGCAGGTCCCGTGAGGCATCTTCTGGTAGGATCTTGTTGCCTGCTACGGCTTCGCGTGCTTGAGCCCATCCCTCCTCGCTGAGGTGGATGACTCGGTTGTTGTTTTCCCCGTTGGGTGGGGGGGACCGGCTTCTTCTGTTCTCGTCGTTTCTACCCTGCGGGTTGGGTGGCGGATTGTGTTCTAGATTTTGGATGACCGCGGCGCACTGGTAGCGCTTGTAGATCGGATCGCTGCTGCCGCAGCTTTCGGATCCGGAACCATAGGTCCCTTCATCCGACGGTGGACCGCACAAATCTAAGTTGCAGCTGCTGCTATCATAAGACTCATCTGTTGATGATGATGTGCATAGCACGGGGTGTAGAGCCCACAAAGCAGGATTGATCGACGGTAGGGGCACCTGCTCTAGGAGGCGGAGAGTGCCGATCTGCCCCACCTGGAAGCAGAAGCTCCCGAACAGGATTTCGTGTCCGTCGCCAACGGGCTCGAAGTCCTTCAGGGTGGCCGGCGAGTGGGCGGTGAAGTCGAAGGCGCCAAAGAGGAGATCGCTTTGGTTGGGACCATCACGATCGCACAATCAGCGCCCCCAATTCCCACAGACGGCGCCAATTGACGAGGTTCGATCTCGTCAATGCCCATTGTTATGGACTTGGGTTTTGGAGAAGGTGGGGATGCTGGAGATCGCGGAATGGTTAGAAAACAAGCAACACGGGGACACGAGGTTTACCCAGGTTCAGGCCCCCGGAGGGAAAACCCTACTCCTGCTTGTCTTCTCTGATTATGGTGGAACCGAAGGTTACAGGGGTGCGCAGATGCAATCTGGCGTGGAGGTGTATATGCAAGAGGTTATCAGAGCGCCTCCTCGTCGTGCCCTCCTGGCCTTTATATAGAGGCAGGCAGGTCCCAGGCACAGATCGAGTCGGTTACAGGTTTTAGGGTTTACCCCTTGGAATTTCCTATCTAATCTAGTATTGCTCTCCAAGGATCCGAAAGCGTCATGGGCCTTGGCCACCCAAAAGTCTTCATGGGTCGGCGTGGTATTTGCCATGGGCCTTCCTTGGGCTGGACTAGGTATGCTGAGATCATGTACCCGCGGGGTATAACCATGTCACTTTGGGTTGACTTGGCACATGGTCACACCTTGTTATGACTATGAACAAGTCACCATAGGCACTATGATCATCTAGTCCTTGACTTGTATTACCACTCTATGCTTTGATTAGTAATGTTTTGTCGCTCTGCATGATTATGGCCATTATTGCTCTCTTAGTTGGTTACTCCCAGTCTTTTGCTAGACTCCACTTGTATGAGTAAGTTATACTCATGCTTCCAACCCACAAGAAACCAAGTTATTCCAAAGTGTCTACTATAAACTCCTATGCATGGTGTGTTACACCATTCCAAGTATATTCTTGTTTTCAGCTATCTTCCAATTAAAAACTATTTTGTTATGTGAAAACTTAGTGATTAAAGCCCTCAAAAACTTGATGGCACACTTTATATTCGTTGCCCCTAATAAACTTGAACCATTGTGTCTTATATGTTATATATTCTTGCACTTATACGTTGGAATTAGTAGAACCGTGCTATCACGGGGAACATTTTCAACATTGCACTTGTACTTTTTACTCAGTTGATATCATGCTCTTTTGTCGATGGATGTCACCGGTGTGAAATAAAGAGGGAACTTGTAAGTTCATGGAGTATGTATTTTGTGTTAGAGAAACGCCTGGGCCGCTAGCCTAAGCCATGCCTAATCATGGTGGAAACTTGCAGCATCACCATAGTGACATCTATGATGCATTCTTCTTATAAAAAAAGAGACACATTGAGAAAAGAGGAAAGAGAGAAAAAGCACCATATTCCCATGGTATATAAGAAGATTGCTGAGATGCTCGTTGTCTGCTTGCCATGTCATTTTGGTTATAGGATAGCTCATGTACCATGTGCAAGGGGTACCCCGTTGGCGGTTCTCAATGATATGCAAATACTCACAGTGATAAGAACTTACAAGTGACTAAAGTTGAGTAGCATGAGGTGTGGCCCTCGTATTCAAGGGACTTGATATTGCCAACTTATACTTCGTCAAGCATATGCTCCATCTTTGTTCACTTTAACCTTATCCACTTCAAGATGCTTATGATAGGGGCAATGAGGGCTGAAAGCTAACAAGTACCATAATTTTTGGAAGCTCTTTTTGAAACTTGAAATCCCTGCTTCCTTTATAAAAGGACTTTCTTCCACCACTATTGAGTCTCCACCTTCTACCTTTAGGCACCATTAAGAGAGCATATTTGTCGTTCTGTGTGTAGTGTTCCAAATCTCATTGATTGATGCATATTGTGATATTACTTGTTCTTGTGCTATTTGTTTCTAGTCACCCTTGTGAACTTTGAAGGTGTCCTATGCATCTATATTGCTACTCTATGAGGGACAATATGATTGCCACTATGCTATGTTTTGTGTATGTGAAACAAACAAACTTTTTGCAATGCATGATATTCATGATCTTTGTTTATAGCCTTTCATGTTGCATGCATAGTTACTATGTCCTATTGTTAGAACTCCATCTTTCATGCACATGTTTAGAGTTAATTGATTCCAGCTTTCAATGCTTCCAAATGGTTTGATCTTGGTTTTTATGGTGCATGTCAGCTAAAAAATTATTATTTTTATCACTTACCTACTCGAGGACGAGTAGGAGTTAAGCTTGGGGATGCTTGATACGTCGGAAACGTATCTATAATTTTTGATGCTCCATGCTTGTTTTGTATCTACTTTTTCTTTGCTTTGTCTACACTTTGAGGTGTTTTTATATCTTTTCTGGAACTAACCTATTAACAAGTTGCCATAGTGCCAATTGCATGTTTTCTTCTGTTTTTGGTTCCAGAAAAGCAGAAAATCAATATTCTCGGAATTGGACGGGACAAAAGCCAAAGTCATTATTTTCCTGGAGCAACATGAAACCACGAAGCAGAGCCGGAGGGGGGCCACAGGGTGTACGCACCACCCCTAGGCGCGGGCAAGCCCTGGAGGCGCCCACAGGGTGTGTGGCCCCCCTAGACCCCCACCGACCTTGATTCATGTGCCTATAAGAATCCTATGACCCAAAAACCCTGGGGCATCCAGAAGAAATCCACGAAAACCTCTGCAGCTCCGCCGCCACCGAAGGGGAGATTCGTGGGACAAAAAGCCTCTATTCCGGCACCCTGCCGGGACGGGGAAGTGCCCCCGGAGCCATCTCCATCGATCTCCACCACCATCTCCATCACCGTTGCGGATTCCCATGATGAGGAGGGAGTAGTTATCCTTCGAGGCTAAGGGCTCTACCGGTAGCTATGTGTTCATCTCTCTGTATGCATGATCTTGTGGTCATGAGGTTTGTAATCAAGTAGATCTACCTTGCTACTCAAGTGCTTCATTAGATCTCTGCTCTCCCCATGTGTGTGAAAGTGACGGCGTGCACGCCATGGTGGCACTTAGGCTTGAGTTTACATAAATACTCTTTGTGCTTTAATAGATCTATGCTTTTCCCCACGTGTGTGAAAGTGATAGCGGGCATACCGTGTGTGGCACTTTGTCTAGATTGAATATTTGTTGTGAGTTATATTTGGAGTTGGATGTCTCTATGAAATTTTGGTGTTTGTTGGAACCATCTAGCGCTCAAGGTGACAGTGTGGGGTTATCCAGATTGGGGAAGGCAGACTTTGAGGTGTGCTGTTATAGCCCTACCTTGGATTAGAGTGTCCAACCGGAGAGTAGTTAAGAGTAGTATCATGAAGAGAGGATATTTATATGAGATAGTGTTCACTAGTGAAAGTATGATCCCTAGGCCTTGTTTCTAAGCATTGAATCACCATTTCCTACTAGATCTGTTGCATGTTTTCTTGCTTTAGCTTTTACCTCACCTTCAAGCTCTTTTTTGGCACCGTTACCACTTGTATTTCACTATCTCTTCGCCGAACTAGTGCACCTATACACCTTACAAGTGTATTGGGTGTGTTGGGGACACAAGAGACTTCTTGTATCTTGATTGCAGGATTGCTTGAGAGGGAATACCTTTGACCACTTCCTCCCTGAGTTCGATAAACCTTGGGTAATCCACTTAAGGAAAACTTGCTTCTGTTCTACCAACCTCTGCACTTGGAGGCCCAAAAACTGTATACAAGAATAGAAGTGCGTAGACATCAGGCCCCGGAGCGAGGTTTGTTGCGGAACCCTAATCTGTGGTCCTCAGATTGTCTACCCCCCTGGACATTCTTCTGATGGGGGTAGCCCGGCATAGCTCTCTCTTATTTTGTGTTTATTTAGGTCATAGGATGATGTAAAACCATGTTGGTTCACAAGGTGCGGCAGTATCCTACCCGGTTTCACCAGAACATGCAGTTTCCCCTTATATAAATCCAGAACCTTTGCTTTTAGGTTATGCGGCAAAGGACTATTTTTTCTTTCATTTAGTTAGGAAGTATTTTATTACATATATGTTAAGTGATGTTATTTCATATTATCATGACATACACATATGAATAGCTAGGTTGTTGTGGTCTCTCACTTGATATATATACCATTTTCCTGAATAGGCTACCTAGTACTCAAAAGCATTCTCTTCAGCCATTTAAAGTATACATCCATGATGATCACACAGTCAAAATTGAGAACAATCTAAAGGATGTCAAACAACAAATTTCATACTTTGTTGTGAAATCATCTCATCTTGCTCTTTTCATTGACCTAAAGTGTGACCATTATGTTTCAAAAGTAGTCCAACAACTTGGTTTTGTTGGTCAGCAACTCTACCGTGAGGGGAAATTCTACTCTAGCCGATTGGATGATGATTGTTTCTCAAATTAATTTTGTGAATATGCACCCAGCTAATGGTAATGAAGTTCATCATCCTCTATAAGCTTATGGTCTTATGCAAAGTTCATATTTCCATGGTCTCAATACTTATGAAGAGCAGGTGCATGCTATATCTATAAGAGAAACTATCGTCCGCTCCTCGAGAGGGTTGACAGAACCATGAACTATGTTCAAGAGTCTAATGGCCATATTGCGAGATATAGTTATATGCTAGAGACACATGCAAGTTTCATGTGATTCCGACGCTTCGGTGGTCTCCCTCTAGCGAAACCCTATATGTTCTTGTAATAGGGGTATCCTAGCATAGCTATCTCTTGTTTTGAGTTTGTTTAGGTCATAGGATGATGTTAAACCATGTTGGTTCACAAGGTGTGGTAGTATCCTGCCAAGTTTCATCAGAACAGAGAGTTTCCCCCTTATATAAGTCTAGAACCTTTGCTTTTAGGTTACAAAACCTAGTGTCTGAGCGAAGGGGGACACATGCACCCGGACACTAGGTTTTGTATGTTTCAACGTAACACCACACTTTCATGCATGTGCTAGGGCCACATGCAAGTTCTTTAGGTGTTCTGAGGGCCCCGGATCGAGGTTTTCTGCGGAACCCCGATCTATGGCCCTCAGATCGTCTACCTCCCTAGTCATTCTTCTGATGGGGGTAGCCCGGCATAGCTATATGTTTTTTTTTGTTTTTAGGTCCTCGTATGATGTAAAACCATGTTGGTTCACAAGGTGTGGCGGTACCCTACCCGGTTTCACCGGAACGAGGAGTTTCCCAGTTATATAAGTCCAGAACCTTCGCTTTCAGTTTACCGCCCATGCATGCGAAGGGGGACACATGCACCTGGGACTGGGTTTTGTATGCTTCAACATAACAATGCACTTTCATGCATGTGCTAGGGCCACGTGCAAGTTCTTGAGGTGTTCCGAGGGCCCCGGAGCACGGTTTGGTGTGGAACCCTGATCTGTGGGCCTCAGATTGTCTACCCCCTAGACATTCTTCTGATGGGGGTAGCCTAGCATTGCTCTCTCATTTTTTATGTTTTTTAGGTCAAATGATGATGTAAAACCATGTTGGTTCACAAGGTGCGGCAGTATCCTACGCGGTTTCACCGGAACGGGGAGTTTCTCCCTTTAGGTTTTGTAAGCTTCAACATATGACCACACTTTCATGCATGTGCTAGGGCCACATGCAAGTTCCTGAGGTGTTTCGAGGGCCCCGGAGCACGGTTTGCTGCGGAACCCTGATCTGTGAGCCTCGAATTGTCTACCCCCTAGACATTCATCTGATGGGGGTTGCCCGACATATCTCTCTCTTTTTATGTTTTTTTAGGTCATATGATGATGTAAAACCATGTTGGTTCACAAGGTCCGGCAGTATCCTACCCGGTTTCACCGGAACGAGGAGTTTCCCCCTTATATAAGTCCAGAACCTTCGCTTTTAGGTTATAGAGCATGCATGCGAAGCTGGGCACATGCACCCGGAGACTAGGTTTTGTATGTTTCAACATAACACCACACTTTCATGCATGTGCTATGGCCACGTTGTGACACCCCCACGATCAAGGCTAGACAAATCCCAGACCTCCGTCTGACATAAGCTTACCTTTAAGCTCAAGGATATCCAGTGAAGAATCGATAAACACAGTAGTGACCCTACAACATAAAATTTATTACAGCAAGCTCATAACTGAGCGAAGAACCAAATTAGTACAAGCAGAGGTCACTGACCACAAACATCAAACAATGGAAGGCAAATTATGCTATTAAGTATAGCAAACTTAACAAATGGCCTAAGAGGCCTAAAGCATAACGATGAAGTCCCATTCCACAGATTCCAGGATGCTGATCGGGAACCCCAAGCTACTCGTCAATGTCGATGCCGTACCAAAATCATCTTCTATGGTAACACTTACTCTGCTGCAAAAGTATCAACAAAGCAAGGGTGAGTACAGGGTGTACTCCGCAAGAATTATGGCTAGTGGAGTTGTTTTGCATAAAGCTATATTTTTTTATAAAACATGAGGGAGAAGAAGCTCGTCTAATCCGAGTGTTTAAAAGTGGATAAGAGAGCGACATCTCCAAAGTATTGATCATCATCTTTATATCCACCAAGTCATCATCATCGAACCTCTACTTGGATCATCCCCTCATACCCAAGAGGAAGCATCCTTAAGCACACTTTACTTTGCCAAGTTTTACGAGTAGGTTATAGTTCTCTATGATCCAACTTCCATTCCCAAGTCATCCATAACCATGCACATGGCTTTTTGAAAATATTAATACCCTGCAGGGGTGTTCAACTTTACCCACACGCGATGACCGACTCATAGCGTCACTTGACACACTTCCTTGGTGTGCTGACAGAGGGTGGTCGACCGAAACCTTTCCCTCACTTTTGTCTAATCCATGAGTCACCAGAAGGGCTCCCGACTGTGGTAGTTGGCCAAAATCCCAGGCGGTCCTTGACTCTGTGTACCAGGATCCAGTTCAATGCCCTGCATCCTTCACCCGGCCATGTCCTATATGCTTGCACCATTTTCCAAAACCTTTTTCCATGTAGGTGCCGAATAAATCCTCAAACTACGGACTCATGGATCAGACTAGGAAAGTTGGGGTCAAGGGGTTCCCAAAGCCCCATGTGGTTGTACGCTCATCTTGGTTCAAGAGGCAAGAACCCAAGGTCCTAAGGGTGGCAAGTATGGAACTGCAAAAACCACAACCCGCGTGGCCTCCCATACAAGCCTTAGCATGTTTACCTCACATAACCTGTCATACCATGTTCTCCTGTCCAACTAGGTTCATTCAGAGCTCGGATCCATCAACTAGGTGAATCAGCAGAACTACTAAAGCATGGCTAAGCACAACAGATATAATACCTTTAGAAACGCTTCACAAAGCATAACGATGACGTCCCATTCCATAGATTCCAGGATGCCGACCACGAACCCCAAGCTACTCGTCAATGTCGATGTCATACCAAAATCATCTTCTACAGTAACACTTACTCTGCTGCAAAAGTATCAACAAAGCAAGGGTGAGTACAGAGTGTACTCGACAAGACTTATGGCTGATGGAGTTGTTTTGCATAAAGCTATCTTTGTTTATAAAATAGGAGGGAGAAGAAGCTCGTCTAATCAGAGTGTTTAAAAGGGGACAAGAGAGCGATATCTCCAAAGTGTTGATCATCATGGAACCTCTACTTGGATCACCCCCTCATACCCAAGAGGAAGCATCCTTAAGCACAGTTTACTTTGCCAAGTTTTATGAGTAGGTTATAGTTCTCTATGATCCCACGTCCATTCCCAAGTCGTCCATAATCGTGAACCCGGATTTTCGAAAATATTAATACCCTATAGGGGTGTACAACTTTTACCCACACGCGCAGACCGACTCTTAGCGCCGTGGCGACAGATGGTGGTCGACCGAAACCTTTCCCTTACTTTTTCCTAATCCATAAGTCACCAGAAGGGCTCCCGGCTGCTGTAGTTGGCCATACTCCCAGGCGTTCCTCGACTCCATGTACCGGGATCCAGTTCAATGCTGTGCATGCTTCACCCGACCACGTCCTACATGCTTGCACCATTTTCCAAAAACTTTTTCCATGCGGGTGCCAAATAAATCCCCAAACTACGGACTCATGGATCAGACTAGGCAAGTTGGGGCCAAGGGGTTCCCAAAGACCTGTGTGGCTATACTCTTATCTTGGTTCAAGAGGCAAGAACCCAATGTCCTCAGGTGGCAAGTATGGAACTGCAAAAACCAGAACCTGTGTGGCCTCCCATACATGCCTTAGCATGTTTACCTCACATCACCTATAATACCATGTTCTCCTGTCCAACTAGGTTCATTCGGAGCTAGGATCCATCAGCTAGGTGAATCAGCAGAACTACTAAAGCATGGCTAAGCACAACATATATAATAGCTTTAGCAACGCTTCACAAAGCTAATCCCTAGTTATGCTAGGAGCAGTGGATGAGGGAATATAGGTTCAAAGGGAACATGCATCAGATAGGATTACTCTATATATCGACAAAAGACTTTGGAATCGTATGCACATGGCAAGAATTGAAATACTTTGAAAGCATAGGATTCATATGTATGTGTGGGGTTTCGCTTGCCTTTGCCCGTTGATAACCAATACGCAGATCTTCGGACAACTGGTACTTGATTTGGTTATAGTTGGTCAAGTATTAGTATTTGAGATTCGACAATGTTGATCTCGTTCTTCAGTCTTGGACTTGATCTCGATATCGTATTCTACCAGGGAAGAACCAAATACCAGAAAGAGAGGGAAAACAATCAACACATGGCATCGATGCAATTCTCAATCAAGGATGATGATATGACAAGTTTATTGAAATTGAAACGCTAAACATGCTTGGTAGTTTAATCGGGATTCCGAGGAGTCCAAACCCTAATTCGGAGAAACTCCGGAAGCTTATGAGAGGGTTCCTTTTGTTCTCTAATTAAACTTGTCATGAAAGTTGGTTAACAATGCATTATGATTGCTTAAAAAGATAGATATCATTTTTATGAACATTTTGATATATTATTTGTATTTTTCTGAATTATAGATAATTAGTAATGAGTTTTACAAGTTTATAACATCTTTTAGAAATTATTTAAACAATTTTAAAAGCTTTACTACATCATTGTGACATCAGCACAGGGGTGAGGGTCATTTCTTACTGGGGCTGAGCCTAGCCACAGTCACTGACCAGTGGGCCATATGCCCATGTCAGCCTCCACGGTGGCATTCAATAGGTCAAAGGGTCCGACGTGACGTCAGCACCACGTCGGTGTGACTTCATCGTGTCGGTGCTTCTCAGATGGATGACGGGGACGGTGATTGGGCACGCACGGGCATACGGGGGATGGTCGCATTCGACGCAGCAGGCCGAGCCGAACCAGCGGGTGGTGGAGCCACCCGGAAATGGTCACCGGACCATGGTCGATGACGAACTCACATGGCAGCGGACACGGGTCGACAATGACAAGGAGATACAGGTTGAAAGAGGGAAGAAGGGGAGGTCTGGCAGGACCACTGGCTTACCACGGTACTCGAGGGCGTGACGGTGAGGCCGGATAAGGACGAGAGCCCCTGTAATGGTGTCGGCGAGCAACGGACAGAGCCGAGGAAGACGGAGACCGTGCGGTCGGGTGACGCCGCCCGGGCTCAATTGCTTTGGCGGGGATACATAGTTGGGCACAGTGGATCTTCTAGACTAGACGACGAGGGGTGGGGCGGCCTAGAACGACCGAAAGTGAAGACAACTAGTGAGCTAGGGTTTCGGCGATTTGGGGGAAATCGACAGAGAGCACGAGATGGAAAGAAATGAGTATGGGGAGAGAGAGGAGGAGACAGCCGTTCTTATCCATATGTCTAGAGGCGGAGGTAGGAATTGCTACACGGCAGAGATCGACGGCGCGCTCACGCACGCAGTAGCTTGTTGTCATGAGGGAAGACGACGACAAGGTTGGGGGCCAAAGTGCTACGGTGCCACGGTTGGGCTGGTGTCGGGCCAAAGACGGGCCATGCGAAAGGTTACTGGCTACGCTGGTGGGCGTTAAACAGAGAGGAGGGAAGATGGGCCGGCCTGTTAGAGCTGTAGGCTCCATTTTTTTAAACAAAACCTTTTAATTTTCTGTTTTTCAGTTTTTCTCTTTTTAATTGAATTTCAAATCTGTTTTGATACATTTCAAATTACTAGAACTTACAAATATTATAAATATTTCAGAGACCCTTGTAATCAATTTGGTTTCCATTTATTTTTTTGTAGTTTTCAAAATTCAAAACCATTTTGAATATGTTTCAAATAGAAAGGGGAAAATAGGGTTTAGGGTTTTTGGTTTCTTTTTCTTGCATTCATTTTTAAGATGATGCTCATGAATTCACAATCAAACCCTAATAAGCAATTGGTAAACCTAGGGTTGTTACAATTCTACCCCCTTAAAAGAATCTCATCCCGATATTCCTAGGTAGGAAGATAGAAGGAACAGGGTTACACTAAACTTCAACGATCTTCTCGACGAGGTTGATCCATGCCACCATTATTGCATGAATGAAGCGCTTCATTTTCTTCGAGGTTATTGCTCACACTAAGGAAGAGAGGGAATGACATGGAACCGCAAACTAAGTATGTCATGATCAACTCATGGATAGATGTTTCACAAACATCTCTAGAGCCAACAAATATGAAACACGTCAAGGTAACGGAGGAAACCAAAGGAGATGGTTTTCAAGGTGACAAATAACTGGTCTTCATAAGGATTGAGACCATGGAGCTTGCGGAAGAGTTTTGAATTCTGAGGGAAGGAAACTTCCAACAAATGGAAAGAAACACAGACTTCGAGCGGGGAACCTCTACTAAACACCTTAGTAGAGATTTACAGGTGGAAAGATAGATACCAAAAAAACCAAGATGTTGAACTACTTTTGAAACAGAAGGGTCACTCTTTCGTTCAACAGAAGTCTAAGACAGAAAGGTGATTTGTGGTGAGGACTCATAAGTCACAAAGAACATGTAACAACAGAAACTATTGATTACCAAGATCACGGTTACTCTTCAATCATGTTTAAGAAAGCGGGTAGGAAACTCTTTATTCATATGGACTATCAAAATCTTTGCCAAAGATCGTGATATCACTTTACACCACCAAGTTGTATATATAAGAAGATTCCTGATTACATGAGAAGAAAGAAACTTCATTCTCAGACTACAAGTACGTTTCATAACAAGATGCTTGCCAATTTAAAGGAGTCTGGAGGATCGACTGAGAGACATTCAGCAACACTACTTTAAATGTTCTCCTCGATGTTCGAGACACCAATATGAGACTTCTGACAAGCCTTTAATCAGTCATCAAGTAAAGGTCGGACTTCGAATTCAATGGAACCATAAGCACAACTCCTTTATTAAGTCATAGAAGAAGCCTTATGAAGAGTGGTTGTTATCGATGATTCAAGGTAATGTGAAAATAGGTCTTCTGGCTAATTGTGACAACAATTACATCAATCTTGCCAGAGGTACAAAGAGACCTATGTCAAAACCTCGCGGAACACCAACCATTATATCTGCTTGAGATTCAGATTTGTTTAGGTGGGATGATAATTCAGACTCAGCATGTCTGAATAGAATATTTGCAACATTTACCACAGAGGTAAATTCACTAGGTTCTCAAGACATGGACTTCAGTTTCAAGCTCCGAAAAATGAGCTAGATTGCAAAACACATGTATTAGCAAGTTATCAAAATATAATTGCACCTACATGATTTGTTTTTAACAAAACACAATTGTATCCTTGTTGGAAAGCTTTTATGAGGATATCGAAGTTTTGTTGGACTTCTTATCTTCTGTGAACAAATCAATCACTGGCTTGGTGTGCTTGGAGGATCTTCTCGAGATATGAAGGTATCATCCTAGCATATCAAAAATTCTTCGCACATGCTTGACTAACTTAAAATGATTCCCGAGGAAGCAATGATAACTCTAATCGAATCCAAAATGACATCTTTCAACAATTGCATGTGAACTAGAGAAGGTTACTTTTAAAATCCAGAACACATACTTCGAGATAACACGAGGATGGTTCTCAAAAGTTTCCAACATTAATGCTAATTGTTCCACATGAATCTTTTCTAGCATGGAGAAGGTAAGGATGTCATTGATGGGCTCAATAACAAACTTACGTATACACTCCAAGAAAACGGGATCATATGTTTTATAAACAAGGCATAGATATTGGTCAGACTAGTGGACAAGAATATGCACTTAGGTGAGACATCACAAGTAAATACACCATCAGATCGTCCTTGGAACTGAGTTTGATTTGACAATAGCCCAAATCACGTCAAAGGAAGGAAAGATAACATATTCACAAAGGAGATACTATCTTGCTTCAACATGAACACAACTAGATATTCCTTTAAGAAGGAACTGAGTTGGATGGAACTTTTGTCTTACAACTCTCCAAGTTGTTGTTTAATCTTAACCAACTTGTTCAGGGGTATCTAGTATGGATTCTTGGAGAAAGGAGCAGTTCAAAGAACTTGCTTTCTCAAGAACATGACAACACGGTCATGTAGCAACATGGTGATACTTCTAGAAGGCATACAGAATATCACGGACCACCAATATGTCACTTATTTCGAGAGGGAAACTTGATTGGTAAGGCAAGAAGACATAGTCTCACAGCTTCATCATGAGCCTAACTCTTTTACAGAAGAGGGTGTACTAGAATATCGGACTTGGTAGCACAATCATCCTTTTCTTAGTGATAGGTTTTACCATCACGCTAAGAATGACTCAAATGTCCTTAGAGTTCAAAACAATAACAATTGCTAAGAATCTCAGATGGCCACATTATTACACACCCGCATCATTACTGAACATGAACAGCTCAGAGAAAGGGTGGGTAAAAATGTGTAATAGCAGCACTTCATTAAGAGGGTCATGAAACTCATCACGACCTATTAATATAAAAGAGTGTGACTCTTTAAGGTAGTACAAAAATAAGCTATTTAATGCCTCTTGATCTGCGAACTACAACACTTTGACCTGTTCTGAGATATGACGAGGTACTGGAGTTTATTTCTCCTAGACATTCCGAAATGGTTTGTCTTGATGGACCACAAGAGTATCTTACATCGGAAGACACCGATGCACATTTACTACTTGGCTACCAACTGGTAGACCAAGGTCAGAAAACAACAAGGGAAAAAGGAACATGCTTAGGATGAAATCCCGAGATGTGGATGCATAAGTCAACAACCTTCCGAAGACCAATGTAGAAAAGGAAGGTGTGGTAGAGTCACGAATATAGAAGTGAGACTCACGAGGGGTACTCTTGTCATGATCTATTTGGTTCCATTAAAGAACATCTGCCATAACTAGTGGTAGGGGAACTCCTTAGTTGTCATAATTCAGTCGTGATAATAACCACAAGCTTGAAGGCTATAATTGAAGGTACTAGCCATCCCGAGGTAATGTATGAACATTAACCACATGGTTCAACAATGGATCTTGGGTTAAAGGTCATCTTCATGGACAATATTCGCAACCAGAATTAGTACAATCGGGGATCTTAAGTTCAAGTCCAAGGGTTAAAACCCGAAGAAAGGAGTAACTACTATCTTGTTAGCACTGAGGGTAACACAAGGTAGTAATCACGAGGTAACTTCCAAAAGAAGATACAACTTCTGAAGTACCCAAACAAATAAAAAGGAGGGACACGAGGCGAAAGGATACCTCGAAGCCTAGAACATAACACTGTGGAACCATCAACATGATGTTGTGGGCCCAGAAGGTAGAGAGATCATGATAGAAAGGAATCTCTCAGTTGAACAAGAGCAGAAAGGAAACAAGGAACACACACAGCAGAGTCTAGAGAACTATACACTAGGTTAACTAGATGGAAAACGATATGCCTAAAAAGGCACCTAAGCTTTGAAAGATGAGACAAGATAGCAAAACTTTTCCAAATCAACATGAGCTAAGATGACCCAGAATTAGAGCGAAACAAGATAAGAAGTATACTAGAGTTTTTGCAAATAGTTTTCAGCTTTCAAGTAGTTTTTACAAGCACTAGGCTCAACATCGACCAGTAGAAAGGGTTTCCTACAGTCGGTACTACTCTGATACTAAAAACCTGTGACACCCCTGGGATCAGGGCTAGAAAATACCATACCTCCATCTAACATAAGCTTAACCTTGAGCTCGAGGATATCTAGTGAAGAATCGATAAACACAGCAGTTACCCTATGACATAAAAAATATTACAGCAAGCTCATAACCGAACGAAGAACCAAATTAGTACAAGAAGAGGTCACTGACCACAAACATCAAACAATGGAAGGAAAATTATTCTATTAAGTATAACAAACTTAACAAATGGCCTAAGAGGCCTAAAGCATAACGATGAAGTCCCATTCCACAGATTCCAGGATGCTGATCAGGAACCCCAAGCTACTCGTCAATGTCGATGCCGTACCAAATTCATCTTCTATGCTAACACTTACTCTGCTGCAAAAGTATCAACAAAGCAAGGGTGAGTACAGGGTGTACTCCGCAAGAATTATGGCTAGTGGAGTTGTTTTGCATAAAGCTATCTTTGTTTATAAAACATGAGGGAGAAGAAGCTCGTCTAATCAGAGTGTTTAAACGTGGATAAGAGAGCGACATCTCCAAATTATTGATCATCATCTTTATATCCACCAAGCCATCATCATCGAACCTCTACTTGGATCACCCCCTCATACCCAAGAGGAAGCATCCTTAAGCACACTTTACTTTGCCAAGTTTTACGAGTAGTTTGTAGTTCTCTATGATCCAACTTCCATTCCCAAGTCGTCCATAACCATGCACATGGCTTTTTGAAAATATTAATACCCTGCAGGGGTGTTCAACTTTACCGACACGCGATGACCGACTCATAGCGTCACTTGACACACTTCCTTGGTGTGCTGACAGAGGGTGGTCGACCAAAACCTTTCCCTTACTTTTGCCTAATCCATGAGTCACCAGAAGGGCACCCGACTATGGTAGTTTGCCAAAATCCCAGGCGGTCCTTGACTCTGTGTACCAGGATCCAGTTCAATGCCCTGCATCCTTCACCCGGCCATGTCCTATATGCTTGCACCATTTTCCAAAACCTTTTTCCATGCAGGTGCCGAATAAATCCTCAAACTACGGACTCATGGATCAGACTAGGATAGTTGGGGTCAAGGGGTTCCCAAAGCCCCATGTGGTTGTACGCTCATCTTGGTTCAAGAGGCAAGAACCCAAGGTCCTAAGGGTGGCAAGTATGGAACTGCAAAAACCACAACCCGCGTGGCCTCCCATACAAGCCTTAGCATGTTTACCTCACATAACCTGTCATACCATGTTCTCCTGTCCAACTCGGTTCATTCAGAGCTTGGATCCATCAACTAGGTGAATCAGCAGAACTACTAAAGCATGGCTAAGCACAACCGATATAATACCTTTAGAAACGCTTCACAAAGCCAAACCCTAGGTATGCTAGGAGTTGTGTATGAGGGAATATAGGTTCAAAGGGAACATGCATTAGATAGGATTACTCTATCTATCGACAAAAGACTTTAGAATCATATGCACATGGCAAGAATTGAAATACTTTGAAAGCATAGGATTCATATGTATGTGTGAGGTTTCGCTTGCCTTTGCCCGTTGATAACCTATAAGCACATCTTAAGGACACCTAGTACTGGACATGGTTATAGTTGGTTAAGTATTAGTCTTCGAGTTTCGACGATGTTGATCTTGGTATTAAGTCTTGGACTTGATCTCGATATCGTATTCTACCGGGGAAGAACCAAATACCGAAAAGAGAGTGAAAACAATCAACACCTGGCATCGATGCAATGCTCAATCAATGATGATGATATGACAAGTTAAAAGTTATTGAAATTGAAACCCTAAACATGGTTGTGTTGGAGATATGCCCAAGAGGCAATAATAAAGTGGTTATTATCATATCTTCATGCTTATGATAAATGTTTACATACCATGATATAATTGTATTAACTGGAAACATTAATACTTGTGCGATTTGTAAACATAAAAGAGTCCCTAGTAAAGACTCTTGTTAAACTAGCCTGTTGGTTAATATATGATCATGGTTTCCTGATCATGAACATAAAGATGTTATTAACAACAGGGTCATATCATTAGGAGAATGATGTGATGGACATACTCCTATAGTTAAGCGTAGCATAAAGATCAAGTCATTTAATATAGTTCATTTGCTATAAGCTTTCAGATACATAGTAACCTAATTCCTTCGACCATGAGATCATGCTAATCACCATCACCGGAAGGATGCTTTGATGACATCAAACACCACACCGTAACTGGGTGGCTATAAAGGTGTAATTGAGTGTTCGGAAAGTATGTGTTGAGGCACATGGATCAAGAGTGGGATTTGTCCATCCATATGACGGATAGATATACTCTGGGCCCTCTCGGTGGAATGTCATCCAATTAGCTTGCAAGCATGTGACTAGTTCACAAGGGATCACATATCACGGGAACGAGAAAAGAGTACTTATCGGTAACGAGGTTGAACTAGGTATGCAGAGATACCGACGATCAAAACCTCGGATAAGTAAACTATTGTGAGACAAAGGGAAATTGGTATCGTATGTAAGTGGTTCATGCAATCACAAAGTAATCGTAGAAATATGTTGAAGCCATATGAATTTCCAGATTCCTCTATTGGTTATTTATCGGAGAAGTGTCTCGATCATGTCTGCATAATTCACGAACCGTAGGGAGACATACTTAAGGATTCGATGTTGTTGAGTAGTTATGGAATGATGAGTAAGAGACCGAATGTTGTTCGGAGTCTCGGATGGGATCCGGGATATCACTAGGAGATCTGGAATGGTCCGGAGAATAAGATTCATATAAGGAAAGTCATGTTTCGGAGTTGGGGAATGATTCCGGTGTTTTCATCGGGAATGTTCTAGAAGGGTCCAGAAGGTCCGGCACTCCGGAGGGGAAGGGTACATGAATGTGTCATAACAAGTTGGAATGATTGCATCATGTACTAGGTATCATGGCTGGGAAAATTAAAAGGATAAATCAAATCCTAGTTTGAAAAGTCAAATGCCAATTTGAAAGGTCAAACGACAGTTTTGCTTGGTGGAGGGAGAGTAGGAAACCTACTTGGGGAGGAGTTCCTCTCCCTCCACCCGACGGCCAAGGAGGCCGACTTGGGGGAGGACTCTCCTCCCCTGGCCGGCTCCCTCCCACCTATAAAAGGAGGGGCAGGGGTGCCCCTCTAAACACACACCTCTCTCCTCTAAACCCTAGCCCTAGCCGCCGGCCTCCACCAAGTCGCCGCCGCCCCTAGGGTTTGCCTAGCCGCCGAGTTAGGGCCCTCCCCTTGCCCTAGCCGTCGGCCTAGCCCTCTCTACTTGGTGCCTCTAAACCCTAGATCACCAAGGCCTGTCTCATAGTCCACCATACTCGCTCCGGCTTAAGGCGAAGCCCTGCGAGATCTCCCCTCTACTTCCGGTACCACGCCGTCGTGCTGCCGGAATCGCGAGGAGAGTGCTACAACCTCCGCTGCCTCCTGGAACAAGGGAGAGGAAGGTCTTCATCGAGTACCGAACGTGTGACCGACTGCGGAAGCGCTGCCGGAACGCAGCGCCGGAAGGATCGCCTACACGATCTTGAGATCGGAAGTGTACGACTACATCACCCACGAGAATGTGCTCTCGTTAACCGCTTTGGATCTTCGAGGGTTAGTATTCTACCGACTCGTTGCTACAATATAGTAGATAGATCTTGGCTTGATCATAGATTAGATCTTGATTGTGTGTTCATGCGGTAGAATTTTTTTGTTTTCCATGCTATGAACCCCTATAGGTTGGTAGTTTAATCGAGGTTCCGAGGGGTCCAAACCCTAGTTTGGATAAACTCCAGAAGCTTATGAGAGGGTTGTAGAGGTCCCTACCCAATGGGGTAGATCCCTCCTGTGTTTTACAATGCTAGTCCCTGGATCAATAGCTAGCATCCACAGTTAAGATGTAATATCAAGATACAAGGGTCATATTATAACTTTATAACCAGGAATAACATAATTTTATTACATCATACATAGCTCATCTGGCTATTACATTACATTGCAGCGGAATAAATACAGTCATGGGTCCTTCATCTTCATAGTACCACAGGCAGATGTTGGTTGTAGACTTTGTAGTCCTAGTCAATTAAACAATCTTCATATAGATAAGCAATCAACCTGCAACATTACAAGTTACAGCCACAAGGGTCAATACATTTTGAATTGTATTGGCAAGCTTCACTTTTATGTAGATATGGGTGGATCCTATCAATACATGCATATTTGGCTAAGTAGAGTTTAGGGCTTATTTGCATAAAGCAACATTTATCCTATCTTTTCAAAAAGGTTTTGGTCCTTTGTCAAATCTCTTTTCCAAGTTCCTTGAACTTCTTGGTAGAAACTCAAGTGTTCAAGTCCTTGTCAAAATCCCTTGAGCTACTTGGTAACCCCAAGTGCATCAAGTTTTTATCAAAATCTCATGAGTTCCTTGGTAACCCCAAGTACATCATGCTCTTGAGCACCTTGGTAACCCCAAGTGCAACAAGCTTAACAAAATCTCTTTGAATTCCTTGGTACCCCCAAGTGCATCAAGTTTTTATATTAAAAAGTTGGAATGTCGAGATCTCCCATGGTTCAAACTTTAGTTGCTCAGTATTGTCCATAACCGGGGACACGGCTAAGTACTTAGATTTTTGTTAACTTCTGCAGAAGGAGTACACTTTACCCACATGACACATTCCCATCTTGTTGCCACCAGTGGCCTACTGGATTAGTGCTCGCCAAGATGGAGTACTGGCAGACTGAGAATGTGACGAAGTCTTTCCAAAAGGTCCTCCCATACATCATTGCTAGCTTGTCTTCAGCCCCCATGAAGCATTCCAGATCCCCATGTCCGGTAACTAAAGACAATGTATGGGTCTTCCTCATGTAGTTGACTAAGCCAGGGCCATAATAGCATGTGGTTGTACACGAAAGCCACAATTGGAGAAACATGTTCAGTCTCTAAGTTTCCTAGGTGGTTTTCATTTGGAGCACAACACAAAGTAATTGCCATAGACATGGTTCCTTTTGTTGCCACCTTCTCCAAAGTATAAAGTGTCCACCACCTAGGTGGTTCATTGAGTCCTTGTTTTATTATGTAAAACACAAGTCCTTTTCTCAACCTTTGTAAAATCTCAACATGTATCTCTTTTCAAAACATAGCAGGGCTAAGCATGTACAACTTCAATATTTTTACTAAGGAGTGTATAGGGAATCCTATTAGGATTAACATATCATAAGTATAGAAATTCTTTTCATGCATGTTTTCATAATCCACTAAGTATAATGAAAATAGTAGGTCTTTGGTATGATAGTGTAACTTGCCTTTTTGGTAGGGAATGAGGTTTTACCCTTGATCTTGCTAGTCTCACACTTTGCTAATTTCACTACAATCATTCAAACAAGCATAGTATCAAGTAGCATTCCAACATTCAAATAATGATTCACATACACATGCAATGGTTCCTAAGTCTTGTAAAAATAGGGTTCTATTGCAAAGTTGGTCTCTACCAGGTTTATAAACTTTGTAAGATCCACATTGGTCATTTACCAATATGGCAAAGTCATTGGTTAGAGGTTTTGCCCAAAGTTTATTTTAAAATCCATTCAACATTTTATGTGGTGAAAATTATTCTTTTTAAAGTAAAACTTTATGTTTTTCACCAAGTGAGTTGCCCTTGGCAAGGCTTGGTGTTTTGGGTCAGTAGGCTTGGTCCATAACATTTTTCCAAAGTTTTCCTTGCACAAACTTTTTCAAAAATAAAATCAATGAGTTTTATTTGGCTAGAAAATGACTAAGTTAACTAATTCAACTTAAATTTCACAAAAATCATTTTTAACACTATGGATTGGTTTCTAGGGTCAGTAGGGTCATACAAATCCATTTTGCAAAAGATTTAATACTAAAAATCACTTTTAAACCATTTTTATACTCTAATCAAGTACACAAATGTTTCTGTAAATTCAAACGGGCTAACAGCTACTATTTTCAAAACTAAGGCTATGGTTGTTTAGGGCTTGTTCTCCTGAATTCATTGATATAAAATTTGTCAAATTTGGACGTGTGGTTTGAAAGTTACAAAGGTTTGAAAATCCTATCTAAATCAGATTTCAAATCTGTTTCTAAATCGAACAGGTGACACGCGGCGTGTTTCTATTCGCGGGTACCGCTTCGCGTGGATTGGCATCATGGGCCGCTGGATTAAGTTAGATCGTGCGGTACTGAGCGCATACCCCTTCGCGAAAAAGTGGATCTATCG
Organism: Avena atlantica; assembly: GCA_910589765.1. NCBI lineage: Eukaryota > Viridiplantae > Streptophyta > Magnoliopsida > Poales > Poaceae > Avena > Avena atlantica. The sequence goes on along the minus strand of OU342736.1, from coordinate 44,320,114 downwards.
TATTCGTTCGATCCAGATCTAACAGATGCTACTGCTTGGTCACCGATGGGCGGCGCTGCGCGGCGGTGGACGGCGGCGACGGGCAGACGGCAGCGGCGCTGATGAAGCAGGAAGCTAAACAGGGAGGGAGAAAGCTCACCGAGGTCGCGAGGCTGTGGTGACGCTCGGCGTGCTGTTGGCTTGACAAGGGGCGCTCGGGTACTGCGGTAATTGCTCGCCGGAGTTGGTTTTGGCGGCGGGTGGCTCTGGTTGAGGTCAAGGTCGTTGCTGCAGATCGTTCTAAAGCAAATCGAAGGCGCGGTTAGATGCGCGAAATCAAAACAATGCTGCGTGCGTGTATGAGAAGTGAAGGGGCAGTCTGGTTCACCTGGAAAACGTCGTCGGAGAAAAGGACCGACGGCGGTGATACAGGTCGTTGACGTTGTCGTCGCTGTAGGTCTCGAGAGGGCAAACCGAGAGCATGATTAGTCGCGGAAGATCATGATGGAGCTGTGAGCGTGTTCGAGAGGACTTGGGGTGGTCGGTTCTTACCAGGGATCGTCACCGGAGAAAAAGACAGACGGCGGCGCTTCTGTTCTTTGTCGAAGACAGCTTCCTGGGACGCCCGCGGATGAATGGTTGGCACAGGGAGATGCGCCAGGGAGTGGGGAAGCTACCAGGGTGGTCAGGGAGGCTCGGGGTAGTGTCGTGTCGTTGGAATCGTCACCGGAACATCGTCGGAGACAGGGACAGTCGAGGAGAAATTGGGGGCGGTCTAAGGCGTGCCAGCTCGGGGTGTCAGAGGGAACTTATAGAGGAGACTTGGGCCTTTCACTCTGCGTGATCATGGCGGAATAAAGGCTCGGCATTAGGGCGTATTGAATCCGCGAAATCAAGGCAGCAACGGCAGCGAGGAAGAGGGCGTGGTCGTCGCAAGGAAGGGGACGGGCTGGAGAAATGGGGTCCGCTGGTCAGTGGGAAAAACGTTTCAGACGGGGTCCACTTGTCGGTTGCTGGGAGGGTGCGTTTCTGAGTGGGAAAGAAAACGGTTCGGGAGAGGAGGTGGGTTAGATGGGCTGGAGCTGGGCCTGTCGACTGGGCTGCTTGTTCCATTTTTTTTATACTGAATGCCTTCTTCTTTTTCTATTTTGAATTTCTGATTTGATTATTCAAACACATAATTCAAACAATCAATTAAATTTAAAACTCACATCACACCTCACAAATTTTGAACTTGATTTTGTTCAGAAACAAATACCAAAATTTTAAAGAATTAAAATAATATTTTATTTCATTTTAGGATCATTTATTGACTAAATAAAATGTACTTTTAGTTATTTATTTGAATAGGGTTTGTTTTATTTGATATAATCACTATTTTTAAATCCAAACATTTTCAGAACAAATCAGTAGGCTTTATTTGGAAATAAAAGACATTTGGAAACTTTGTTTAAAACAAAATATCCTTTTATTTTAGGGTCCCTTAATAATTAAATGAATATACCTTATTCATTTCAATTCTTATGGGATTTGTTTTATTAGTATATTTATTTTGAAAAAATAAACCAATACATTTCAGTAAATTTTATTTGAGAATATAATTTACTTAGAAAACTTATTTGAAATAATTTAATAAGTTTTGATATTTTATTTAGAATGGTAAAACCTTTTATTTAAATAAATAGGATATCAAATCTTTATTATTTTATTTAAACAATCCTTTATTATTTTTAAATAAAACTTTGTTACTTTATTTTTAAAATAAAATGTTTTTAATTCCCAAAGTTTGGTCAAGGATTAATTTGGCTTTATAACATAATCTTTATTTATAAATCCATCTTTTCTTTTGAATACCAAATCTCTTATTAACAGATCCAAAATAATAACTTTAAAACTTTTTAATTCCCTTTAATCAATGCTTATCTTTATAGATTTCTTTAGGATTTATTTTTAATTCAAATGGGTCTGAAGTTCCAATTGAATTCAAAAGTTTCTTCTGGCTCTGAAATTTAAACAAAGTTTTATTTTATTCATTTATTTTTCACATTACAAGATTTGGAAAATCTTGGGATGTGACAGGCTACCACCCTTAAAATAAATCTCGTCCCGAGATTTGGGAAGGCTAGGGTTTCAAGCAAGTTCAAACAACTAGGGTACTACCACCCTTAAAAGTTTTCAAACAAGAATTACATATTGGCCTTCTTGGGTCCTGGAAATTTCTCTAAGTTAAACTTTTGCTTTGTTCCTATGCTTGACTCATGGGCCAAGATTGAGTTTCTCCATAGGCTTGTTCAACTTGTTCTTCATCCTTTCTGGACAGTTGCTTGCATAGTGTCCCGGATTCTTGCAGTTGAAACAATTAATGTCCTTGAGTTCTTTACGTGGCTCTTGAGGGCAAGTTGCTACAAAGTGACCTGGTTCGTTACAGTTGTTACACCATACTTGGTCAATTCCTTTATTCTTTATGTTCCCTGGGCATCCACTGGAGTAGTGTCCCATTTCCTTACATTTTCGACATTGTACAAGGCTCATGTCTTGCTTGGGTTTCTTGATTTTTCTAGATCCTTTGAATTGGGTTGTCTTGTTTGGAGGTATAAGTGGTCCTTTTCCTTTGGTAGACTTGGATCCTTCTTGTTTCCTTTGTTCCACCATGGCATAGATAGGGCATAGGCCAGGAGTATGATCACTTCCTTCACAAAGGTAGCAAGCAGCTTGAGAGGTAGGGCATTCTCCAACAGAATGGTATTCGTCACAATTGGGGCATTGTCCTTCATGCTCCTTGAAAGTATGATCCTTGTCTCCACAAATGATGCAAGCTGGGGCTCCATCTAGAACAACATTTTTGTCATCCTTGCTATCATACTCTTTTCTAGGATAATTTTCTTCCATGCTAATCATTTGATTAGTCACCTTAAGCATCAATTGGGATTGTTCCTCTAAAAACTTTTGAAGTGTTGGATCTTCATTACTATTGTTGGCCAGGAACTGAGCTGTTAATTGGTTCAACTGATGTTGGGTTGCTATGAGCTCTCCCATGCTATCAGCTTGGTTGGTGTTGGTGTCATCATCCTTGGAGTCCTTTGGAGTAGTCATCTGTTTGGGTTTGAAGGAAGATTAGAATGGGAAAGATTTTTCTAAGGAATTATTTCTAATCACACACATCACAATTCACACAAACAATGTGCATGCAAACACAAACAACTTTTCACTCAAACAACAAAGTTCAAGCGCATACTTAAGCAACAAAATATTTTTGTTGCACCACATAAGTTGGTGGTTTGACTTGACTAATTTATGGTGGTCCATCTATATGGTTTACTTGTGATCTTTCCTTCCTTCTTGTTTCTTCTTGTATGGGATCATGGTTTATTTTGAGAAAAACTCTTGGTCACAATACTTCAAAGTTGTTGTTGGCTCCTTCTTATTTTGCATTCCCTTAGTCTCTAAATCTTGAGTAGGTTTTCCATGTTTCACTTGTGGTCCTTAGTAGTTTCCAGGTTGGAAGTCCTTGGTGAACATGCTGAAGATGTTGAAGTCATTAGAGTTGAAGATGTTGAAGTCATTAGAGTTGAAGAAGTTGAAGAAGTCCTTTGCATATGGTGTAGTCTTTGGTCATGGGGTAGGTTTTTCCATCAAGTTTGAAATAGAAGAGAGGTAGAGTTGAAACCAAAATGGTTGAGGAAAGAGTTTACAAGTGTTTTTGTAAATAAGTTTTTGGAACAAGTACAACTCCTATTTTTCTAAGGGTTTTTGTCCAATCCTAGGTTTACAAACCCTACAGGCAACACAATGCTCTGATACCATCTGTAGAGGTCCCTACCCAATGGGGTAGATCCCTCCTGTGTTTTACAATGCTAGTCCCTGGATAAATAGCTAGCATCCAAAGTTAAGATGTAATATCAAGATACAAGGGTCATATTATAACTTTATAACCAGGAATAACATAATTTTATTACATCATACATAGCTCATCTGGCTATTACATTACATTGCAGCGGAATAAATACAGTCATGGGTCCTTCATCTTCATAGTACCACAGGCAGATGTTGGTTGTAGACTTTGTAGTCCTAGTCAATTAAACAATCTTCATATAGATAAGCAATCAACCTGCAACATTACAAGTTACAGCCACAAGGGTCAATACATTTTGAATTGTATTGGCAAGCTTCACTTTTATGTAGATATGGGTGGATCCTATCAATACATGCATATTTGGCTAAGTAGAGTTTAGGGCTTATTTGCATAAAGCAACATTTATCCTATCTTTTCAAAAAGGTTTTGGTCCTTTGTCAAATCTCTTTTCCAAGTCCCTTGAACTTCTTGGTAGAAACTCAAGTGTTCAAGTCCTTGTCAAAATCCCTTGAGCTACTTGGTAACCCCAAGTGCATCAAGTTTTTATCAAAATCTCATGAGTTCCTTGGTAACCCCAAGTACATCATGCTCTTGAGCACCTTGGTAACCCCAAGTGCAACAAGCTTAACAAAATCTCTTTGAATTCCTTGGTACCCCCAAGTGCATCAAGTTTTTATATTAAAAAGTTGGAATGTCGAGATCTCCCATGGTTCAAACTTTAGTTGCTCAGTATTGTCCATAACCGGGGACACGGCTAAGTACTTAGATTTTTGTTAACTTCTGCAGAAGGAGTACACTTTACCCACATGACACATTCCCATCTTGTTGCCACCAGTGGCCTACTGGATTAGTGCTCGCCAAGATGGAGTACTGGCAGACTGAGAATGTGACGAAGTCTTTCCAAAAGGTCCTCCCATACATCATTGCTAGCTTGTCTTCAGCCCCCATGAAGCATTCCAGATCCCCATGTCCGGTAACTAAAGACAATGTATGGGTCTTCCTCATGTAGTTGACTAAGCCAGGGCCATAATAGCATGTGGTTGTACACGAAAGCCACAATTGGAGAAACATGTTCAGTCTCTAAGTTTCCTAGGTGGTTTTCATTTGGAGTACAACACAAAGTAATTGCCATAGACATGGTTCCTTTTGTTGCCACCTTCTCCAAAGTATAAAGTGTCCACCACCTAGGTGGTTCATTGAGTCCTTGTTTTATTATGTAAAACACAAGTCCTTTTCTCAACCTTTGTAAAATCTCAACATGTATCTCTTTTCAAAACATAGCAGGGCTAAGCATGTACAACTTCAATATTTTTACTAAGGAGTGTATAGGGAATCCTATTAGGATTAACATATCATAAGTATAGAAATTCTTTTCATGCATGTTTTCATAATCCACTAAGTATAATGAAAATAGTAGGTCTTTGGTATGATAGTGTAACTTGCCTTTTTGGTAGGGAATGAGGTTTTACCCTTGATCTTGCTAGTCTCACACTTTGCTAATTTCACTACAATCATTCAAACAAGCATAGTATCAAGTAGCATTCCAACATTCAAATAATGATTCACATACACATGCAATGGTTCCTAAGTCTTGTAAAAATAGGGTTCTATTGCAAAGTTGGTCTCTACCAGGTTTATAAACTTTGTAAGATCCACATTGGTCATTTACCAAAATGGCAAAGTCATTGGTTAGAGGTTTTGCCCAAAGTTTATTTTAAAATCCATTCAACATTTTATGTGGTGAAAATTATTCTTTTTAAAGTAAAACTTTATGTTTTTCACCAAGTGAGTTGCCCTTGGCAAGGCTTGGTGTTTTGGGTCAGTAGGCTTGGTCCATAACATTTTTCCAAAGTTTTCCTTGCACAAACTTTTTCAAAAATAAAATCAATGAGTTTTATTTGGCTAGAAAATGACTAAGTTAACTAATTCAACTTAAATTTCACAAAAATCATTTTTAACACTATGGGTTGGTTTCTAGGGTCAGTAGGGTCATACAAATCCATTTTGCAAAAGATTTAATACTAAAAATCACTTTTAAACCATTTTTATACTCTAATCAAGTACACAAATGTTTCTGTAAATTCAAACGGGCTAACAGCTACTATTTTCAAAACTAAGGCTATGGTTGTTTAGGGCTTGTTCTCCTGAATTCATTGATATAAAATTTGTCAAATTTGGACGTGTGGTTTGAAAGTTACAAAGGTTTGAAAATCCTATCTAAATCAGATTTCAAATCTGTTTCTAAATCGAACAGGTGACACGCGGCGTGTTTCTATTCGCGGGTACCGCTTCGCGTGGATTGGCATCGTGGGCCGCTGGATTAAGTTAGATCGTGCGGTACTGAGCGCATACCCCTTCACGAAAAAGTGGATCTATCGTATTCGTTCGATCCAGATCTAACGGATGCTACTGCTTGGTCACCGATGGGCGGCGCTGCGCGGCGGTGGACGGCGGCGACGGGCAGACGGCAGCGGCGCTGATGAAGCAGGAAGCTAAACAGGGAGGGAGAAAGCTCACCGAGGTCGCGAGGCTGTGGTGACGCTCGGCGTGCTGTTGGCTTGACAAGGGGCGCTCGGGTACTGCGGTAATTGCTCGCCGGAGTTGGTTTTGGCGGCGGGTGGCTCTGGTTGAGGTCAAGGTCGTTGCTGCAGATCGTTCTAAAGCAAATCGAAGGCGCGGTTAGATGCGCGAAATCAAAACAATGCTGCGTGCGTGTATGAGAAGTGAAGGGGCAGTCTGGTTCACCTGGAAAACGTCGTCGGAGAAAAGGACCGACGGCGGTGATACAGGTCGTTGACGTTGTCGTCGCTGTAGGTCTCGAGAGGGCAAACCGAGAGCATGATTAGTCGCGGATGATCATGATGGAGCTGTGAGCGTGTTCGAGAGGACTTGGGGTGGTCGGTTCTTACCAGGGATCGTCACCGGAGAAAAAGACAGACGGCGGCGCTTCTGTTCTTTGTCGAAGACAGCTTCCTGGGACGCCCGCGGATGAATGGTTGGCACAGGGAGATGCGCCAGGGAGTGGGGAAGCTACCAGGGTGGTCAGGGAGGCTCGGGGTAGTGTCGTGTCGTTGGAATCGTCACCGGAACATCGTCGGAGACAGGGACAGTCGAGGAGAAATTCGGGGCGGTCTAAGGCGTGCCATCTCGGGGTGTCAGAGGGAACTTATAGAGGAGACTTGGGCCTTTCACTCTGTGTGATCATGGCGGAATAAAGGCTCGGCATTAGGGCGTATTGATTCCGCGAAATCAAGGCAGCAACGGCAGCGAGGAAGAGGGCGTGGTCGTCGCAAGGAAGGGGACGGGCTGGAGAAATGGGGTCCGCTGGTCAGTGGGAAAAACGTTTCAGACGGGGTCCACTTGTCGGTTGCTGGGAGGGTGCGTTTCTGAGTGGGAAAGAAAACGGTTCGGGAGAGGAGGTGGGTTAGATGGGCTGGAGCTGGGCCTGTCGACTGGGCTGCTTGTTCCATTTTTTTTTATACTGAATGCCTTCTTCTTTTTCTATTTTGAATTTCTGATTTGATTATTCAAACACATAATTCAAACAATCAATTAAATTTAAAACTCACATCACACCTCACAACTTTTGAACTTGATTTTGTTCAGAAACAAATACCAAAATTTTAAAGAATTAAAATAATATTTTATTTCATTTTAGGATCATTTATTGACTAAATAAAATGTACTTTTAGTTATTTATTTGAATAGGGTTTGTTTTATTTGATATAATCACTATTTTTAAATCCAAACATTTTCAGAACAAATCAGTAGGCTTTATTTGGAAATAAAAGACATTTGGAAACTTTGTTTAAAACAAAATATCCTTTTATTTTAGGGTCCCTTAATAATTAAATGAATATACCTTATTCATTTCAATTCTTATGGGATTTGTTTTATTAGTATATTTATTTTGAAAAAATAAACCAATACATTTCAGTAAATTTTATTTGAGAATATAATTTACTTAGAAAACTTATTTGAAATAATTTAATAAGTTTTGATATTTTATTTAGAATGGTAAAACCTTTTATTTAAATAAATAGGATATCAAATCTTTATTATTTTATTTAAACAATCCTTTATTATTTTTAAATAAAACTTTGTTACTTTATTTTTAAAATAAAATGTTTTTAATTCCCAAAGTTTGGTCAAGGATTAATTTGGCTTTATAACATAATCTTTATTTATAAATCCATCTTTTCTTTTGAATACCAAATCTCTTATTAACAGATCCAAAATAATAACTTTAAAACTTTTTAATTCCCTTTAATCAATGCTTATCTTTATAGATTTCTTTAGGATTTATTTTTAATTCAAATGGGTCTGAAGTTCCAATTGAATTCAAAAGTTTCTTCTGGCTCTGAAATTTAAACAAAGTTTTATTTTATTCATTTATTTTTCACATTACAAGATTTGGAAAATCTTGGGATGTGACAAGGGTTCATTTTGTTCTCTAATTAAACTTGTCATGAAAGTTGGTTAACAATGCATGATGATAGCTTAAATAGATAGATCTCATTTTTCTGAATATTTTGATATATTATTTATATTTTTCTGAATTACAAATAATTAGTTATGAGTTTTTCAAGTTTATAACAATTTTTGAAATTATTTAAACGATTTTAAAAGCTTTACTGCATCATCGTGACATCAGCACAGGGGTGGGGGTCATTTATTTTTGGGTCTGAGCCTAGCCGCAGTCATTAACCAGTGGGCCAGATGCACATGTCATCCTCCACGGTGCTAGTAAACAGGTCAAAGGGTCCAAGGAGATGTTAGCACCACGTTGGCATGACGTCAGCGCGCCGGTGATTCTCAGATGGATGACGGGGACGGCGATTAGGCACGCACAGGCATATGGGGATGGTCGCGTTCGACGCAGCAGGCCGAGCCGAACCAGCGGGCGGTGGAGCCGCCCGGAAATGGTCACCAGACCATGGCCGGCGATGAGCTCACGCAGTGGCGGACACTGGTCGACGACGACAAGGAGATATAGGGTGAAAGAGGGAAGAAGGGGAGGTCTGGCAGGACCACTGGCTTACCACGGTGCTCGAGGGCGTGACGGTGAGGCCAGATAAGGTTGAGAGCGCCAGTAATGGTGTAGGCAAGCAACGGATAGAGCCGAGGAAGACGAAGAGCGTGCGGTCGGGTGACGCCGCCCGGGCTCGATTGCTTTGGCAGGGAGACATAGTTGGGCACGACAGAGCTTCTGGGCTAGACGACGAGGGGTGGGGCGGCCTGGAACGACCGGAAGAGAAGACGACTAGCGAGCTAAGGTTTCGGCGATTCGGGGGAAATCGGCAGAGAGGACGAGATGGAAAGAAATGAGTATGGAGAGAGAGAGGAGGAGACAACCGTTCTTATCCATCTGTCTAGAGGCGGCAGCGGGAATTGCTGTGCAGCGGAGATCGAGGGTGCGCGCTCGGGCACGCAATAGCTTATTGTCGTGAGGGAAGATGACGACGAGATTGGGGGCCGAAGCAATACGGGGCTGCGGTTGGGCTGGTATTGGGCCAAAGACGGGCCACGCGAAAGGTTACTGGCTAAGATGGTGGCGGTAAAGAGAGAGGAGGGAAGATGGGCCGGTCTGGTAGAGCTGTAAGATCCATTTTTTTGAAATAAAACCTTTTAATTTACTTTTTTTCTGTTTATTCTCTTTTGTAATTGAATTTCAAATCTGTTTTGATACATTTCAAATTACCAGAACTTACAAATATTCAAAATATTTCAGAGATCCTTGTAATCAATTTGGATTCCATTTATTTTTTTGTAGTTTTCAAAATTCAAAACCATTTTGAATATGTTTCAAATAGAAAGGGGAAAATAGGGTTTAGCGTTTTTGGTTTCTTTTTCTTGCATTCATTTTTAAGATGATGCTCATGAATGCACAATCAAAACCAAACTAGAAATTGGTAAAACTAGGGTTGTTACACAGATGCAAGTTCTTCAGGTGTTCCAAGGCCCCGGATCGAGGTTTGTTATGGAACCCTGATCTATGGGCCTCAAATCGTCTACCCCCTAAACATTCTTCTGATGGGTGTAGCCTGGCATAGCTCTCTCTTGCTTTATGTTTGTTTATGTCATAGGATGATGTAAAACCATGTTGGTTCACATGGTGCGACAGTATCCTACCCGGTTTCACCGGAATAGGGAGTTCTCCCCATTTATAAGGCTAGAACCTTTGCTTTTAGGTTATCTTGCATGCATGCGAGGGGGATGCATGCACCCAGGGACTAGGTTTTGTATGCTTCAACATAACATCGCAGTTTCATGCATGTGCAAGGGCCACATGCAAGTACTTTAGGTGTTCCGAGGGCCCCGGAGCACGGTTTGCTGCGGAACCCTGATCTGTGGGCCTCAGATCATCTACCCCCTTAGACATTCTTCTAATGGGGGTATCCCAGCATATCACTCTCTTGTTTAGGTCATATGATGATGTAAAACCTTGTTGGTTCACAAGGTGCGGCAGTATCCTACATGGTTTCACTGGAACGGGGAGTTTCCCCTTATATAAGTCGAAAACCTTTGCTTTTAGGTTATAGTGCATGCATGTGAAGGGGGATACATGCTCTCGGAGACTAGTTTTTGTATGTTTCAATAGAACACCACACTTTCATGCATGTGCTAGGGCCACATGCAAGTTCTTGAGTTGCTCCGAGGGTCCCAGATCGAGGTTTGCTGCGGAACCCTGGTCTATGGGCCTCGGATCGTTTACCCCCTAGACATTCTTATAATGGGGGTAGCCCAGCATATCTCTCCCTTTTTTTATTTTTTGTTTAGATAATAGGATGATGTAAAACCATGTTGGTGCACAAGTTGCGGCAGTATCCTAACCGGTTTCACCGGAATAGGGAGTTTCCCCCTTATATAAGTCTAGAACCTTTGTTTTAGGTTACAGCGCATGCCTGCGAAGGGGTCACATGCACCCGGGAACTAGGTTTTGTATGCTTCAACATGACACAAAAGTTACATGCTTGTGCTAGGGACACATGCAATTCCTTGAGGTGTTCCGAGGGTCCTGGAGCACGGTGGAACCCTGATATGTGGACCTCAAATAATCTACCCACCAAGACATTCTTCTGATGGGGGTAGCCCGGTGATACGTCCAATTTGCATCACCATTCTATATCATAATTTGTCTCTATTCATTGATATATGAATTATTGTGAGGTAATACTTATGTCTTTTCATCCGTTTATGCATGTTGGATGATTCTTGGAGGATAAACTGCCGGAGTCTGGATTCTGATCGAAAAAGAGGTGTTTTGATGCAATTTCGCGAAGATCAGAAAAATACCATAAAAATATGGGAAAATTAAATTTTCCTAGAAGATAGAGGAAGCCAAAAGGGGAGGCGAAGAAGGGCCACAGGGGGCCCACACCCCCTAGGCGCGGGTCCCCCTAGGTCGCGCCTAGGGCAGGTGTGGGCCACCTGCTCGCTCTCCGACTCCGCCCTCTCTCCTATATCTTCCTTATGGAACCCTAACACCAGGGGGCAACGACAGATAGATTTCCGCCGCCTCTGCGGGGTGGAAAACACTGAGAGAGAAAGATCTCTCGGGCAGACAGATTTCTGCTAGGGAAATTCCTTCCTGGAGAAGGGATATCGTCGCGATCAACACCATCGTCAAGATAGACTTCATCGGGATCATCATCATCATCCACACCATCATCTCCACCAGCACCATCATCACCACTTCATCCCGTTGTAACAATCGTGTTGAATACTTGCTTAGTTCATTAGGGGAACCATTGGATTATTTTTTATGTTCAGATTGTTATCTATCACCATATCATCTTTGATCTTGATCCATATGATGTCTTATGAGTAGTTCGTCTAGTTCTTGATGACATGGGAGAATTCATGTTGTTAGTAGTGGATTTGTGTTGAGTAATTATTCAATGGTTTAGTATTTAAGTTGTGGTGCTATTCTTCTAGTGGTGTCATGTGAACATCGACTACATGATACTTCACCATTCATAGGCCTAGCGGAATGCATTGTGTATTTGGCTACTAATTGTGGTGTTACCAGAGTGAGAGAAACCTAAACCCCCGTTAGGACACCTTTGCACAAGGGAGCGTAGGATCTCAGAGTTTAAGGTTGTGGTTAGATTTATATCTTAATTACTTTCCTGTAGTTGCGGATGCTTGCAGGGGGGTTTAATCACAGGTATATATTAGTCCAAGTAAGGTCGGTACATTAGCACAGGTTCACCCACACAACACTTATAAACACCAAAGAAGAGTACTCAGCTATTTGGATCGAAAGCACTTGATAGAATTCCCATGTGTCCTCGAGAACGTTTGGTCTTTATAAGTATTTCCACCGGCTTGTCCTTTGCTAAGAAAGGATTGGGCCACTTGCTGTGTTTGTTTTTTGACTTTAGAACTTGCACTTTGTTTTGTTGCTTTATCAGAAAACCACTAAAAACCTGTTTGCTAATTATTTACAGAGAGTTCCTGCTCCATACCACTAGTCAACACCTTCCGCTCCTCATTGGGATCGACACTCCTATTTATCTAAAGTACTACGATACACCCCTATACCTGTGGGTCATCAATACTATTTTTTGGCGCCATTTCTGGGGAGTGAAGCGCTATTGAAGAGTGGAACTGGTAAAGGAAACTTCTATTGTGAGTATTGCTTTTGTTTCTATTTGTTGCTTTGTTTCTAATATGGATAACTCACTTGGTTTTCTGTTTGGGAAAACTACTACCACTGCTAGGGTAGTAGATGAACCACCACCTGTTGAGATAGATCCTTTTAAGATACCTACAAGTATTGTTGATCGTGTTATGGATAATTATTATTTAGGGGATGGAACTGTCCATCCTGGTAATCACTTGATTTTTATCCATGAATTATGCGGGTTGTTTAAGTGTGCAGGTATCACAACTGAGCAAGTGAAGAAGAAGTTACTCTCCATATCGTTGAAAGGGAGAGCTGAAGAATGGTATAAGCTGCTGAAGAATGGACAATCCATGGAATGGGAGGAGATGTCATCTCTCTTTTATTCTAAATTTTATCCTCCCAGTGAGATTCATAAGGATAGAAATTTTATATATAACCTTTGGCCTCGTATAGCTCAAGCTGGGGGGAGACTGAAGTTACTAATGCTTAAATGTCCTATTCATGAACTCCCTAATAATATTATTATCAATAACTTTTATGCTGGGCTTTCTCTTCATGATAAAGATTTACTAGATGCTTCTTGTGCTGGATCATTCACACGTATGAAGGAAAAATCTAAATGGGTATTCAAGAGAACACTGGAGCTTGGGAGAATGACAAAGGAAGAAAGTCTGGTATAAACTATGATTATGAATGCATTAAATCTTTTATGGGAACAGATGACTTCCGTGATATTAGCAATGAGATTGGTCTTGATTCCCAAAGTATTACCAATTGTTTTAAGGACTGTGCCTCTTACATAGAAATTCCCAAGAAGAAGTGGAATAAGTACCATGCTCCTTATAAAGATGTTGTTAGTCATGTTCCTGTTAGAAGTACTGAAGTTTGTACTACTAATCATATTGTGCATGAACCTCATGTTGAGAAAATTCCTTTCCCAGCAAAGGTAAAGGAGTATTCTATGATTATTAGTGCAAATAAAAAAGGTACTAAGAAAACTGTGGAGACTGGTGAGCAAATTATTGTTGAACCTGTGGTAGCTATTGTGAAAGACCCTGTCACTAGAAATATAGAGGATGAGCACATTGTCTTCTGTGAAGATGCTTCTAATATTATCTCTCATCCAAGTGCTACTACTGCAGCACCTCCGAGGTATCCACACATATAGGGTGGAAGCGTCAGACGCCGGACTACTAGGTCTGCGCGTGCAACACAGGCGTGAGGATTGGCGGCTGGGAGGAATGGTCTCACCCTGGTTAGCTCGCCCCACCCTCTCTTATATAGGCATCCCTAGTGGGACTCTACATTAGCAGCTCATTAGTATCCTAAGCCTGGTCTAATTCGGATCCAATCGTCATTAGGCTTCCAGCCCCTTAAGTGTGTGACCCTATTGGTTCATATACGTATAGACATCACACGGATACACTTATTCTATAAATAGTTGGTAGCAGCCTCTAGCAAGACGTGCCACCTCGTAAACTCATACAAATATCATATCGTACGAACCATCACAAGGTTTAGTACATGTTTTTCCCTTTGCCTCATGATATTTGGTCTAGCTCCAAGCTGACCTCCCTTTCTCGATACTGTGATTCGGAATCCCTTTACTAGGTTAACTCTTAACCATATGTAGCACGGCCTTGCATTTCTGGATCCGATCACTCGAGGGGCCCAGAGATATGTCTCTCAAGTAGAGAGGGTCAAATCCCATCTTTATTGACCATGCCTTGCAACATGCTTCAGAAAAACCTGAAAGCTACATTTATAACTACCGAGTTACGGAGTAGCGTTTGATAGCCCCAAAGTAGGTTGATCCACATCTCAAGTACATGCGACAATCTTAGGTCTAAGGACAAAACGTACACGATGTGTAGAGAGAGAGATGCAACTAATTGCCGGTATCAAGTTGGGTCAGTCCAACCCCATTTTCATAACATGTGTCCACATCATTGATTTGACATCTCCATGTCTATGACTTGTGAAACATAGTCACCAACTAATCGATGTGCTAGTCTAATATTCACGTGTGTACTCACATGAACTCCAACTAGGGACAACTATTAGATAACCATACAAGTAAAGAGTTTCACAAGCAATTCACATAATTGCCAATCAATACAAGTTTCCTGATATGGATTGTCAAGGAACATTACAATAACTCATGGATACATAAGAATTATAATCATCTCTATGATTTCCTCTAGGGCATATTTCCTTCAGTATCCCACTTGCACTAGATTCAATCTAGATTGTATCTATTACCTATTTCTCTTGCGTGCGCCTCATGCGCAGGCCGTGGGAGTGGCTTTGTAAAGAGATCACCAACATTTGATTCCGTATCGTATTTTGCATATCATGACACTACCATCCTCAACAAACTCTTGAATCTGATGGTAACGCATGAGAATATGTTTGTTCTTCTGGTGTTGTCTAGGTTCCTTGGCTTGTGCAATAGCACCATTTATGTCACAATAAACGTCCATGGGATTGGACGCGCCCTAAACCACACCAAGAGAGATCAGGCAATTCCAATTCCAAACAGCTTCCTTTGCAGCCTCTGAGGCGGCAATATATTCATATTCTGTTTAAGAGGAGGCCACCATATCTTGCTTGGAACTTTTCCAACTCACAGCACCACCATTCATGACAAACACATAACCAGATTGCGATCTGGAGTCATGTGAGTCGTTAAGGTAACTCACATCTGTGTAACCCCTTACACTGAGTTCATCCTCACCTCCATAAACTAGGAACACATCCTTAGTCCTTCTCAAGTACTTAAGGATATTCTTTACAGTTGTCCAGTGACCTTCCCCTAGATCAGTCTGATATCTGCTCGTAACACTTAGAGCATAGGAAACATATGGGCGAGTACATATCATTTCATACATGATGGATCCAATAGCCGAAGCATATGGAATTCTGCTCATGCGCTCACACTCATCAGTAGTCGAAGGACACTGAGTCTTGCTGAGTTTTATGCCGTGAGACATGGGCAGGAACCCCTTCTTAGCCTCTTCCATGCTGAACCGTTTCAACAGTTTGTCAATGTATGTATTCTGGCTTAATTCAATTAGCCTCCTTGATCTATCTCTGTATATCTTGATGCCCAGAATATATGCCGCTTCTCCTAAGTCCTTCATCAAAAAAAAATATTTTTCAACGAGGTCTTAACAGACTCGAGCATAGGAATGTCATTTCCAGACAGCAATATGTCATCTACATATAAGATTAGAAATACCAGCGCTCTCCCACTTTCCTTCTTGTAAACACAAGGTTCTTGTTCATTTTTTATGAAGCCAAACTCCTTTACAACTTCATCAAATCGAATGTTCCAACTCCGAGATGCTTGCTTCAGCCCATAAATGGACTTTAGAAGTTTTCATACCTTTCCAGCATTGTTTGGTTCGACAAAACCTTCGGGCTGCATCATATACACGTCCTCAGTTAGGTTTCCATTTAGGAAATCCGTCTTGACATCCATCGCCCATATTTCATAGTAGAAATGTGCAGCAATGGCTAGAATGATCCATATAGATTTAAGCATCGCTACGGGCGAGAAAGTCTCATCGTATGTAACTCCATGAACTTGCCGAAAACCTTTTGTAACAAGTCGAGCTTTATCGATGCGAACATTCCCATCCATATCAATCTTCTTCTTATAGATCCATTTGCACTCGATAGCTTTAAAACCATCAGGCGGGTCAACCAAGTTCCAAACTTGATTGTCTCCCATGGACTCTATCTCGGATCTCATGGCGATCAGCCATTTCTCAGAGTCTGGGTCCACCATCGCTTCTGCATAGGTCGCGGGCTCATCATTGTCTAACAATAATAATTCCCGCGTTTTGCGGATCCTCGCCGACTGTCATGGTTGTGGTGCTTCTATTGCCACGGGTTCCTCAACTTGTTCTGCTACAATAGCATCACTTGTAGAAGCATCCCCGACTGGCTCATCTTGGACTTCATCAAGTCGCACCGACCTTCCACTCGTTCCTTTTGTGAGAAACTCTTTCTCTAGGAAAACACCGCTACGAGCGACAAACACTTTGGCCTCTTCTCGGTTGTAGAAGTAATACCCTAAGGTTTCCATCGGATATCACACGAAAATGCACTTATCCGATTTGGGTGTTAGCTTGTCCGACTGAAGTCTCTTTACAAAAGCATCACAACTCCAAATCTTTAGAAAAGACAAACTAGGATTCTTTCTAGTCCACATCTCATATGGTGTCTTAACTACGGATTTAGATGGTACCCTGTTAAGTGTGAAAGCTGTAGTTTCTAGAACATATACCCAAAATGATAATGGTAAATCCGACTGGCTCATCATCGATTGAACCATGTCCAACAAAGTTTGATTGCGCCATTCAGAGACCCCATTTCTTTGAGGTGTTCCGGGTGGCGTGAGTTGTGGAACAATTCCGCAACTCTTAAGATGATTTCTAAATTCGTGACTCAAATACTCTCCTCCACGATCAGATCGCAAGGCCTTTATTTTCTTGCCACGTTGATTCTCTACCTCACTCTAAAACTCCTTGAACCTTTCAAAAGTTTTAGACTTATGCTTCATCAAGTAGACATAACCATATCTACTAAAATCATCAGTGAAAGTAATGAAGTAGTGATATCCTCCTCTGGCTGTCGTGCTCATTGGTCCACATACATCAGTATGTATGAGTTCCAACAAGTCTGTCGCTCTCTCAGGTAAACCCGAAAAAGGCGACTTGGTCATCTTTCCAAGTAAACAAGCCTGACATGTCTCATATGATTCAAAATCAAACGAAATTAGAAGACCATCACCATGGAGCTTCTTCATGTGCTTTTCACTTATATGCCCCAAACGACAATGCCATAAATAGGTAGGACACAAATCATTAGGCCGAAGACTTTTAGCACTAACATTGTAAACAGATGCATCATCAAGATTTAAAACAAATAAACCATTCACAATGGGAGCATCAACCATAAACATAGCATTCTTAGAGATTACACAACCATTGTTTGCAGTCGCGAATGAATAACCATCCCTCATCAAACATGAAGGTGATAAAATGATTCGACCCATAGTAGGAATGTAATAAAAAAAATTCAATTCCATAATAAATCGTGACAGAAGGTGAAGTTGCATGACACCGACGAACAATGCAGCAACCCTTGCTTTATTTCCAATGCGAAAATCCACTTCGCCTTTCTGCACTCCTATAGTCCTTATTAGCCCCTGCATCGAATTGCAAATATGAGCAACCGATCCCGTATCAAATACCCAAGAGTTAACATAGGAATCAACGAGAAGAATGTCGACAACATTTACAACAAGCGTACCTGAGTGGGAAGTACTCTTCCTTCCACTCTTCTTCAAAGAAGCCTGGTACTTGCTAGAATTTCTCTTCCAGTGGCCATGTTCATGACAAAAGATGCACTCGGTATCTTCTACATGTCCATCCTATTGCTTGGGTGCAGGCTTAGGGATCGTATCCTTATCCTTGCCCTTCTTCTTCTTCTTCTTCTTCCAAGAAGTACCCTTTTTCTTGAAGCTAGGCTTGTTCTGCACAGCCATCACATGGCTATGCCCAGCACACTTCTTCATGTCACTTTCTGCTGTTTTTAGCATCCCACTTAACTCATTAAGGCCCTTCTCCACCCTATGCATATCGTAGTTCGAAATGAACTGCCCATAGCTAGACAGAGAGACGCCAAAATGAATTCAGTAGCCAACTCTTGGCCTAGTGGAAAACCAAGATTTTCCAAAGTCTGACTATAACCAACCATTTTGATCACATGGGGGCCTACAGCTGCTCCCTCTGCCAGCTTGCCTTGCACAAAGGACTTAGCGACATTGTACCTTTCAGTCCTTGCCTGATCTTGGAACATGTCCTTAAGAACGATGATCATATCGTACGCATCCTGATCCTCAAACTTCTTTTGGAGTTCAGGTTCCATGCATGCAAGCATAAGGCTGCTAACCTCAAGAGAATCATCACATGCTCTCTTGTATGCATTCTTAAGGGAAGTAGTTGCATTATCAGCAGGTTCATCGGGGATTGGGGTATCTAGAACCGTTTCCTTTTTATCAGACCCGAGAACAATTCTCAGGTTATGGACCCAGCCCGTATAGTTTGTTCCATTTAGTTCATCTTTGTCAAGAATCGAACGCAAAGAAAAAGGTGATGCAGTCTTTGGTGCCATTGATCTACAATAGAAAACATGCAAAATACAAAGCCATGTAACCATGAAAGAGTAAAACATATTAAACAATTTAATAGCATATACTCCCACTTAAATCAATATCCCTCTATTGATACTAAGTGATTCAAGATCCACAATTAACAAGTCGAATAGTGAGGTTTAGCATCACTGCTAGAAGACAAGGTAAATCAGTAACCAACACTTGCTAATCATATCACATATGACTCTTGTTGTTGGGTGACATCTCTATGTCAAAACTAGGCGCCCAACCTTCATGCCCCAAG
The DNA here is from genome assembly GCA_910589765.1 of Avena atlantica. Lineage (NCBI taxonomy): Eukaryota > Viridiplantae > Streptophyta > Magnoliopsida > Poales > Poaceae > Avena > Avena atlantica. The sequence goes on along the minus strand of OU342736.1, from coordinate 44,301,180 downwards.
GTCCTTAACTGTTAAGATGACCTTGTCAAGCTCACCAACCCTTATGCGTGTAGGTATCCGATACAAACCCATCTAGCCAAGGAAAACCGCGGCACCCTAATTTCATAGGCCCACCAACGATTGTACAGGGCATAGGATGGTGCAAGGTTTGGTTGGGAGGGCATGGTTTAACTTAAACTTTGTGAGGGATCATTCTACTTATATCATCTAAGCATGAATAGTAGTAAAACGCATAAGAATAGCATTCACATAGTTGTGACACAGTATGGCCAATTTTCTCATGGTGATCTCTATCGCCATAGAACCTGTCCACAATGATGATCTCCATCTTCATGTTCCATGCTAGCCATCTTCCAAGTGACGAGTCCACCAAGAACTAATACAAGCTATTACTCCTAACAGCTAGTACTCAAAATTACATAGTATTGGCATTAACACAAGTTGGCACGCGGGCCATTACAATAATTGACAACACATATGGCTCCAGCCGTGTTGCCCAACTCACGACACGCAGGTCATGATAAATTTCTGTCAACACCCGGATTTTTAATCCCAGATGCCTGTTATGCCATACATCGCAATCCTAGGATTACCATTTTTGCGAGACATAACAGAATTGGATACCATAGTACATCATCCATTACAAACCGTACATAAGTTCTTACACAAATAGGGATCTCATGATCCAGTTCTTAATACAACATCAAGCAGCGGAATATGTAATAGTAACGGTAGCGTAGGCGAAGCTCCATCTTCGGGGTCACAGGCAATGCTGACGATGGGAGATGATCCTAGTTGTCGTAACCTTCATGGGGTCCATCCTCCAGGTACTCCTCTTCATAGTCTGGCCATGGGAATAGCCAGGGACAAAGCCATGAGTACTCTTAAGTACTCGCAAACTAATACTAACAAGTGAAAGGGGTTTTTGATAATAGGACACTAGGCTCTAGGGTTATTTTGCAAAAGCCAGATTTATCTCTACTAAGTTTAGAAGCAATGATTGGTAGTTGAAGGTTTATAACACCTAAGTGGGAACTTGTATTTCATATCACAACCCTGTTGTGGTCAAGTCAAAGTCTCAGTTCATTTCACAAGTCTTTTGAAAACATCTGACGGGGGAACAGTATGGCCACTCCAACTGTCCATAACCGCGGACGCGACTATTCGAATAGTTTGACACTCTGCAGAGGTTGTACACTTTCACCACAACATTCGATACATCCGTCAGGAACAATTCCTGAATTCACCATACTCAGTATGCGGATAATCAATCCTAACCTTTCAATTACACGCCCTAGTGTAAGCACCTCTCCTGTGAGTTTGGCCTCGCAACCATGACCAACTGTCATCTTGGGTACTGCACATGTGGACAATCTTCACAAGGTAGCCTCAGCTCAGACCTTGGCCGTGAGGGAACTAATACTAAGGTATATAAGTTTCCAGTCAAGCCCTACCCAATCTTCGGGTATTGTGGTTGTACGATAAAATTGGAATGGTATCGCATCCAGACAACCATCAGTTTAAAAAAGAAGGGCTAAGTCTCATGCCTCAACATTTTCATCACCAAAATCATCAGGTGTTCGAAAACATTTCAATAGAATGATCCATCATTCCAAGGTATTCATAACCATTTTTCCACCAAGTATTCCCATCTAAATTTGATCAAATTTTATGCTTAGCACTAGCATCTACAGGTGGGGGTAAGCACTAATGAGGGGTGGTAAACTAGTGGAGTTTTAACTAAGTTTAACCTCATGCCTTAGGATGACATCAAGATTATCTAGCTTATGCCAAATTTTATGCTCTTTATGCAACCTTCAATTATCTTTCTGATATCTACAATTCACTTAAGTAAGCTCTAAGTACTAGCTTTGATAAAGAAATAAAGTAATAAAGCTTGTAAGTAAAACTAGGATTGGTTTATCAAGTGGATACGATCACATATGCTTAAGGCTTATAGTGGGCATAGTAACAAGTAGGGGTTTATTGCATCAATAGAGTATCTTGCAAGTGTTAGCTTGCACATTCACTAGTAGTATTAGGCTTTCCTTGTGCAGAGCAGTGGTTGAAGTTCCCCTCGGCTTCTTGTTCGTTGTATCCTCCTTCCTCCTCGTATCCTTGGTCGGTACTAGCGTCTATAAATAAATACGAAGTACACAATCACCAACCAATACTTAACTACTTGCAATCATCACACAAAAGGGTCCTATAGATGATCTAGCATCATCACTATCCTTACAAGATTAAAGCTTGGTTTAATTCCTTTTATTTTTAGAAAAGTAATTTATACTCATTGAAAAACTACTTAAGATTTAATATTCTCCAAACCAAACATGGGATCATGTTGACACATGTCATCACCACATACTGTAGTCCATGGGAATGTGATTTAAAGTGGTGTCACAATTTAATAAGGTTTTACCCTTTTATTTTAATTAAATAAAGTGACTAGAAATGCCTATGGGGCATTCTTTTATTACTTGAACATTATTTCTGCAAGTAAACCCATATATTTTTATATATCCTGAAAGATATGGTTAAGTGTGATTTATGAGAGTTGTAATCAACTCAAAAGCTACTGTGGTTTAAATTTGAAAAATGTTTGAATGCGGAAAAGCTTCTGCCTTGTTATTTTTACCATGGGTGACCTATAGATCCAAATGACTTGAATCCAACGGGCTTGGTTTCAGCATTCCTAACCCTTTCTAAAAAAATTGGTTTCATTCAATTTGGTTCACTGGATCGATCTAGGTTGATTTTTGAAACTCGGTACAGAAGTGTGTTTGAAATAAAATGGAAAAGGTTTAATTCAAATAACTGGGCTGCGCGGGAAACGATACTGGGCCGGCCTGCTAAGCGTAGCGCTTCCGCGGGCTGTTTAAGTGGTTGTCCCCACTCGTCAGTGAGACAGGGAAGTGCGAAGCGGTACGGGGCAATGTGGGATGTTCGATCTAGTTCTAATCCAACAGCTGGGAGTCATCGTCGACGTTGGGCAACGCCGGCGAGACATAAACCTAGCGCGGCCAGTGAGGGTTGCTGGGGGCTCACCGGGGCTCAGGCGAGGGTCGGCGAGGCGGGCGAACGACGAAGTCGATGACGGCGAATCTCCTGGTACCGGTGGCTCCTCCTGGGGCGGCTCCAATCGCTGGCTCCCTTTTTCTCCAGAGGCGGCGGGCTCCGGTGAAATTCCGGCGAAGTGCTGCTCGCCTTGCTCCGGGAACGGTGTGGCACGATCAGTGATGAGAGGGGAGTAGAATGGTGTGCTCAATTCGGCTCGGGGTGGCCTCTATTTATAGTCGAGTGAGGGGAGCGACGGGGCGCACGGTGAGCTCGTCGGGGGCGATGGTACAGACGAATATTGGCATGGGCGAAGGTAGGGGACGGTGCGGTGTTCCTTGGCGATGCTCAACGATACAGTGGCGAGACGTGGGGCGGTGCGGGTTGGTCTGGAACATGCGACGCTCTGCGCGGCAGAGGTGGCGTCTTCGACAACGAGCGGTGGCTGTGCGGCATGGGGCGGCCAATGGGGATGTCTGGCAGTCTCCTGGGTTGGTGGTGATCGTGTATGCAAGCGGCGAGGGCGGCGCGCGGTGTGTGGGCTTTGGTCGAGGGTGGCGCTCTGGCGCATGCTCGGCATGGTTGACAGAGGCACGGGCGCGTCGTTCCTGGGTGCTCTGGTTGATGTCATCGAGGCAGGGCTGGTCGACAGGGGGCGGTGAGGCATGGGTGATCTCCCAGACAAGGTTGGCACGGCTAGTTTCCTTCCTAGCTTGCTGTCTACACTGGGGTGGTAAGGATGCACTCGGTTGTTCACCATTGATGATATTGGCAAGCTCACAGTGGTGCTAGTGCTTGGTTAATATTGCTAGATGATCTACTGAGCTGGTTGCGAGCTAGATAGGGAACCAGTTAGGCTCACAACACTGCACACTATAGTGTTTTTATTTTGTTTGATTTGTGTCTACCAAGTGTTTGATGAAATGGCCGCATGAATTCAAGTTTTGAATTTTGAAAAGATTTTTATGGGTGTGCTAGATTGGTGCTGGTGAGTCTGCAGATGCTTGGGTTTTGAAAGTTGAGCTTGTTTGAGTGGTTTTTGAAAAAGTGGGATCTTCCCATATGATAAAGATTCAGTTTTGAATTGTCATTTAAACTATGCATTTGAAAGTTTCTAGATGATCACAAGGTGGGCCTTGATACTTTGTTATGAGTAAAATCAAGGGGTGCAAAGATCCAGAAAAGTTTCTATTAGGTTCTGAAAGTTTGAGATAGACAAAGTAGGCATGGGAGTTAAATTGGTCAAAATGACCATTCCTTTATTTTATTTGTTTTGCTTTACTTGTCTTTGGGAAAAGTGCGGGATATGTTTTAGATGATGTTTATTTCACCTAAGAAACATTTTACAAGCAAAGAAACACACAAACAAGGTGGTTCAAAAGAATTTCAAATTAAATGCATACACATATGCATGCTTTCATAATTTTATTTAGAAAAGTTTTTTTGTTAACCCTAATTTTGATGATTAGAGTTTGATGATTTAAGTTTAGTATTTTTGGGATGTTACAAACCTTCCCCCCTTAAACAAAATCTCATCCCGAGATTTGAAAAAGGATGAAAAGATTACCTAGGATTTGAAGAGATCGGGAAACTCCGTCCTGATGTGATCTTCGCGCTCCCAGGTAGCTTCCTCTTCTGTGTGGTTGCTCCACTAAATCTTGAGAAACTTGATGCTTCGGGTTCGGGTAGTTCGAAAAGCTTCTTCCAAAATACGGATGGGTACTTCGGGATAGGTCAGGTCATCGTTGATATCTATGGTCCGTGATCGATATTTTTGAACACTTCGGTCTTCTCTGGGACTTCGAGACACTTGCGAAGTAACGAGATATGTGCCCGGCTGACATCTCTTCGGGTAGTTCCAATTAATACGATAATTCTCCTCGATGGTTCAGAATCTTGAAAGGTCCGATATATCTGGGGGCTAACTTTCCCTTGAGTTGGAAACGCTGCATTCCCTTCAATGGCGACACTTTCAGATAAACGAAGTCTCGTATGTTGAAGGCGAGGTCTCGATGTCTCTTGTCGGCGTAACTCTTCTTTCTGGATTGGGCAGTCTTGAGGTGCTCACGAATCTTGTGAACCTTCTCTTCTGCTTCTCGTAGGATGTCGGGTCCGAAAATCTGACTCTCTCCTACTTCCGACCAGTTCAAAGGGGTGCGACACTTCCTTCCATACATGAATTCAAATGGGGCCATTTGCAAACTGGCTTGATAACTGTTGTTGTATGAAAATTCTGCAAACGGCAGACAGTCTTCCCACTTGGATCCATATTCTAACACGCATGCTCTCAGCATATCTTTGAGTATATGATTTACTCGCTCCGTTTGTCCATCGGTCTGAGGGTGATACGCGGTGCTAAAATCTAGACGGGTTCCTAAACCTTCTTGGACTTTCTTCCAGAATCTCGAGGTAAACTGAGTTCCTCGATCCGATACAATGTTCTTGGGGACTCCATGCAAACTAACGATTCTAGCGATGTACAACTCTGCTAGTTTCGAACTCTGATATGTGGTCTTGACGGGTAAGAAATGGGCGACTTTGGACAATCTGTCCACTATGACCCAGATAGAGTCATTTCCTCTACTAGAAGTAGGCAGTCCAGTGATAAAGTCCATTCCAACAGAATCCCATTTCCATTCCGGAATCTTCAAGGGTTGCAACCATCCAGCGGTTCTTTGATGTCCTGCCTTGACTCACTGGCATATGTCACACTTGGCGATATAGCTTCCGATTTCTCTCTTCATCTTATGCCACCAAAATTGCTCTTTTAAATCTTGATACATCTTAGTTCCTCCGGGATGGATAGAATAAAGAGTATCATGATCCTCCTTCAAAATAACTTCTTTCAACTCAGAATCTGCTGGTACACAAAGGCGTCCTTTGTACCACAAAACTCCTTCTTCGTCCTCGGTGAATCCGGGTACTTTGCCTCTACCGATACGACGCCTGATTCCGTCAATACTGGCATTTCCCTTCTTCGCCTCTTTAATCTGACTGATCAAAGTGGGCTGGAGTTCTAAGCTAGCCAAAAATCCTTCACTTACTAATTCCATTCGAAAATCTTCCATCTCTTTGTGCAAACTTGGTTGCTCCTTCAAAATCATGGAGTTCAAGTGGCACGGCAATCTGCTAAGGGCATCTGCTGCCACATTGGCTTTACCAGGGTGATAGTGAATGTCCAGGTCGTAATTCTTGATTAGCTCAATCCATCTTCTCTGTCTCATATTCAGCTCCTTCTGAGTGAATATATACTTTAGGCTCCTGTGATCCAAATAGATCTCACAACGGTTTCCCATCAGGTAATGTCTCCATGCTTTCAAGGCTAGAACTACGGCTGCGAGTTCTAGGTCATGGGTTGGGTAGTTTTGCTCATGTTGCTTCAGTTGTCGAGATAGATAAGATATAACTTTGCCTTCTTGCATTAGCACACATCCGAGACCAACCTTGGATGCATCACAATACACATCGAAGGGCTTCGCGATATCTGGCATGATCACGATTGGGGCTGAAATCAATCTCCTCTTGAGTTCTTGAAAACTCGCTTCACACTTGTCTGTCCATTCAAACTTCTTGTCCTTCTTCAGCAATTGGGTCATGGGTCTGGCGATACTAGAGAATCCTTCTACGAATTTGCGGTAATATCCCGTCAATCCGAGAAATGCACAAACTTGGGTTTGAGTGGTTGGGGCTTTCCAATCTTCTACATCTTTCACTTTGGCAGGGTTAACGACAATTCCTCTGGCTGATACAATATGACCGAGGAATCCTACCTCCTGTAACCAGAATTCACATTTGCTAAACTTTGCATATAGCTGATGCTCTCTAAGGGTTCCAAGAATGGTCCTTAGGTGTAGCTCATGTTCTTCTTCTGATTTGGAATAAATCAGAATGTCATCAATGAAAACAACGACAAACTTATCCAGGAAGTCCATAAAAATCTTATTCATGAGATTCATGAAATAAGCGGGTGCATTGGTTAGTCCAAAAGACATGACTGTATACTCATACAATCCATATCTGGTGGTTAGTCCAAAAGACATGACTGTATACTCACCTGTCTTGTTTTGGAATATCCTCTGCACGAATTTTGAGTTGATGATAGCCAGTTCTAAGATCAATCTTAGAAAACACCCTGGCACCGGTCAACTGATCAAACAAATATTCTATCTTGGGCAAGGGGTACTTGTTCTTGATGGTGACATCATTCAACTTCCGATAATCCATACACAAACGGTTACCTCCATCCTTTTTATCCACAAACAAGAAAGGTGATCTCCAAGGTGACGCACTTGGTTGAATCAATCCAATTTCTGGAATCTAGTTTCTTCTTCAGTTCTGCGAGCTCGAATGGGTTCATACTATAGGGTCTCTGGGCTATGGGTCCGGTTCCAGGAATTAGTTCGATGATAAACTCGATATTCCGATCTGGAGGCATACCGGGCAAAACACCTGGAAATACATCGGGGTATTCACAGACTATCCGGACTTTGTCAATGGTAGGTTGGGCTATACTCTTGTTGCATTTGAATTGGCGAGGTAAGGTTTCAGACATATGCTCGACTGATATTCCGGCTGTACTGGTCATGGTTATGGCTTTCTTGGCACAGTCAATCAATCCTTTATGTTTGGACATCCAATCCATTCCTAGTACTACTTCCAAACCTTTAGTTCCGAGTACTATCATATTAGCATAAAAATCTATGCCATGGATTCGGATAGGGACAGCTTTGCAAATTTGCCTAGCCTTGGTGGTGGATCCGGGAATTTGAACAATCATAACATGCTTCAGTTTGGTTGGTTGAATTTTACTAGTGCATGCAAATTCTTTGGTGACAAATGAATGCGATGCACCAGAATCAAACAACACTCGTGCAAGTACTAAATTAACATAAAACATACCCAGCACGATGTCTGGCGCTTCCTGAGCATCTTCAGCATGCATAAGAAAAAGACGGCCATTGCGGTTGAGTGAATTCCCTGGGGCAAATCTTCTCCCTGGCTGAACACGATGCTGCTGCTGAGCTGGGACATTGGCATTGGGGGCTGTGGCATTCTTCTTGTTGGGGCACTCGTTGGAATTGTCACCTTTATTTCCACAGTCATAACAAGTCACTTGCGACTTGTCCTTTGCTGCTACAGGCACAACATTGCTTCCAGTCCTAGGGGCAGGGTTGGTGTTGGCGGTAGCATTGTTGTTGTTGAACCTTGGTGGGGCACGGTTGAAATTGCTAGAGTTTCCCGGGTTGTTGTGATTTCCTCCGGGCCTAGGATTTCCACGGTTGGGATAGGTCAGACGGTTCATCGGGGGTCTGTTGGTTCTTGGGGAAAATCCTGAAGATGGGTTAGGGCAATACTTAAGCTTCCAGCCTCTTATGTGTGTGACCCTATAGGTTCATATACGTATAGACATGTCACAAATACACTTATTCTGTCAATAGTTGGTAGCGGCCTCTAGCAAGACGTGCCAACTCCTAAACGCATACAAATATCATATCGGATGAACCATCCCAAGGTTTAGTACATGTCTTTCCCTTTGCCTCACGATATTTGGTCTAGCTCCAAGCTGACCTCCCTTTCTCGATACTATGATTCGGAATCCCTTTACTAGGTTAACTCTTAACCATATGTAGGATTGCCATGCATTTATGGTTTGACATCTCCATGTCTATGACCTGTGAAACATAGTCATCAACCAATCAATGTGCTAGTCTAATATTCACGTGTGTCCTCCCATGAACTCTGACTAGGGACAACTATTATACAAGTAAAGAGTTTCAATCAATTCACATAATTTCCAATCAATACAAGTTGCCTGATATGGATATTCAAGGAACATTACAATAACTCATGGATACATAATAAATATAATCATCTCTATGATTGCCTCTAGGGCATATTTCCTTCAAAACCCACCCCAAGCGCGGACCCAAGCTGGCTGCGCCTGGAGGGGGTGAGACCACCCCGAGCTCCGTATCCACCTCGTTTTCGTATCAAAACCTTCCTTATGCTTTGAAACTTTGTAGTATATAACCCCCCGGATCCCCCGAGGTTCGTGCATTATGTTCTCTTCGTGTTTTTGTTTCGATCTGTTTCTGTCAGGAAATAATCTCAAGTTTAGAGCACCATGGTCTCCGCCCACGACAAAGGAAAGAAGCCCGTGGAGGAGATAAAGTTGGAAGAACAAACTGTCGCAAGGCCAAGGGCAAGGAAACCTACTTTTGTAGGAGCAATCGACACTGGACGTGCTTTTTCTCGTAACATGCAGGGGATTATAGCCTCCATTCCAGACTTCAGGTCCTGCACTGAGGCAGTGGAAGCCCTTCGAACTACTGACGGGTTTTGTAATAAGTATCGTGCTTTGAGGATGAAGGTGGATATACTTCAAGAGGAGAATGACAGGCTTCATAAGATTCTAGAGGGTTTCCACACCCTAAACAAGAGAACACCATCAGGACCTAAGGAGTAATTCGTCATCAGGTTTGGCATTCCCTTGGCTTGTTCCAATCTTGGTTGGAGTGCCGCGGTATCAGAATCATTAGATTTTATCTTTTACCTTTTTAGTGGATTCATATATTTGGTAGAGAGGTTATCTTATAGTTTGGTTTGCATGTGGAAGTATCTCTCCTTTAGTTGATTATCTATGTATCCCTTGGTGTGAGTGCCTTTATGGAATATTAATGAGAAGTTTCATCTTTTACTTTTTGCACTATTTATTTTAGTTTGCAATCTCTATTATATGATGGATCTTGTTGATCAGTATTGGCATCACTTTGGGAGCATCAAGTAAATCTAAATTGGTTTTGGCAAACCGAGCTCTGGTCAGTAGCAACACTTTTTGAGATTTGAAAGAAAAAGAGAAAAGCTTACAGGTATTTTGTATCATTTATTTTTCATTCTTGTTGGCTCATAAGCTTAGTATTCTTTATTTAAGACCTTTTGTTTCTTCAAGGAAGGTTGCATGTTTATCTTTATTACCTCTATGTTTGCTTGTTTCTTTCAACTCTCTTGCTTGCTACCCAGCTTTGCTAGCTAAAAATCTGTTTTGAGAAGGCATACTTCTCATTCTTCCAAACCCTTTGAACCAAAACCTGTGCCATTTGTGTCCACCATATCTAACTATTAGCAATATTGCTATTCCAAGACAATTCTCAAGCTTCATCTTTCTTTCAAATGAAAAAAATATTTTGTTATGTGAAAACTAGTTAGTAAAGCTCTCACGAACTTGATGGCATACCTTATTTTCTTGCCCCTAATAGACTTGAACCACTGTGTCATCAAAGTTGTATATGCTTGCATCTATACGTTGGAATTAGCAGAACCGTGCTGTCACGGGGAACGCTTTCAACATTGCACTTGTACCTTGTACACAGTTGATGGGGAACGCTTTAAACATTGCACTTGTACCCTGTACACAGTTGCTATCGTGCTCTTTTGTCTGTGGATGTCAACGGTGTGAAATAAAGAGGGAACTTATATGTCCATGGAGTCTGCATTTTGTGTTAGAAAAATTCCTAGGACGCTAGCCTAGTCCATGCCTAATCATGGTGGAAACTTGCAGCATCACCATAGTGAGCTATCTATGAAGCATCCTCAATAAAAAGCAATGCACATAGTAAATAAAAAGATCGCTGAGATGCTCATTGTCTGCTTGCCTTGTGCTGGTTATGGGATAGCTCCTGTACCATGTGCAAGGGGTACCCCTTTGGCGGTTCTCTATAATACGCCTGTACTTACAATGACAAGAACTTACCGGTAACTGAAGTTAAGTAGCATGAGGAGTGGCCCTCATATTCAAGGGACATGAGATTTCCAACTTATATTTCGTCAAGCATATACTCCATCTTTGTGCACTTTAACCTTAATCATGTCAAGATGCCTATGATAGGGGCAATGAGGGCTCAAAGCTAGTAAGTACCATAATCTTTTGGAAGATCTTTATGACTTGTAATCCCTGCTTCCCTTTATGAGGGACATTTCTCCTACTTCTAAGTTGAGTCAGTAAACCTACTTCCTCTCTATCTCCAGCAAGCATTTGAGTTGTTGTGTTTCAAGCATTCATATGGTGACTTATTCAATCATGTTCTTTATCTTCCTTGTTTGCGAAAGACTCTTATCTATTGAATATTACTTTGAAATCCTTCATTGAAAAACCTTTTTTGAGCAAAGAGTGCTCCTGTTTGAAAACTTCTACAAAAGCTTTATTTGTGAGACTGTTTGCTAGCTGTTCTCTGACCAAGCAAAAGAGTTTGACAATTCCAATTATGATTTATCTTTATGCCTCTCTATTGTGACTCCTGTACTTGTTGCAAGCTAAATTATATAATGGTGAGTTTATTTATTATATGAGTTGTTTATTGGTAAGTGTGATGCTTCTTGTCTGTATTCTTTTATCCACACTTCACCTCATAAACCTGTGGACATGTTTACTGAGCTCAGTTTTCGCTTGGGGACAAGCGAAGCTCTAAGCTTGGGGGGAGTTGATACGTCCAATTTACAGCACCATTCTATATCATAATTTGCCTCTATTCATTGATATATGTCTTATTATGAGGTAATACTTATGTATTTTCATGTTGGATGATTCTTGGAGAATGAACTGCCAGAGTCTGGATTCTGATGGAAAAAGAGGTATTTTGATGCAATTTCGCGAAGATCAGAAAAATACCAGAAAAATATGGGAAAATTATATTTTGCCAGAAGACAGAGGAAGCCAAAACGGGAGGCGAAGAAGGGCCACATGGGGGCCCACACCCCCTAGGCGCGGGTCCCCCCTAGGCCCGCCTAGGGCAGGTGTGGCCCACCAGCTCGGCCTCCGACTCCGCCCTCTCGCCTAAATCTTCCTTACGGAACCCTAACACTAGGGGGCGACCACAGATAGATTTCCGCCGCCTCTGCGGGGCGGAAAACACCGAGAGAGAAAGATCTTTCCAGCAGACAGATTTCTGCCAGGGAAATTCCTTCTCGGAGAGGGGAGATCGTCGCCATCAACACCATCGTCAAGCTAGACTTCATCATGATCATCATCATCATCTAGACCATCATCTCCACCAGCACCATCATCACCACTTCATCCCGCTATAACAATCATGTTGAATACTCGCTTAGTTCATTAGGAGAAAATTTCCCGCTGTTGATTACTATTGTAGTTGATGCTTGTGAGTGGAACCATTGGATTATTGTTTATGTTCAGATTGTTATCCATCACCATATCATCTATGATGTTGATCCATATGATGCCTTGTGAGTAGTTCGTCTAGTTCTTGAGGACATGGGAGAAGTCATGTTGTTAGTAGTGGATTTGTGTTGAGTAATTATTCAATGGTTTAGTATTTAAGTTGTGGTGCTATTCTTCTAGTGGTGTCATGTGAACGTCGACTAGATGATACTTCACCATTTATGAGTATAGGGGAATTCATTGTGTATTTGGCTACTAATTGTGGGGTTGCCAGAGTGACAGAAACTTGAACCCCCGTTAGGAGACCTTTGCACAAGGGCGCGTAGGATCTCAGAGTTTAAGGCTGTGGTTAGACTTATATCTTAATTACTTTCCTATAGTTGCGGATTCTTGTAGGGGGTTTAATCACAAGTATGTATTAGTCCAAGTAAGGTCGGTATATTAGCACAAGTTCACCCACACAACACTTACAAACACCAAGAAGAGTACTCAGCTATTTGAAGCGAAAGAACTTGACAGAATTCCCATATGTCCTCGAGAACGTTTGGTCCTTATAAGTATTTCCACCGGCTTGTCCTTTGCTAAGAAAGGATTGGGCCACTTGCTACGTTTGTTATTTGTCTTTATTACTTGCACTTTGTTTTGTTGCTTTATCAGAAAACCACTAAAAATTTGTTGGCTAATTATTTATAGAGAGTTCCTGCTCCATACCACTAGTCAACACCTTCTGCTCCTTGTTGGGATCGACACTCCTATTTATCAAAACTACTGCGATACACCCCCTATACTTGTGGGTCATCACCCGGCATAGATCTCTCTTGTTTTATGTTTGTTTAGGTCATATGATGATGTAAAACCATTTTGGTTCACAAGGTGCGGCAGTATTCTACCAGGTTTCACCGGAACGGGGAGTTTCCCCCTTATATAAGTCTAGAACCATCGCTTTTAGGTTACAGTGCTTGCATGCGAAGGAGGACACATGCACCCAGAGACTAGGTTTTGTATGTTTCAACATAACACCACACTTTCATGCATGTGCTAGGTCCACATGGAAGTTCTTCAGGTGTTTCGAGGGCTCCAGAGCGAGGTTTGGTGCAGAACCATGATCTATGGGCCTCGGATTCTACCCCTAGACATTCTTCTGATGGGGGTAGCCTAAAATAGATCTCTATTGTTTTATGTTTGTTTGGGTCATAGGATGATGTAAGACCATGTTGGTTCACAAGGTGCGGCAGTAACCTACCCGGTTTCACCAGAACCGGGAGTTTCCCCCTTATATAAGTCCAGAACCTTCACTTTTAGGTACACGGCGCATACATGCGAAGGGGGACACATGCACCAGGACACTAGGTTTTGGATTTATCAACATAATACCGCACTTTCATGCATGTGCTAGGGACACATGCAAGTTCTTGAGGTGTTCTGAGAGCCCTGGAGCAATGTTTGTTGCGGAACGCTGATATGTGGGCCTCGGATCGACTACCCCCTAGACATTCTTCTGATGGGGGTAGCCCAGCATAGATCTCTCTTGTTTTGTGTTTGTTTAGGTCATAGTATGATGTAAAACCATGTTGGTTCACAAGGTGCGGCAGTATCCTACCCGGTTTCACTGGAACAGGGAGTTTCCCCTTTATATAAGTCCAGAACCTTCTCTTTTAGATTACGTGGCAAAGGACTTCTTTTTTAATTAAGTTAGCAATTCTTTTATTACATATATGTTAAGTGATGTTATTTCATAGTATCATGACACACACATATGAATATCTAGGTTGTTGTGGTATCTCAGTTCATATATATCATTTTCCTAAATAGGCCACCTAGTACTCACATGCATTCTCTTCAGCCATTTAAAGTATACATCCATCATGATCACACAATAAAAATTGAGAACAATCTAAAGGATGTCAAACAACAAATTTCAGACTTTTTCGTGAAATCATCTCATATTGCTCTTTCATTGACCCAAAGTGCGACCATTCTATAACAAAAGTAGTCTAATAGTTTGGTTTTGCTGGTCCGCAACTCTACCGTGAGGGAAATTTCTACTATAGCCGATTGGATGGTGATTGTTTCTGAAATTGGTGAATAGGCACTGATGACCAACAAGTATAGGGGATTGCAACAGTCTTCGTGGGTAGTATTACCCAATTTATTGTTCGACACAAGGGGATCCAAAGAATACTTGCAAGCCTTAACAACTGAGTTGTCAGTTCAGCTGCACCTGGAAATAGTTCTTGCTCACAGAAGTTTATCAGTAGCAACAGTTTGTAGTAGCAACAGCAATAGTGAAACATGAGCAACAGTAACAGTAACAGCAAACGGTGGGATTCGAGTGCGGTAGGCATAGGGATGGATGGACGGGAGTTGCATGGACGAGTCTAAACATGTAAAATCAAGATGTAGGGCATTGCAGATAAATAATAACAAGCATCTAAGTACTAAACAATCCTAGGCATGTGCTCCAAATATAGTCATACGTGCTCACAATGAGAACTTGCACAACATCTTCTGTCCAGCCAGCCCGTGGCGGAGGGGCCTCTAGGGAACTACTGGCAATTAAGGTGCTCCTTTTAATAGAGCACCGGAGCAAAGCATTAACACTCCGTGAACACATGTGATCCTCACACCACAGCCATCCCCTCCAGTTGTCCCAATTATTGTCACTTTGGGGCCTTTGGATCCGGACAATGATATGTGTACACAACTTGTAGATAAGATCACAAACAATACTATTATAATGATTCAATAATACATTAAGATCTGAGATCATGGCACTCGGGCCCTAGTGACAAGCATTAAGCACAACAAGTTGCAAAAAAGTCAAAGAGCACTAATAGAGATACTAGGCACTGTGCCCTAACAATCATATTCGATTACATGATAGAACTCATCCAATCCCTACCATCCCCAAGCCTACAGCGGGGGAATACTCACTCATGGATGAGGGAAATATCGGTGGTTGATGGAGATGGGTTGGTGATGACGATGGCGATGATCCTCTCCAAATTCCCCGTCACGGCAGGGTGCCAGAACGAAGTTTCTAGATCCGAATATTGGTTTCTAGTGGCGGCGGCGTTGTGGAACTCTTTCTGGAAAAACTATCGAACCCCCCTCGGTTTTTAGGTTGAAAGGCAACTTATAGGCGTAGAGGGGGTTCCTGGGGTGGCTGCACCCCCCAGGCACAGCCAGTGGTGGGCCCATGCCTGGCATGGGTGTGGGCCCCTAGGCCCCTTCTCCGTCTCGTCTTCTAGCTCCGTGGATCTTCTGGTGAAATATAATTTTTGGCATATTTTCCGGGATTTTTCTGATAGTTGATTGTTTGCACATAGACGCCAAGGTAATTCTGCTGAAAACAGCGTCAGTCCGTGTTAGTTGTATCCAAATCACATAAATTTAGAGGAGAAACAATAGCAAAGTGTTCGAGAAAGTAGATACGTTTTGGATGTATCTACTCCCCCCAAGATTAGCTTATTGCTTGTCCTCAAGCAATTCAGTTGAAAACTGAGTGCGATAAAAGAACTTTCACGAACACATTGCTTCATATGATGTAAATATTCTCAGCACTGGAGTAGATGCTTAGACAATTCATAATAAGAGGTATGCAACTAATTCTACTCAATAGTCATTGCAAGCTATGAAGAGAAACCAACTCAATAATAATAAGTAGCATGAAACATAAACATAAGCAACATTGCAATACTCATAGTAAGGTATGATAGAGTGGTATCTCGCTTGCCTTTGTTTGAAGAGCACGATATAAATGCCAAGGCACCTCTGAGGTTCACATGAAGACTAGAGATAAAGATATCAGAGATACAAGCATCAAAGTCATGACATAATTGACCATGTTTTGGAACAAACACAAGAATGATAACTATGCTCTCAAGAAGGTGCTCATAGAATAGGTGGTGATTCAACAAGATGGTGAAGACAGTTTTGTAAAGTTTAAAAGGCTTCCAAATGCTGAAAGGAAGGTACTCATTAGCTTTGAGCTCTCATTGCCCCTATCATAAGCATCTTTACGTGGTTAAGGTGAAAGTGAGGTCCACTCTGAATCATATGCTTGACAGACCATAAACTGGAAATCCCATGTCCCTTGAGTGCGAGGGCCGCTCCGCATGCTACTCCACTTTTGGGTCCAGGCCGTTCTTGTCATTGTAAGTATTTGCATATCATTGAGAACCGCCAACGGGGTACCCCTTGCACATGGTACAGGATCTTCCCCATAACCAAAATGACAAGGCAAGCAGACAATGAGCATCTCAGCAATCTTTTTATTTACTATATGCATAGTTTTTTATTGAGGATGCTTCATAGATAGCTCATTATGGTGATGCTGCAAGTTTCCACCATGATTAGGCATGGATTAGGCTAGCGCCCCAGGCGTTTCTCTAACACAGAATACAAACTCCATGGACTCACAAGTCCCCCTTTCATTTCACATCGTTGACATCCGCAAACAAAAGAGCAAGGTATCAACTAGATATATCCAAAAAGTGTTGAAAGCGTTCCCCGTGACAGCACGGTTCTACTGACTCCCAGCATATAATTTGCAAGCATATAACTTTCATGGACTAGTCAAAAGTGGTTCAGGATTATTAAATGCACAGAATAAAGTGTGCCATCAAGTTCGTGAGAGCTTTACTAACTAACTTTATCAAAACAGACAAACATTTTTATTTTAGAAGAAAACACGACATATAGAATATACACTGAAGTAGAAAATAATGCTAATAGGTAGGTATAGTGGACACAACTGGCAATAATGGTTTCGGGGAGTTGGAAGCACCGGTAGAGCTCATACTCAGCGCAAGTGAAGGCTAGCAGTAGGGAGGGAGTGACACACGAGAGAGCAATAGCTGTCATAATCATGCTTGCAACAAAACAGGACTAATTATGGCATGAAAGTGATACGAGAACTCTGAGGCAAAATAAATCATCGAGGCTTACTGACTATTGATTAGTCATATGCATGTGTGAGCATGTGCCAAGTCGATTCACATGAACAGTCAGAGGAGGATACCACAATATCATACCAAAGTATGAATAAAACAATGCAGGCAAACATTCATATGACATGCTACAAACTATTAGCAAGATGGAGCTAATCACAAGCAAGCAATAACTACCAAGCATCCATAATGACATACACCTTACACAAACAAGCTAAGCATGTTCACAATGATGAGTATATGTGCAAAAATGAAACAAATAGGGGGTGCCAGAACGAAGTTTCTAGATCCGAATATTGGTTTCTAGTGGCGGCGGCGTCGTGGAACTCTTTCTGGAAAAACTATCGAACCCCCCTCGGTTTTTAGGTTGAAAGGCAACTTATAGGCGTAGAGGGGGTTCCTGGGGTGGCTGCACCCCCCAGGCACAGCCAGTGGTGGGCCCATGCCTGGCATGGGTGTGGGCCCCTAGGCCCCTTCTTCGTCTCGTCTTCTGGCTCCGTGGATCTTCTGGTGAAATATAATTTTTGGCATATTTTCCGGGATTTTTCTGATAGTTGATTGTTTGCACATAGACACCAAGGTAATTCTGCTGAAAACAGCGTCAGTCCGTGTTAGTTGTATCCAAATCACATAAATTTAGAGGAGAAACAATAGCAAAGTGTTCGAGAAAGTAGATACGTTTTGGACGTATCTACTCCCCCCAAGATTAGCTTATTGCTTGTCCTCAAGCAATTCAGTTGAAAACTGAGTGCGATAAAAGAACTTTCACGAACACATTGCTTCATATGATGTAAATATTCTCAGCACTGGAGTAGATGCTTAGACAATTCATAATAAGAGGTATGCAACTAATTCTACTCAATAGTCATTGCAAGCTATGAAGAGAAACCAACTCAATAATAATAAGTAGCATGAAACATAAACATAAGCAACATTGCAATACTCATAGTAAGGTATGATAGAGTGGTATCTCGCTTGCCTTTGTTTGAAGAGCACGATATAAATGCCAAGGCACCTCTGAGGTTCACATGAAGACTAGAGATAAAGATATCAGAGATACAAGCATCAAAGTCATGACATAATTGACCATGTTTTGGAACAAACACAAGAATGATAACTATGCTCTCAAGAAGGTGCTCATAGAATAGGTGGTGATTCAACAAGATGGTGAAGACAGTTTTGTAAAGTTTAAAAGGCTTCCAAATGCTGAAAGGAAGGTACTCATTAGCTTTGAGCTCTCATTGCCCCTATCATAAGCATCTTTACGTGGTTAAGGTGAAAGTGAGGTCCACTCTGAATCATATGCTTGACAGACAATAAACTGGAAATCCCATGTCCCTTGAGTGCGAGGGCCGCTCCGCATGCTACTCCACTTTTGGGTCCAGGCCGTTCTTGTCATTGTAAGTATTTGCATATCATTGAGAACCGCCAACGGGGTACCCCTTGCACATGGTACAGGATCTTCCCCATAACCAAAATGACAAGGCAAGCAGACAATGAGCATCTCAGCAATCTTTTTATTTACTATATGCATAGTTTTTTATTGAGGATGCTTCATAGATAGCTCATTATGGTGATGCTGCAAGTTTCCACCATGATTAGGCATGGATTAGGCTAGCGCCCCAGGCGTTTCTCTAACACAGAATACAAACTCCATGGACTCACAAGTCCCCCTTTCATTTCACATCGTTGACATCCGCAAACAAAAGAGCAAGGTATCAACTAGATATATCCAAAAAGTGTTGAAAGCGTTCCCCGTGACAGCACGGTTCTACTGACTCCCAGCATATAATTTGCAAGCATATAACTTTCATGGACTAGTCAAAAGTGGTTCAGGATTATTAAATGCACAGAATAAAGTGTGCCATCAAGTTCGTGAGAGCTTTACTAACTAACTTTATCAAAACAGACAAACATTTTTATTTTAGAAGAAAACACGACATATAGAATATACACTGAAGTAGAAAATAATGCTAATATGTAGGTATAGTGGACACAACTGGCAATAATGGTTTCGGGGAGTTGGAAGCACCGGTAGAGCTCATACTCAGCGCAAGTGAAGGCTAGCAGTAGGGAGGGAGTGACACACGAGAGAGCAATAGCTGTCATAATCATGCTTGCAACAAAACATGACTAATTATGGCATGAAAGTGATACAAGAACTCTGAGGCAAAATAAATCATCGAGGCTTACTGACTATTGATTAGTCATATGCATGTGTGAGCATGTGCCAAGTCGATTCACATGAACAGTCAGAGGAGGATACCACAATATCATACCAAAGTATGAATAAAACAATGCAGGCAAACATTCATATGACATGCTACAAACTATTAGCAAGATGGAGCTAATCACAAGCAAGCAATAACTACCAAGCATCCATAATGACATACACCTTACACAAACAAGCTAAGCATGTTCACAATGATGAGTATATGTGCAAAAATGAAACAAATAGGGGGGTGCCAGAACGAAGTTTCTAGATCCGAATATTGGTTTCTAGTGGCGGCGGCGTCGTGGAACTCTTTCTGGAAAAACTATCGAACCCCCCTCGGTTTTTAGGTTGAAAGGCAACTTATAGGCGTAGAGGGGGTTCCTGGGGTGGCTGCACCCCCCAGGCACAGCCAGTGGTGGGCCCATGCCTGGCATGGGTGTGGGC
The DNA here is from genome assembly GCA_910589765.1 of Avena atlantica. Lineage (NCBI taxonomy): Eukaryota > Viridiplantae > Streptophyta > Magnoliopsida > Poales > Poaceae > Avena > Avena atlantica. The sequence goes on along the minus strand of OU342736.1, from coordinate 44,281,337 downwards.
CCCTAGGCCCCTTCTTCGTCTCGTCTTCTGGCTCCGTGGATCTTCTGGTGAAATATAATTTTTGGCATATTTTCCGGGATTTTTCTGATAGTTGATTGTTTGCACATAGACACCAAGGTAATTCTGCTGAAAACAGCGTCAGTCTGTGTTAGTTGTATCCAAATCACATAAATTTAGAGGAGAAACAATAGCAAAGTGTTCGAGAAAGTAGATACGTTTTGGACGTATCTACTCCCCCCAAGATTAGCTTATTGCTTGTCCTCAAGCAATTCAGTTGAAAACTGAGTGCGATAAAAGAACTTTCACGAACACATTGCTTCATATGATGTAAATATTCTCAGCACTGGAGTAGATGCTTAGACAATTCATAATAAGAGGTATGCAACTAATTCTACTCAATAGTCATTGCAAGCTATGAAGAGAAACCAACTCAATAATAATAAGTAGCATGAAACATAAACATAAGCAACATTGCAATACTCATAGTAAGGTATGATAGAGTGGTATCTCGCTTGCCTTTGTTTGAAGAGCACGATATAAATGCCAAGGCACCTCTGAGGTTCACATGAAGACTAGAGATAAAGATATCAGAGATACAAGCATCAAAGTCATGACATAATTGACCATGTTTTGGAACAAACACAAGAATGATAACTATGCTCTCAAGAAGGTGCTCATAGAATAGGTGGTGATTCAACAAGATGGTGAAGACAGTTTTGTAAAGTTTAAAAGGCTTCCAAATGCTGAAAGGAAGGTACTCATTAGCTTTGAGCTCTCATTGCCCCTATCATAAGCATCTTTACGTGGTTAAGGTGAAAGTGAGGTCCACTCTGAATCATATGCTTGACAGACCATAAACTGGAAATCCCATGTCCCTTGAGTGCGAGGGCCGCTCCGCATGCTACTCCACTTTTGGGTCCAGGCCGTTCTTGTCATTGTAAGTATTTGCATATCATTGAGAACCGCCAACGGGGTACCCCTTGCACATGGTACAGGATCTTCCCCATAACCAAAATGACAAGGCAAGCAGACAATGAGCATCTCAGCAATCTTTTTATTTACTATATGCATAGTTTTTTATTGAGGATGCTTCATAGATAGCTCATTATGGTGATGCTGCAAGTTTCCACCATGATTAGGCATGGATTAGGCTAGCGCCCCAGGCGTTTCTCTAACACAGAATACAAACTCCATGGACTCACAAGTCCCCCTTTCATTTCACATCGTTGATATCCGCAAACAAAAGAGCAAGGTATCAACTAGATATATCCAAAAAGTGTTGAAAGCGTTCCCCGTGACAGCACGGTTCTACTGACTCCCAGCATATAATTTGCAAGCATATAACTTTCATGGACTAGTCAAAAGTGGTTCAGGATTATTAAATGCACAGAATAAAGTGTGTCATCAAGTTCGTGAGAGCTTTACTAACTAACTTTATCAAAACAGACAAACATTTTTATTTTAGAAGAAAACACGACATATAGAATATACGCTGAAGTAGAAAATAATGCTAATAGGTAGGTATAGTGGACACAACTGGCAATAATGGTTTTGGGGAGTTGGAAGCACCGGTAGAGCTCATACTCAGCGCAAGTGAAGGCTAGCAGTAGGGAGGGAGTGACACACGAGAGAGCAATAGCTGTCATAATCATGCTTGCAACAAAACAGGACTAATTATGGCATGAAAGTGATACAAGAACTCTGAGGCAAAATAAATCATCGAGGCTTACTGACTATTGATTAGTCATATGCATGTGTGAGCATGTGCCAAGTCGATTCACATGAACAGTCAGAGGAGGATACCACAATATCATACCAAAGTATGAATAAAACAATGCAGGCAAACATTCATATGACATGCTACAAACTATTAGCAAGCTGGAGCTAATCACAAGCAAGAAATAACTACCAAGCATCCATAATGACATACACCTTACACAAACAAGCTAAGCATGCTCACAATGATGAGTATATGTGCAAAAATGAAACAAATAGAGTTCGTTACAAGCCTCTTACCACTCCTCGAGTTGTCTTAATCTTCATTATTGCTCTTCACTTTTGTGACTTGAATAATTAACATGAAACCAAAATCTACTAAGGACGGCTGAACCCTACAAAGAACTCACAAAACCAAAGAAGAACAACAAATATTTTTGGTGTTTTTGATTTTTTATAAATAAGCAAACAAAGAAAAACCAAACAAGAGGCAAACAAAGAAAAATAAACAAACAAAGAAAAATCTCTTTGGATTTTTATTTTAAGGCAAACCAAAACAAAGAAACAATGAAACAAACCCAGTGAAACAACGGAAATATTTTTGGTATTTTGTGTTTTCGAGAAAGAAGCAAAAAGAACCAAAAAGAAAGCAAAACAATGGATATACAAAGAACTGACCGAATATGATATATAGATGAGTGTGATGTCGGTATACCTCCCCCCAAGCTTTGGCTTTTGGCATAAGTGGGGCTCAATAGCGCGGGGTAGTAACCCCAAGCTGGTGGGTCATCATAGGAATGATCATAGTCAGGCTCCTGCGATGAAGAAGAAGACGCGCCCCAACCAAATGAGGGCTGCTGGTATGAAGACTCTCCCAAGTTGGAGGGCTGAACTGAATTGTCTTCGGCATCCTCTTCAACATTCTCCTCTTGCTGGGAGAGCTCCGCCACATATGTGTCAACCTCCTCCTCCGTACGCGACCATCCTTGCCTGTTACCAAAATTAAACAAAGCAGGTGCAGGCAAATAAACTATTTTCGCAATCCTACCATTTTTCCAACCTTGCTAGGCAAAAGATAATTAATACGGTAAACTTCTCACATTAGCCCCCAAGGAAACAAAACCATGCTGAATCATGGACAAAGTATCAAGCCTCTCTATGGGGAACCGATAATCTGAAAAGTGAGGCTCTAAACCATGGAAAGCTAGCAACCTAGAAGCAATGAGACCTCCACAAATTCCACCCTTATCACGGTTGGTAGTGAGACGGTGAGCTACCAGCGCACCTAGGCTATAAGATCTATTCCTATTCAGAGCAGCTGCGATAAAAACTAGATCAAAAGAAGACAACTTTCAAGCAATCTTTCTAGCAAGAATACACTTGGTGATGAAATAGGCAAAGTATCTAATAGCTGGGAACTGAATGTTCCGAATTTTATCACTTTCCTTTGAGAAGTCGAAACCTTGGCAAATCTCAGCATATAAATCCATAAGTGACCGGGGCCTCTCCTTGATCTTCTCACAAGATCCCCACTGGGTTACTCTAATTGCTGCACATAAATCAGCAAAAGGCAGGTTGACAGGTATATTATATATTTTGTAATGGACCATGGGATTAGATGTAGACCAAGTGAACCGGAAGTCCTGCACAAAAGCCATGGTTAGCTTAGCATATTGGAATGGTTCACCTTCAACAAAGTGTTCCAACCTGCATTGGCAATCAAAGTTTGGAAATCCTCGAAGATTCCCGTAGCTCTCATATATTCCTGGCATGGATATATGGAAGGAAAAACTGCCTCCTCACGATGGACCTTCATTGAATGAACCATCAAGTCATATTGATTCAGTGGATAAGCACTCATCTTCCTTGCTGTAATTTTTAGACAACCATCAAACCAAGTGATTTCTAAGTTGATAAATGATGAGCAACTAATATAGGAACTTGCTACAGGACTACACATGCATCAAAATAAAGTTTATAAGCATAGAACAAGCATGCAAGCTCAAACAACCTGACACATATAGTAGAAAAATACTCAAGATACAATCTACCAATCACAAATCTAATTGGACAAGTAGAGGAGGCACATACCAAGGAATAATCTCTCAAAAAACAGCACTTGCGATGGGCTGAACAAGGAGATCGAAAATCGCGATCAAGAACAGCAAGAACTCGAGCTTGAGCAAGTTTTCCGGTGTTTTTGGGAGAGATAAAGAAGGTGGCTTTGAGGAGGAAGCCTGGAAGGGCCCAGGTGGGCCAGACCCCCCTAGGCGCCGCCACCTGGTAGGCCGCGCCTACCACAGGTTTGGTGGCCTGGGGTGGCCCCTAGGTCACTTCAGGTGCCTCTCTGCTCCTTTTTTCGAGGAAAAAATTATTTTGAATTTTCTTGGATTTTTCGGGAAACTTTATTTTTGGCCAATTTCCAAGGTATGAAAATTGATTTTCTCGGAGAAACAGTTTTTTCAGAAGAAGAAAAAGCAAACCAAAAGCCAAACTACAGGACCTCTAAGAAACTCAAAAAAACAAACAACTAGAAAAACTAAAGCTAAATCAAAGACTAGAAAGGAGAATAGTAAAAGGAAGCAAGAATAACCACAGTGGAAACATTATTTTGCTCATTAAAATCCTTTTGTTAACAAGGTTCATCAAGTATTGTTACCAAAACAATCTTATATGAAACAAAACTTTGCATTCCACTAAGTGATTATGTTACCTCAAGCTTGATAGCAATGGTCCCAATCATAATAGTTTCATAATTTTCTTTTGGAATAGGACAATAAATTTCTCCAACTTTGATGCTCTCAATATTTTCAATGGAATTCAGGCAATAGCTCTTAGCAACCTTCTTGGGGAAATAGACAGTAGGCTCTTTATCATTAATATTGAATGTTACTTTTCCTTGATTACAATTGATGATAGCACCTGCAGTATTAAGAAAATGTCTCCCAAGAATAATAGACATATTAGCATCTTCATGCATTTCAAGCACAACAAAATCAGTTAAAACCATGCAATTATGAGCTACTTGAATAGGAACATCCTCACATATACAAATAGGAACAGTAGTTGACTTATCAACCATTTGCAAAGATATATCAATTGGTATCAACTTTTCTAGATGGAGTCTCTTATAGAGAGAAAAAGGCATAACACTAACTCCAGCTCCCAAATCACATAAAGTTGTTCTAACATAATTATTCTTAATGGTGCAAGGAATATTTGGTATACCTGGATTACCAAGTTTCTTTGGAACCTTACCATTGAAGGAGTAATTAGAAAGCAAAGTAGAAATCTCCTCATTAGGAATTTTACTTTTATTAGAGACAATATCCTTCATATACTTTGAATAAGGAGGCAACTTTATAGCATCAGTCAAAGGAATTTGCAAAAATAAAGGTTTCATCCACTCACAAAACTTGTTGTAGTGTTCTTCCTCCTTTGAGTTGTGTTTCTTACCTAGAAAAGGCATAGGTTTCTGCACCCAAGGTTCTCTTTCTTTACCAAGTTTATTAGCAATAAAATCTTCCTTAGTGTACCTAGTGTTCTTAGTGTGCTTCTCAGGTTCTTCCTCAACTTCTCCCTCAGGAGTATCATTTTTATCATTACCACTCTCAGTTTCAGCATCAGAGACAGATATGCTATTAGGATCTACACCAAGTTCAAGTGGTTCCTCAACTATCTTATGTTTCTTGTTCTTTCTCTTACGAGGACTACCACTATCTACTTGTTGGGAATCCTGCTCAATTCTTTTAGGGTGTCCTTCAGGATATAAAGAATCTTGAGTAGCCATACCACTCCTAGTTCTAATTCCATAAGCATGTTTATCTCCTGGAGCATTAACTAGCATATCCTTTTGTACCTTAGCAAGTTGATCAAGTTGGGTTTGAACCATTTGAAAGTATTTACAAAGAATTTTAATATCATTTGAAGTTCTTTCCACAATATCTTTTAACTCATTGATAGCTCTAGAGTTTTCCAATAAATAATTCTGAACTTGTTTATTAAAATTACCTTGTTTAACAATAAAAATGTCAAGTTCCTCTAAGCATTGATAAGGAGGCTTACTATAGGGAATATCACCTTCATCAAAGTGTTGGAGAGAGTGTACCTCAATAGTAGATTAGTGGGGAATTGCCTTACATAATTCTTCTATAGGAGGTAGATTCTTCACATCTTCAGCTCTAATACCTTTCTCTTTTAGACACTTCTTAGCTTCCTTCATCACTTCATCATTTAATGCAATAATTCCTCTCTTATTTGGTGTTTGTGTTGGAACTGGTTCAGGAACATCTGGTTCAGGAGCTCAGTTAAAGTCCAATCATCATAATTATTTCTTATCTTAGCCATTAATTCTTTAGCATCTGTAGGAGTTCTTAGCCTGAAAACACAATCAGCAAAGCTATCTAGGTATGTCCTAGAATCATTAGTTAGTCCATTATAATAAATAAAAAGCAACTCATTCTTAGGTAATGGACATCCAGGATATGCATGAATCAAGGCACATAACCTTGTCCATGACTAAGGCAATTTCTCTTCTTCTCCCTGTTTAAAATCAAAAAGTCTCTGTAAGGCAGCATGTCTAGCACTGGGAGGAAAATATTTCTGGAAGAAAGAAGCAATCAAGCAATCAGGGCTATCAATGGAACCAGGAGGTAATCTATTAAACCAATCCCTAGCTTCTCCTTTTAGTGAAAAAGGGAAGATCTTAGCAACAAAGTACTTGCGCATCTTAAAATCATCAGAGAATAAAGCACTCATAATAGAAAGCTCATTCATATGAGCCACAACACTCTCATTTTCAGTCCCACAAAAAGGTTCTTTCTCAACAATGTCCAAATAGGATAAATCAAGAGAGAAATCATAATCTTTATCTTTAATATCTATGGGAGAAGTGGAAAACTTAGGATCAGAGGACAACTTAGGAATAATGGTGCGTCTTGGAAGGAGACTCTTAATAGCACTACTACCATGTGTGTTTCGGTACTCTTCAACAAATTCATAAGTGAACTCAATGTAACCATCATTAATATCATAACTCTCACTAGACTCAAGTGAGATAACAGGTGTAAAAGTATCTTCACTAGGAGTTTCGGCATTTTCTAGACTAGCCATAGTAGCATCTAGAAAAGTACCTAATGAACCACTTGCATCAAGCACAGTAGAAGTAACATCATGAGTATCAAAAGAAGTTTCAGACTCAGCAGTAATAGCTGTGTGTGTAGCATGTGTATGTGGTGGTGGTGTGACAAGCTTACTTATAACAGACGGTGAATCAAGAGAAGCAGAGGTGTTTAGGACTATACCTCTTCTTGTAGTGGATAGTAAAATAGGGAACTTTCCATCACGAGTCTTCTCCATGATGAAAGGAGTAACAATGAACAATAATAGATCCAAGTGAACTATAAATAAAGCTATGCTCCCCGGCAACGGCGCCAGAAAATAGTCTTGATGACCCACAAGTATAGGGGATCGCAACAGTCTTCGCGGGTAGTATTACGGAATTTATTGATTCGACACAAGGGGAGCCAAATAATACTTGCAAGCCTTAACAACTGAGTTGTCAGTTTAGCTGCACCTGGAAATAGTACTTGCTCACAGAAGTTATCAGTAGCAACAGTTTGTAGTAGCAACAACAAAACAACAGCAACAGTGAAACATGAGCAACAATAACAGTAACAGTAAATAGTGGGATTCGAGTGCGGTAGGCATAGGGATGGATGGACGGGCGTTGCATGGACGAGTCTAAACATGTAACATCAAGATGTAGGGCATTGCAGATAAATAATAACAAGCATCTAAGTACTAAACAATCCTATGCATGTGCTCCAAATATAGTCATAGGTGCTCACACTGAGAACTTGCACAACATCTTCTGTCCAGCCAGTGGCAGTGGGGCCTCTAGGGAACTACTGGCAATTAAGGTGCTCCTTTTAATAGAGCACCGGAGCAAAGAATTAACACTCCGTGAACATATGTGATCCTCATACCACAGCCATCCCCTCCAGTTGTCCCAATTATTGTCACTTTGGGGCCTTTGGATCCGGACAATGATATGTGTACACAACTTGCAGATAAGAACACAAACAATACTATCATAATGATTCAATAATAAGTTCAGATCTGAGATCATGGCACTCGGGCCCTAGTGACTAGCATTAAGCACATCAAGTTGCAACAAAGTCAAATAGCACTAATAGAGATACTAGGCACTATGCCCTAACAATCATATTCGATTACATGATAGAACTCATCCAATCCCTACCATCCCAAAGCCTAAAGTGGAGGATACTCACTCATGGATGAGGGAAACATCGGTGGTTGATGGAGATGCGTTGGTGATGACGATGGCGATGATTCCTCTCCAAATGCCCCGTCCCGGCAGGGTGCCAGAACGGAGTTTCTGGATCCGAATCCTGGTTTCTGGTGGCAGCGGCGTGGCGGAACTCTTTTTGGAAAAACTATCGAACCCCCCTCGGTTTTTAGGTCGAAAGGCAACTTATAGGCGCAGAGGGAGACTCAGGGGGTGCCTGCACCCCCCAGGCGTGGCTAGTGGTGGGCCCGCGCCTAGCATGGGTGTGGGCCCCCAGGCCCCTTCTCTGTCTCGTCTTTTGGATTCGTGGATTTTCTGGGATTTTTCCCGATAGTTGATTTTCTGCACAAAAACTAGACACCATGGTAATTCTGCTGAAAACAACGTCAGTCTGTGTTAGTTATATCCAAATCACATAAGTTTAGAGGAGAAACAATACCAAAGTGTTCGAGAAAGTAGATAAGTTTTGGACATATCAGGCACCCACCTAATGGTAATGAAGTTAAGCATCCACTACAATGTTATGGTCTTGTGCAAAGTTCATATTTCCATGGTCTCAATCCTTATGAAGAGCTGGTACATCCTATACCTATAAGAGAAACTATCGTCCGATCCTCGAGAGGGTTGACAGAACCAGGAACTCTGTTAAAGAGTCTAATGGCCATCTTGCGAGATTTAGTTATATGCTAGAGACACATGCAAGTTTTCATGTGATTCCGACGCTTTGGTGGTCTTCCTCTGGCGAAACCCTAGACCGAGGGCCCCAGATCGTCTACGCCCCTAGAAGTTCTTGTAATAGGGGTAGCCCAGGGTAGCTATCTCTTGTTTTGTGTTTTTTAGGTCATAGGATGATGTAAAACCATGTTGGTTCACAAGGTGCGGCAGTATCCTACTAGGTTTCACCAGAACAGGGAGTTTCCCCCCAAATATAAGTCCAGTACTTTCGCTTTTAGGTTACAACGCATGCATGCAAAGGGGGACACCTGCACCCGGAGACTAGGTTTTGTATGTTTCAACATAACACCACACTTTCATGCATGTGCTAGGGACACATGCAAGTTCTTGATGTGTTCCGAGGGCCCCGGAATACGGTTTGCTGTGGAACCCTGATCTATGGGCCTCAGATTGTCTACCCCCTAGACATTCTTCTGATGGGGTAGCCTAGCATAGCTCTCTCTTGTTTTATGTTTGTTTATTTCATATGATGATGTAAAACCATGTTGGTTCAGAAGGTGCAGCAATATCCTACCTTGTTTCACCGGAACAGGGAGTTTCCCCCTTATATAAGTCCAGAACCTTTGCTTTTAGGTTACAGCGCATGCATGCGAAGGGGGACACATGCACCCGGAGACTAGGTCTTGTATGTTTCAACATAACACCACACTTTCATGCATGTGCTAGGGCCACATGCAAGTTCTTCAGGTGTTCCATGGGTCCTAGATAGAGGTTTGCTACAGAACCCTGATCTATGGGCCCCAGATTATCAACCTCCCTTGACATTCTTCTGATGGGTGTAGCCCGACATAGCTCACTCTTGCTTTATGTTGGTTTAGGTCATAGGATGATGTAAAACCATGTTGGTATACTTCTCGGTTTTACTGGAACAGGGAGTTTCCCCCTTATATAAGTCTAGAACCTTCGCTTTTAGGTTAAAGCATATTCATACGAAGGGGGAACATGCACCCGGGAACCAGGTTTTGTATTCTTCAACATAACATAACACTTTCATGCATGTGCTAGGGACACTTGAAAGTTCTTGAGGTGTTCCGAGGGGCCCAAAGCACGGTTTGTTGTGGAACCAGATCTGTGGGCCTCGGATCGTCTACCCCCTAGACATTCTCCTGATGGGGGTAGCCCGGCTGAGCTCTATCTTGTTTGATGTTTGTTTAGGTCATATGATGATGTAAAACCATGTTGGTTCAGAAGATGCGGCAGTATCTTACCCGGTTTCATAGGAACAGGGAATTTCCCCCTTATATAAGTCTAGAACCTTCACTTTTAGGTTACATCGCATACATGCGAAGGGGGACACATGCACCCCGAGACTAGGTGTTGTATGTTTTAACATAACACCACACTTGGCCCCAGAGTGATGTTTACTGCGGAACACTGATCTGTGGGCCTCGGATCGTCTACCCCCCTGGACATTCTTCTGATGGTGGTAGGCCGACATAGCTTTCTCTTGTTTTATGTTTGTTTAGGTCATAGGATGATGTAAAACCATGTTAGTTCACAAGGTGCGGTAGTATCCTACCCGGTTTCACCGGAACAGGGAGTTTACCACTTATATAAGTCCAGAACCTTCGCATTTAGGTACACGGCACATGCATGCGAAGGGGGACACATGCACCCAGAGACTAGGTTTTGTATGTTTCAACATAACACCACACTTTCATGCATGTGCTATGGCCACATGCAAGTTCTTGATGTGTGTTTGAGGACCCCGGAGCGAGGTTTGCTGCGGAACCCTGATCTGTGGGCCTTAGATCATCTACACTCCTATACATTCTTCTGATGGGGTAGCCTGGCATAGCTCTCTCTTGTTTTGTGTTTGTTTAGGTCAAAGGATGATATAAAACTATGTTGGTTCACAACTTGCGGAAGTATCCTACCCGGGTTCACCGGAACGGGGAGTTTACACCTTATATAAGTCCAGAACCTTAGCTTTTAGGTTACATTGCATGCATGCGAAGGGGGACACATGCACCCGGGGACTAGGTTTTGTATGTTTCAACATAACACCACACTTTCATGCATGTGCCAGGGACATATGCAAGTTCTTGAGGTATTCCGAGGCCTCGGATCGTGGTTTGATGCGGAACCCTGATCTGTGTGCCTCAGATCGTCTGCCCCCTAGACATTCTTCTGATGGGGGTAGACCGGCATAGCTCTCTCTTTTTTTGTGTTTGTTTAGGTCATAGTATGATGTAAAACCATGTTGGTTCACAAGGTGCGTCAGTATCCTACACGGTTTGACCGGAACAGGGAATTTCCCCCTTATTTAAGTCAAGAACCTTGGCTTTTAGGTTACATCGCATGCATCTAAAGGGCGAGACATGCACCCGGGGACTAGGTTTTGTATGCTTAAACATAAGATCACACTTTCATGCATGTTCTAGGGCCACATGCAAGTTCTTGAGGTGTTTTGATGGCCCGGGAGCATGGTTTGCTGCGGAACCCTGATATGTGGGCCTCAGATCGTGTATCCTGCTAGACATTCTTCTGATGGGGGTAGCCCGGCATATATATCTCTTGTTTTGTGTTTGTTTGAGTCATAGGATGATGTAAAACCATGTTGGTTGAAAAGGTGCGACTGTATCCTACCCGGTTTGACCGGAACAGGGAGTTCCCCCTTACATAAGTCCACAACCTTCGCATTTGGGTTACAACGTGATACGTCCAAAACGTATCTACTTTCCTGAACACTTTTTTATTGTTTCTTCTCTAAACTTGTGTGATTTGGTTACAACTAACACGGACTGACGTTGTTTTCAGCAGAATTACCTTGGTGTCTAGTTTTTGTGCAGAAAATCAACTATCAGGAAAAATCCCGGAAAATATGTGTAGAGGTCCCAACCTTCAATAAGGTAGATATCCCTGTGTTTACAATGCTAGTCCCTAGATCAATAGCTAGCATCCACAGTTAAGATGTAATATCAAGAAACAAAGGTCATATTACCACTTTATAACCAGGAATAAAATAATTTATTACATCTTACATAGCTCATTTGGCTATCTCATTACAATGCAGCAGAAATAGCTATAGCATGGGGTCCGTAATCTTCAAAGTGCCACATGCATACATGTTGGTTGTAGACTTGTAATCCTAATCAACACACCTCACTAACATCAATCAAACCTGCAACATGATAAGTTATAGCCACAAAGGTCAATACATTTGAATTGTATTGGCATGTGATACTATGGTAGTATGGTGGAGTCTATCATCTATATGCACTTGGCTAGGTGAAGCTTAGGCTTGCTTTGCTCAAAATAGATTTTTTCCTTATCATTTGAAAACACTAAGTTTTTGCTTGTCAAAATCACCCAAGGCATCTCCCAATAGAAATTGGTGATCCTTCAACCCTTGTTCAACCACAAAGTTTTAACTTAGAAATTGGGATGAGGAGATTCTTGATATCTTCGATGTTTTGATGCTCAAATTGTCCTTTGCCAGGGACATGGCTAAGTACTTAGATTTTCACTCTGCAGAGGTGGTGCACTTTCCCCACAAGACTTGATTTCACCAAGACAAGATATTTCAGAAGCCTTCCCTTAGACCAGAATGGACGCGTTCCAACCTATCATCCCCTACCACCAACTGTCCACTTGGCTAAGTTATTGCAACTTATATGATCCAGGCAGAGCCCATAATGCCAAGTGGCTGCACTTGAAGCTTCTCAACATTTGACATCTCAAATCTCTTTGTTCCTGGGTGGCCATCCACAAGTGAGATACACAAGGTAAACCATAGAAATGGGCCTTGTGTAACCACTCAACACAAACCATTCCTTCCATTCCACCCAGGTGATTCATTCACTTAATTGTTTTATTAAACAAAACACAAGTCCTTGACTTAGAAATATTCCATAACATGAATATAATCCACCCTTGTTTTCTACTAGCTAAGCTAAGCATGATAGTAGTAGGAATCTTAACTTAGGAAAATTCCACTAAGGTTTCATCTACTAGGATTTCCCATGGCATAGTTTATACTTAGCAAAAATTCCATGCAACTCCTACTTAGAAATATCACTAATGCATAGTGAAAATAACGGGACAAAAGTATGGAGCATCACTTTCCTTTTTGGTAGAGAATATAAGTTCACTCTTTAACCTTGCAATATTCACACTCCTAAAATCACTACAATTAATCAAGCAAGGCACAATTTCAATCTACCATTCAAGAAAACATCACATAAAATAATAGAAACAAGGCAATGCATGCAAGCAAGCAAAAGATTGTTGTCGTGGTATTGCCGACGAGTACGCCATGGAGGGGTTACAGAGATAGGTCTGCTGTAAATCACTATAATGGCAATACCCCGAGTTACAGAGATAGGTTTGCTGTGCGAGGTGACTAGAGAGTCTAATTTATCGTGCCCTAAAGGCTCCCATAGGCCCGACTTATATAGTCGCCAGGTCCTAGGGTTACAGGGAAAAGTCCTAGCCGGACAGGTTACAGAGTTCTACACCGTCTATTACTAGTCTTGTGTATCTTGCACTCCAAGGCTTCTGGTACGCTGGTGACTCCACCGTAGCCTTCCTTTATCCGGCATGGGCCTCCCTTCTGGATCCACCTAACTGGGCCGCCCAGCAGGCCACAGGCCATGCTACCGACTATGGGCCACCCGGGTTAGTCGGATAAGAGACATGCTTTGAGGATACCCATATAGCATATCCCCAACAGTAGCCCCCGGAGAACTCCGAGATCTTGCGCCGTCTTGCCTCTTCTTATGGAATGCTCCGTCTAGATGGATGTCGGCAAATCGTCAAGCAACATCTTGTAGTCCTCCCAAAGAACCCTGCAAAGGTTTCTCCGTCTTCTATAAGTAAGTCGGAGAAATGCTGAATCTTCCATCGTACGCTTCCGTTGTTGGATTAAATCCATCCATGCCGGAATCTTCGATGGGACGGCTCATCTACCATGTCAGTTATGGCGACGTAGGCTGTAGGTCAGCGACGCCTCGTAACTCACACATGCAGAGAACGTAATCATATCCAATTTTCCCGCGTGAGCGATACGAACCGTTGGCGGCGGCGGTCGGAGACGCTGCGAAATTACCGCGCACATTCACGAACACGTCATCTATGCGGAAACCGTCCGATTAGCTGCACGAATCTTGACGCAGAGTAAGATAAATAGTGACCATGGGACAACTCCCACTTTTTCACCCCATTCTCTCGCTTCATCGTCTTCTTCCTCCAGCCGTACGCCTCCTCGAGCTCTCCGCGGAAAACCTCGAGAAACTCTAGTCTCTCTCTCAGTCGCGCTCTCTCCCTCCTCCATGGCTAGCAGCAGCTCATCCCCGTCAATGGCAGCGTCGAGCGAAGCCACGGCGAAGCCGGCGAGCTCCGTCGTCGTGCCCCCAGAGGGCCTGGTCATCCCCGCATCGGCGGTGATTGAAACCACCGGCGACGACCACAATCTGGCGGCGCTGGAGCCCCTGGAAGAGGAGCCAAACTCGCACAAAGGCGACTGGCACGGCTCGGACATCACCGGCCACGACATCCAAGAGATGGTCGCTGAGGGTTACCTCCCCGCGACGGAGGGGCTCGCCTGGCGGGCGGCGCCGGCCGGCGAGGTGACCCTTTCTCCCCAAGCCGGAGAGAAAGTATACCTCAAGGCGCAATTGGTACGCGGCGTTTACCTGCCCATCTCTCACTTCTTTCTGTCGGTCTTGAATCACTTCAAGGTCTTGGAATTTATTGAACTCATGCAATTCTTGAATAACTATAAGTGTCCTCCGCCTTATAGTTATGTAATCTGGATACTTGGAATTTATTGAACTCATGCAATTCTTGTCAGAATTTTCAGCGCCTATGGGTTTAACCCGCTCGCCTCCTTCGGACAAGGAATGCATGTGTAGAGGGAGTGTCCCAACCTTACAACAATATAAGGTGGAGTCCCCTGTGTTTACAATGCGAGTCCCTGGATCAATAGCTAGCATCCACAGTTTAGATGTGATATCAAGAAACAAGGGTCATAATATAACTTTATAACCAGGAAGAACATAATTTTATTACATCATACAGAGCTCATTTGGCTATTACATTACATTGCAGCGGAATAACTATAGTCGTGGGTCCTTCATCTTCAAAGTGCCACAGGCAGATGTTGGTTGTAGACTTTGTAATCCTAATCAAACAATCTTCACTAAAATCAATCAAACCTGCAACATTACAAGTTACAGCCACAAGGGTCAATACATTTGAATTGTATTGGCAAGCTTCACTACTATGTATAATATGAGTGGATCCTATCAATACATGCATATTTGGCTAAGTAGAGTTTAAGGCTCATTTGCATAAAGCAATATTTATCCTATCTTTTAAAAATGGTTTTGGTCCTTTGTCAAATCTCCTTTTCCAAGTTCCTTGAACTCCTTGGTAGAAACTCAAGTGTTCAAGTCCTTGTCAAAAATCCATTGAGCTACTTGGTAACCCCAAGTGTTCATGTTTTCAACAAAATCTCTTGAGTTCCTTGGTAACCCCAAGTACATCAAGTTTTGTCAAAAGTCTCTTGAGCTCCTTGGTAACCCCAAGTGCATCAAGTCCTTAAAAAGTTTTCTTTTAGAAATTAGAGTGTCGAGATCTCCCATAGCTTCAAACTTTAGTTGCTCAGTATTGTCCATAACTGGGGACACGGCTAAGTACTTAGATTTTATTATCTTCTGCAGAAGTTGCACACTTTACCCACATGTCACAATCCCATCCTTTTGCCACCAGTGGCCACTGGATTAGCACTCACCAAGATGGAGTACTGGCAGATTGAGAATGTGACAAAGTCTTTCCAAAGGGTCCTCCCATACACCATTGCTAGCTTGTCTTCAGCACCCATGAAGCATTCCAGATCCCCATGTCCAGTAAACTGAAGACAATGCATGGGTCTTCCCAATGTAGTTGACTAAGCCAGAGCCATAATAGCATGTGGTTGCACACGAAAGCCACAATTGGAGAAACATGTTCAATCTCTAAGTTTCCTGGGTGGTTTCTTTTGGAGCACAACACAAAGGGATTGCCATAGACATGGTTCCTTTTTCTGCCACCTTCCCCAAAACTCAAAAGTATCCTTGGCCACCCAGGTGGTTCATTGAGTCCTTGTTTTATTATATCAAATCACAAGTCCTTTTATCAACTTCATAAAATCTCAACATGTATCTCTTTTAAAAATATAGCATGGCTAAGCATGTATCAACTACAATGTTTTCACTAAGGAATGTATAGGGAATCCTATTAGGATTTAGCATAGCATAAGTATAGAAATATCTTTTCATGCATGTTTTCAAAATCCACTAAGTATAAGAAAATAGTAGGACTTTAGATGATAGTGTAACTTGCCTTTTTGGTAGGGAATGATGGTTCACTCCTTGATCTTTCTAGTCTCACACTTTGCTAATTTCACTACAATCAATCAAGCAAACTCTATATCAACTAGCATTCCAATTAATCAACCAAACAACAATTTCACACACATAAAACTATGGGATCTAAGTCAGGCATGTAAGCATGCAAGAGATGGTCCTATTTGCAAAGATGGTCTCCACTAGGCCTCTAAACTTTGTAACTTCCAAATTGGTCATTTTCCAAAGTGACAAAGTCATTTACAAAAGGGATTTAGTCCATAAACCATTTTTAAATCCCTTCATTATTTTATGTGGTGGAAAACATTTTTATAATAGCAACAACTCTATGTGGTTTACCAAATAAGTTGTTGTTTCCCAAAACTTGGTGTTTAGGGTCAGTAGGTTTGATCAAAACATTTTCTCAAAGTTTTCTTTATAAAAACATTTTCATAACCAAAATCTTTATTTTCATTTGGCTAGAAGTGGGCTAAATCAATTAATCCATCCTAGACATTATCAAATTCATTTTCCAAACTATGGGTTGGTTCCTAGGGGCAGTAAGTTCACCATAAACTATTTTGCCAAGGTTTCAAACTCAAAAGCATTTTTGAATCATTTTTCTAGTCTTAACAAGCATTCAAAAGTTTCTGCAAAAACCAACAAGCTAACAGATACTATTTGCTAAACCAAGGGCATGGTTGGCTAGGGTTTGCTCCACTGATTCCAACGGTATCAAATTTGTAAATTTTGGACATGTGGATCGAAAGTTACAACGGTTTGAAATTGCAACTTAAATCTGATTTCCAAATTCTGTTTTAAACAGACCTGGCCACGCGTCGCAATCTCATTGGACGGTACCGGTTCGGCCGGATCGGTAACACGGTGCGTTGGATCTAAGCATATCGTGCGGTTCAGAAAACGTACCCCTTCACGGCTTAAGTGATCTATCTCAGGCGTTGGATCGAGATCCTACGGTGCTAGCGTGCTCGACCATTTGCGAGCGGCGCCGGCGGTGGCTAGCGGCGGCGACGGTCAGATAGTGGCGGCGCTGGCGAAACAGGAAGCGAGAGAGGGAGGGAGTAGTCTCACCGAGATCGCAGGAGGCTGGGGAAGCTCAACGTGTGGTCGACGGGGCAAGGGGCGTGCGAGGACAGGAGGAATTCCTCGCCGGAGTTCGTTCTAGCGACGGTTGGCTCTAGTCGAGGTCAAAGACGATGCTATGGGTCACGAGAAGGCAAACCAGAAGCATGGTTAGACGCAGGAGAGTGAGGCGAATGTGTGAGCGTGATTTAGAAAGCGCGGGGCGGTCTGAAACTACCTGGGTGCTTGCCGGAGTTGAAGACGTACGCGGTGGCGAGGTCGGAGCTTGTCGAAGATGGCTCCCTGGGGCACCCGCGGTCAAACTGAGGGCACAGGAAGATGCGTCAGGAGATGGGGAATCTCCTAGTGTGCTCAGGGAGGCAGGAGGTGGCTGTGGTTTGTCGGATTTCACCGGAGGAGCTCGCCAGAACAGCGGCGGTGCAGGGCCAATTTGAGGCAGCCTGGTGGCGATGTGGCGTTGGAGTTTGAGGGAAAAGACAGAGGGAGGAGAGGTGCTTATGTACGCATGGTCGGGGGCAAGATTAACGCGGCCATTATTCGTGAATTGAACGCGGCTTTGAATGGCAGCAACGGCAGCGAGTTTTGGGGAGGGGAGGTCGCGCGGGTGAGGAGGATGAACAGGAGAGTGGGGTCCAGTCGTCAGTGAGGATGCGAGAAGGAAAGGAGGTCCACCGGTCAGTCTCTGCGTGGGTTCGAAAATGAGTATGAAACGTTTTTCTTCGGGGAGGAAAAGCTGGGCTGGTTCTGGGCCTTGTGGGCTTGGCCGGCTGGGCTGGTCCAGACTCTATTTTTTTTTCTGTCTGAACCTTTTTCTTTTTCCAAATCTATTTCCTGTTTTGAAAATCAATTCACAAATCAAACAACAAAACAAACATTCAAACAATTCAAACACTTCCAAACTTGTAATGAATTTTTGGTTCTGTTTAACAACATAAACCAATTCTCAAAATAAAATAATACTTTTATTCTTTTTAGGACCCATTCCTTAATTAAAAATGGACCTTTAGTTATTTAATCAAATAGGGTTTGATTTAATTAATAAAATCTCCATTTTGATATCCAAATATTTTCAAAACCACATCAATAGGTTTTATTTGGAAATAAAGAATACTTGGAAAAAATCTTATTTAAAATATCTGAATAAGTTTTAGTGTTTTATTTAAAATGGAAAAAACCTTTACTTAAATAAAATTTGGATATTAAATCCTTATTATTTTATTTAAATAAACCTTTACTATTTTTATCAAAACAAAACATTTATTTCAAAATATTGGCCAAGATTTAATTTGGCTATATATATAAATAATCCTTACTTATAAATCCTCCTTTTCTTTTGAAAACCAAAACCTTTTATTAAAAGATCCAAAATAGCAATTTTAAATATTCAAAATATTTTCTTTATTAAATGTTTATCTTTTTGAATCCCTTTAGGATTTATTTGATCCAAATTGGTTTGAAGTTCCAATTGAATTCAAAAAGTTTCTTCTAGCCCTAAAAATCAAACAAAGTTTTATTTTATTCATTTATTTTCACATTACAAGATTTGGAAAATCTTGGGATGTGACAGGCTACCACCCTTAAAATAAATCTCGTCCCGAGATTTGGGGAGGCTAGGGTTACAAGTAGGCTCAAAACAACTAGAGTACTACCACCCTTAAAAATTTTCGAACAAAAATTACACATTGTCCTTCTTGGGATCCTGGGAAAACTTCTCTAAGCAAACATTTGCGTTGAGTCCTTTGTTTCCATACTTGACTCATGGGCCAAGGTTGAGTTTCTCCATAGGCTTGTTCAACTTGTTCTTCATCTTCTCTGGACAGTTGCTTGCATAATGTCATGGGTTCTTGCAGTTGAAACAATGGATGTCCTTGAGTTCTTTACATGGCTCTTGTGGACAAGTTGCTACATAATGGCCTAGCTCTTTGCAGTTGTTGCACACCACTTGGCCTATCTCTTTATTCTTCGGGTTCTCTGGGCATTCACCAGAATAATGTCCCATTTCCTTACATTTATAACATTGCACATGGCTTTTGTCAATCTTTTGCTTCTTGGGTTTCTTTGATCCTTTGAATTGGGTTGTTTTGTTTGGAGATATAAGTGATCCTTTTCCTTTGCCATCAACATTCTTGGTAGACATGGATCCTTCTTGTTTCCTTTGTTCCACCATGGAATAGATGGGACATTGGATAGGAACATGGTTATTTCCTTCACATAGGTAGCAAGTGGCTTGAGAGGTGGGACATTGTCCAACAGTATGTTTCTCTTCACAGTTGGGGCATTGATCTCCATGCTCCTTGGAAGTATGATCCTTGTCTCCACAAATAATGCAAGCTGGTGCTCCATCTAGAATAATGTTTCTGTCATCCTTGTAGTCAAAGACTCTTTTGGGATAGCTTCCTTCCATTTTGATCATTTGATCAGTCACCTTAAGCATCAATTGGCCTTGAGTTTCCAAGAATCCTTGTAGCTTTGGATCTTCTCCACTAGTGTTGGCTATGAATTGAGCTGTCACTTGGTTCAACTGATGTTGGGTTTCTATGAGCTCTTTCATGCTGTCCTCTTGGTTGGTGTTGGTGTCATCAACCTTGAGGTTGGAGTCTCTTGGAGTAGTCATCTGTTTGGGTTGAAGGGAGATTAGAATAGGCAAGATATTTCTAAGGAAAAATTTCTAATCACACATATCACAATCACTCAAGCAATGTGCAAACATTCTCAAACAACTTTTCACTCAAACAACAAAGTTCAAGCACACACTTAGGCAACAAAATATTTTTGTTACACCACATAAGTTGGTGTGTTTGACTTTAACTATAAATGGTGGTCCATCTACATGGTTCACTTGTGATCTCTTCATCATTCTTGGTTGCTTCTTCTTACTTGAGATCATGGCTTCCTTAAGAAAAACTCTTGGTCATATAACTTCAAAGTTGATGATGGCTCCTTCTTATTTTGTATTCCCTTAGTCTCCAAACCTTGAGCAAGACTTTCCTTGTTTCACTTGTGGTCCTTAGTGATATCCAAGTTGGAAGTCCTTGGTGAATATGCTGAAGATGTTGAAGTCATTAGAGTTGAAGAAGTGGAAGGAGTCCTTTGCACATGGTGTAGTCCTTGGCCATGGGTAGGTTTTTCCATCAAGTTTGAAATAGATGAGACGTAGAGTTGAAACCAAAATGGTTGAGGAAAGAGTTTACAAGTATTTTTGTAAATAAGTTTTTGGAACAAATACACTCTTATTCTTCTAAGGGGTTTTGTCCAATCCTAGGTTTACAAATCCTACAGGCAACACAATGCTCTGATACCATCTGTAGAGGGAGTGTCCCAACCTTACAACAATATAAGGTGGAGTCCCCTGTGTTTACAATGCTAGTCCCTGGATCAATAGCTAGCATCCACAGTTTAGATGTGATATCAAGAAACAAGGGTCATAATATAACTTTATAACTAGGAAGAACATAATTTTATTACATCATACAGAGCTCATTTGGCTATTACATTACATTGTAGCGGAATAACTATAGTCATGGGTCCTTCATCTTCAAAGTGCCACAGGCAGATGTTGGTTGTAGACTTTGTAATCCTAATCAAACAATCTTCACTAAAATCAATTAAACCTGCAACATTACAAGTTACAGCCACAAGGGTCAATACATTTGAATTATATTGGCAAGCTTCACTACTATGTATAATATGAGTGGATCCTATCAATACATGCATATTTGGCTAAGTAGAGTTTAAGGCTCATTTGCATAAAGCAATATTTATCCTATCTTTTAAAAATGGTTTTGGCCCTTTGTCAGATCTCCTTTTACAAGTTCCTTGAACTCCTTGGTAGAAACTCAAGTGTTCAAGTCCTTGTCAAAAATCCCTTGAGCTACTTGGTAACCCCAAGTGCAACAAGTTTTATCAAAATCTCATGAGTTCCTTGGTAACCCCAAGTGTTCATGTTTTCAACAAAATCTCTTGAGTTCCTTGGTAACCCCAAGTACATCAAGTTTTGTCAAAAGTCTCTTGAGCTCCTTGGTAACCCCAAGTGCATCAAGTCCTTAAAAAGTTTTCTTTTAGAAATTAGAGTGTCGAGATCTCCCATAGCTTCAAACTTTAGTTGCTCAGTATTGTCCATAACCGGGGACACGTCTAAGTACTTAGATTTTATTATCTTCTGCAGAAGTTGCACACTTTACCCACATGTCACAATCCCATCCTTTTGCCACCAGTGGCCACTGGATTAGCACTCACCAAGATGGAGTACTGGCAGATTGAGAATGTGACAAAGTCTTTCCAAAGGGTCCTCCCATACACCATTGCTAGCTTGTCTTCAGCACCCATGAAGCATTCCAGATCCCCATGTCCAGTAAACTGAAGACAATGCATGGGTCCTCCCAATGTAGTTGACTAAGCCAGAGACATAATAGCATGTGGTTGCACACGAAAGCCACAATTGGAGAAACATGTTCAATCTCTAAGTTTCCTGGGTGGTTTCTTTTGGAGCACAACACAAATAGATTGCCATAGACATGGTTCCTTTTGTTCCCACCTTCTCCAAAACTCAAAAGTATCCTCGGCCACCCAGGTGGTTCATTGAGTCCTTGTTTTATTATATCAAATCACAAGTCCTTTTATCAACTTCATAAAATCTCAACATGTATCTCTTTTCAAAATATAGCATGGCTAAGCATGTATCAACTACAATGTTTTCACTAAGGAATGTATAGGGAATCCTATTAGGATTTAGCATAGCATAGGTATAGAAATATCTTTGCATGCATGTTTTCAAAATCCACTAAGTATAAGAAAATAGTAGGACTTTAGATGATAGTGTAACTTGCCTTTTTGGTAGGGAATGATGGTTCACTCCTTGATCTTTCTAGTCTCACACTTTGCTAATTTCACTACAATCAATCAAGCAAACTCTATATCAACTACCATTCCAATTAATCAACCAAACAACAATTTCACACACATAAAACTATGGGATCTAAGTCAGGCATGTAAGCATGCAAGAGATGGTCCTATTTGCAAAGATGGTCTCCACTAGGCCTCTAAACTTTGTAAGTTCCAAATTGGTCATTTTCCAAAGTGGCAAAGTCATTTACAAAAGGGATTTAGTCCATAAACCATTTTTAAATCCCTTCATTATTTTATGTGGTGGAAAACATTTTTATAACAGCAACAACTCTATGTGGTTCACCAAATAAGTTGTTGTTTCCCAAAACTTGTTTCCCAAAAATTGGTCAGTAGGTTTGATCAAAACATTTTATCAAAGTTTTCTTTATAAAAAAATTTTCATAACCAAAATCTTTATTTTCATTTGGCTAGAAATGGGCTAAATCAATTAATCCATCCTAGACATTATCAAATTCATTTTCCAAACTATGGGTTGGTTCCTAGGGTCAGTAAGTTCGCCATAAACTATTTTTCCAAGGTTTCAAACTCAAAAGCATTTTTGAATCATTTTTCTAGTCTTAACAAGCATTCAAAAGTTTCTGCAAAAACCAACAAGCTAACATATACTATTTGCTAAACCAAGGGAATGGTTGGCTAGGGTTTGCTCCACTTATTCCAACGGTATCAAATTTGTAAATTTTGTACGTGTGGATCGAAAGTTACAACAATTTGAAATTGCAACTTAAATCTGATTTCCAAATTCTGTTTTAAACAGACCTGGCCACGCGTCGCAATCTCATTGGACGGTACCGGTTTGGCCGGATCGGTAACACGGTGCGTTGGATCAAAGCATATAGTGCGGTTCAGAAAAGTTACCCCTTCGTGGCTTAAGTGATCTATCGCAGGCGTTGGATCAAGATCCTACGGTGCTAGCGTGCTCGACCATTTGCGAGCGATGCCGGCGGTGGCTAGCGGTGGCGACGGTCAGATAGTGGCGGTGCTGGCGAAACAGGAAGCAAGAGAGGGAGGGAGTAGGCTGAACGAGATCGCAGGAGGCTGGGGAAGCTCAACGTGTGGTCGACGGGGCAAGGGGCGTGCGAGGGCATGAGGAATTCCTCGCCGGAGTTCGTTCTGGCGACGGTTGGCTCTGGTCGAGGTCGAAGACGATGCTACGGGTCACGAGAAGGCAAACCAGAAGCATGGTTAGACGCAGGAGAGTGAGGAGAATGTGTGAGCGTGATTTAGAAAGCGCGGGGCGGTCTGAAACTACCTGGGTGCTTGCCGGAGTTGAAGACGTACGCGGTGGCGAGGTCGGAGCTTGTCGAAGACGGCTCCCTGGGGCGCCCGCGGTCAAACTGAGGGCACAGGAAGATGCGTCAGGAGATGGGGAATCTCCTAGTGTGTTCAGGGAGGCAGGAGGTGGCTGTGGTTTGTCGGATTTCACCGGAGGAGCTCGCCGGAACAGCAGCGGTGCAGGGCCAATTTGAGGCAGCCTGGTGGCGATGTGGCATTAGAGTTTGAGGGAAAAGACAGAGGGAGGAGAGGTGCTTATGTACGCATGGTCGGGGACAATATTAACGCGGCCATTATTCGTGAATTGAACGCGGCTTTGAATGGCAGCAACGGTAGCGAGTTTTGGGGAGGGGAGGTCGCGCGGGTGAGGAGGATGAACAGGAGAGTGGGGTCCAGTCGTCAGTGAGGATGCGAGAAGGAAAGGAGGTCCACCGGTCAGTCTCTGCATGGGTTCGAAAATGAGTATGAAACGTTTTTCTTCGGGGAGGAAATGCTGGGCAGGTTCTGGGCCTTGTGGGCTTGGCCGGCTGGGCTGGTCCAGACTCTATTTTTTTTCTGTCTGAACCTTTTTCTTTTTCCAAATCTATTTCCTGTTTTGAAAATCAATTCACAAATCAAACAACAAAACAAACATTCAAACAATTCAAACACTTCCAAACTTGTAATGAATTTTTGGTTCTGTTTAACAACATAAACCAATTCTCAAAATAAAATAATACTTTTATTCTTTTTAGGACCCATTCCTTAATTAAAAATGGACCTTTAGTTATTTAATCAAATAGGGTTTGATTTAATTAATAAAATCTCCATTTTGAAATCCAAATATTTTCAAAACCACATCAATAGGTTTTATTTGGAAATAAAGAATACTTGGAAAAAATATTATTTAAAATATCTGAATAAGTTTTAGTGTTTTATTTAAAATGGAAAAAACCTTTACTTAAATAAAATTTGGATATTAAATCCTTATTATTTTATTTAAATAAACCTTTACTATTTTTATCAAAACAAAACATTTATTTCAAAATATTGGCCAAGATTTAATTTGGCTATATATATAAATAATCCTTACTTATAAATCCTCCTTTTCTTTTGAAAACCAAAACGTTTTATTAAAAGATCCAAAATAGCAATTTTAAATATTCAAAATATTTTCTTTATTAAATGTTTATCTTTTTGAATCCCTTTAGGATTTATTTGATCCAAATTGGTTTGAAGTTCCAATTGAATTCAAAAAGTTTCTTCTGGCCCTGAAAATCAAACAAAGTTTTATTTTATTCATTTATTTTCACATTACAAGATTTGGAAAATCTTGGGATGTGACAGCATGATTCTTGCTGGCAACTTCATCAATACCGCCATCGCCCAAGCCAAGGAGATTGCCAAGCCCCTACAGATTTATATCAAGGCCTCAGACTCCGCGGCGAAGTACTCGGAGATTCTGCGCCGAGCCCCCGAGCGTGTCGCGAGCTAGAAAGCTTCATGTGCACGGGCTGGCGCAAGGATGGCGTTGTCCATGGTGAAGGCACACTATGAAGGTGCCGACATCGACACGGTGACATATGGTATCCCCGACGTGGATGATGACGGTAAGGAGATCGATCATGAAGCCATCTTGTCATCACTCGCGGGGTATGATACTAGGGTTGCCGAGTTGGTAGATGTTGACGTCTTCGTGCCCAGGAACTTTCTCGACAATGCCAACCCGGATTCCTCCGAGTCTCATCACAGCGCCGGTGCTGAGGGTGATTCTCCGGCTGGTGATGATGCGGCCTCTAAGTCCCCTGCACCCATAGACTGAAAAACACTTTGTAATTCTTGTTTCACCCTTGACGTGTGCAATGAAAAAACTTGGTGATGTAATCTTAAGGCGGAAAACAGTGGTTGTCATATCCTGCTACTTAAGAATTAATTCCCAGTATGTATATATTTTTTAAGCAAGTGTTGGCTTATCCATTACTTTGGTTTTTATGCTTGACTTTTCGTGAGTCGGAAGACTCGTTGTCGGAACCATGCGCTTAGGTGATGATGCCCAATGGCACCGTCAATAACCTTAGCACAAAATCACCAACAATAAGTGCCAAAAGTCACTACTCCAGAATACACATAAAAACAACAAAGAACGTTTAGACCAGAAAACTTAAGATAACGCCCGTAGGCGTAATTTTCACAAGTGCAATCGCAAGGCTTGTGCATAAAGGTTTATATGATTCAAACATGAACACTAAAGGAGGTAAAAGACTCAGCAATATGAGTGAACCAAAGAGCTTTATTTCATTGATCATATAAGAGGTACACGATTAGATAAAAAGTGCTAAGTGTAGAAAGGATGTAGCTATGCTATGTTCCATGGCCTATCAAGCTCCGGGTAGTCATCATCCGGGTCACGTCGCTTACTCTTATGGTTCTATCCTTGAGTTCACGATTGTCGACAAGGTAGTAAGACCCATTGAGCAGCGCCTTGCTTATGATGAATGGTCCTTCCCATGGCGGGGATAGTTTGTGTGACTTCTTCTGCTTAAGTCGGAGCACTAAATCCCCCTCTTTCAACGAGCGATACCGAACGCGGTGACTATGGTAGCTGCGTAGCTTGTGCTGGTAGATGGTGGATCTTTGGCATGCCAAAACGCGCTCCTCCTCGAGAAGGTCCACATCTAGGCGTCTAGATTCTTCAGCATCATCTTCGTCGTAGGCGGCAACTCTTGGTGCATCGTGGAGGATGTCGGAAGGTAGGATGGCTTCTGCTCCATATACCATGAAATATGGGGTGTTGCCGGTGGATCTGTTGGGTGTAGTTCGTAAACTCCACAGCATAGATGGCAATTCTTCCGCCCAGGCTCTAGCTGCTCTATGTAGCGGTGCCTCAAGACGTGGCTTGATTCCCTGAAGAATTAATCCATTCGCTCGCTCAACTTTACCATTGGATTGTGGGTATGCCACAGATGCAAGGTCAAGTCGGTTGCCTTTGTCCCAGCAATAGGCCTCCACTTCTCCGAGTGACAAGTTGCTTCCGTTGTCGGTGATGATGCTATGTGGGAGACCAAGTCTCACCACTAGATCTCGGACAAACCTGAGGGCAGTTGCCCCATCAAGCTTTCTAATGGGTTTAGCTTCTATCCATGGTGAATTTGTCAACTGCTACAAGCAGATGCGTGAATCCACATGGTGTCGTTTGCGACGGCCCCACCATGTCTAGCCTCCAGACTGCAAACGGCCAAGTTATTGGTATTGTTCGCAATTCTTCAACAGGAACATGTGGTTGTCAGGCATAATACTGGCATCCTGTGCATGTCTCAACCAACTTGTCGGCGTCCGCCTTCGCGGTCAGCCAGTAGAATCCTTGCCGGAAGGCTTTCGCGACAAAGGATCGAGGAGCGGCGTGATGCCCGCAATCTCCGAGATGGATTTCGCGTAGGATTTCCATACCTTCTAGCTGGGAAACACACTTTAGGTATACACCAGTAGTGCTCCTCTTGTAGAGTTGCCCATTGATTATGGTATAACCCTTTGCTCGTCGTACTATTCGCCGCCTTTCGACCTCGTCGTCTGGAAAAGTTCCGTGTTCGAGATATTCCATGAACGGTTTTGTCCAAGCCGGAGGGATCTTTGTCACCATGTTGACGAAAGAGTCAGCTCTATCCGGGTTGTCGATATCGGCTCCCTTCACGGATGGTGTGCGTAGATGCTCTGGGAAAACTCCTGGCGGAAGTCGTTTACGCCCTGATCCAAGTTTAAACAGTAGATCAGCAGCCTCGTTTTGCTCCCTAGGCACATACTTGAATTCATAGCCCAAGAAGCTCTTGGCTATCTCGTCCACTTCGTCGCGATATGCCGCCATCATAGGGTTCTGCGCATTCCAGGTGCCAGCCACCTGCTGGGCAACCAAGTCGGAATCTCCACAGCAAACTATGCGCTTGATGCCAATATCCTTGGCTACACGCAGTCCGTGAATGAGTGCTTCATACTCTGCCATGTTGTTTGTAGCCTCGAAGTGGATCTGCAGAACATACTGCAGTTTGTCTCCTTTTGGTGACTGTAGTAGTACACCAGCCCCCGAGCCGTTGAGCAACTTTGATCCGTCAAAGTGCATCACCTAGTACTCTGGTTCTGGCAGTGGAGTAGCATCCGGCATCTCCGTCCAATCTGCAATAAAATCCGCCAAGGCTTGTGACTTGATAGCGTCGCGTCTTTTGTAGGTGATCTCGAAGGCGGCAAGTTCAATGCCCCACATCGCGACCCTTCCTGTAGCGTCGCTGTTGTTGATAATGTCGGACAGTGGAGTCTTGGTCACTACTGTAATTGGGTGCTCCTGAAAGTAATGCCTCAATTTCCGAGAAGCAAGGAATACTCCATAAGCTATCTTTTGGTAGTGCGGGTAACGCTGCTTGGACTCTGTCAAGACCTCGCTTACATAGTAAACTAGTTGTTGAACTCCGTGCTCGTAGCCTGGTTCCTTTCGCTCTACCACGACGACGATGCTAATAACTCGGTTGGTTGCCGCCATGTAGATTAACAGGGGCTCCCCAGGCTCGGGTGCTGCAAGGATAGGCGCTGAGGAAAGAATTTCCTTGAGCCGCTTCAATGCTGCGTCTGCTTCGTCCATCCATGTGAATTTGTCCGCCTTCTTCAGCAACTTGTATAGCGGCAGAGCCTTCTCTCCAAGTCGGCTGACGAACCGACTAACTGCTGCAACACAACCTGTTAGTCGTTAGATGTCCTTTAGGTATGTCAGACGGTTTATGTTTAAGATGGCCTTGATTTTCTCCGGTTAACCTCGATTCCGCATTGGGAAACGATGAAGCCCAACAGTTTGCCGGCTGGAACCCCGAATACGCACTTCTTAGGGTTTAGCATCATGTTGTATTTCCGGAGATTATCAAATGTTTCTTTTAAGTCGGGGATTAAGTCATTTGACTTTTTAGACATCACCGCGATATCGTCCACATAGGCGTGAACGTTCCGACCAATTTGGTCATGAAGGCAACGTTGCATTGTCCGCTGGTAGGTAGCACCTGCATTTTTTATCCCAAAGGGCATTGTGACATAGCAAAACGTGCCGTATGGGGTAGTGAACAAAGTGGCCAATTGGTCATCTTGATATGGTGGTATCCTGAGTATGCATCGAGAAAACACAAAAGTTCCGAGCCAGCCGTCGAGTCAATGACTTGGTCAATGCGAGGCAAAGCAAACGGATCTTTGGGACATGCTTTGTTCAAGCCGGTGTAATCAACGCACATTCTTAATTCAGTAGTTCCCTTTTTGGGGACAAGTACATGATTGGCCACCCATCGGGTGTGAAGGACTTCTCGGATAAAACCAGCCTTAAGTAACCTAGATATCTCTTTGCCGATGGCGCGTCTCTTCTCATCTCCGAAGCGTCGTAGAGGTTGTTTCACTGGTTTACATTTTGGATCTATGTTTAAGCTGTGCTCGGCAAGTTCCCTAGGTACACCTTTCATGTCGGCAGGTTGCCAGGCAAAGATGTCCCTATTCTCACAGAGGAACTCGACGAGCGCGCTTTCCTATTTGGGATCCAGGTTCGTCCCAATGGCGACGGTCTTGGAGGCATCGCCTACCACAAGTTCCACCGGCTTGGTCTCGATGGCGGCCTTGAGCGCAGGAGCGGAGTCGGATATCTGCTTCTTCGACGCGAGCATCTCTGAGTCATTGACCTTGCTCTGGATCTCCTTGAATTATTCGCTGTAGAGGACAACTTCTGCAACGGCTGCTTCATTGATCTCGCAGTCCCTTGCCTTGGTAAAGCTTCCGGATATGGTGATGACACCGTTTAGTCCGGGTATCTTGAGTTTGTTGTAGACGAAGCATGGCTTGGCCATGAACGTGTGGAATATGTCGCGGTCGAATATGACGTGGTACACGCTCTTGAAGGGGACCACCTCAAAGGTCATGCGCTCTTGGCGGTAATTATTGCCATCGCCAATGGCTACCTGAAGTGTGATGCACCCAAGGGACCGAGCTTGCTGGCCAGGAACTACGCCATGGAACACGGTGTTGGTCCGCCTTAGGTTTGCCTCCGTCAAGTTCATCTTCTGCAGTGTATCCAGGTACATGATGTTGATGCTGCTTCCACTATCCACCATGCACTTGGTGAAATCCACGCCGTCAATCAATGGGTTGATGACCATGGCATACTGGTTCGCCGTGGGCACAAGGTCTGGGTGTTCCGTCCTGTCCCAAGTGAATGGGGAACTAGGGGGAGAGTGGCCATCAGGATCCTTAGAGAGGTCTTCTGTTATAGGACGGTGGGGGTGCCAAGGAAAGTGTGGTAGACTGGGGCCTTCTTTGCGAAGGGGTTTTTGCCCTTGTCGTCGCTCTTGGCGGTGTGCTTGGGGTCAACGTCCTCGTCCATGTCACTTGAATCCTTGGACTCCTCCTCCTTCTTCTTCCCCTTGCCTTTGCCTCACGGTCTATTCTTTCGACTTTGCTTGTAGGCGGACTCCGGATCTTCCTTGAGGTCGTTGACGAACTTGCAGTGTCGATTGGTATGGGTGGCCTTGCCGTTGACATCGAGGTGTATGAGGCACGGCATATCGCGGTACTCCTCGTATGTTTGGGGAACACGAAGCGGCGCCGAGTTGGTTTCACTTCCTCGCTGCTGCTCGCGGCCTGCTCCCCTTCCTCGGCCACGTTGTCCGCCTTCTCCTCGTCCTGCAAAAGTCATGGCGACCATGTCGGTAGATTGCTTTTCTTCTGGAGCGGTTTTACGCTTTGTACTGCTGTTACTCCGAGCTTGGGTTGGAACGGCCGTTGCCGGCAAAGAGCCACGAGCATCATCATCGGTAGCTGCGAACTCACTGGCTAACTAAATCATCTGATTAAAGTCAAGCTGATGATTGTCCTGCAAGCGCTTCAGCTTATGTCGGAGCAATGTTCCCCTTTCCAACCCATCAATGAAGGCGGCCATGGTGGTCTGGGCATGCACTCCTGCGCAGGAATATATCCAGCCAGCGGGAGAGGTAGGCGCGAGATGTCTCGTCTTTTTCTTGCACGCACCGCTGTAGATCGCCCACAGTGCAGGGACGTTTGTATGTACCCTCAAAGTTCTTGGTGAATGCTTCTTGCATGTCCAGCCAGTTGTAGATAGATCTCTCCGGCAAGTCGTCGATCCATTGATGGGCCATGCCTGCCAACATTAACGGGAGGTACTTGACGGCGACATTGGGGTTGCCTCCGGCAATCTCCACCGTGTTGTCGTAGTCCTGCAACCATGTGGCAGGCTTGGCGGTGCCATCATAGGGCTTTATGGTCTTGTCAATCCGGAATCCTTTGGGGTAAGTTGCGGACCGTATTGCAGGTCCAAAGCAACGTGGTCCCAGTTATGGTCCTTCCCGTGCCTCGTGGATCTTATCGATCCGTGAACATGCATCGTACGGCTCCGGGTTCTTCTTCTTGTTGTCAACAGGGGATGGGCTGCGTGAACGACGTGGGCCTCATCCGCCATGGTGACTGCTTGGCGGCGACGGAGGCGGAGGTGGTGGTGGGTTAGCCTTCTTGTTGTTACCCTCCTGCGACGCCCCACGCCTGTCACAGTTGCTTGTCGGACACGGAGCGTCGTGGTGTGACCTGCTCTTGTGTCCTTGGTGGTGCTCTTCATCATGACGGGTCTGTGCCGCGTTTTCGCAGATGACGATGCCGCACTGTTTTGGAGGGGGCATATCCGTACGATGGTGAGCCTTGTAATCTTCTTGACGTCAGGGGGATCGGGGCGATGGAGATGGGCGGCGAGGTCGGGCTTTTTCTCCGTGGTCGGAGGATATGGGGATAGCATCCTTCTTGTTGCGCGCATCCCTCCGTCTTCGTTCTGATGAACCCGTTTGTGATCCGACATCTTGAGGAGATCTATCCCTTGGCGGTTTGTACTGGCTAGATTGGCAGAGCGCTGGGTCAGACTCAAGCCTCTAAGAGGTGGCCTTTTCCTGCTTCTTTACCGCCTTGGCCACTAGGTCATAGACCTGTTCTACTGCCTCAGGCGATCTATCCTGCTCCAGAAGAGTCTTGGCGACGGCGAGGTTAAGGAGTGGGGTGGGCATCACCTGCTTGCCTTCACTATCAATCTATGGCTTGGCCTGTGCCGGCTTCGAGGGAGCCCATCCTAGG
This sequence comes from Avena atlantica, assembly GCA_910589765.1. Classification (NCBI taxonomy): domain Eukaryota; kingdom Viridiplantae; phylum Streptophyta; class Magnoliopsida; order Poales; family Poaceae; genus Avena; species Avena atlantica. The sequence goes on along the minus strand of OU342736.1, from coordinate 44,249,849 downwards.
TTGCGCCGTACACCAGGATCGTTGATGACGCGAGCCGGAGCCTTCTTAGCCTTCTGCTGTTGTAGCAGAGTTTTGTACTCGGCCTCCATTGCTCTAGCTTTCTCTATGGACTTCTGCGCGTTGACCAGATCTCGATCTAGTTTAGCGCCTTGCTCCGCGATGGCTTGCGCCTCCTCCATCAGCTGCTGGCGCTCCTCATGAAGCTGAGTCATGTTCCGGATATGATCAACAGTTAGTGGCTCAACGAGGAGATTGCCGTACATCACTCTATCATCTGGAGTAACATGGGCTGCTGCCGACGTGGATGCTAGAGGCGGCAATTTTGCGGTGTTGTTGTTGTTCGGACCGGTGCCGAGTTCCTGCGGCTGCTGCACTGGGTTAGGCGTAGGAGGCATGACCTTTGCGCGATCATCATCAGCAGCAATAAGTGGCCCCTTCCCCTTATCCAGTGCCGTAGGCGGAGCTTGCCCGTGCTGGTCTTCATCCATCGTTGTCCCAATGGTGACGAGCACCCCTCGAGACATGACGGTGTTATTAGCTTGTTCGTCGTGCGAGTACTCCTCCTCCATCTCCTTCATAGCGGAGTCTAGCTCTTCTGGACTGAAGTCTATTTCCTCTGAATCTGCACTGAAATCAGCATAAAGCGCGTCAATGACAGAGTCGGAGGGTGCCAGGACTTCCTCGATGACGGGCGGTGGAGGTGCAACGTCCTCGATGATGACTGGAGGAGTTGGTGCTGCTACGACGATGGCGGCGGGAGGCGGTGGTGGTGGCTGAATCGAAGGGGCTCCGTCAATGAGCACAAGCGCTATTTGAGCTATCGCTTCCGCCTCCGCGTAGTTGTTGACGGTGTTCACCATGCCTTCAAAGGTAAGGCGTCCTAACGCCTGCTGCCACCTTAGAGAATGTCGGAGAAGCATGCCATGGTCCAGTACTTCCACAAAGTGATAGATAGCATCATCATTGGGGTAGTTAGTCAGGTCGGCCCGTATGCGGAGCCACCTGGCACGGTAGTCACGGGGGTTTTCGCCCTCTCTCTTAACGCAGCGCGCCAGATCGAAGATGGTAACCACGCCGACGAACTTGGATCTCTGCTGTCCAGACGCACGGACAAAGCCGGCGGATTTGAATTGATCTTCCACCATTATATCCTGCACAGGGGCGGTTTGGGTGGGTCTTGAATTTTTCCGATCTTTGCCGACAAACTCCGAGGTGAGATCCGACATCGATCCTTCCGCGAACGTATCTTGCCCGTAGGCGGTCCGTGTGGGTCTTGATGCTCCTCCGACTCCCAGGGAACTAGTGCCCGAGTCGGTTTCGCCGATGAAGAGGTGGATGTCTCCGATAGGAACGATCGAACACCGCGTAGGGTTCATCTTCGCCGGGATCCAGAACTCGTCGGGGGGACGATTGAAACATTGCCGGAGAAGAGAACGCGACCGATGGCTACGGTTTCACCGATTCCCGCGAAGATCTTGGTCCTCGCCCGCTGAAGAGCCCGAAGCCCTCTTGCCCCACGGTGGGCGCCAACTGTCGTGGTATTGCCGACGAGTACGCCATGGAAGGGTCCTCACAGTGTGTGTTTAGAGACGTGGGGTGAGGCGGACGGTTGACGGGTACGAGGTAACACAGCTTACCCAGGTTCAGATCCCACAACGGTGGCAGAATCCTACTACTTCTATAAATCACTATAATGGCAATACGCCGAGTTACAGAGATAGATTCGCTGTGCGAGGTGACTAGAGAGTCTAAGTTATCGTGCCCTAAAGGCTCCCATAGGCCCGACTTATATAGTCGCCAGGTCCTAGGGTTATAGGGAAAAGTCCTAGCCGGACAGGTTACAGAGTTCTACACCGTCTATTACTAGTCTTGTGTATCTTGCACTCCAAGGCTCTGGGTACGCTGGTGACTCCACCGTAGCCTTCCTTTATCCGGCATGGGCCTCCCTTCTGGATCCACCTAACTAGGCCGCCCAGCAGGCCACATGCCATGCTACCAACTATGGGCCACCCGGGTTAGTCGGATACGAGACATGCTATGAGGATACCCATATAGCATATCCCCAACAATTGTTTTATTTGGAAAAGTGGTTTCTAATAGGTTATAAACATTCTAAAACACCTATTGGTCATTTTATAAAAGTGGTAAAACCATTTACAAAAGATTTTACTTATAAATCATTTTTAAACCAAATCAATATTTTATGTGGTTGAAAATGCTTTTTAGCAAAGTAATAATATTTATAGGGTTCACCAAATACATTTTTTATTCTAAAACTTGGTGTTTGGGGTCAGAGAGTTTAAATCAAAACATTTCCCAAAGGTTTTTCTCCAAATTCATTTTTAAACCATAATCAACATTTTTATTTGGCTAGAAATGCTTTTATTCAAAGATTTATTCCTTAGCATCTCAAAATAAGTTTGTAAAACCAAAAGTTGGTTTCTATGGTCAGTAGGTTCAAAATAATCCGTTTGCCAAGGATTTTATCTCAAAAATAATTTTAGAATGAATTTTATATTCAAATTATGCATACACAAATTTCTGCAAAACAACCATTTTACCAAAACCAATTCATTAAACAAAGTGCATGGTTGTAAAGTACTTGTCTTTCTGATTCCATTGATATAAAATTTGCAAAATTTGGACGTGTAGATTAAAAGTTATGCAATTTAAAAATCAAACAACTAATAGAAATGTTTCTGGCTTTTAAAACAACACAGTGCCATGCGGCGTGTTGCTATTGGTCTGTACCGCTTCGTGCGGATCATGCAACGAGGGGCGTTAGATTTTAAACAGATCATGCGGATCTGATCAAATGATATCCTTTCGGTTAGTCAATCTATCGTAGCCACGCGATCACGATCTGAGGGATGCTGTGCGCTTGACCAAGAGTGAGCGGCGCTGGCGGCGGCGAGTGGCGGCGCGCGGTCAGACGGAGGCGTTCCCAGCGATTTAGGAATCAAGAGATGGTGGGGAGAGGGTCACCAGGTTCTCAGGGTTGCGCTGATTCTCGTCGTGGTCGCCACAGGGACAGGGGCGCACGGTGCTGCTGGTGATTGCTCGCCGGTGTTGTCGTAGGCGTCGGGTTCGTTCTGCTGTGGTCGAAGGCGAGGCTACACGGCTCGGGAAGGAGAGGCAAAGAGCTCGTTAGATGCACAAGACGATGGTGAGTACATGAGCATCACAGAGATGGAGAGGCAAGGTCAGATTTTACCATTAGGGTTCGCCGGAGTTGTTTGCAGACGGCGGCGCTGCTGGTTGTCGTTATTGCCGACACTGTGGGTGAAGCGCGGGCAAGTCGAGGGTGCAGAGAGAAGCGTCAGGGGATGGGGAGCATTCTCGTGTGGTCGAGGAGGCGAGGGGCGACGGGGTTTGGCCGAAATCGTCGTCGGAAGGTCGTCGGGGCCGCGGCGGTGCAAGCAGAAATGGGGACGGCCTGGGGGCAGAGAGGGCCGGGCGAGAGAGGGGAAAGAGAGAGGGGGCGCAGGCGATTTAGTATGCTTGATCATGGGGCTTTTTAATCGCGGCGTAACTACGAATTACGCCGGCAATCAATCGGCAGCAACGGCCGGCGAGGTCATCGGGGGCTGTAACATCCCAAAAATACTAAACTTAAATCATAAACTCTAATCATCAAAATTAGGGTCAACAAAAACTTTTCTAAATAAAATTATGAAAGCATGCATATGTGTATGCATTTAATTTGAAATTCTTTTGAACCACCTTGTCTGTGTGTTTATTTGCTTGTAAAATGTTTCTTAGGTGAAATAAACATCATCTAAAACATATCCCACACTTTTCCCAAAGACAAATAAAGCAAAACAAATAAAATAAAGGAATGGTCATTTTGACCAATTTAACTCCCATGCCTACTTTGGCTGTCTCAAACTTTCAGAACCTAACAGAAACTTTTCTGGACCTTTGCACCCCTTGATTGTACTCATAACAAAGTATCAAGGCCCACCTTGTGATCATCCAGAAACTTTCAAATGCATAGTTTAAATGACAATTCAAAATTGAATCTTTATCATATGGGAAGATCCCACTTTTTAAAAAACCACTCAAACAAGATCAACTTTCCAAACCCAAGCATCTGCAGACTCACCAACACCAACCTAGCACACACACAAAAAATCTTTTCAAAATACAAAACTTGAATTCATGCGGCCATTTCATCAAACACTTGGCAGACACAAATCAAACAAAATCAAAACACTATTGTGAGCAGTGATTCTTGCCTAACTGGTTCCCTATCTAGCTCACAACCATCTCAGTAGATCATCTAGCAAGATTAACCAAGCACTAGCACCACTGTGAGCTTGCCAAAACCATCAATGGTGAACAGCCGAAGCCACCCTTGTCACCCCCATGTCGACAGCAAGCTAGGGAGGAAACTAGCCGTGGCAACCTTGTCTCGGAGGGAGCCCACCGTCCACCACCACTCCCTGTCCCAGCCGCGAGCGTTGCCAAACCCTGGACCACACGCACGGACCGCGCCCAGCTCGCCAGCAACCATGCCGAGCATGCGCCAGAGCGCCACCCTCTCCCGAAGCCCACAGACCGCGCGCCGCCCTTGCCGCGTGCATGCACGATCGCCACAGACCCAGGAGACCGCCAGACATCCCCGTTCGTCGCCCCATGCCGCACAGCCACCGCTAGCCGTCAAAGACGCCGCCTCTTCCGCACAGAGCGTCGCGTGTTCCAGACCAACCCGCACCGCCCCACGTCTCGCCACCGTACCATTGAGCATCGCCAGGGAACACCGCACCGTCCCCTACCTTCGCCCATGCCAATCGCCGTCTGTACCATCGCCCCCGACGAGCTCACTGTGCGCCCCGTCGGTCCCCTCGCTCAACTATAAATAGAAGCCACCCCCAGCCGAATTGAGCACACCATTCTACTCCCCTCTCATCACTGATTGTGCCACACCGTCCCCGGAGCAAGGCGAGCAGCGCTTCGCATCGTGCCACACTTCGTCGTTCGCCCACCTCACCGACCCTCGCCTGCACCTCGGTGAGCCCCTAGCAACCCCCACTGGCCGCGCTAGGTTTCGGTCTCGCCGGCGTTGCCCAACGTCGACGATGACTCCCAGTCGTTGGATTAGAACCAGATCGAACGTCCCACATCGCCCCGTACCGCTTCGCACCCCCTGTCTCACTGACGTGTGGGGACAACCACTTAAGAAGCCTGCGGAAGCGCTACGCTTAGCAGGCCGGCCCAGTATCGTTTCCTGCGCAGCCCAATTATTTGAATTAAACCTTTTCCATTTTTATTTCAAACATACTTCTGTACCCAGTTTCAAAATTCAACCCATATTGATTCAGTGCATCAAATTGAATGAAACCAATTATGTTAGAAAGGTCTAGGAATGCTGAATCAAAGCCCGTTGGATTCAAGTCAATTGGATATATAGATCACCCATGGTAAAAATAACAAGGCAGAAGCTTTTCTGTATTCAAACATTTTTCAAATTTAAACCATAATAGCTTTTGAGTGGATTCCAACTCTCAAAAATCACATTTAACCATACCTTTCAGAATATATAAAAATATATAGGTTTACTTACAGAAAGAATGTTCAAGTAATAAAAGAATGCCCCGTAGGCCTTTCTAGCCACTTTAATTAATTAAAATAAAAGGTTAAAACCTTATTAAATTGTGACACCACTTTAAATCACATTACCATGGACTACAATATGTGGTGATGACATGTGTCAACATGATCCCATTTTTGGTTTGGAGAATATTAAATCTTAAGTAGTTTTTCAATGAGTAGAAATTACTTTTCTAAAAATAAAAGGAATTAAACCAAGCTTTAATCTTGTAAGGTTAGTGATGATGCTAGATCATCTATAGGACCCTTTTGTGTGATGATTGCAAATAGTTAAGTATTGTTTGGTGATTGTGTACCTCGTATTTATTCATAGACGCTAGTACCGACCAAGGATACGAGGAGGAAGGAGGATACTACGAAGAAGAAGCCGAGGAGAACTTCAACCACTGCTATGCTCAAGGCAAGCTATTAACCTTGCAAGCTAACACTTGCAATTTAGCAAGCTTATACTGATATTGATGCTAGATAACACTTGCAAGATACCCTACTAATGCAAGCTAATACTTCCTTGTTACCATGCCAATTATATGCCTTACGCATATATGATCATCTCCACTTGATAAACCAATCCTAGTTTTACTTGCAAGCTTCTTACTTTATTTATTTATCAAAGCTCTTACTTAGAGTTTACTTAAGAGAATGGTAGATACTAGAAAGATATTTGAAGGTTGCATAAAGAGCATAAAATTTGTCCTAATCTAGATAATCTTGATGTCATCCTAAGGCATGAGGTTAAACTTAGTTAAAACTCCACTAGATTACCACCCCTCATTAGTGCTTACCCCCACCTGTAGATGCTAGTGCTAAGCATAAAACTTGATCAACTTTTGTCACATCCCAAGATTTTCCAAATCTTGTAATGTGAAAATAAAAGAATAAAATAAAACTTTGTTTGATTTTCAGAGCCAGAAGAAACTTTTTGAATTCAATTGGAACTTCAAACCCATTTGAATTAAATAAAAACCTAAAGGGATTTAAAAAGATAAACATTTAATAAAAGGGAAAAATAAAAACATTTGGAAATACTATTTTGAAACTCTTAAATGAAAAGATTTGTTTTCAAATGAAATAGAAGTTTATAAATAAGGATTATTTTATAAAGCCAAATTAAACCTTGGCCAAGCTTTGGGAATTAAAACATTTTATTTTTAAAAATTAGCAAAGGTTTATTTAAATAAAATAATAAGGAATTAATATCCAAACTTTATTTAAATAAAAGGTTTTACCAATTTAATTGAAACACCAAAACTTATTAAAATTATTTAAAATAAGTTTTCCAAATATTCTATATTTCCCAAATAAAACCTACAGATTTGGTTTTAAAAATGTTTAGGTTTCAAAAGAGGTTTTTAAATAAAACAAAACCCTATTTGATTAATAAACCTTGGTCTATTTATTTAATTATTAATGGACCCTATAGAAAAAAGGTTATTTTGTTTTAAAAAAGTTTCCAAGTATTCTTTATTAAACCTACTAATTTTATTTTGAAAATGTTTGAATTTTAAAATGGAGATTTTATTAAATAAACCAAACCCTATTTGATTAAATAACTAAAGGGATATTTTATTTAATTATTAAATAGATCCTAAAAATGAATAAAATATTAATTTATTTTTGGGATTGGTTTATGTTGAAAAACAGAACAAAAAACTCATTATAAGTTTGAATTGTTTGAATAGTTTGAGTGAATGAATAATTGATTCAAATTCAAAACAGAAAAATAGAATTAGAAAAGGAAAAAGAATTCAGAAGAAAAAAAAATGGAATGGACCTGACCCAACTGGCCAATCCCAACTAAGGCCCAGCGCCAGCCCAGCTCCTCTATCCACGGCGAAACGTTTTCCTACCTAAGCACTGACATAAAAAGACACTGACGGGTGGACCCTTCCCCTCGTTTCTTTCCCACTGACGACTGGACCCCCTTTCCACTGTTCTTCCTCCTCACCCGCACGACCCCTTCTCCCTCCTTCGACACCGCTCCTGCTGATGAATTCGCGGCCTTAATTCGCTTTAACTCGACCACCGTTACCAGCTTTGATCACGCAGGTTGAAACGCCCATGCCTCCTCTATATTTCCCCTCGGACACCACGCGCTGGCACGCCTTAGACCACCCCAATTTCCTCCTCGAGCTCCTCTGTTCCGACCACCGTCTCCGGCCAATTCAGGCCAGTACACGCCACCTCCTGCCTCCCCGAGCACACTAGCAGACTCCCCACTCCCAGACAATCCTCCCTATGCCTTTTGTGCGACCGCGGGCGTCCCAAAACGTCGCCTTCGTCAAGCTTCAAGCGCCGCTGTATCTGGTTCTTCTCCGACGAGCCCCACAGGTAGATTCTGACCGCCCCGCGCCCTCTCTTTCACGCACACAGCTCTGCCTTGATCTTACGCTCCTAACCGTGCCCTTGTTTTGCTTCGGGGTGAACCACAGAGTCGACTTCGACCACGACCACGCGCAACCGACGCCAGCAGGAACTCCGGCGAGCAATTGCCGCAGTACCCGAGCTCCCCTTGTCAAGCCAACAGCACGTCGAGCATCACCACAGTCCTGCGATTCTGGTGAGCACTTTTCCTCCCCTTTTTGCTTCCTGTAGCAGCCGTAGCGCCACCGCCTGGCCATGCGCCGCCGCTAGCCGCCGTCGGCGCCGCTCACATTTGGTCAAACGAACCAGTACCGTATGATCTAAATTGGGCGAGCGAGATTAGATCACTTAAACTCGAAAAGGTACGCAGCCAGCGTCGTGCGATGCCACTTGATCTAACGGCCTGCAGCCCGCGATCCCCACGAACCGGTACCGTCCAGTAGGATATTGCCGCGTGGCACTAGATCGGTATAAAAGAAATTCGAAAACAGATTTATTTGCAAACTTCAAACCTCTGTAACTCTCAAACCACACGTCCAAAAATTACAAATTTTATGTCGTTGGATTCAGGAGAGCAAGACCTAAACAACCATGTCCTTAGTTTAGAAAATAGTATCTGTTAGCTTGCTTAATTTTGCAGATTCTTTTGTGAGCTTGTTTAGAGTAGAAAAATTGTTTAAAATTGATTTTAAGATTAAATCTTTTGCAAAATGGTTTGTAGTGACCTTACTGACCCTAGGAACCAACCCATGGTTTTGGAAATGAAATTGGAAAATTTTAGAATGGATTAATTGAATTAGTCTAATTCTAGCTAAGTATTGATAATGGTTTTTTTTTGAAAAAGAATTTTGGAATAAAAACTATTGGGAAAATGGTATAATTCAAAGCTACTAACCTAAAACACCAAGTCTTGAGAGTTAGAAACTTTTGGTGAGAAACTTAAAGATTTTGATTTGATAAAACCATTTTCCACCACATAAAATATTGATTGGATTTTTAAAATAATTTTTGGGCAAAAACCCTCTAACTAATGACTTTGCCATTTTGGTAAATGACCAATTTGGACTTTACAAAGTTTATAAACCTAGTGGAGACCATCCTTGCAATAGAACCATCCTTTGCATACTTATGCATGGCTTAGATTCCATTGCTTTATGTGTGTGAGATTGTTTGTTTGACTTTGGTTTGGAATGTTAGTTGATTTTGTGTTTGCTTGATTGACTTGTAGTGAATTTAGCAAAGTGTGAGACTAGCAAGATCAAGGAGTGAACCACCATTCCCTTCCAAAAAGGCAAGTTACACTATCATACAAAAGTCCTACTATTTTCATTATACTTAGTGGATTTTGAAAACATGCATGAAAATATATTTCTATACTTATGCTATGCTAAATCCTAATAGGATTCCCTATACACTCCTTAGTGAAAATATTGAAGTTGTACATGCTTCTCCATGCTATGTTTTGAAAAGAGATACATGTTGAGATTTTACAAAGGTTGAGAAAAGGACATGTGTTTTACATAATAAAACAAGGACTCAATGAACCACCTAGGTGGAGGATACTTTAAGTTTGGAGAAGGTGGCAACAAAAGGAACCATGTCTATGGCAATCACTTTGTGTTGTGCTCCAAATGGAAACCACCTAGGAAACTTAGAGATCAAACATGCTTCTCCAATTGTGGCTTTCATGTGCAACCACATGCTATTATGGCTCTGGCTTAGTCGACTACATTGGGAAGACCCATGCACTGTCTTCAGTTAACCGGACATGGGGATCTGGAATGCTTCATGGGTGCTGAAGGCAAGCTAGCAATGGTGTATGGAAGGACCCTTTGGAAAGACTTCGTCACATTCTCAATCTGCCAGTACTCCATCTTGGTGAGCACTAATCCAGTAGGCCACTGGTGGCAAAAGGATGGGATTGTGACATGTGGGTAAAGTGTACTCCTTCTGCAGAAGTTAATAAAATCTAAGTACTTAGCCGTGTCCCCGGTTATGGACAATACTGAGCAACTAAAGTTTGAACTATGGGAGATCTCGACATTCCAACTTCTAATATAAAAACTTGATGCACTTGGGGGTACCAAGGAATTCAAAGAGATTTTGTTAAGCTTGTTGCACTTGGGGTTACCAAGGTGCTCAAGAGCATGATGTACTTGGGGTTACCAAGGAACTCATGGGTTTTGATAAAACTTGTTGCACTTTGGGTTACCAAGTAGCTCAAGGAATTTTTAACAAGGACTTGAACACTTGAGTTTCTACCAAGGAGTTCAAGGAACTTGGAAAAGGAATTTGACAAAGGACCAAAACCATTTTTAAAAGATAGGATAAATATTGCTTTATGCAAATAAGCCTTAAACTCTACTTAGCCAAATATGCAAATAATGATAGGATCCACTCATAATATACAAAGTAGTGAAACTTGCCAATACAATTCAAATGTTTTGACCTTTGTGGCTGTAACTTGTATGTTGCAGGTTTGATTGATTTTTGTGAAGATTGATTGTTTAGGATTACAAAGTCTACAACCAACATCTGCCTGTGGCACTTTGAAGATGAAGGACCCATGTCTATAGTTATTCCGCTGCAATGTAATGTAATAGCCAAATGAGCTATGAAAAGATGTAATAAAATTATGTTATTCCTAGTTATAAAGTTATATTATGACCTTTGTTTCTTGATATTACATCTATACTGTGGATGCTAGCTATTGATCCAGGGACTAGCATTGTAAACACAGGAGGAATCTACCTTATTAGGTTGAGACCCCTACAACTTTAGATGGGAATACTTGGTGGAAAAATAGTTATGAAAACCTTGGAATGATGGATCATTCTATTGAAATGTTTTGGACATGTGTTTTCCGAACACCTGATGATTTTGGTGATAAAAATGTTGAGGCATGAGCCTGAACCCTTTATAAAACTGATGGTTGTCTGGATGCGATACCATTCCAATTTTATTGTGCAACCACAATACCCGAAGATTGGGTAGGGCTTGACTGGAAACTTATATACCTTAGTATTAGTTCCCTCACAGCCAAGGTCTGAGCTGAGGCTACCTTGTGAAGATTGTCCGCCTGTGCAGTACCCAAGATGACAGTGGTCATGGTTGGGAGGCCAAACTCACAGGAGAGGTGCTTATACTAGGGCGTGTAATTGAAAGGTTAGGATTGAATATCCGCATACTGAGTATGGTGGATTCAGGATTTGTTCCTGACGGATGTATCGAATGTTGTGGTGAAAGTGTACAATCTCTGCAGAGTGTCAAACTATTCGAATAGCCGCGTCCGCGGTTATGGACAGTTGGAGTGGCCATACTGTTCCCCCGTCAGACTTTTCAAAAGGCTTGTGAAATGAACTGAGACTTTGACTTGACCACAACAGGGTTGTGATATGGAATACAAGTTCCCACTTAGGAGTTATAAAATTGTGACTTGCATTCGTTGCTTCTAAACTTAGTAGAGATAAATCTGGATTTGGCAAAACAACCCTAGAGCCTAGTGTCCTATTATAAAAAATCCCTTTCACTTGTTAGTGTTAGTTTGCGAGTACTTAAAGAGTACTCATGGCTTTGTCCCTGGCTATTCCCATGGCCAGACTATGAAGAGGAGTACCTGGAGGATGGACCCCAGGAAGGTTACGACAACTAGGATCATCTCCCATCGTCAGCATTGCCTGTGACCCCGAAGATGGAGCTTCTCCTACGCTACCGTTACTATTACGTATTCCTCTGCTTGATGTTGTATTAAGAACTTGATCATGAGATCCCTATTTGTGTAAGAACTTATGTACCATTTGTAATGGATGATGTACTATGGTATCCAATTCTGTTATGTCTCGCAAAAATGGTAATCCTGTGATTGCGATGTATGGCATAACAGGCATCTGGGATTAAAATCCGGGTGTTGACAGGGGGGGTGAGGAAGATGGTCTGACTGGTGGGGTCATTCGTCAGCGAGTGAGAGAGAGGGGAGGTGGGGTCAAGTAGTCAGCGAGGCTGCGGGTCACTTTTCTGGTATGAATTGTTTTCCTGTGGGGAAGAAGTAAATGGGCTAGCTTGGCCTGGACTGGGCTAGGTTAGGTTGGGCTGGATTCTTTCATTTTTTTGTACTGATTGTTTTTCCCTTTTCTTTTTCTATTTATCTGTTTTGATTTTGTTTAATTAATTCAAACAACCATTTGAATTCAAACTTCAACCAAACTTTGTGTATATTCTAATGCTGTTTATTAATACATTTTAAAGTCAAATTTGGAATATTTCTTTTATTCTTTTTAGGGTCTTTTAATTATTTAAAAATAGGCCCTTGCATTTAGTCAAATAAGGTTTAATAATGTTTTCAAACTTCATTTGAATTCTAAATCTTTCCAAATGATTTCAGTAGGTTTTATTTATTTATTAGGGTGTCAAAATAATTCATCTTGAATTATTTGGAAAATATTTAATATGATTTATAAATCATTTCAATTGGGTATTTGTTTTAATTCCAATGAAATCAATTATAGTTTTAATTCCATAAATTTTATTTAGGTGATTTCCTTGACTCCATTTAAGGTAATTAAATGACTTTTAATCACTTGGCTAATTTCTAAATAGTATTTTCCCATGATTTATTTAATCATTTATAATAGGGATTTTATCTTTATTCAAATAGAATAGGATTTGGTTAATGCCATTTTATTTTATTTGGAATTTGTTTATCCTTTTAATTTATTTGGATTAGGATTATATTTATTCCATTTGTTTATGGATTATGTCAAGATTTAATTTGGCCTTTTAAATATTCCTCATTTAATATTTCTTTCTTTATCTTATACAATCCATATCTTTTTTGTTTATAAGATCCAAACTTGGTGATTCCAATTTGCAAAATCGTATTTAATATTTATTTATCCTTTTAAATATATTTAGGATTAATTGCTCACCATTTGGTATGGATTTCTAGATAGGTGCTTTATTTGCTTTGGAAAATCAATTTCCTTATCTTATTAAATTCATAAGATTTCATATATGGCTCCAAATTAAGTGAAACCAATTTATATGGTCTTATAATATTTCTATTTGTCATTCTTGATCATTTATAAATATTTGTTGACAAACTTTATATGGATCCACTCCATAGGATTAGATATAACTTGGAAATGTTTTCCTTCCATTAGGGTTTTAGAGTTTTGGTTTATTTTCCAAGTGTTTAAATTTTCATGATGCTTTTATGAAGGAAGCATTCCACTTGATTTGAATTTTAGTTGGATTCAAACATCACTCAAGTTTGTTCAAGATGGGATTTTAAGTTTCCATTTAGAAATAAAAAGTTTCTTTTCACCCTAAATTTCAACAATTATTTATTTTGTTTATTTATTTTTCACATTACAAAATTTGGAAAATTTTGGGATGTGACAGGCTACCACCCTTAAAATAAATCTCGTCCCGAGATTTAGGAAAGATAGGGGCTACAAGTTGGCTCAAAGCAACTAGGGTACTACCACCCCTTAAAAATTTTCCAACTAGATTACTTCTTGGCTTGCTTGGGATCTTGTTGAAATCTCTCTGGGCAAACATCTGCATTGTGTCCTTTGTTTCCACACTTGAAACATGTGACAAGGCTGAGGTACTTCATAGGCTTCTTTATCTTGTGCTTCATCTTTTTTCTGGACAGTTTCTTGCATAATGTCCTTGATCACCACAATTGTAACATGTGACATGATCGAGTTCTTCACGTATCTTCTGTGGACAAGTTGACACATAATGGCCTAGCTCTTTGCAGTTGTTGCACCACACTTGGTTAATCTCCTTATATTTCTTCTTCTTCTCTGGACATTCATTGGCATAGTGTCCCATCTCTTGTAAGATCCCTCCTTTATAAAGGAAAAGGATCCCTGTGATTGCAATGTTAGTCCCTGGATAATGGCTAGCATCCAAAGTTTAAGATGAAGTACACAGAAACAACGGTCATTATTACAAGTCATTCTAGAGACAAACATAGTCGTTTACAAACTCCATGGCCACAGGCCTAGTACAAGAGTTTAAATATGTAATAAGATAAATAAGTCTTCATATTCATGTGCCACAGGCAAGCATGTTGAGTGTAGACTCATGACTCCTAATAATCATCAGAATAACCTGCAACATCACAAGTTACAGCCACAGTGGGTCAATACATTGGAATAGTATTGGTAAGTGATACCTTAGTAGAATATTGGTGGACTAGATACTATATGCATTTTGGCTAAATGTAGCTTAGGCTTGCTTTGCTCAAAACAGGTTTTACCTAATAGTTGAAAACACTAAGTTTTTCTTTTATCAAAATCTTTCCCAAGGAACCACCAATGGACATTGGGGTCCTTCACCCTTGTTCAACCACGAGTTTTTACTTAGAAATTGGGATGAGGAGATTCTTGATAGCTTCCATGTCTTGATGCTCAAGTTGTCCAATACCAGGGACATGGCTAAGTACTTAGATTCTTCCATATGCAGAGGTTGTGCACTTTCCCCACAAGACTTGATTTTCACCAAGACATGACCTTTCAGAAGCCTTCCCTTAGACCAAATGGACGTGTTCCAACCTATCATCCCACTACCACCAACTTTCCAAATGGCTAAGTTATTGCAACCTATGTGATCCAGGCAGAGCCCATATTGCCAAGTGGTTGCACTAGAAGCTTCTTAACATTTGGCCTCTCAAATCCCTTTGTTCCTGGGTGGCTTTCCACAAGTGAGATACACAAGGTAAACCATAGAAATGGGCCTTGTGTAACCACTCAACATAACCCATTCTTTCCATTCCACCCAGGTGTTTCATTCACTTAGTTGTTTTATTAAGCAAAACATAGTCCAGAGACTTAGAAATATTTATTCATAGCATGAATATAATCACCCTTGGTTGCTACTAGCTAGGCTAAGCATGGCATTGATAAGACTTAGAAATATTTCTAGCAATTCTACAACTACTAGGATTTCCCAAGTATAGCATATAGATCAAAAATATCCATGCAAGACTAGCAAAATATTTCTAATTCATATTTGAAAAACATAGGAATAAAATCATGAAGCACCACTTGCCTTGGTAGTTTGGAGAGTAGCTACAATCCTCACAATCACAATCACTATTTTCACCAAAATCTACACATAAAATGATAGCACCAAAATCACATACAAAATAAATACAATAAAAAATATATGGATGCATGCATAATGCCATGTGATAATTTTCTACACCAAACAAGACAAGTACATGGTACTGAATCATAAACAAGTACAAAACAAGCTAAATAAACTTTATTTGAACATTAAAACATTTTTCAAATAATTATTATACACAAAATAGGCCTACACTTGTTTCTGTAAAAACAACCATTATAACAGAGGCAAAACATTAAACACATTGCATAGATGGAAAGGATTTTCTCTCCTGATTCCATTGATATGAAATTTGTCAAATTTGGACGTGGCATTCAAAAGTTATGAATTAAACAAATTCAAACATCTAATAGATCTAATTCAGAATTTTAAAACGAAGAACATGCCATGCGGCAGTATCTGGTTGGCTGGTACCGCTTCGCACCGGATCGTGCTTGCACACCATTAGATCTAACTAAAACGCGAGGCTCAGATATGCCCGAACCTCTTCTCCTAGCTTCTAATCTCAACCACTGGATCTAGATCCAGTGGATCAAATCACTCTGACCACAACTCGGCGGTGTAAATGGCCAGAACGGCGGCGACAGCTCTGCTGGCGATGGATCGGCGAAACTAGCGAGGGATGGGGGCAGTGGTGATGCTTACCAAACTCGCACGTGCACGAGGAAGCTCAACGTGGTCGTCGTGGGAGCGGGGGCGTGTTGCTGTGGCCGTGGAAGCTCGTCGGAGTTGAGCGCAGCGTCGGGTGCTCGGTGACGAGGACGTTGGCGATGCTCTGGATCACCCTAGCACGATCCAGTTGTATCAGGGGTTGCGCAAGGCTACGGCGAACTCTACTGGATCAAAAAGAAGTTGAGGGGCGGTCGGGTTTTACCTCAATCGCTCATCGGAGTCGAGCAACGGTTCTGATGTTTGCGGGCAGGAACAGTGACGGCAACCTGGGTCACGAGAGAGCAAACAAAAGGCATCAGGGAACGCGCAAGGACATGCTGGTCATGTTTGTTTGAACCAGAGACAGGGGCGGTCGGAGCTCACCGTGATGGCTCGCCGGAGTGGTTCAGAACAGCGGCGGCGCGAGCTCGATTGTGCATAGCCTAGCGGTGCTCTGTTGTTGGTGAGTGAGGGGAAACGAGCGGAGAGAGGAGGGGATCTTATAGACGGAGCAGGGTCGGAGATCACGCACACATTCATCGCCAATTAAGAGGTTTAAAATCGTGGCAGAGGCGGGGGAAGAAACGGGCGGCGACGTGTTCATCGCGCTGTTTCTGGGAGGACGATGACGACGTGGCGATGGGGCCACTGGTCAGTGAGCGCGGGGTCGAGCGGGTGCGCGTGAGAGAGCGAGGGGGAGGGAATGGCCCGGGTGGGCTTAGTAGGCTAGGTCTGCTGATGGGCCAAAAGTCTGGCGCCGACCTTTTCTTATTTCTTTATCCTTTTTCTTTTTCTGTTTGAATTTCCATGAAACATTTTCAAATGATTTAAAAAGACATTTGAATTCAAATCTCTTCTGGATTTTTGTAGAGTGCAACACTCATATTTTTGGACATAAAAACATGTGGTCTCTCTGTACTAGCTTGGTCCTTTTGATTAAACAAAATAAACAGTGACATAGCACTTAATTTGAATAAGTTTTAAAAATGGTTTTAAAGCCATATTTGTTTTCTAAATTTTCACCAAACTCCAACAATCCAACAAAGTAACAAGAAAGTAAGCAAGGATTGTTTTAAAACAAATAAACTCTTCAATTGAGAGTGGCATTGGTTTAATAGTTGCTCACATAAAATAATGAGCATCAGATGCTCCTGTTTTTGAAATGGTTTTGAAATGGATCTCTAAATGATCATAGATGCATGGATGATATGCATGAGTCTTGAAACATGATTTTAGGGATGTTACATCTCTTTAGAATGGCAACACTGCACTTGACTTTTTTCCTTCTTTTTCTTGGGTTTCTGCAAAGCTAGGAGTGCTTCTAGTTCATGCTCTTCATATCTTATCTCAAAGGTGGGAAAGTTTCCTGGTCTCCTTCATCTTTTCCTTGGATAATACATATGTCTCCTCTTTGGTCCATCAAATTGAGTCATATTGCATGGAGGTGCAAGCTGAGATTTTCCTTTGTCTTCATGGGGGTTTACAATATGTTGATGTACTCCACCTTGTTTCCTTTGTTGAACTATGGGATAGATGGGGCATTGGATAGGGACATGATTATTTCCTTCACATAGGAAACAAGTAGCTTGAGATGTGGGGCATTCCTTAGTTGGATGTTTCTCTTCACAATTAGGGCATTGATCTTCATGCTCTTTGGAAGTGTGATCCATGTCTCCACAAATATTGCAAGCTTGAGTTCCTCCTATAATATCATTCTTGACATCATTGTTGTCACCATCTCCTTGGGAAAGGCTATCTTTCATGCTGATCATTTGAGTGGCCATCCCTTGCAACAATTGGGATTGAATTTCCAAAAACTTTTGCATGGTTGGGTCTAACTCATTGTTGTTGGCTAGAAACTGAGTTGTCAACTGATTCAAATGGGTTTGGTTTACTAGTAATTGTTCTCTCATGAGCATCTCTTGGTTGTTGTTGTTGTCACCATTCTTGCTGTTGAAGTTTCTTGGAGTAGTCATCTGTTTGGGTTGGGTGGGATTAGAATAGGCAAAAGATTTCTAAGGAAATAATTCTAATCACACACATCATAATTCACACAAGCAATGAGAAAGCAGTAACCAACAAACATTCCACTCAAACAACAAGTTTCAAGCAAAAATTTTAGGCAATAAAATATTTTAGCTACACCACATAAGTTTGTGGGTTTGATCTAAACTTAATATGGTGGTCCAACTATATGGTTCACTTGAGATCATTCCACCCTTCTTAGTTGATTCCTCATGAACAAGATTTTTGTATCCTTGGGGAAATTTTGTGTCTTGTTCAAAACTTCAAAGGTGATGATGGTTCCTTCTAAGTTGTGGTTCCTTAGTCTTCAAGTCTTGAGTAATATTTCTTGTCTCACTTGTAGTCCTTAGTGATATCCATGTTGAAGTCCTTGGTGACAATAAATTTGAAGTCCTTGATGATGTTGAAGTTGAAGTCATTTGAGTTGGTGAAGTCCATTGCTCATGGTTGAGGTCTTGTCCATCAAGTTTGAAAAGGAAGAGATGTAGAATCAAAACCAAAAATGGTTGAGGAAAGAGTTTACAAGATTGTTTGTAAATAAGTTTTGGAACAAAAACAACTCCTATTTTCCTAAGGGGTTTTGTCCAATCCTAGGGTTACAATCCTACAGGAAACACAGTGCTCTGATACCATCTGTAGAGGTCCCAACCTTCAATAAGGTAGAGATCCATGTTTTTACAATGCTAGTCCCTGGATCGATATCTAGCATCCACAGTTAAGATGTAATATCAAGAAACAAATGTCATATTACCACTTTATAACCAGGAATAAAATAATTCATTACATCATAGCTCATTTGTCTATCTCATTACAATGCAGCAAAAATAGCTATAGAATGGGTTCCTTCATCTTCAAAGTGCCACAGGCAAACATGTTGGTTGTAGACTTGTAATCCTAATCAACACACCTCACTAACATCAATCAAACCTGCAACATAATAAGTTACACCCACAAAGGTCAATACATTTGAATTGTATTGGCAAGTGATACTATGGTAGTATGGTGGAGTCTATCATCTATATGCACTTGGCTAGGTGGAGCTTAGGCTTGCTTTGCTCAAGATAGATTTTGCCTTATCATTTGAAAACACTAAGTTTTTGCTTGTCAAAATCACCCAAGGCATCTCCCAATAGAAATTGGTGATCCTTCAACCCTTGTTCAACCACAAAGTTTTAACTTAGAAATTGGGATGAGGAGATTCTTGATAGCTTCCATGTCTTGATGCTGCAATTGTCCTTTGCCAGGGACATGGCTAAGTACTTAGATTTTCACTCTGCGGAGGTGGTGTACTTTCCCCACAAGACATGATTTTACCAAGACAAGATCTTTCAGAAGCCTTCCCTTAGACCAGAATGGACGCGTTCCAACCTATCATCCCCTACCACCAACTGTCCACTTGGCTAAGTTATTGCAACCTATATGATCTAGGCAGAGCCCATAATGCCAAGTGGCTGCACTTGAAGCTTCTCTGCATTTGACATCTCAAATCTCTTTGTTCCTGGGTGTCCATCCACAAGTGAGATACACAAGGTAAACCATATAAATGGGCCTTGTGTAACCACTCAACACAAACCATTCCTTCCATTCCACCCAGGTGATTCATTCCTTAATTGTTTTATTAAACAAAACACAAGTCCTTGACTTAGAAATATTCCATAGCATGAATATAATCCACCCTTGTTTTCTACTAGCTAAGCTAAGCATGATAGTAGTAGGAATCTTAACTTAGGAAAATTCTACTAAGGTTTCATCTACTAGGATTTCCCATGGCATAGTTTATACTTAGCAAAAATTCCATGCAAGTCCTACTTAGAAATATCACTAATGCATAGTGAAAATAATGGGACAAAAGTATGGAGCATCACTTGCCTTTTTGGTAGAGAATATAAGTTCTCTCCTTGACCTTGCAATATTCACACTCCTCAAATCACTACAATTAATCAAGCAAGGCACAATTTCAATCTACCATTCAAGCAAACATCACATAAAATAATAGAAACAAGGCAATGCATGCAAGCATGCAAAAGATTGTTTTATTTCGAAAATTGGTTTCTAATAGGTTATAAACATTCTAAAACACCGATTGGTCATTTTATAAAGGTGGCAAAACCATTTGCAAAAGATTTTACTTACAAATCATTTTTAAACCAAATCAATATTTTATGTGGTTGAAAATGCTTTTTAGCAAAGTAATAATATTTATAGGGTTCACCAAATACATTTTTAATTCTAAAACTTGGTGTTTCGGGTCAGAGAGTTTAAATCAAAACATTTCCCAAAGGTTTTTCTCCAAATTCATTTTTAAACCATAATCAACATTTTTATTTGGCTAGAAATGCTTTTATTCAAAGATTTATTCCTTAGCATCTCAAAATATGTTTTTAAAACCAGACGTTGGTTTCTATGGTAAGTAGGTTCAAAAAAATCCATTTGCCAAGGATTTTATCACAAAAATAATTTTAGAATGAATTTTATATTCAAATTATGCCTACACAAGTTTCTGCAAAAACAACCATTTTACCAGAATAAATTCATTAACACAAAGTGCATGGTTGGAAAGTACATGTCTTGCTGATTCCATTGATATAAAATTTGCAAAATTTGGACGTGTAGATTAAAAGTTATGCAATTTACAAAATCAAACAACTAATAGAAATGTTTCTGGCTTTTAAAACAACACAGTGCCACGCGGCGTGTTGCTATTGGTCTGTACCGCTTCGTGCGGATTATGCAACGAGGGGCGTTAGATTTTAAACAGATCGTGTGGCTCTGATCAAATGATACCCTTTCGGTTAGTCAATCTATCGTAGCCACGCGATCGCGATCTGACGGCTGGTGTGCGCTTGACCAAGAATGAGTGGCGCTGGCGGCGGCGAGTGGCGGCGCGCGGTCAGACGGAGGCGTTCCCAGCGATTTTGGAAGCAAGAGATGGTGGGGATAGGCTCACCAGGTTCGCAGGGTTGCGCTGATTCTCGTTTTGGTCACCACAGGGACATGGGCGCACTGTGCTGCTGGTGATTGCTCGCTGGTGTTGTCGTAGGCGTCGGGTTCGCTCTTCTGTGGTCGAAGGCGAGGCTACACGGCTCGGGAAGGAGAGGCAAAGAGCTCGTTAGATGCACAAGACGATGGTGAGTACATGAGAATCACAGAGATGGAGAGGCGAGGTCAGATTTTACCAGTAGGGTTCGCCGGAGTTGTTTGCAGACGGTGGCGCTGCTGGTTGTCGTCGTTGCCGACGCTGTGGGTCAAGCGCGGGCAAGCCGAAGGTGTAGAGAGAAGCGTCAGGGGATGGGGAGCATTCTCGTGTGGTCGAGGAGGCAAGGGGCGACGGGGTTTGGCCGAAATCGTCGCCGGAAGGTCGTCAGGGCCGCGGCGGTGCAAGCAGAAATGGGGACGGCCTGGGGGCAAAGAGATCGGGTGAGAGAGGGTAAAGAGAGAGGGGGGCACAGGCGATTTATTACGCGTGATCGCAGGGCTGTTTAATCACGTCGTTACTACGAAATACGCCAGCAATCAATCGGCAGCAACGGCTGGCGAGGTTAGCGGGGAGGGGGTGAGGAAGATGGTCTGACTAGTGGGGTCATTCGTCAGCGAGTGAGAGAGATGGGAGGTGGGGTCAAGTAGTCAGCGAGGCTGCGGGTCACTTTTCTGGTATGAATCGTTTACTGCGGGGAAGAAGTAAATGGGCTAGCTGGGCCTGGACTGGGCTAGGTTAGGTTGGGCTGGCTTCTTTCATTTTCTTTTTGTACTGATTGTTTTTCCCTTTTCTTTTTCTATTTATGTGTTTTGATTTTGTTTAATTAATTCAAACAACCATTTGAATTCAAACTTCAACCAAACTTTGTGTATATTCTAATACTTTTTATTAATACATTTTAAAATCAAATTTAGAATATTTTTTTATTCTTTTATGGTCTTTTAATTATTTAAAAATAGGACCTTGCATTTATTCAAATAAGATTTAATAATGTTTTCAAACTTCATTTGAATTCTAAATCTTTCCAAATCTTTTCAGTAGGTTTTATTTATTTATTAGGGTGTCAAAATAATTCATATTGAATTATTTGGAAAATATTTAATATGATTTATAAATCATTTGAATTGGGTATTTGTTTTAATTCCAATGAAATCAATTATAGTTTTATTTCCATAAATTTTATTTAGGTGATTTCCTTGACTCCATTTAAGGTAATTAAATGAATTTTAATCAATTGGGTAATTTCTAAATAGTATTTTCCCATGATTTAATTAATCATTTCTAATAGGGATTTTATCTTTATTCAAATAGAATAGGATTTGGTTAATGCCATTTTATTTTATTTGGAATCTCTTTATCCTTTTATTTTAATTGGATTTGGATTATATTTATTCCATTTGTTTATGGATTAGGTCAAGATTTAATTTGGCCTTTTAAATATTCCTCATTTAATATTTCTTACTTTATCGTATACAATCCATATCTTTTTTGTTTATAAGATCCAAACTTGGTGATTCCAATTTGCAAAATCTTATTTAATATTTATTTATCCTTTTAAATATCTTTAGGATTAATTTCTCACCATTTGGTATGGATTTCTAGATAGGTGCTTTATTTGCTTTGGAAAATCAATTTCCTTATCTTATTAAATTCATAAGATTTCATCTATGGCTCCAAATTAAGTGAAACCAATTTATATGGTCTTATAATATTTATATTTGTCATTCTTGATCATTTATAAATATTTGTTGACAAATTTTATATGGATCCAATCCATAGGCTTAGATATAACTTGGAAATGTTTTCCTTCCATTAGGGTTTTAGAGTTTTGGTTTATTTTCCAAGTGTTTAAGTTTTCATGATGCTTTTATGAAGGAAGCATTCCACTTGATTTGAATTTTAGTTGGATTCAAAGATCACTCAAGTTTGTTCAAGATGGGATTTTAAGTTTCCCTTTAGAAATAAAAATTTTCTTTTCACCCTAAATTTCAACAATTATTTATTTTGTTTATTTATTTTTCACATTACAAAATTTGGAAAATTTTGGGATGTGACAATATGCCAAAAATTCTATTTCACCAGAAGACTCACGGAGCCAGACGACGAGGCGGAGGTGGGCCATGACGGGCCCACACCCCCTGGCTGGGTGAGCCAACCCAGGATGCGCCTAGGAGGGTTGTGGCCGCCTCAGGCACCCCCTCGGCCTCCCTCTTCGCCTATAAGTTGCCTCTTGACGTTAAAACTTAGGGGGTTCGACGTTTTTCTAGAAAGTGTTCCACTGCGCTGCCACCACCAGAAACCGCGATTCGGAACCATAACTCAGTTCTGGCACCCTCCCGGGACGGGGAATTGGGAGAGGATCATCGCCATCATCATCAACAACGCCTCTGCATCAACCATCTTCCCCCATCCATGAGTGAGTAATCCCCCACTGTAGGCTATGGGGATGGTAGGGATTGGATGAGTTCTATCATGTAATCGAATAAGATTGTTAGGGCATGGTTCCTAGTATCTCTATTAGTGATATTTGACTTTGTTGCAACTTGTTATGCTTAATGCTTGTCACTAGGGCCCGAGTGCCATGATCTCAGTTCTAAACTTATTATTGATTCATGATGATAGTATTGTTTGTGATCTTATCTGCAAGTTGTGTACACATATCATTGTCAGGATCCAAAGGCCCCGAAGTGACAAAAATTGGGACAACCGGAGGGGATGGCTATTATATGAGGATCATGTGTGTTCACGGAGTGTTATTGCTTTGCTCCGGTACACTATTAAAAGGAGTACCTTAATTTCCAGTAGATTCCCTTTAGTCCCCGCTGCAACGGGCTGGCTGGACAAAAGATGTCGTGCAAGTTCCCATTGCGAGCACGTATGACTATATATGGAACACATGCCTATGATTGTTTAGTACTTGGATGATTTATCTTATTTATCTGCAATTTCCCTAGATCTTGAAGTTACATGTTTAGACTTGTCCATGCAATGCCCGTCCATCCATCCATATGCCTACCGCACTCATATCCTACTGTTTGCTATTATTATTACTACTTCCTTTGTTTATTGTTGCTGTTACTTTGCGATTGCTACTACAAAACTGTTGCTACTCATAAACTGCTGTGAGCAAGACTATTTCTAGGTGTAGCTGAATTGACAACTCAGTTGTTAAGTCTTATAAGTATTCTTTGGCTCCCCTTGTGTCGAATCAATAAATTGGGTAATACTACCCTCAAAGACTGTTGCGATCCCCTATACTTCTGGGTCATTAAGACTATCTTCTAGTGCCATTGCCAGGGAGCATAGCTTTATTTGTAAGTTTACTTGTATCTATTATTGTTCACTGCTATTCCTTTCATCATGGGTAAGTCTCATGATGGAAAGTTTCCTATTTTACCATCCACTAAAAGAAGAGGTACGGTTCTAAACACCTCCTCTGCTCTTGATTCACCGTCTGTTATAAGTAAGCTTTTTACACCACCACTACATACACATGCTACACACACTGCTACTACTGCTGAATCTGAAATTGTTTCTGATACTCATGATGTTACTTCTACTATTCTTGATGCGAGTGGTTCATTAGGTCCTTTCCTAGATGATACTATTGCTAGAACTATTTTGGTAAACACTAAAACTCCTAGTGAAGACACTATTATACCTGTTAGCTCCCCTGAGTCGAGAGAGAATTGATATTAATGATGGTTATACTGAAATGACTGATGAATTTATTAAAGAGTACCAAAACACACGTGGTGCTAGTGCTATTAGGAGTCTCCTTGAGAGACGTACTATTATTCCTAAACTGTCTCCTGATGCTAAGTTTGCAACTTCTCCCATAGACATTAAAGATAAATATTATGAATTCTCTCTTGATTTATCCTATATAAACATTGTTGAGAAAGAACCTTTTTGTGGGACTGAAAATGAAAGTGTTGTAGCTCATATGAATGAGATTTCTACTATGAGTGCCTTATTCTCTGATGATGTTGATGTGCAAGTACTTTGTTACAAAGATCATCCCTTTTTTACTAAAAGGAGAAGCTAAAGCTTGGTTTAATATATTACCTCCTGGATCCATTTATAGACCTGATTGCTTCTTTCTTTCAGAAATATTTTCCTCCTAGTGCTAGACATGCTGCTTTGCAGAAACTTTTTGATTTTAAACAGGGAGAAGAAGAGAAATTGCCTGAGTCATGGACAAGGTTCTGTGCCTTGATTCATGCACATTCCTGGATGTCCATTACCTAAAAAAGAGCTTCTTGATATTTATTATAATAGACAAATTTATGATTCTAGGACATACCTAGATAGTTTTGCTGATTATGTTTTTAGGAAAAGAACTCCTACATAAGCTGAAGAATTAATGGCTAAAATAAGCAAGAATTATGATGATTGGACTTCAACTGAGCTAATTACACCCGAGGCCATTACTCCTGAACCTATTGTGCCTAAACCAACTCCACCAACACCCAAAAGAGGGCAATGATTGCATTAAATGATGAAGTGATGAAAGAAGCTAAGAAATGTCTTAAGGAGAAATGTATTAGATCTGGAGATGTGTAGAATTTACCTCCTATAGAAGAATTAGGTAAGCCAATTCCCCACTCATCCACTACTGAGGTACACTCTCTCCAACACTTTGATGAAGGTGATATTTCCTATGGTAAACCTCCTTATCAATTCTTAGAGGAACTTGATACTTTTATTGTTAAACAAAGTAATTTTAATAAAGAAGATCAAAATCATTTATTGGAAAACTCTAGAGCTATTAATAAGTTGAAAGATATTGTGGAAAAAACTGCTAATGATGTTACAATGCTTTGTAAACACTTCCAAATGGTTCAAACCCAAATTGATCAACTTTCTAAGGTACAAAAAGATAGTAATGCCTTAGGAGATAAACATGCGTATGGAATTAGAAATTGGAGTGGTACAGCCACTTAAGATCCTTTATATCCTGAAGGGCAACCTAAAAGAATTGAGCAGGATTCTTAGTTAGGGCCACATGCAAGTTCTTGAGGTGTTCCGAGGGCCCCGGACTAAGGTTTACTGCGGAACCCTGATATATGGGCCTCGGATTGTCTACCCCCTAGGCATTCTTCTGATGGGGGTAGCCCGGCATAGCTCTCTCTTGTTTTTTTGTTTATGTTATAGGATGATGTAAAACCATGTTGGTTCACAAGGTGCAGCAGTATCCTACCCGGTTTCATCGGAACGGGTAGTTTCCCCCTTATATAAGTCTATAACCTTCACTTTTAGGTTACAGCGCATGCATGCGAAGGGGACACATGCACCCAGGAACTAGGTTTTGTATGCTTCAACATAACACAACACTTTCATGCATGTGCTAGGGACACATGCAATTCCTTAAGGTCTTCCGAGGGCCCCGGAGCATGGTGGAACCCTGATCTGTTGGCCTCGGATCATCTACCCCCCTAGACATTCTTTTTATGGGGGTATCCCGGCATAGCTCTCTCTTGTTTTATGTTTGTTTGGGCCATAGGATGATGTAAAACCATGTTGGTTCACAAGGTGCGGTAGTATCTTGCCCGGTTTCACGGGAACCGGGAGTTTCCCCCTTATATAAGTCCAAAACCTTCGCTTTTAGGTACACGTCGCATGCATGCGAAGGGGGACGCATTCACCCGGAGACTAGGTTTTGTATGTTTCAACATAACACCACACTTTCATGCATGTGCTAGGGCCACATGCAAGTTCCTGACGTGTTCTGAGTTCACTGGATCAAGGTTTGTTGCGGAACCCTAATATGTGGGCCTCGGATCATCTACCGCCCTAGACATTCTTCCGTTGGGGGTAGCCTGGCATAGCTCTCTCATGTTTTGTGTTTGTTTAGGTCATAGTATGATGTAAAACCATGTTGGTTCACAAGGTGCGGCAGTATCCTAACCTGTTTCACCAGAACAGGGAGTTTTCCCTTATATAAGGTCAGAACCTTCGCTTTTAGGTTATCGTGCATGCATGCGAAGGGGGATACATGCACCCAGGAACTAGGTTTTGTATGATTCAACATAACATCGCAGTTTCATGCATGTGTAAGGACCACATGCAAGTTCTTGAGGTGTTTTGAGGGCCCCGGAGCACGGTTTACTGCGGAACCCTGATATGTGGGCCTGGGACCGTCTACCCCCCTAGACATTCTTCTGATAGGTGTATCCCAGCATATCACTCTCTTGTTTTATGTTTGTTTAGGTCACATAATTATGTAATGGTTCACAAGGTGCGGCAGTATCCTACCCGGTTTCACTGGAACAGGGAGTTCCCCCTTATATAAGTCGAAATCTTTCGCTTTTAGGTTACAGTGCATGCATGCGAAGTGGGACACATGCACCCGGAGACTATTTTTTTGTATGTTTCAACATAACACCACACTTTCATGCATGTGCTAGGGCCACATGCATGTCCTTGAGTTGTTCCGAGGGCCTCGGATCGAGGTTTGCTGCGGAACCCTGATCTATGGGCCTCGGATCGTCTACCCCCCTAGACATTCTTCTAATGGGGGTAGACCGGCATATCTCTCTCTTTTTTTTTTTGTTTAGGTCATAGGATGATGTAAAACCATGTTGGTAACAAGGTGCGGCAGTATCCTACCCGGTTTCACCGGAACGGGTAGTTTCCGCCTTATATAAGTCTAGAACCTTCACTTTTAGGTTACAGAGCATGCATGCGAAGGGGACACATGCACCCGGGAACTAGGTTTTGTATGCTTCAACATAACACAACACTTTCATGCATATTCTAGGGACACATGCAATTCCTTGAGGTGTTTCGAGGGCTTCGGAGCACGGCGGAACCCTGATCTATTGGCATCGGATCATCTACCCGCCTAGACATTCTTCTGATGGGGGTAGCCCGGCATAGCTCTCGATTGTTTTATGTTTTTTTAGACCCTATTATTATGTAAAACCCCGTTGGTTCACAACGTGCGACAGTATTCTACCCAGTTACACCGGAACAGGGAGTTTCCCTTATATAAGTCTAGAACCTTCGCTTTTAGATTACAACGCATGCATGCGAAGGGGGACACATGCACCCGGAGACTAGGTTTTGTATGTTTCAACATAACACCACACTTTCATGCGTGTGTTATGGCCACATGCAAGTTCTTGAGGTGTTCTAAGGGCCCTGGAACAAGGTTTGTTGCGGAACCCTGATATGTGGGCCTCAAATCGTCTACCCGCCTAGACATTCTTTTGATGGGGGTAGCCCGGCGTAGCCATATCTTGTTTTTTGTTTGTTTAGGTCATAGGATGATGTAAAATCATGTTGGTTCACAAGGTGCGGCAGTATCCTACCAGGTTTCACCAGAACGGGGAGTTTCCCCCTTATATAAGTCCAGAACCTTCGCTTTTAGGTTACAACGCATGCATGCAAAGGAGTACACCTGCACCCGAAGACTAGGTTTTGTATATTTCAACATAACACCACACTTTCATGCATGTTCTAGGGCCACATGCAAGTTCTTTAGGTGTTCTGAGGGCCCCGGATCGAGGTTTGCTGTGGAACCCTGATCTATGGGCGTCAAATCGTCTACCTCCCTAGTCATTCTTCTGATGAGGGTAGCCTGGCATAGCTCTCTCTTGTTTTGTGTTTTTTAGGCCATAGGATGATGTAAAACCATGTTGGATCACAAGGTGCGGCAGTATCCTACCCAGTTTTACCGGAATAGGTAGTTTCCCCCTTATATAAGTCAAGAACCTTCGCTTTTAGGTTAGCGCGCATGCACACGAAGGGGGACAGATGCACGCGAGGAATAGGTTTTGTATGCATCAACATAACACCACACTTTCATACATGTTGTAGGGCCACATGCCAAATTCTTGAGGTGTTCCGAGGGCCCCGGAGCACGGTTTGTTGCGGAACCCTGATCTATGGTCCTCAGACCGTCTACCACCCTAGACATTCTTCTGATGGAGGTAACCAGACATAGCTCTCTCTTGTTTTATGTTTTTTAGGTCATAGGATGATGTAAAACCATGTTGGTTCACAAGGTGCGACAGTATATGTGACACCCCTAGGATCAGGGCTAAACAAATCCTAGACCTCCGTCTGACATAAGCTTAACCTTGAGCTCGAGGATATCCAGTGAAGAATCGGTAACATATCAGTGACCCTATGACACAAAAATTATTACAGCAAGCTCATAACTGAGCAGAGAACCAAATTATTACAAGCTGAGGTCACTGACCACAAATATCAAACAACGGAAGGCAAATTATGCTATTAAGTATAGAAAACTTAACAAATGGCCAAAGAGGCCTGAAGCATAACGATGACGTCCCAGCCCATAGATTCCAGGCTGCCGGCCGGGAACCCCAAGCTACTCATCGATGTCGATGTAGTACCAAACTGATCTTCAGGGAACACTTACTCTGTCAAAATTATCAACAAAGCAAAGGTGAGTACAGGGTGTACTCTGCCAGACTTATGGATGGTGGAGTTGTTTTGCATAAATCCTCTTTTGTTTATAAAATAAGAGAGAGCAGAAGCTCGTATAATCAGAGTATTTTAAAAGGGGATAATAGAGCAACATCTCCAAAATATTGATCATCATCTTTTGATATCCACCAAGTCATCATCATCTCCTGAACTAGGATCACCCCCTCGTGCCCATGAGGAAGCATCCTTAAGCATACGTTGATATACCAGTTTTACGGTTAGGTTCAAGTTCTGTATGATCATCACGTCCGTTCCCAAGTCGTCCATAACCATGGACACGGCTTTCCGAAAGATTATTATCCTGTAGGGGTGTACAACTTTACCCACACGTACTAACCTTCTCTTAATGCCAGAATCATTAGTCCTCTTCCTTGGAAGGCCAGTAGAGGCTGGTTAGATATGACCTTTACCTTGCTTTCGCCGAGACCATGAGTCACGCAATAAGTATGGCTCCGCCGTAACGGGTCAAATCCCGAAGTCGGTACTTGTAGATGTGAGGCGAGGTTGGTTCACCAGGGGCTCCATCGACACCAAGCAACCCGGTGCACGCTTCCCTACCTGTTATGAATGGACCTCCTTCACCCGACAAATCTTTCAAAAGGTTTTCTATGCATATGTCAAATGGAATGCCCGAACTATGTGACTCATGGAATCTACTAGGCAATTTAGTCACTCGTCGAGTTTTCCAGGCCCCATGTGGTTGTACGCTCATCTTGGTTCAAGAGGCAAGAACATCGGGTCCTAGGGGTGGCGAGCATGGGACTACAAAAACCACATCCCACCGTGGCCTCCCATACAAGCCTTAGAAAGTTTAAACTCATATCACTGATCTCATCTCATCACGTTCTCCTATAATACTAGATTATCTGCATCTGATACATCATCTGGATGGACCAGACTCAACATCTATGCATGGCTAAGCAGGACACAGATATAAGCTCTAGCAATGCACACAAGCCAAACCTAGTTATGCTAGGAGGAGTGGATCAGGTAATATAAGCTCAAAGGAAGTAATGCAATAGATAGGATGCTCTATCTATCGATAAAATACCATAGTAGAATCATATGCATCATGGCAAGAATTGAAATGCTTTCGAAATCATAGGATTATATCATGCTGGGGCTATGCTTGCCTTTGCATGTTGATAATCAGATAAGCAGATCTTCAGGATCCTTGTACTTGACTTGGTTACAGTTGGTCAAGTATTATTCGTCAGTCTTCGATATTCGATAGTCTTGATCTCGGGCTTCAATCTCGATCTCAATATCGTATTCTACCGTGAAGAACCAAGCACCAGAAAGAGAGGGAAACAATCAACACATGGCATCGATGCAATGCTCAAGCAAGGATGATTATATGACAAGTTAAATTGCATTGAAATGTAACCATAAAGCATGCTTGGCAATTTAATCGGGGTTCCAAGGGGCATAAACACTAATTCGAAGAAACTCCAGAAACATATGAGAGGGGTTACTTTTGTTCTCTAATTAAACTTGTCATGTAAGTTGATTAACAATGCATGATTATAGCTTAATTAGATAGTTCTCATTTTTCTGAAAATTTTGATATATTATTCATATTTTTCTGACTTATAAATAATAAGATATGATTTTTCCCAATTTAAATCCATTTTAAATCATTTTAGTAAATTATAAAAAAAATTTGAATTATATTAAATATTTATCCACTTGGTCCCACCTGTCAGATTTTTATTCTTTTTAGAAAATAATTATCGAAATTATTAAAACCCTGACAACCTGGGACCACAGAGGTTATTTATTTTCCAGAAACAATTTAAATAAAACAAATTAAAGGAATATTGCGTCATGCTGATGTCAGGATGACATCAGCAATGGAGATGCTCACAGTCATCGCGGGATTGGGCGATTGGGCGCAAGAGAGGGAGCGGGGTTGGGCTTGCTCGAACAATCAGAGGATGAGGAATTCGCTAGTGCTAGCGCCGTTCTGTTTTGGTCGCCGGAGGGCAGCCCGCGACGAGCTTCTGCGGTGGCGGCGGACGGTGCTTGTGGCGGAGGCAATAGAGAGGAAGAGGGAGAGATTGGAGGGCACTGCACGATGCGGTTAGAGAGGTCAGGGAGGCCGGAGGAGCTTGGACGACGGTGAATCGATGGCGACATCGACGGATACCGACGGTGAAGTCGAGCTTCGGTGCCTCGATTCTAAGCGCGCGCAGGCGATTCCTCTAGCGTGGAGATGTAGTCCACCATGGCGGTTATCCAGGGACGACGGCGAGGCACGGCGAGGTCGGGGACGGCGAGGCTCGACGGTGACCATCGGGCTAGGGTTTGGCCAGAGGGGAGATTTGGGGAGAAAGAAGAGGATATGGTTCGTCCAGTGGAGAGGGCATACTTATAGCCGACGAACAGCGGTGGCGAGTATCACGGCGGAGGAACGCATCGCGGCACATGGCGACGGTCGCTGCAGTGTCAGCGAGCTACTTCCGGGATCGACCGGCGAGGAGGAAGTCGATGATAGAAGGGCCGAACCGGTATGGGCCTTGGCTAGGCTGGTTTGGGATGTGGCAAGGCTTGCAGCGAGGCGAAAGGGAGTGGGCTAGCTGGGCTGCGGCCTGGTTAACTCGCCTGGCTATTTTTTTAGCAGAAAAATTTTACCATTTCTGTTTTTTGTATTTTCCTCTTTGTATTTTCATTTCAAAACTGTTTTTGATTATTTTATAAAATACCAGAACGCTTGTAAAATATATAAAACATTGTGGGGCCCTTTTATTCATTTTGGGATCCAATAGTTTTGATAGTTTTCAAAATATTCAAACCATTTGAATTGTTTTCAAATTTAGGGAGAGAGTAGGGTTTAGGGTTTTCACTTTATTTTTTTAATGCACAATTTAAGACATGATGCTCATGATGCACAAACAATCCCTAATTATTATTTAGGTATAACTGGGGTGTTACATCTCTATCCCCCTTACGAGAATCTCGACCCGAGATTCCTAAGGTAGGAAAAGACACAGGGAGAGAAAGAGGCAGGTTCACTCTAAGGGTAAGAGGGAAATACACTAACAACACATAGAGTATCTCATGGACAACTCATGGATGGAGTGTTCAAAAACAACTCTGAGATGACAAACATGAAACACGTCAAGGTGCCGGAGGAATCAAAGGAGATGGTTTCAAATGGTTAGATAGATGGTCTTCATAAGTATTGAGACCATGGAACTCACAGAAGAGTTTAAAATTCTGAAGAGGAAGGTTCCAACAGAAAGAATATGACCACAGACTTCGATAGGGAACCTCTACTAAACGTCTTAAGTAGATATTTCAGGTTGCAGAGATATGGATCAACAAAACCAAGTTGTTGAACTACTTTTGACACAGAAGGGTCACCCTTTCATCCAACAGAAGGCCAAGACAGAAAGGTGTTGTAACATCCCAGCATTAGAGCCTAGAAATAAGCTGAACCTAGATGTGTGCATTGCATTGATGCATAGCAAATCTGAATAATTTTCGCGCTTTTGAACAAAACTTGTAAAAGTGATTGAAGCTTATCTTAACTTGATGGAATTGAAGTAGATCATCAAGTTGACTGCGATAAGTTTCAATATGACCTTTGCTAAAACCTTATTTTGGGTAAAGGAGATTTGATCTAAGAGTAGATCAAATATAATAAAAGTTAAACCCTGATACAATATGATTTATATTTGATCATTAAGTGATCATATCATAGTATTCATTATAATCACTCATGAGTACCAAGTTAAGGATATAACACAAAATATGAATTTAAAAACTATATCTTAATCTCATCTTCATATACCATGAGTATCATGGTAATATCTAAACCTACTTCTGAAGTAAGATTGAGTAGGAAAGAAATTAAGTTTATAACATTCACCTATACCTTTCTTTCAATATCAATCCTTATCATCCCTATTGTCAACACCCGGATTTTTAATCCCAGATGCCTGTTATGCCATACATCGCAATCCCAGGATTACCATTTTTGCGAGACATAACAGAATTGGATACCATAGTACATCATCCATTACAACCGTACATAAGTTCTTACACAAATAGGGATCTCATGATCCAGTTCTTAATACAACATCAAGCAGCGGAATACGTAATAATAACAGTAGCGTAGGCGAAGCTCCATCTTCGGGGTCACAGGCAATGCTGACGATGGGAGATGATCCTAGTTGTCGAAACCTTCCTGGGGTCCATCCTCCAGGTACTCCTCTTCATAGTATGGCCATGGGAATAGCCAGGGACAAAGACATGAGTACTCTTTAAGTACTCGCAAACTAATACTAACAAGTAAAAGTGGTTTTTGGTAATAGGACACTAGGCTCTAGGGTTATTTTGGAAAAGCCAGATTTATCTCTACTAATTCTAGAAGCAATGAATGCTAGTCACAATTTTATAACTCCTAAGTGGGAACTTGTATTTCATATCACAACCATGTTGTGGTCAAGTCAAAGTCTCAATCCATTTCACAAGTCATTTTGAAAAGTCTGACGGGGGAACAGTATGGCCACTCCAACTGTCCATAACCGCGAACGCGGCTATTCGAATAGTTTAACACTCTGCAGAGATTGTACACTTTCACCACAACATTCGATACATCCGTCAGGTACAAATCCTGAATTCACCATACTCAGTATGCGGATAATCAATCCTAACCTTTCAATTACACGCCCTAGTATAAGTACCTCTCCTGTGAGTCTGGCCTCCCAACCATGGCCAACTGTCATCTTGGGTACTGCACAGGTGGACAATCTTCACAAGGTAGCCTCAGCTCAGACCTTGGCCGTGAGGGAACTAATACTAAGGTATATAAGTTTCCAGTCAAGCCCTACCCAATATTCGGGTATTGTGGTTGTACGTTAAATTTGGAATGGTATCGCATCCAGACAACCATCAGTTTTATAAAGGGCTAAGGCTCATGCCTCAATATTTTCATCACCAAAATCATCAGGTGTTCGGAAACACATGTCCAAAACATTTCAATAGAATGATCCATCATTCGAAGGTTTTCATAACCATTTTTCCACCAAGTATTCCCATCTAAAGTTGATCAAGTTTTATGCTTAGCACTAGCATCTACAAGTGGGGGTAAGCACTGATGAGGGGTGGTAAACTAGTGGGGTTTTAGCTAAGTTCACTCTCATGCCTTAAGATGACATCAAGACTGTCTAGCTTAGGCCAAATTTTATGCTCTTTATGCAACCTTCAAATATCTTTGTAGTATCTATAATTCTCTTAAGTAAACTCTAAGTAAGATCTTGGATAAAGAAATAAATTATAAAGCTTGCACTTAAAACTAGGATTGGTTTATCAAGTGGATATGATCACATATGCTTAAGGCATATAGTGGGCATAGTAACAGTAGTGGTTTGTGGCATTAGTAGGGTATCTTGCAAGGGTTAGCTTGCATTGGTCCACTTGGTTAGTAAAGCTTGCCTTGTGCAGATCAGTGGTTGAAGTTCTCCTCGGCTTCTTCTTCGTAGTATCCTCCTTCCTCCTCGTATCCTTGGTCGGTACTATCGTCTATGAATAAATACGAGGTACACAATCACCAAACAATACTTAACTACTTGCAATCATCACACACAAGGGTCCTATAGATGATCTAACATCATCACTAACCTTACAAGATTAAAGCTTGGTTTAATTCCTTTTATTTTTAGAAAAGTAATTTCTACTCATTGAAAAACTACTTAAGATTTAATATTCTCCAAACCAAATATGGGATCATGTTGACACATGTCATCACCACATATTGTAGTCCAAGGGAATGTGATTTAAAGTGGTGTCACAATTTTATAAGGTTTTACCCTTTTATTTTAATTAATTAAAGTGTCTAGAAATGCCTATGTAGCATTCTTTTATTACTTGAACATTATTTCTGCAAGTAAACCTATATATATTTTTGTATATTCTGAAAGGTATAGTTAAATGTGATTTTTGAGAGTTGGAATCAACTCAAAAGCTATTATGGTTTAAATTTTAAAAATGTTTGAATGCAGAAAAGCTTATGCCTTGTTATTTTTACCATGGGTGATCTATACGTCCAAATGACCTGAATCCAACGGGCTTGGATTTAGCATTCCCAGACCTTTCTAACAAAATTGGTTTCATTCAATTTGGTGCAATGAATCGATCTGGGTTGATTTTTGAAGTTGGGTACAGAAGTGAGTTTGAAATAAAATGGAAAAGGTTTAATACAAATAACTGGGTTGCGCGGGAAAAGTTAACGGGCCCCTGCAAAGCGAAGTGCTTCTGCGGGCTGCTTAAGTGGGTGTCCCCACTCGTCAGTGAGACAGGGGGGTGCGAAGCGGTACGGGGCAACGTGGGACGTTCGATTTGATTCTAATCCAACGGCTGGGAGTCATCGTCGACGTTGGGCTACGCCGGCGAGAAAGAAAGCTAGCGCGGCCAGTGGGGGTTGCTGGGGGCTCACCGGGGTGCAGGCGAGGGTCAGCGAGGCGGGCGAACAACGAAGTCGACGACGGCGAATCTTCTGGTACCGGTGGCTCCTCCTGGGGTGGCTTCAATCGCTGGCGCCCTTCTTCTCCAGAGGCGGCGTGCTCCGGTGAAATTCCGGCGAAGTGTTGCTCGCCTTGCTCCGGGAATGGTGTGGCACGATCAGTGATGGGAGAGGAGTAGAATGGTGTGAAGAATTCGAGCGGGGGTGGCCTCTATTTATAGTCGAGCGAGGGGACCGTCGGGGCACACGGTGAGCTCGTCGGCGGCGATGGTAGAGACGGCTATTGGCATGGGCGAAGGTAGGGGTGGTGCGGTGTTCCCTGGCGATGCTCAACGACATGGTTTGGAGGCGTGGGGCGGTGCGGATTGGTCTGGAACATGTGACGCTTTGCGCGGCAGAGGCAGCGTCTTCGACGGCGAGCGGTGGCTGTGCGGCATGGGGCGGCGAACGGTGATGTCTGGCGGTCTCCTGGGTCGTTGGTGATCGTGTATGCACGCGGCAAGGGCGGCGCGCAGTCTGTGGGCTTCGGTCGAGGGTGGCGCTCTGGTGCACGCTCGGCATGGTCGCTGGCGGTCTGGGCGCGGTCCGTGCGTGTGGTCCAGGGGTTGGCAAGGTTCGAGCGGTGGACAGGGAGTGGCGATGGACGGTGGGCTGCCTCCCAGACATGCTGGCTAGGCTTGTTTCTCCTCCTAGCTTGCTGTCGACATGGGGGTGACAAGGTTGGCTTCGGCTGTTCACCATTGATGGTTTTGGCAAGCTCACAGTAGTGCTAGTGCTTGGTAAATCTTGCTAGATGATCTACTGAGCTGGTTGTGAGCTAGATAGGAACCAGTTAGGCAAGAATCACTGCTCATAATAGTGTTTTGATTTTGTTTGAGTTGTGTCTGCCAAGTGTTTGATGAAATGGCCGCATGAATTCAAGTTTTGAATTTTGAAAAGATTTTTGGTGGGTGTGCTAGATTGGTGCTGGTGAGTCTGCAGATGCTTGGGTTTTGAAAGTTGAGCTTGTTTGAGTGGTTTTTGAAAAAGTGGGATCTTCCCATATGATAAAGAATCAATTTTGAGTTGTCATTTAAACTATGCATTTGAAAGTTCCTGGATGATCACAAAGTGGTCCTTGATACTTTGTTATGAGTACATTCAAGGGGTGCAAAGATCCAGAAAAGCTTCTGTTAGGTTCTGAAAGATTGAGACAGCCAAAGTAGGCATGGGAGTTAAATTGGTCAAAATGACCATTTCTTATATTTATTTATTTTGCTTTCGTTGTCTTTGGGAAAAGTGTGGGAAATGTTTTAAATGATGTTTATTTCACCTAAGAAACATTTTACAATCAAAGAAACACACAAACAAGGTGGTTCAAAAGAATTTCAAAATTCAATGCATACTCATATGCATGCATTCATAATTTTATTTAGAAAAGTTTTTGTTAACCCTAATTTTGATGATTAGAGTTTGATGATTTAAGTTTAGAATATTTGGGATGTTACAAACCTTCCCCCCTTAAAAAAAATCTCATCCCGAGATTTGAAAAAGGACGAAAAGATTACCTAGGATTTGAAGAGATCGGGAAACTCCGTCCTGATGTGATCTTCGCGCTCCCAGGTAGCTTCCTCTTCTGTGTGGTTGCTCCAATGAATCTTGAGAAACTTGATGCTTTGGGTTCGGGTTGTTCGAAAAGCTTCTTCCAAAATACGGATGGGTACTTCGGGATAGGTCAGGTCATCGTTGATCTCTATGGTCCGGTGATCGATATTTTTGAACACTTCGGTCTTCTAGGGGACTTAGAGACACTTGCGAAGTAATGAGATATGGAACACATTGTGCACGGCTGACATCTCTTCGGGTAGTTCCAATTGATACGATACTTCTCCTCGACGGCTCAGAATCTTTAAAGGTCCGATATATCTGGGGGCTAGCTTTCCTTTGAGTTGGAAATGCTGCATTCCCTTCAATGGCGACACTTTCAAATAAACAAAATCTCCTATGTTGAAGGCGAGGTCTCTACGTATCTTGTCGGCGTAACTCTTCTGTCGGGATTGGGCAGTCTTGAGGTGCTCACGAATCTTGTGAACCTTCTCTTCTGCTTCTCGTAGGATGTCGGGTCCAAAAATCTGACTCTCTCCTACTTCCGACCAGTTCAAAGGGGTGCGACCTTTCCTTCCGTACATAAATTCAAATAGGGCCATTTGCAAGCTGGCTTGATAACTGTTGTTGTACGAAAATTCTGCAAACGGCAGACAGTCTTCCCACTTGGATCCATATTCTAACACACATGCTCTCAGCATATCTTCGAGTATTTGATTTACTCTCTCCGTTTGTCCATCGGTCTGAGGGTGATACGCGGTGCTGAAATCTAGGCGGGTTCCTAAACCTTCTTGAACTTCCTTCCAGAATTTCGAGGTAAACTGAGTTCCTCGATCCGATACGATGTTCTTGGGGACTCCGTGCAAACTAACGATTCTAGCGGTGTATAACTCCGCTAGCTTCGAACTCTTATATATGGTCTTGACGGGTAAGAAATGGGAGAGTTTGGACAATCTGTCCACTATGACCCAGATAGAGTCATTTCCCCTACTAGAAGTAGGTAGTCCAGTGATAAAGTCCATTCCAACGGAATCCCATTTCCATTCCGGAATCTGCAATGGTTGCAACAATCCAGCGGGTCTTTGATGTCCTGCCTTGACTCGCTGACAAATATCACACTTCGCGATATAGCTTCCGATTTCTCTCTTCATCTTATGCCACCAAAATTGCTCCTTTAAATCTTGATACATCTTAGTTCCTCCGGGATGGATAGAATAAAGAGTATCATGAGCCTCCTTCAAAATAATTTCTTTCAACTCAGAATCTGCTAGTACACAAAGGCTTCCTTTGTACCACAAAACTCCTTCTTCGTCCTCGGTGAATCCGGGTACTTTGCCTGTACAGATACGACGCTCGATTCCGTCAATACTAGCATTTCCCTTCTGCGCCTCTTTAATCTGACTGATCAAAGTGGGCTGGAGTTCTATGCTAGCCAAAAATCCTTCGCTTACTAATTCTATTCGAAAATCTTCCATCTCTTTGTGCAAACATGTTGCTCCTTCAAAATCATGGAGTTCAAGCGGCACGGCAATCGGCTAAGGGCATCTGCTACCACGTTGGCTTTACCAGGGTGATAGTGAATGTCCAGATCGTAATCCTTTATTAGCTCAATCCATCTTCTCTGCCTCATATTCAGATCCTTCTGCACGCTCTTGTGATCCGAATAAATCTCACAACGGTTTCCTATCAGGTAATGTCTCCATGATTTCAGGGCTAGAACTACGGCTGCGAGTTCGAGGTCATGGGTTGGGCGATACTCGAGAATCCTTCTACGAATTTGCGGTAATATCCCGCCAATCCGAGAAATGCACGAACTTGGGTTTGAGTGGTTGGGGCTTGCCAATCATCTACATCTTTCACTTTGGCAGGGTCAACGGCAATTCCTCCGGCTGATACAATGTGACCGAGGAATCCTACCTCCTGTAACCAGAATTCACATTTGCTAAACTTTGCATACAGCTGATGCTCTCTAAGTGTTCCAAGAATGGTCCTTAGGTGTAGCTCTTGTTCTTCTTCTGATTTGGAATAAATCAGAATGTCATCGATGAAAACAACAACAAACTTATCCAGGAAGTCCATAAAAATCTTATTCATGAGATTCATGAAATAAGTGGGGGCATTGGTTAGTCCAAAAGACATGACTGTATACTCATACAATCCATATCTGGTGGTAAAGGCAGTCTTTGGAATATCCTCTGCACGAATTTTGAGTTGATGATAGCCAGTTCTAAGATCAATCTTAGAAAACACTTTGGCACCGGTCAACTGATCAAACAAGTCTTCTATCTTGGGCAAGGGGTACTTGTTCTTGATGGTGACATCATTCAATTTCTGATAATCCGTACAGAAACGGTTACCTCCATCCTTCTTGTCCACAAACAAGACAGGTGTCCTCCAAGGTGACGCACTTGGTTGAATCAATCCAATTTCCAGCATGGAATCCAATTGCTTCTTCAGTTCTGCGAGCTCTGACGGGTTCATACTATATGTTCTCTGGGCTATGGGTCCAGTTCCGGGAATTAGTTCGATGATAAAATCAATATCCCGATCTGGGGGAATACCGGGCAAAACATCTGGAAATACATCGGGGTATTCACAGACTATCCGGACTTGGTCAATGGTAGGTTGGGCTATACTCTTGTTGCATTTGAATTGGCGAGGTAAGGTTTCAGATATATGCTCGACTGATATTCCGGCTGTACTGTTCATGGTTATGGCTTTCTTGGCACAGTCAATCAATCCTTTATGTTTGGACATCCAATACATTCCTCGTACTACTTCCAAACCTTTAGTTCCGAGTACTATCAGATTTGCATAAAAATCTATGTCATGGATTCGGATAGGGACGGCATTGCAAATTTTCCTAGCCTTGGTGGTTGATCCGGGAATTTGAACAATCATAACATGCTTCAGTTTGGTTGGTTGAATTTTACTAGTGCATGCAAATTCTTCGGTGATAAATGAATGCGATGCACCAGAATCAAACAACACTCTTGCAAGTACTGAATTAACAGAAAACATACCCAGCACGACGTCTGGCGCTTCCTGAGCTTCTTC
Source organism: Avena atlantica (assembly GCA_910589765.1). NCBI lineage: Eukaryota > Viridiplantae > Streptophyta > Magnoliopsida > Poales > Poaceae > Avena > Avena atlantica. The sequence continues at coordinate 44,209,515 of OU342736.1, read as the reverse complement.
AGCATGCATGAGAAAAAGACGGCCATTGCGGTTGATCAAATTCCCTGGGGCAAATCTTCTTCCTAGCTGAACACGACGCTGCTGCTGAGCTGGGACATTGGCATTGGGGGCTGTAGCATTCTTCTTGTTGGGGCACTCGTTGGAATAGTGGCCTTTATTTCCACAATCATAACAAGTCACCTGCGACTTGTCCTTTGCTGCTACAGGCACAACATTGATTCCAGTCCTAGGGGCAGTGTTTGTGTTGGCGGTAGCATTGTTGTTGTTGAACTTGGGTGGGGCACGACTGAAATTGCTAGCGTTGCCGGGGTTGTTGTGATTTCCTCCGGGCCTAGGGTTTCCACGGTTGGGATAGGTTGGACGGTTCATCGGGGGTCTATTGGTTCTGGGGGCAAAGCCTGGAGATGGGTTGGGGCGATACTTTGGGGTCTGATGGGTTCCTGGTTGATGCATCATTCGACGCTTGCGGTTCTCATTGGCTTGGTTGATCTTTCCTTCCATTTGGATAGCAGAGTCGACAAGGGCTTCAATATCCTCAAAGGGGATATTGACTAACACTGTCTGCATCTCATCATGCAGACCATTCAGGAATCTTTCTTTCTTCTTGGCTTCGGTGTCGATTTCATCCGGGGCATACCTAGCTAATGACAAGAATTTGTCACGGTATTCCACTACGGTCATCCTTCCTTGCTTCAGCTCTCTGAACTCGTCTCTCATTCTCTTGATCAAACCCGGTGGCACATGGGTTCTGCTAAACTTGACCTTGAATTCCTCCCAGGTCATCATCTGGCCTCCGGTCATTGCACGAACACTGTTCCACCATGTCCTGGCATCTCCGGCTAGATAGTGGGTGGCGAACAGAACTTTCTCGTTAGCTTCCACTCCGGTTACTTCTAAGTTATTTTCCATGGTTTGCAGACAATCATCGGCGTCTAGGGGTTCTTCCGACTTAGTGAAAACAGGTGGGTTGGTATTCTGGAAGTTCTTGAGCTTAGATCCGTGGTGGTCTTGATTTCCGTGGCCTTGGTTGTTATGAGCTAGCTGGGCTATCTGCTGAAGTGTGGCTAGGTTGGCTTGATGTTCGGCTCTTTCAGCTATGCGATCAGAAGTCAACATTTGCAGAATCTGCAACATCGGGTCCGGGGATGAACCACTTCCTCCACGTGCCATCTGAAGATTGAGATAGATCATCAGAAAAGAGGGAAATTTCTAAAGTTTTGGGGTCTTTGAAAAGTTTTTAAAGTTTGACTCAGATTTTTCTAGCAACTTGATTTTTCATTCATTCATTCATTCACACGATACAACACACACCACAACAAAGAAAACAGATGGTTTTAAGAACCATTCTGGAAACTACGATACAGTGGGACAGAATACTACTCCCTACGCTAGTGTTCAAGTGCTACTACTCCTCGGAATCTGTGGCTTCGTCATCCTCATCATCATCGATGAAGGCGAAATCATCAACATCGGTGAAGAAATCCATATCCTGATCCTCCAGATAATCATCATCATCGCTGAGATAGGAGTAGGGGTCTCCACGAAGATCCTCTACGGCATTCTCCCTTTCCTCCAACTCCATGTCTCTCTCGTGGATGGTCTCCTCCAGAGATGAGATCCAGTGACGAAGACGGGCAATAATGCGCTCCTTCTTGTCAAGATGACGGCGGCGAGACTTGCGATCCTTTGCTAGCATGGCGATGGTATGATCCTTCGTCTTGATGATGGCAAACTTGTGGTTGCAGTAGTCACGGCAGTTATCCAACTCCTGCTGAAGGTCATACATCATGAAACAAAGGTGGTCCAATTGAGTCTTCAGCTCAGGGTGGTATGGGGCTTCTAGGGGTTGTCCATTAGCATCACGCCTTGGGCAAAACTCAAAGCGAGTACCCTTGATCTGATTGATGCTCTGCCCACACAGACGAGAAAGAGCTTCCTGCATTGCTCTGGCAAGTCCATCGAGCCAGTTGTTTTCCCTTAAGGTAACCTGAATTCCTTCCGCAGTGGGAGGTTCAATCTTTCCTCGGAGACTTGCAACAGTTAGCCAGTGCAGGTCTTCTCCTCCTTGATCATTGAGCTGAGCTCCGAAGAACTCGGGGTGCGGACTCTCTATAAGTTCCGAAAGCTGGTCCAAATCCCTCTCAAAGATAAGGTCTCCTCCATTTCCCAACTGATAAAACATGTTGTACTTCACGTCCATCTATAAGAATATAGGATGAGTAAGTTAGTAGAGCGATCAAGTGTGTCAAAATTTTAGGTATTTTGCAAGAGTTGTTGAGGAACATGAATTTTCATGAAAGAATCAAAGGGTTAAGAATGAGAATAAGTTTTTGTAAATATTTGTTTTCTTTGGTTTTGGAAAATAAGTTTTTGATTCAACGTCCAGTCTTACTAGGGTCTCCTATGGTCAGGATGGCTCTGATACCAACTTGTCAACAGCCGGATTTTTAATCCCAAATGCCTGTTATGACATACATCGCAATCCCAGGATTACCATTTTTGCGAGACATAACAGAATTGGATGCCATAGTACATCATCCATTACAACCGTACATAAGTTCTTACACAAATAGGGATCTCATGATCCAGTTCTTAATACAACATCAAGCAGCAGACTACGTAATAATAACGGTAGCGTAGGCGAAGCTCCATCTTCGGGGTCACAGGCAATGCTGACGATGGGAGATGATCCTAGTTGTCATAACCTTCCTGGGGTCCATCCTCCAGGTACTCCTCTTCATAGTCTAGCCATGGGAATAGCTAGGGACAAAGCCATGAGTACTCTTTAAGTACTCGCAAACTAATACTAACAAGTAAAAGGGGTTTTTGGTAATAGGACACTAGGCTCTAGGGTTATTTTGCAAAAGCCAGATTTATCTCTACTAAGTCTAGAAGAAATGAATGCTAGTCACAATTTTATAACTCCAAAGTGGGAACTTGTATTTCATATCACAACCCTGTTGTGGTCAAGTCAAAGTCTCAATCCATTTCAAAAGTCATTTTGAAAAGTCTGACGGGGGAACAGTATGGCCACTCCAACTGTCCATAACCGCGGACGCGGCTATTCGAATAGTTTGACACTCTACAGAGATTGTACACTTTCACCACAACATTCGATACATCCGTCAGGAACAAATCCTGAATTCACCATACTCAGTATGCGGATAATCAATCCTAACCTTTCAATTACACTCCCTAGTATAAGTACCTCTCCTGTGAGTCTGGCCTCCCAACCATGACTAACTGTCATCTTGGGTACTGCACAAGTGGACAATCTTCACAAGGTAGCCTCAGCTCAGACCTTGGCCGTGAGGGAACTAATACTAAGGTATATAAGTTTCCAGTCAAGCCCTACCTAATATTCGGGTATTATGGTTGTATGATAAAATTGGAATGGTATCGCATCCAGACAACCATCAGTTTTATAAAGGGCTAAGGCTCATGCCTCAATATTTTCATCACCAAAATCATTAGGTGTTCGGAAACACATGTCCAAAACATTTCAATAGAATGATCCATCATTTCAAGGTTTTCATAACCATTTTTCCACCAAGTATTCCCATCTAAAGTTGATCAAGTTTTATGCTTAGCGCTAGCATCTACAAGTGGGGGTAAGCACTAATGAGGGGTGGTAAATTAGTGGGGTTTTAGCTAAGTTCACTCTCATGCCTTAAGATGACATCAAGACTGTCTAGCTTAGGCCAAATTTTATGCTCTTTATGCAACCTTCAAATATCTTTCTAGTATCTATAATTCTCTTAAGTAAACTCTAAGTAAGAGCTTGGATAAATAAATAAAGTATAAAGCTTGCACTTAAAACTAGGATTGGTTTATCAAGTCGATATGATCACATATGCTTAAGGCATATAGTGGGCATAGTAACAGTAGTGGTTTGTTTCATCAGTAAGGTATCTTGCAAGGGTTAGCTTGCATTGGTCCACTTGGTTAGTAAAGCTTGCCTTGTGCAGAGCAGTGGTTGAAGTTCTCCTCTGCTTCTTCTTCGTAGTATCCTCCTTCCTCCTCGTATCCTTGGTCGGTACTATCGTCTATGAATAAGTACAAGGTACACAATCACCAAACAATACTTAACTACTTGCAATCATCACACACAAGGGTCCTATAGATGATCTAACATCATCACTAACGTTACAAGATTAAAGCTTGGTTTAATTCCTTTTATTTTTAGAAAAGTAATTTCTACTCATTGAAAAACTACTTAAGATTTAATATTCTCCAAACCAAATATGGGATCATGTTGACACATGTCATCACCACATATTGTAGACCATGGGAATGTGATTTAAAGTGGTATCACAATTTAATAAGGTTTTACCCTTTTATTTTAATTAATTAAAGTGGCTAGAAATGCCTATGTAGCATTCTTTTATTACTTGAACATTATTTATGCAAGTAAACCTATATATATTTTTATTTATTCTGAAAGGTATAGTTAAATGTGATTTTTGAGAGTTGGAATCAACTCAAAAGCTATTATGTTTTAAATTTGAAAAATGTTTGAATGCAGAAAAGCTTCTGCCTTGTTATTTTTACCATGGGTGATCTATAGATCCAAATGACTGGAATCCAACGGTCTTGGATTCAGCATTCCCAGACCTTTCTAACAAAATTGGTTTCATTCAATTTGGTGCACTGAATCGATCTGGGTTGATTTTTGAAGTTGGGTACAGAAGTGAGTTTGAAATAAAATGGAAAAGGTTTAATTCAAATAACTGGGCTGCGCGGGAAAAGTTAACGGGCCGGCCTGCTAAGCGAAGTGCTTCCGCGGGCTGCTTAAGTGGGTGTCCCCACTCGTTAGTGAGACAGGGGGTGCGAAGCGGTACGGGGCAACATGGGACGTTCGATCTGATTCTAATCCAACGACTGGGAGTCATCATCGACGTTGGGCTACGCCGGCAAGAAAGAAACCTAGCGCGGCCAGTGGGGGTTGCTGGGGGCTCACCGGGGTGCAGGCGAGGGTCGGCGAGGCGGGCGAACGACGAAGTTGACGACGGCGAATCTCCTGGTACCGGTGGCTCCTCCTGGGGTGGATTCCATCGCTGGCGCCCTTCTTCTCCAGAGGCGGTGGGCTCCGGTGAAATTTCGGCGAAGTGTTCCTCGCCTTGCTCCGGGAATGGTGTGGCACGATCAGTGATGGGAGGGGAGTAGAATGGTGTGAAGAATTCGAGCGGGGGTGGCCTCTATTTATAGTTGAGCGAGGGGACCGTCGGGGCGCACGGTGAGCTCGTCGGGGGCGATGGTACAGACGGCTATTGGCATGGGCGAAGGTAGGGGCGGTGCGGTGTTCCCTGGCGATGCTCAACGACATGGTTTCGAGGTGTCGGGCGGTGCGGCTTGGTCTCGAACATGCGACGCTCTGCGCGGCAGAGGCGGCATCTTCGACGGCTAGCGGTGGCTGTGCGGCATGGGGCGGCAAACGGTGATGTCTGGCGGTCTCCTGGGTCGTTGGTGATCGTGTATGCATGCGGCGAGGGCGGCGCACGGTTTGTGGGCTTCGGTCAAGGGTGGCGCTCTGGTGCACGCTCGGCATGGTCGCTGGCGGTCTGGGCGCGGTCCGTGCGTGTGGTCCAGGGGTTGGCAAGGTTCGAGCGGTGGACAGGGAGTGGCGATGGACGGTGGGCTGCCTCCCAGACATGCTGGCTAGGCTTGTTTCTCCTCCTAGCTTGTTGTCGACATGGGGGTGACAAGGTTGTCTTCGGCTGTTCACCATTGATGGTTTTGGCAAGCTCACAGTGGTGCCAGTGCTTGGTAAATCTTGCTAGATGATCTACTGAGCTGGTTGTGAGCTAGATAGGGAACCAGTTAGGCAAGAATCACTGCTCACAATAATGTTTTGATTTTGTTTGATTTGTGTCTGCCAAGTGTTTGATGAAATGGCCGCATGAATTCAAGTTTTGAATTTTGAAAAGATTTTTGGTGGGTGTGCTAGATTGGTGCTGGTGAGTCTGCAGATGCTTGGGTTTTGAAAGTTGAGCTTGTTTGAGTGGTTTTTGAAAAAGTGGGATCTTCCCATATGATAAAGATTCAATTTTGAGTTGTCATTTAAACTATGCATTTGAAAGTTCCTGGATGATCACAAAGTGGGCCTTGATACTTTGTTATGAGTACATTCAAGGGGTGCAAAAGTCTAGAAAAGCTTCTGTTAGGTTCTGAAAGTTTGAGACAGCCAAAGTAGGCATGGGAGTTAAGTTGGTCAAAATGACCATTTCATTTATTTATTTATTTTGCTTTATTTGTCTTTGGGAAAAGTGTGGGAAATGTTTTAGATGATGTTTATTTCACCTAAGAAACATTTTACAAGCAAAGAAACACACAAACAAGGTGGTTCAAAAGAATTTCAAAATTCTATGCATACTCATATGCAGGCATTCATAATTTTATTTAGAAAAGTTTTTGTTAACCCTAATTTTGATGATTACAGTTTGATGATTTAAGTTTAGTATTTTTGGGATGTTACACCTATTGGGTTATATTCCAATATCTATTGTTCATCAATAAGGGGAAATCAATTATTGATTCACAAATTCTTAATCTACCAACTCTTGACCAGAACATAGCTCACATTTAAGTGTCTATAAATAAACAACTAAGCAGAGATAAATAGTAATGCTAGCTTTAGAAATCATTTATAGGATGAGAATGATTGAAAAGAATCCAATCAATGTGATTATAGAAGGAGTTAAACTCACTCCTGGATGGATAGAAGAGTTATTTGAAATAAAGATATATATATATATATATATATATATATATATATGGTAACAAAGAGGGTTCCCAGGATGAATACTAAAGATATTTACCAGGAGTAATCCTATTGGATCAAGTAGATATAGTCAATAAATTATATCTCTTAATCCAATAGAACTAAACAGAAGATAATTATTATACAATTGCAATGTTGTATGGATGGAAGGCTTGATTAGCCAACTGGAAACCTAAACCCTAAAGGATCAAAAGATTATAATGATCAAGCCTTATTCACCAAGATTGAGTGCTTATATCATGTATAAGGGGTATTGGTGGATAAAACATTATTGGAACCCTAGTATAGTTATGTTATCCTAAGATAGCTATGGCAGGTCACATTAACATAATGTGAGGTTGGAGTATGGGATACTGGAGTTAAGTAGAGACAAGATTATATGATTAAGATGATGCTAGAGAAACATGGGAGTATAGAAGAAATAGTTTCCACTTGAGAAATACCAACACTTGGGGTGAAGGAGTTTGATCTAGACATATATTGAAGAAATATTAGTGATGGATGATTAAGGAAGATTATGAGTGAAGTTTGAAAGAACTACTTGTTGGATTGAAGATTATCAACAGTAGAGTAGTGGAAATAACCAAACAAGGATATGAGGAAGTTATGAAATACTTTAGTATTAAACTCATTGGATTTATCCATGAGTTTAGAAGGTTAATCAGTGAATGAGAATATTTCTAGGAAGTATAACTCATCATGTTAATCATGATGATAGATAGAAAAAGGTAGTATATCTAGGAAAGGAATTCCTTAATAAGAAGCCTATAATTATGAATTATGGAAGATAGTAATTCTTGGTAAACAAGCAACTCTAAATCTCAAACCAAGTAGAATATCCATTTCATGTTATTGATCTATCATCTTATATCCATATCACATCATAGTAATATTTTCCTATAGGCAAATCATATAAGCATATCCTTACTAATTCCTTTCTATAAAACATTCTAATTATAACTTTCTATTATAAAAGGAAATGTCATCAAATATCACAAACAAAACATAATATGCTTAGTTATTAAATCTTTACTCATATCCATAAAGGAATCCAAGTATATTCAAAACCCTAAACCCTAGGGTAATATTCATAATTAAAAACCCTAAACTTATTTGTTTAGAATAATAGAATATATACATTGCCATTTTCCAAATTAATGGAAGTAGTAATAACCATATTAATTTCCTTTATATTTTATGCATCAAATAGTAGTATAGGATCATTATACATATAAAAAATTTCCATTCAAACCATAAACGAACTATAGTTAGGTTTATAAACAAATAATAAGAAAAACTTCTACAAATTATTAAAAGGAGTTCATATTGAGAAAATAAAATAAATATAAAAATATTATATAATAAAAGTTCACAAATGATACTAAATATATTCTAGTATTATTGAAATTATCCAGCAAATAAATCCTACAAAGAAAAGTTCAAAATATAAATTAAATTCAAATCTGAAAAGGAAAACAGAAAATAGAAAATGGTAAATCAAATAAAAACATTACCTGGCCGTGGCCCAACATCTCTGTACCTATCTGACGCCCATGTGCAGCCCACAACAGCCCAACAGCCAGCCCAGCTCTTCCTCTCCTGTGACTTACAAGTGGGGCCAGGGAAGGACTACGGGTTGAGAAGAAAGAAACGCCAGGGGGTTATCCTCAAAACAACACATCGTCGTCATCCTCACGCACATAGACAGCTCGCTGGAGGAGCTCGCCGCCGCCCGATGCCGTCATCGTCGTTCTCGCGTGAAGATCAACGCCACCGTAGCCAGGAGAAGATAAGAAGGCCACCGCGACGCCCTTCCTCAATCCCTATCCACAGTCCCTCCTTATCCTCTCCGATTCAAATGGGGCCAAAACCCTAGCTCACCGGAGCCACACCTCGCCGTTGAACCACATCTCCCCTCACCCTTCCATGCATCCATGGATAAGCACAGTCCTCCGTAGATCCTCTGAGATAAATCTTGCATCAAGGGGAGCACTTGAGTGGACGAATTTCGCCGTTCTTCTTTGCGGCAGTTCGTCGGAAATCTTGTCAGAGAGCTCGCCTCCGACCGTGCATGTCCTCGCCGGCCTCTCTATCAGATAGCTCGCCTCCGACCGTGTGCCATCGTCGGCCATCTTCCGAGCTCGTCGAAGCTAAGGCTCCGATGACCATTTCCGAGCGGCGCCGCCACTTTAGGACTCAGCGAGTTGTGTTGATTCGAACTAGGTTCATTTCGTTTGCTAGGGCGCAGTAGATCATCGCCGGCGACCACCCACTGACGGCGGTGGTGGTGCTGACGCCATCGCGACGTCATGCCGATACCACCTTGGACCCAGTACTCTGTTTGACCTGGTCTTTGCCTCGCGTGGCTGATGACATGGCCTTGGGCCCATATGTCATTGTCTGGGGGTAAAGACAGGGTTAGTAAGAAATGCATTTTCTAGACCTAAGGTGGACAATGGCACACTGATCAGTGACACAGGCTAAGTGTATTTGCGGTGTAAAAAGTATTTCCTGTTTAAGAAATAGATAAAATATTATAAACTTAATTATTAATATTCAAATAAATGATTAAATCTTGTATAATTAATAACTTTTGTTTTGTAATTCAGAAAAATGTGTATAATATATGAAAATTTTCAGAAAAATAATATCTATAAATTAAAACTATTATCAAATATTATTATGATGATTATTTAAATAAATATTATATAATAAAGGTTTTATAAGTAATAAAACTTTGATAATTCATATTTGAACAATGGTAAATGTTAATAATATAAATAAAATACCAAAATCTTATAAAAATAAAAAATAATAATTTGAAACCATAATCATATATTACTATTTCACTTAATTAAATATTTATTATTTATTACGTAATTATAAAATAATAAGAATTATAAAAATCATATCTTATTCTTTATAAATCACAAAAATAAATGTGATATATCAAAAGGATCACAAAAATAATATCTACATATTAAAAATCTAATATTCTACTTCTGAATTAAATAAAAATTCAAATAATTTAATAACTCAAATTTAAACTTATTTACTTTATTAATAATTCATATAAGGATAAATAAAAATTGTTCATATTTCTAAAAAGAATAAGTTAAGTTAATAAATAGTATTAGTCTTAAGTATTAATAATATCAACCATAATGGTTTAAAACATTACAAGTACCTTAGTATTAAATTATCTTCTATTTTAAGTAAGAATTATATTCTAAAAAGGTTTCCACTTATAAAATTAACCTTAAAGAACAACTTAGAAATACACCAAATCCTTTCCATCTATGTTAACTACCAAATTACAAAAACTACCACAACACTATAGAAAGTTCAAAATTAGTAAGTGACAATATATCTTGATTTATAAACTATAACCAGTCAACTATAAAAAAATAAATAATGATACTCCATTATAGAATCAAGAAACTACTACACCAAATAAAAGGATAACCAATCTTAAGTAACCTAAAGGAAACATTCCAGATACACAAGATACAAATGTTATAAGTATCATACTTTCAAACTATCTATATTTCGAAGTTAACTTTAGTCTCCAAGAATATAAATATAATACAATAAACATTACTATATGTTTTATAGTTAACTTTGGTCTGAAGTAGTTAAGTTATAAAAACATCTCAAAAACAAACCATTCGAGCAAACGTAAATAAGAGCTACCAAACTCAACTAACCACAAAGCTTGTCTAGACCTTACAAGAGAAACCTTTTCTTCGAAGGTTATTCTTTTTGCCACTTAGAACAAGAACTCTTATATAAGCAATCCCGAGAAGCATTTCATAAGTATATATATATTATTGCTACATATGTATTGCTCACAACCACTCATAAGCTCTAATAAAAGCACAAATGTGAAACTTATCTAAAAGGACCATACATTACAAAGTAACCATTTCCGAAATCCAAACCCTAGGACAACATTATCCCCGGGATTTGCGTTTAGAAAGTGCATCACATTACTTATGCATAAAAGCATATTTCTTCTTTAAACATTAATCCTTACCGGACCAATGATGCTGATTTTAGATTTTGGATCTTATACTGACTCGAAGAACGTGAGTGCATAATATTGCAATCACAAAAGGAAAGTTCACACTTGCTTATGTCCTTTGTTTATTTTCTGTAAAGTATTTTACAAATCCAGTGTTGTTATCACCTGCATTTGAAAAAGGTCTAAAAACACTATTTTCGATAATAGTGTAAACTATTGGTTACTGATCTAGGGTGATCAGCTAATCTTTTAAATCTGACAGTTGGAATACCATTGTTCAGAACTATATCACCTAGGACTTAACAACCAATGTCGCTAGTGATTCTTGCGCCGTATATTACGCGTTGACCATGAGATTTGGAATGGGACGGAGAACTCACCTGTATCTTCTTCCTCTCGCATGAAGCCGGATGTGCAGGTCGTGGCTGTTATCCTCGAAGTGTGCATATTAATTGGTAATTCATAGAGTTTATGCAGCATATGGGTGGGAACCCTCATCGTCCCACGATAGTTCTGGCATATAATGGTTTGTACAAACCATTGCCGTAATTTTTTATGTGGGCATGGTGTACACCAAGGAGGCATGCGAGGTCGCGAAGGGGGCAGTGATTGGCTTGGATCATCTTCTAGGCCCCACATCATGGAATTGTGGATGGGAATAAGCTGCCCGGTTGTACAACAAAGAGTTGATCTCTCATGGGTAAAGTAACGCACCTCTGCAGAGTGTAAGAATTGTAACTTGTTACTCCATGTTCCGGGAAGGAGCTGCGAACGCGGCAGGAAAGGAACTCCATGAAAGTTCTGGTAAACTCGTGAAGGCTGACGGACATAGCTTTTCCGAATAAAAGCAACCTTTGAAGAAATGTTTATGAAAACTTGCATTGCCTACGACCTAGGGTCTGTGGATGTAGTTATAGTGAATCAAACACTCCTTTTCTAGTGAATTTGCTAAGTACGCTCGTACTCAAAGTATCTTCTTAACCCTTGCTAGATTCTGAAGCCATGAAGACGAGGTCTACACCAAGATATGCTTCAGGAATCATCAACAGCTAAAGTTCTTCAATAAAGACAAGGAAGTCAACATATATCTCAACTCAAATGAAGACGAAGTTACTAATTAGATAGGAATATAATCTCTAGCCAAAGAACCTAATTCTGTAGTGTATTGCAATTGCAGCAATGCCAATTCCTTAGTTAAAATACTAATTTTAATAATATAATAACTCTTGTGTTGTTTATCTTTGATTCTTCTCCGTAAGAAGTTCTTTCTCTCTCTTTAACCTAGAGTGTTCTTAGTGAGTTGTAACCTTTAGCTATGAATTGGACCCGCTGTGTTTTTGTTGTGCCATTCTGAGGGATGTAATACTAGTGAACGGTGTTTCATTGGTGTTATGTCAACGACTTTAGTATACTACATCATGCAGTGGTATGCTGGGTCACCGCAGGTGTTTTGGTGGAGAGGACTCATAAGAGTCGCAAAGAACATGTAGCAAGAGAAACTATTGATTACCAAAATCCTATTCACTCTTAAAACATGGCTGAGAAAACGAAGGAAACTCTTTATTCATCCAATACTATCAAGATCGTTGCCAAAGATCATGATATCACTTTGCACCACTAAGATGAATAGTTAAAATATTCCTGATGACATGAGAAGAAAGAAACTTCATTCTCAGACTTCAATTACTTGGCACAACAAGATGCTTGACAACATAAAAGGGTCTAGAGGATCGACCGAGAGACATTTAGCAACACTACTTTAAATGTTCTCCTTGATGCTCGAGAAACCAAACATCAAGTAAAGGTCGGACTTCGGAGACAAAGGAAACCATGAGTAAAACTCCTATAATAAATCATAGAAGAAGCCTCATGAAGAGTGGTTGTTATTGCTGAATCAAGAGAATATGACAGAAGGTATTTCCGGCTAAGTGTGTCAACCATTACATCAATCTTGCCAGACTTCAAAGAGACCTATGTCAAAACCTTGAGGAACACCAACCATCATTGCTTCTTGAGATTCAGCTTTGGTTAGGTGAAATGATACTTCAGACTCCCAGCGTGTCCGAATAGAAAGGGTGCAACAGTTACCGCAAAGGTAAAGTTACTAGATTCTCAAGATATGGATTACAGTGTAAAGATCCACAAAATTGAGCTGGATTGTTAGAACCATGCATTAGCAACTTGTCAAAGGACAACTGCATACGCGTATGAACTGACAATAAAACACACATGTATCCTTAAGGAATGGAGATAATTCTACTCGACTCCACGGTGACATCTTTCATCATTTGCACGTGAATCAGAGAAGATTACTTCTAACATCCAGAACACATACTTCAAGATGACTTGAAGACGGTTCTTGAAATTTTCCAACATTAATGCCAATTGTTCCATATGAATCCAATATAACATGGAAAAGATAAGGATGTTTTCGATGGGCTCAACAACAAACTTATCGAGACACTCCAAGAAGATGAACTCATATGTTATATGTGTAGGGGTTCATAGCATGGAAAACAAAAAATTTCTAACGCATACAAAGAAACAAGCCAAGATCTATGTAAGGTTCCCAACCTTTAATAAGGTAGAGATCCCTGTGTTTACAATGCTAGTCCCTGGATCAATAGCTAGCATCCACAGTTAAGATGTAATATCAAGAAACAAAGGTCATATAAAAATTTATAACCAGGAATAAAATAATTTATTACATCTTACAGAGCTCATTTGGCTTTCTCATTACAATGCAGCAGAATATAACAATAGCATGGGGTCCTTCATCTTCAAAGTGCCACAGGCAAACATGTTGGTTGTAGACTTGTAATCCTAATCATTAAACTTCACTAACATCAAACAAACCTTCAACATAACAAGTTATAGCCACAGGGGTCAATACATTTGAATTGTATTGGCAAGTGATACTATGGTAGTATAGTGGAGTCTATCATCTATATGCATTTGGCTAAGTGGAGCTAGGGCTTGCTTTTCTCAAAATAGATTTTCCTTATCATTTGAAAACACTAAGTTTTTGCTTGACAAAATCACCCAAGGCATCTCCCAATAGAAATTGGTGATCCTTCAACCCTTGTTCAACCACAAAGTTTTAACTTAGAAATTGGGATGAGGAGATTCTTGATAGCTTCCATGTCTTGATGCTCAAATTGTCCTTTACCAGGGACATGGCTAAGTACTTAGATTTTACACTCTGCAGAGGTGGTGCACTTTCCCCACAAGACTTGGTTTCCCCAAGACAACATCTTTCAGAAGCCTTCCCTTAGACCAGAATGGACGCGTTCCAACCTATCAAACCCCTACCACCAACTGTCTATTTGGCTAAGTTATTGCAACCTATATGATCCAGGCACACCCCATAATGCCAAGTGGGTGCACTTGAAGCTTCTCAACATTTGACATATCAAATCTCTTTGTTCCTGGGTGGCCATCCACAAGTGAGATACACAAGGTAAACCATAGAAATGGGCCTTATGAACCACTCAACACAAACCATTCCTTCCATTCCACCCAGGTGATTCATTCACTTAGTTGTTTTATTAAACAAAACACAAGTCCACAGACTTAGAAATATTTCATAGCATGAATAAATATATTCCACCCTTGTTTTCTACTAGCTAAGCTAAGCAAGATATTAGTAGGATTCTTAACTTAGGAAATTCTACTAAGGTTTCATCTATTAGGATTTCCCATGGCATAGTATATACTTAGCAAAAATTCCATGCAAGTCCTACTTAGAAATATCACTAATGCATAGTGAAAATAATGGGACAAAAGTATGAAGCATCACTTGCATTTTTGGTAGAGAATATAAGTCACTCCTTGTCTTTGCATTGATCACACTCTTCAATTCACTACAATTCAATCAAGCAAGGCACAATTTCAATCTACCATTCAAGCAAACATCACATAAAATAATATCAACAAAACAATGCATGCAAGCATGCCAAACTTTGTTTTATTTAAAAAAGTGGTTTATAATAGGTTATAAACATTCTAAAACACTTATTGGTCATTTTACAAAGTGGCAAAATCATTTACAAAAGATTTCACTTCATAAACCATTTTTAAACCAAGTCATTATTTTATGTGGTGAAGAAATGTTTTTAATAAGGCAACAAACTATAGGGTTCACAAAATATGTTTTAAAACCTTGTGTTTAGGGTGAGAGAGTTTATTCCAAAACATTTCTCAAAGATTTTCTCCCAAAAGCATTTTAATAAATAACCATTAGTTTTATTTGACTAGAATGGTTTAAATCAAAGATTAATTCTTTTGCTTCACCAAATATATTTTTGAAACCACAAATTTATTCCTATGGTCAGTAGGTTCAAAACAAACCATTTTCCCAAGATTTTATCCCCAAAATCATTTTAGAACAATTTTTATATTCTAAACATGCATACACAAGTTTCTGCAAAAACAAGCAATTTCACAGAAGCATTTTACTAAACAAAGTGCATGGTCAGAAAGTACTTGTCTTGCTTATTCCATTGATATAAAATTTGCAAAATTTGGACGTGTGGTTTGAAAGTTATGAATTTTACAAAATGGAACATCAAATAGATCAATTCTGTTTTAAATCAAACCAACCGGGCCACATGTCTAGTTCTGATTCGCTGATACCGTTTCGTTTGGATAGAGCGATACAAGCCGTAGGATTTAAGTTAGATCGCACGGCACAGGTTGCTACTTACCCCTTCGCTTAGCTTCTTTCCTAGCCACTAGATCAAGATCGAAAGGCATACAGCAAGCTTGGCAGAGATGGGCGGCGCTGGCGACGGCTGGTGGCGGCGCTAGCTCTGGCTATGGTGGGGCTGGTGATAGAGGAAGCGAGGGAGGAAGGGGATTGGCTCACCAGGTTCAAGAGATCACGGCGATGCTCAACGTGCTTGCGGTTGGTCAAGGGGCGCACGGGTGTTGTCGGAATTCCTCGTCGGAGATGCTCCAGGCGTCAGCACGTTCGGGAGTCGTCGGAGGCGAGGCTACATAGCGCGCTAGGACACGGAACAAGTGGCGTTAGCTACGGGCGAGTACAGTGGTCACAGGCATATCATCGGAAGGACAAGGGGTGGCCAGAAGGTTACCAGGGAAGTCACCGGAGAGGTAGCAGACGACGGCGGTAGTGATCGTCCTTGCCGACGCTCTGGGGCGAGCGCGGCCGAGCTGAGGCCACTGGGAGGTGCGCCAGGGTTCGTGGAGCACGCGTGTGTGGTCGAGGGGCAAGGGGCGACGGAGAGCTGCCGGAATTTCTCTCGAAGCTCGCCGAAGACAGAAGCGATGCAGCGTGAAATCAGGCAGCCTGGGGGCGCACTAGGGTGGGGGATTGAGGGGGAAACAAAGAGGAGGGAGAGGCGGTTAAGTAGGCGGGGCCGCGGGGCTGGGTTATTGCGCCATTACCGAGCAATTAATCAAAGAAACCGCCAGCGGAACGGCAGGGGGAGGAGGGCGTGGTCTACGCGTAGGGAGGAAGAAGGTGAGGTGGAAGTGGGGTCCGTTGTCAGCGTAAGGCAGAGAGGGGGAGTGGGTCCAGGCGATCAGTGACGCTGCGGGTTTTTCCTGTGGTGAGAAAACGTTTCGCTCGGGTGAGAGGGAGAGGTGGGCTGGACTAGGCCTAGTGCGCTCGCTGGCTGGTTCCATTTTTTTTATACTGAAACCTTTTTCTTTTTCTATTTCTAATTTCTGTTTTGGTTTTGTTTAATTAATTCAAACACTCATTTGAATTCAAAACTTTGCCAAATTTTGTGAATATTCAAACACTGTTTATTACCACATTCTGATGTCAAATGTAGAATAAAACTTTTATTCCTTAAGTGCCTTTTTAATCATTTAAAGTAGGTCCTTGTATTAATTCCTTCAAGAGTTAATAATGTTTTTAATTTCCATTTGAATTCTAAATCCTTCGAAAACCTTTCAGTAAGTTTTATCTACTTAAAAGGGTGTCAAAATATTCACCTAGAATTAATTGGAATAATTTTAATATGATTTATTAATCATTTTAAATTGGGTACTTGTTTTTTTATTCCAATGAAATTAAATATAGTTTTAATTCCATAAATTTTATTTGAAAATTTCTTTGATCTTATTTAAGTAAATTAAACAATTTTTCTACCACTTGGGTAAATTCCAAATATCATTTTCTCATGATTTAAATGATCATTCTTATTAGAGATTTATCTTTATTAAAAATAGGGGTAGAATGGTTAATGCCATTTTATTTTATTTTGGAAACTCCTTATCCTTTTATTTTATTTGGATTTGGATTCTATTCATTCCATTTTCTTAATGGATTAGGCCAAGATTTAATTTGGTCTTTAAATACTCTATAGTTAATAATTCTTTCCTTATCTTATAAAATCCATATCTTTTTATTTAGAGATCCAAACTTGGTGATTCCAATTTGTAAAATCTTATTTGAGATTTATTTTCCAAGGGTTTAAATTTCAAGATGCATTTTATGAGGAATGCATTTCTCTTGATTTGGATTTTGTTGGATTCAAATTTTAATCAAAATTTGTTCAAGATGGGATTTTAATTTCCATTTAAAACAAAAGTTTCTTTTCACCCTAAAATTCAACAATAATTTATTTTGTTTATTTATTTTTCACATTACAAGATTTGGAAAATCTTGGGATGTGAAAATCTATCTATTAGATAGTAGCAACGAGTCGATAGAATAACTCACCCTCAAAGATTCCAAAGTGTTTAACGAGAGCAGATTCTCGTGGGTGATGTAGTCGTAGTCTTGCCGATCTCAAGATCGTGTAGACGATCCTTCCGGCGTCGCGTTCCGGCAGCGCTCCCGCAGTCGGTCACACGTTCGGTACTCAATGAAGACCTTCCTCTCCCTTGTTCCAGCAGGCAGCGGAGGTTGTAGCACTCTCCTAGCGATTCCGGCAGCATGACGGCGTGGTACCGGATGTAGAGGGGAGATCTCGCAGGGCTTCGCCTTAAACCGGAGCGAGTATGGTGGACTATGAGAGAGGCCTTGGCGATCTAGGGTTTAGCGGCACCAAGGATAGAGAGCTAGGCCGGCGGCTAGGGCAAGGGGAGGGCCCCAACTCGTCGGCTAGGGCAAAACCCTAGGGCGGCGGCGGCGACTTGGTGGCCGGCGGCTAGGGTTAGGGTTTGGTGGAAAGAGGTGTAGGTTTAGAGGGGCACCCCTGCCCCTCCTTTTATAGGTGGGAGGGAGCGGCCAAGGGGTAGGGAGTCCTCCCCCAAGTCGGCCTCCTTGGCCGGCGGTGGAGGGAGGAGGACTTCCTCCCCAAGTAGGTTTCCTACTCTCCCTCCACCAAGCAAACTTGTCGTTTGATTTTTCAAATTGGCGTTTGACTTTTCAAACTAGGATTTGATTTATCCCTTTATTTTTCTCAGCGATGATACCTAGTACATGATGCAACAATTCCACATTGTTATGACACATTGATGTACCCTTCCCCTCCGGAGTGCCGGAACTTCCGGACCCTTCTAGAACATTCCCGATGAAAACACCAGAATCATTCTCTAACTCTGAAACAAGACTTTTCTTATATGAATCTTATTCTCCGGACCATACCGGATCTCCTCGTGATATCCTGGATCCCATCTGAGACTCCGAACAACATTTGGTCTCTTACTCATTATTCCATAACTACTCAACAACATCGAATCCTTAAGTGTGTCTCCCTACGGTTCGTGAATTATGCGGACATGATCGAGACACTTCTCCGAACAATAACCAATAGAGGAATCTGGAAATTCATATGGCTCCCACATATTTCTACGATTACTTTGCGATCGAATGAACCACTTACATACAATACCAATTTCCCTTTGTCTCACGATAGTTTACTTATCCGAGGTTTTAATCGTCGGTATCTCTGCAAACCTAGTTCAACCTCGTTACTGATAAGTACTCTTTTCTCGTTCCTGTGGTATGTGATCCTTTGTGAACCGGTCACATGCTTGCAAGCTAATTGAATGACATTCCACCGAGAGGGCCCAGAGTATATCTATCCGTCATATGGATGGACAAATCCCACTCCCGATCCATGTGTCTCAACCCATACTTTCCGAACACTCAATGCCACCTTTGTAGCCACCCAATTACGGTGTGGTGTTTGATGTCATCAAAGTATCCTTCCAGTGATGGTGATAATCATGATGTCATGGTCGAAGGAATTAGGTTACTATGTATCAGAAAGCATATAGCAATTGAACTATTAAAATGACTTGATCTTTATGCTACGCTTATATATAGGAGTATGTCCATCATATCATTCTCCTAACGATATGATCTTGTTGTTAATAACATCTCAATGTTCATGATAGGGAAACCACAATAGTTTATTAACCAACAAGCTAGTATTATGAAGAGGCTTTACCAGGGACTCTAATTTAGTTTAAAAATCACACAAGTATTAATGTTTCCTCGTTAATACTGTTATAGCATGAATGTAAACATTTATCATAAACAAAAAGATATAATAATAACTATATTTATTATTGACTCTAGGGCATATCTCCAATAGTCTCCCACTTGCACTCGAGTCAACTAATCTAGATTACATGGTAATATACCGAACACCCATGGCAGTTTGGTGTTGGTCATGTTTTTCCCTCGGGAGAGGTTTAGTCAACGGATCCGCCACATTCAGATCTGTGTGTACTTTGCAAATCTTTATGTCACCATCTTGTACATGTTCTCGAATAGCGTGAAACCGTAGCTTGATGTGCTTCAGCTTCTTGTGTGACCTTGGTTCTTGCGCATTGGCTATGGTGCCCATGTTATCACAGTAGATAGACATTGGGTCCAACACACTTGGAACCACACCGAGCTCTGTAATAAACTCCTTCATCCATATTGCTTCTTGTGAAGCCTCCGAAGCAGCTATGTATTCCAATTCAGTTGAAGATCTCGCCACAACGCTTTGCTTTGCACTCCTCCAGCTAACTGCTGCACCATTCAAAGTAAATACGTATCCAGATTATGATTTAGAATCATCCGGATCAGTGTTCCAACTAGCATCGGTATAACCATTAACAACGAGCTGTTCATCACCTCCATAAGAAAGAACCATATCATTAGTTCTTCTCAAGTACTTAAGGATGTTTTTGACCGCTGTCCAATGATCCACTCCTGGATCACATTGATATCTGCTAGTCAAACTAACAGCATATGCAATGTCGGGTCTAGTACATAGCATGGCATACATTAGAGATCCTATGGATGAGGCATAGGTAGTCTTACTCATCCTTTCTCTATCTTCTGTCGTTGCTGGACTTTGAGTTTTACTCAAGGTCGTATTGGGAAACATGGGCAAGAACCCTTTCTTGCTATCTTCCATTCCAAATCTCTTTAGAACTTTGTCCAAATATGTACTTTGTGACAATGATATTAGGCGTCTCGATCTATCTCTATAAATCTTTATGCCTAATATGTATGCTGTTTCGCCAAGATCTTTCATTGAAAAACTATTATTCAAATATTCTTTGACACTATTAAGAAGGTCTACATCATTCCCAATCAACAATATGTCATCTACATATAGTATTAAGAATGCTACAAAGCTCCCACTCACTTTCTTGTAAATACAAGCTTTTCCATAAGTTTGTATAAAACCAAAACTTTTGATTACCTTATCAAAACGTTGATTCCAACTTCGGGATGCTTGCTTCAATCCATATATGGACCGTTGAAGTTTGCATACCTTGTTAGCATCTTTAGGATCGACAAAACCTTTGGGTTGCATCATATACAACTCTTCATCAATGTCTCCATTGAGGAACGCTGTTTTGACATCCATCTGCCATATCTCATAATCGTAATATGCAGCGATTGCTAACAAAATCCTCACAGACTTTAGCTTCGCTACTGGTGAGAAAGTCTCATCATAGTCAACTCCTTGAATTTGTCGAAACCCTTTTGCGACAAGTCGAGCTTTATAGACAGTTACATTACCATCAGCATATGTTTTCTTCTTAAAAATCCATTTGTTCTCGACAGCCTTCCAGCCATCCGGTAAGTCCACCAAAGTCCATACTTGGTTTTCGTACATGGATCCAATCTCGGATTTCATGGCATCTTGCCATTTATTGGAATCTGGGCTCATCCTTGCTTCCTCATATGTCGCAGGGTCATCGGTGTTGTCCACCAACATGACACTCATAACAGGATCATACCAATCAGGAGTGGTACGAGTTCTCATTAACCTGCGAGGCTCTGTAGCAACTTCAACCGAAGTTTCATGATCATCATCATTAGCTTCCTCGCTTATTGGTGCAGGTACCACAGGAACTTCTTCCGGTGCTACGCTACTCGCAAGTTCAAGAGAAGGTTCAACAACCTCGTCGAGTTCTACTTTCCTTCCAGTCACTTCTTTCGAGAGAAATTCCTTCTCTAGAAAGGATCCATTCTTAGCAACCAAGATTTTGCCTTCGGATCTATGATAGAAGGTATACCCAATAGTTTCCTTTGGGTATCCTATGAAGACGCATTTTTCCGCTTTGGGTTCAAGCTTGTCCGGCTGTAACTTCTTTAGATAGGCTTCACAACCCCAAACTTTAAGGAACGACAATTTAGGTTTCTTCCCAAACCATAATTCATACGGTG
Source organism: Avena atlantica (assembly GCA_910589765.1). Classification (NCBI taxonomy): domain Eukaryota; kingdom Viridiplantae; phylum Streptophyta; class Magnoliopsida; order Poales; family Poaceae; genus Avena; species Avena atlantica. The sequence goes on along the minus strand of OU342736.1, from coordinate 44,188,110 downwards.
TCGTTTCAACAGACTTAGATGGTGCCCTATTTAAACTGAATGCGGCTGTTTCTAATGCATAACCCCAAAATGATAGCGGTAAATCTGTGAGTGACATCATAGAACGAACCATAACTAAAAGAGTTCGATTACGACGTTCGGACACACCATTACGCTGTGGTGTTCCCGGCGGTGTCAATTTTGAAAGTATTCCGCATTTCTATAAATGCTCGCCAAACTCGTAACTTAGATATTCACCTCCACGATTAGAACATAGAAATTTAATCTTCTTATTACTTTGATTCTCTACCTCACTTTGAAATTCCTTAAACTTCTCGAAAGTTTTGGACTTATGTTTCATGAAATAGATATACCCATATCTACTCAAGTCATCCGTGAAGGTAAGAACATAACGATAACCACCGCGCGATGCTACACTCATTGGACCACACACATCGGTATGTATGATTTCCAATAAGTCCATAGCTCGCTCCATCATACCAGAAAATCGAGTCTTAGTCATTTTACCCATCAGACATGCTTCGCATCTTTTAAGTGATTCGAAATCAAGTGATTCAAGAAGTCCATCGGAATGGAGTTTCTTCATGCGCTTCACTCCAATGTGACCAAGACGACAGTGCCACATATAGGTCGAGTTATCGTTCAATTTCAAACGTTTGGCTTCAATGTTATTAATATGTGTATTTCCACTATTGAGATTCAATAAGAATAGACCATCTAGCAAAGGTGCATGTGCATAAAACATATTACTCATATAAATCGAACAACCATTATTCTCGGACATAAACAAGTAACCGTCTCGCAATAAACAAGATACCGATATAATGCTCATGCTTAACGCAGGCACCAAATAACAATTATTTAAGTATAAAACTAATCCCGATGGTAGATTAAGAGGTAGCCTGCCGACCGCGATGACATTAACCTTTGATCCATTTCCAACACGCATCGTCACCTCGTTCTTTGCTAGATTCTGTTTATTCTGCAGTACCTGTTTCGAGTTACAAATATGAGCAACCGAACCAGTATCTAATACCCAGGCACTACTACGAGTACTACTGAGATACACATCAATAACATGTATATCGGATATACCTTTCTTCTTGATGTTGTCGTTCTTCAAATCCGCCAAGTACTTTGGGCAATTCCGCTTCTAGTGACCCTCTCCCTTGCAGTAAAAGCACTCAGTATCAGGCTTAGGTCCAACTTTGGTCTTCTTCGTCGGTGCGGCAACTTTCTTACCACCCTTCTTGAAGTTATCCTTTTGCTTAGACTTTCCTTTCTTGAATTTGGTGGTCTTATTCACCATCAACACTTGGTGCTCTTTCTTGATCTCCACTTCTGTAGATTTCAACATGGAGAAGAGTTCTGGCAACTGCTTGTTCATGCTTTGCATATTGTAGTTCATCACAACGTTCTTGTAACTTGGTGGCAGTGATTGGAGGACACGGTAAATACCCAAAGCATTAGGAATCACTATACCCAAGCTTTGGAGTTTGTTTGCGTGCCCAGACATCTTAAGCATATGCTCACTGACGGAGCTGCCCTCTTCCATCTTGCAGTTAAAGAACTTTTCAGAAGCCTCATAACTCTCAACTACCGCGTGAGTCTCAAATATCAATTTGAGTTCACGGACAATATCATGTGGGTCTGAGTTCTCAAACCTTTTATGAAGCTCCGATTCCAAACCATACAAGATAGAACACTGAACTGTGGAGTACTGATTCTTCCGAGCGAGGTAAACATTCTTTACTTCATCGGTAGCATCAGCTGCAGTTGGGTCACCCAGCGGTGCATCCAGCACATAGGTCAAATTACCAGCATTGCGGACAATACTCAAATTGCGAAACAAATCCGCGAAGTTTCTTCTATTGTTTTTCAACTTTTCTTTCTCTAGGAACGCATTAAAATTGATGGTAGGGGCCGCCATTGATCTACAACATATTTGTAATAGTTTAGACTAAGTTTATGACAAATTGAGTTCTAATTAATAGTTAAATTGTAACATCCCAAAAATATCAAACTTAGATCTTCAACACTAATCCTAAAGTTTAGGGTTAACAAAAACTTTTCTAAATCAATTCATGAATGCATGTATATGTGTATGCATGGATTTTGAATTCTTTAAAAACCAACTTGTTTGTGTGATCCATTGCTTGTAAAATGTTTATTAGGTGAAAATAACCTCATCTAAAACATTCCCCACACTTTTCCTAAAGACAAGTAAATCAAAACAAATATATTAAGTGAATGGTCATTTTGACCAATTTAACTCCCATGCCTACTTTGGCTGTCTCAAACTTTCAAAACCTAACAGAAACTTTTCTGGATCTTTGCACCCCTTGAATGTACTCATAACAAAGTATCAAGGCCCATTTTGTGATCATCCAGAAACTTTCAAATGCATAGTTTAAATGACAACTCAAAATTGAATCGTCCTCATATGGGAAGATCCCACTTTTTCAAAACCCACTCAAACAAGCTCAACTTTCAAAACCCAAGCATCTGCAGACTCACCAGAACCAATCTAGCAAACCCACCAAAAATCATTTCAAAATTCAAAACTTGATTTCATGCGGCCATTTCATCAAACAGGTTGCAGACACAAATCAAACAAAACAACAAACACTATAGTGTGCAGTGTTTTGAGCCTAACTTGTTCCCTAGTTAGCTCTCACACAATCCAGTAGATCATCTAGAAAGGTTAGACCAACACTGCACCCCTGTGAGCTTGCCATTGCCATTAATGGTGAACAGCCGAGCAACCCCATGTCACCCCAATGTGGACATCAAGCTAGGAGCAGCAGCAAGCCTAGCCAGCATGTCTGGGAGGCAGCCCACCATCCACCGCCACTGCCTGTCCCAGCCGCGAGCGTTGCCAAGCCCTGGACCACGCACACAAGACACGCCTAGACCATGCCGAGCGTGCGTCAGAGCGCCACCCGCGACCAGCATCCATAGACCGCGCGCCGCCCTCACCGCGCGCACACACGATCACCACCGACCCAGGAGACCGCCAGACATCCCTGTTTACCGCCCCGCGCCATACAGCCACCGCCCGCCGTCAAAGACGCCGCCTCTGCCGCGCAGAGCACCGCCCATTCCAGACCAAACCACACCGCCCCATGCCTCGCGACCATGTCGTTGAGCATCGCCAGGAGACATAGCACCGTCCCCTACCCTTGCCCATGCCATTAGCTGCCTGTAACGTCGCCCCCAACGAGCTCACCTTGCGCCCCGACGGTCCCCTCGCTCGACTATAAATAGAGGCCACCCCCGCACGATTTCTTCACACTATCTCACTCCCCTCTCCCCACTGACCGTGCCACACCATTCTCAGAGCGAGCCGAGCACCACCTCGCCGGAATTTCACTGGAGCCTGCCGCTGCCGGAGAAGAAAGGAGCCAGCGATTGGAGCCGCCCCAGGAGAAGCCACCGGTACCAGAAGGTTCGCCGTCGTCGACTTCGTCGTTCGCCCGCCTCGCCGACCCTCGCCTGTACCCGGTGAGCCCCCAGCACCCCTCACTGGCTGCGCTAGGTTTCGTTCTCGCCGGAGCTGTCTCGCGTCGACGATGACCCTCAGCCGTTAGATTAGAACTAGATCGAACGATCCACGTTGCCCCATACCGCTTGGCCCAGCCCCGTGTCACTGACGAGTGGGGACACCCACTTAAGCAGCCCGTGGGAGCACTGCGCTTAGCAGGCCGGCCCGTTAGAATTTCCCGCGCAGCCCAGCAATTCAAATTAAACCTTTTCTTTTTAAATTCAAACACACTTCTATACCCAACTTCAAAAATCAACCCAGATCGATTCAGTGCACCAAATTGGATGAAACCAATTTTGTTGGAAAGTTCTGTGAATGCTTAATCCAAGCCCGTTGGATTCAAGTCATTTGGATCTGTAGATCACCCATAGCAAAAATAACAAGGCAGAATCTTTTCTGCATGCAAACATTTTTCTAATTTAAACCACAATATCTTTTGAGTTGATTCCAACTCTCAAAAATCACATTCAACCATACCTTTCAGAATATATAAAAATATATATAGGTTTACTTGCAGAAATAATGTTCAAGCAATAAAAGAATGCTTCATAAGCATTTCTAGCCACTTTAATTAATTAAAATAAAAGGGTAAAACCTTATTAAATTGTGACACCACTTTAAATCACATTCCCATGGACTACAATATGTGGTGATGACATGTGTCAACATGATCCCATGTTTAGTTTGGAGAATATTAAATCTTAAGTAGTTCTTCAATGAGTAGAAATTACTTTTCTAAAAATAAAAAAGGATTTAAACCAAGCTTTAACCTTGTAATGTTAGAGATGATACTAGATCATCTATAGGACCCTTGTGTGTGATGATTGCAAGTAGTTAAGTATTGTTTGGTGATTGTGTACCTCGTATTTATTCATAGACGCTAGTACCGACCAAGGATACGAGGAGGAAGGAGGATACTACGAAGAGGAAGCCGAGGAGAACTTCAACCACTGCTCTGCACAAGGCAAGCTTTACTAACCAAGTTGACCAATGCAAGCTAACACTTGCAAGATACTATACCTATGCAAGCTTTACTAACCAAGTTGACCAATGCAAGCTGATACTATACCAATGCAAGCTAGTAACTATGCAAGCTTATATTGACATTGATTGCAAGCCTAATACCACTAGTGAATGTGCAAGATAACACTTGCAAGATACCCCACTGATGCCACAAACCCATACTTGTGAGATGATTACTTTATGCCTTAAGCATATGTGACCATACCCACTTGCTAAACCAATCCTAGTTTTATGGCAAGCTTCTTACTTTATTTCTTTATCAAAGCTTACTTGGAGTCTACCTAAGAGTTTGGTAGATACTAGACAGTTGTGCTGAAGGTTGCATAAAGAGCATAAAATTTGGCCTAAGCTAGAAACCTTGATATCAGCCTAAGATATAAGGTTGGACTTAGTTGAAACTCCACTAGTTACCACCCCCCATTAGTACTACCCCCACCTATAGATGCTAGTGCTAAGCTTAAAAATTGATCAACTTTAGATGGGAATACTTGGTGGAAAAATTGTTATGAAAACCTTGGAATGATGGATCATTCTATTGAAATGTTTTGGACCTGTGTTTCCAAACGCTTGATGATTCTGGTGATGAAAATGTTGAGGCATGAGCCTTAGCCCTTTATAAAACTGATGGTTGTCTGGATGCGATACCATTCCAATTTTTGCGTACAACCACAATACCCGAATATTGGGTAGGGCTTGACTGGAAACTTATATACCTTAGTATTAGTTCCCTCACGGCCAAGGTCTGAGCTGAGGCTACCTTGTGAAGATTGTCCACCTGTGCAGTACCCAAGATGACAGTGGTCATGGTTGGGAGGCCAAACTCACAGGAGAGGTGCTTATACTAGCGAGTGTAATTGAAAGGTTAGGATTGATTATCCGCATACTGAGTATGCTGAATTCAGGATTTGTTCCTGACGGATGTATTGAATGTTGTGGTGAAAGTGTATAATCTCTGCAGGGTGTCAAACTATTCGAATAGCCGCGTCCGCGGTTATGGACAGTTGGAGTGGCCATACTGTTCCCCCGTCAGACTTTTCAAAATGACTTGTGAAATGAATTGTGACTTTGACTTGACCACAACAGATTTGTGTCCTGGAATACAAGATCCCACTTAGGAGTTATAAAATTTTGACTAGCTTTGGAACTTAGTAGTTATAAACCTGGCTTTTGCAAAACAACCCTAGAGCCTAGTGTCCTATTATCCAAGAAACCTCCTTTTCTTGTTAGTATTAGTTTGCGAGTACTTAAAGAGTACTCATGGCTTTGTCCCTGGCTATTCCCATGGCCAGACTATGAAGAGGAGTACCTGGAGGATGGACCCCAGGAAGGTTACGACAACTAGGATCATCTCCCATTGTCAGCATTGCCTGTGACCCCGAAGATGGAGCTTCGCCTACGCTACCGTTATTATTACGTATTCCGCTGCTTGATGTTGTATTACGAACTGGATCATGAGATCCCTATTTGTGTAAGAACTTATGTATCATTTGTAATGGATGAAGTACTATGGTATCCAATTCTGTTATGTCTCGCAAAAATGGTAATCCTGTGATTGCGATGTATGGCATAACAGGCATCTAGGATTGAAAAATCCGGGTGTTGACAAGTTGGTATCAGAGCCATCCTGACCATAGGAGACCCTAGTTAGATTGGACGCTGAACCCAAAAACTTAGTTTCAAAACTTAAGAACAAAACTATTTACGAAAACTTATTCTCATTCTTACCTCTTTAATTCTTTAATAAAACTTCATGTTCCTCAAAAACTCTTGCAAAATAGATAAAATTTTGACACACTTGATCACTTTGCTAATCTACTCATCCTCTATTTTTATAGATGGGCGTGAAGTACAGCAAGTTTTACCAACTTGGGAATGGAGGAGACCTTATATTAGAGAGGGATCTGGATCAGCTTTCGGAACTTCGGGAGCGTCCACACCCCGAGTTCTTCGGAGCTCAGCTCAATGATCAAGGAGGAGAAGATCTGCAGTCGCTAATTGTTGCAAGTCTCTGAGGAAATATTGAACCTCCCACTACGGAGGGAATTCAGTTTACCTTAAGGGAAAACAACTGGCTCGATGGACTTGCCAGAGCAATGCAGGAAGCTCTTTCCCGTCTGTGTGGGCAGAGCATTAATCAAATCAAGGGTACTCGCTTTGAGTTTTGCCCAAGTCGTGATGCAAATGGTCAACCACTGGAAGCCCCATACCACCCCGAGCTGAAGACTCAATTGGACCACCTGAGCTTCATGATGTATGATCGTCAGCAGGAACTGGACAACTTCCGTGACTATTGCAACCACAAGTCTGCCATCATCAATACGAAGGATCAGACCATCGCCATGCTAGCAAGGGATCGCAAGTCTCGCCGCCGTCAGCTCGACAAGAAGGAGCTCATTATTTCCCGTCTTCGCCATCGCATATCATCACTGGAAGAGACCATCCATGAGAGAGACATGCAGTTAGAGGAAAGGGAGAATGCCGGAGAAGATCTTCGTGGAGACCCTTACTCCTATCTCAGCGATGACGATGATTTTCTGGAAGATCAGGCCATGGACTTCTTCACCGATGAGGATGATTTCGCCTTCATCGATGATGCGGAAGATGATGAAGCCATAGACTCCGAGCAGTAGTAGCACTGAGCCTAGCGTAGTGAGTAGTAGTCGGTCCCACTGTATCGTAGTTTCCAGAATGGTTCATAAAACCATCTGTTTTCCTTTGTTGTGGTGTGTGTTGTACTGTGTGCTATGAATGAATGAATGAAAAAGCAAGTTGCTAGAAAACTTGAGTCAAACTCTAAAAAAAAAACTTTTCAAAGACCCAAAACCTTAGAAATTTCCCTCTTTTCTCTTGATCTATATCAATCTTCAAATGCCACGTGGAGGAAGTGGTTCAGCCCCAGATCCGATGTTGCAGATCCTGCAAATGTTGACTTCTGACCGCGAAGCTGAAAGAGCGGAACGTCAAGCCAACCTAGCCACTCTGCAACAGATAGCCCAGCTAGCCCACAACAACCAAGGCCATGGAAATCAGGACAACCACGGATCTAAGCTCAAGAATTTCCAGAATACCAACCCAACCATTTTCACCAAGTCGGAAGAACCCCTAGACGCTGATGATTGGCTGCAAACCATGGAAAATAATTTAGAAGTAGCCGGAGTAGAAGCCAATGAGAAACTCTCGTTCGCCACTCATTATCTAGCCGGAGATGCCAGGGCATGGTGGAACAGTGTGCGTGCAATGACCGGAGGCCAAATGATGACCTGGGAGGAATTCAAGGTCAAGTTTAGCAGAACCCATGTGCCGCCAGGTTTGATCAAGAGAATGAGAGACGAGTTCAGAGAATTGAAACAAGGAAGGCTGACTGTAGTGGAATACCGTGACAAATTTTTGTCATTAGCTAGGTATGCCCCGGACGAGATAGATACCGAAGCCAAGAAGAAAGAAAGATTCCTGAATGGTCTGCATGACGAGATGGAGACAGTGTTAGTCAATATACCCTTTGCTGATATTGAAGCCCTTGTCGACTCTGCTATCCAGATGGAAGGAAAGATCAACCAGGCCAATGAGAACCGCAAGCGTCGCATGATGCATCAACCAGGAACCCATCAGACCCCAAAGTATCGCCCCAACACATCTCCAGGATTTGCCCCAAGAACCAACAGGCCCCCTATGACCCGTCCGACCTATCCCAACCGTGGAAACCCTAGACCCGGAGGAAATCACAACAACCCCGGCAATTCTAGCAATATCACCCGTGCCCCACCCAAGTTCAACACCAACAATGTTACCGCCAACCCCAATACTGCCCCAAGGACTGGAAGCAATGCTGTGCTTGTCGCAGCCAAGGACAAGTCACAAGTGACCTGTTATGACTGTGGAAATAAAGGCCACTATTCCAACGAGTGCCCCAACAAGAAGAATGCTACAACCCCTAATACCAATGTCCCAGCTCAGCAGCAGCGTCGTGTCCAACCAGGGAGAAGATTTGCCCCAGGGAATTCACTCAACCGCAATGGCCGTCTTTTTCTCATGCATGCTGAAGAAGCTCAGGAAGCGCCAGACGTCGTGCTGGGTATGTTTTCTGTTAATTCAGTACTTGCAAGAGTGTTGTTTGATTCTGGTGCATCGCATTCATTTGTCACTAAAGAATTTGCCTGCACTAGTAAAATTCAACCAACCAAACTGAAGCATGTGATGATTGTACAAATTCCCGGATCGACCACCAAGGCTAGGCAAATTTGCAAAGCCGTCCCTATCCGAATCCATGGCATAGATTTTTATGCTAACCTAATAGTACTCGGAACTAAAGGTTTGGAAGTAGTACTAGGAATGGATTGGATGTCCAAACATAAAGGAATGATTGACTGTGCCAAGAAAGCCATTACCATGACCAGTACCGCCGGAATATCAGTCGAACATATATCTGAAACCTTACCTCGCCAATTCAAGTGTAACAAGAGTCTAGCCCAACCTACCATTGACCAAGTTCGGATAGTCTGTGAATACCCCGATGTATTTCCAGATGTTTTGCCCGGTATGCCCCCAGATAGGGATATCGAGTTTATCATCGAACTAATCCCCGGAACAGGACCTATAGCCCAGAGACCCTATAGTATGAACCCGTCAGAACTAGAAGAACTGAAGAAGCAACTGGATTCCATGTTAGAAATCGGATTGATTCAACCAAGTGCGTCCCCATGGAGGTCACCTGTCTTGTTTGTGGACAAGAAAAATGGAGGTAACCGTTTGTGTACGGATTATCGAAAGTTGAATGAGGTCACCATCAAGAACAAGTACCCCTTGCCCAAGATAGAAGATTTGTTTGATCAGTTGACCGGTGCCCAGGTGTTTTCTAAGATTAATCTTAGAACTGGCTCTCATCAACTCAAGATTCGTGCAGAGGATATCCCAAAGACTGCCTTTACCACCAGATATGGATTGTATGAGTATACAGTCATGTCTTTTGGATTAACCAATGCCCCCGCTTATTTCATGAACCTCATGAATAAGATTTTTATGGACTTCCTGGATAAATTTGTCGTTGTTTTCATCGATGACATTCTGATTTATTCCAAATCAGAAGAAGAACATGAGCTACATCTAAGGACCATTCTTGGAACCCTTAGAGAGCATCAGCTGTATGCAAAATTTAGCAAGTGTGAATTCTGGTTACAGGAAGTAGGATTCCTCGGTCACATTGTATCAGCCGGAGGAATTGCCGTTGACCCTGCCAAAGTGAAAGATGTGGAAGATTGGCAAGCCCCAACCACTCAAACCCAAGTTCGTGCTTTTCTCGGATTGGCGGGATATTACCGCAATTTCGTAGAAGGATTCTCTAGTATCGCCCGACCCATGACCCAATCGCTGAAGAAGGACAAGAAGTTTGAATGGACAGACAAGTGTGAAGCGAGTTTTCAAGAACTCAAAAGGAGATTGATTTCAGCCCCAATCTTGATCATGTCGGATATCACGAAGCCCTTCGATGTGTATTGTGACGCATCCAAGATTGGTCTCGGATGTGTGCTAATGCAAGAAGGCAAAGTTATATCTTATCTATCGCGACAATTGAAGCAACATGAACAAAATTACCCAACCCATGACCTCGAACTCGCAGCCGTAGTTCTAGCCCTGAAGACATGGAGACATTACCTTATGGGAAACCGTTGTGAGATTTATTCGGATCACAAGAGCCTAAAGTATATATTCACTCAGAAGGAGCTGAATATGAGGCAGAGAAGATGGATTGAGCTAATCAAGGATTACGACCTGGACATTCAGTATCACCCTGGAAAAGACGACGTAGTAGCCGATGCCCTTAGCAGATTGCCGTGCCGCTTGAACTCCATGATTTTGAAGGAGCAACCAAGTTTGCACAAAGAGATGGAAGATTTTCGAATGGAATTAGTAAGTGAAGGATTTTTGGCTAGCATAGAACTTCAGCCCACTTTGATCAGTCAGATTAAAGAGGCGCCGAAAGGAAATGCTAGTATCGATGGAATCAAACATCGTATCGGTACAGGCAAAGTACCCGGATTCACCGAGGATGAAGAAGGAGTTTTGTGGTACAAAGGACGCCTTTGTGTACCAGCAGATTCGGAGTTAAAAGAAGTTATCTTGAAGGAGGCTCACGATACTCTTTATTCTATCCATCCCGGAGGAACTAAGATGTATCAAGATTTGAAGGAGCAATTTTGGTGGCATAAGATGAAGAGAGAAATCGGAAGCTATATCGCCAAGTGTGATATATGTCAGCGAGTCAAGGCAGGACATCAAAGACCCGCTGGATTGTTGCAACCTTTGCAAATTCCGGAATGGAAATGGGATTCTGTAGGAATGGACTTTATCACCGGACTACCTACTTCTAGTAGGGGAAATGACTCTATTTGGGTCATAGTGGACAGATTGTCCAAAGTCGCCCATTTCTTGCCCGTTAAAACTACCTATCAGAGTTCGAAGCTAGCAGACTTATACATCGCTTGGATCGTTAGTTTGCACGGAGTCCCCAAGAATATCGTATCAGATCGAGGAACTCAGTTTACCTCGAGGTTCTGGAAGAAGGTCCAAGAAGGTTTAGGAACCCGCCTAGATTTTAGTACCGCATATCACCCTCAAACCGATGGACAAACGGAACGAGTAAACCCAATACTCGAAGATATGCTTAGAGCATGTGTGCTAGAATATGGATCCAAGTGGGAAGACTGTCTGCCGTTTGCAGAATTTTCCTACAACAATAGTTACCAAGCCAGTTTGCAAATGGCCCCATTTGAATTCATGTACGGAAGAAAGTGCCGCGCCCCTTTGAACTGGTCGGAAGTAGGAGAGAGTCAAATTTTCGGACCCGACATCCTACGAGAAGCAGAAGAGAAGGTTCACAAGATTCGCGAGCACCTCAAGACAGCCCAATCCCGACAAAAGAGTGACGCCGACAATAGACGTCGAGACCTCGCCTTCAACATTGGAGATTTTGTTTATCTGAAAGTTTCGCCATTGAAGGGAATGCAGTGTTTCCAACTCAAAGGAAAGTTAGCCCCCAGATATATCGGACCTTTCAAAATTTTGAACCGTCGAGGAGAAGTATCGTATAAACTCGAGCTACCAGAAGAGATTTCAGCGGTGCACAATGTGTTCCATATCTCGTTACTTCGCAAATGTCTCGAAGTCCCCAAGAAGACCGAAGTGTTCAAGAATATCGATCATAGGACCATAGAGATCAATGATGACCTGACCTATCCCGAAGTACCCATCCGTATATTGGAGGAAGCCTTTCGAACTACCAGAACCCGAAGCATAAAGTTTCTCAAGATTCAATGGAGCAATCACACAGAAGAGGAAGCTACCTGGGAACGCGAAGATCACATCAGGACGGAGTTTCCAGATCTCTTCAAATCCTAGGTAATCTTTTCGTCCTTTTACAAATCTCGGGACGAGATTTCGTTTAAGGGGGGAAGGTTTGTAACATCCCAAAAATATCAAACTTAGATCTTCAACACTAATCCTAAAGTTTAGGGTTAACAAAAACTTTTCTAAATCAATTCATGAATGCATGTATATGTGTATGCATGGATTTTGAATTTCTTTAAAAACCAACTTGTTTGTGTGATCCATTGCTTGTAAAATGTTTATTAGGTGAAAATAACCTCATCTAAAACATTCCCCAAACTTTTCCTAAAGACAAGTAAATCAAAACAAATATATTAAGTGAATGGTCATTTTGACCAATTTAACTCCCATGCCTACTTTGGCTGTCTCAAACTTTCAAAACCTAACAGAAACTTTTCTGGATCTTTGCACCCCTTGAATGTACTCATAACAAAGTATCAAGGCCCACTTTGTGATCATCCAGAAACTTTCAAATGCATAGTTTAAATGACAACTCAAAATTGAATCTTCTTCATATGGGAAGATCCCACTTTTTCAAAACCCACTCAAACAAGCTCAACTTTCAAAACCCAAGCATCTGCAGACTCACCAGAACCAATCTAGCAAACCCACCAAAAATCATTTCAAAATTCAAAACTTGATTTCATGCGGCCATTTCATCAAACAGGTTGCAGACACAAATCAAACAAAACAACAAACACTATAGTGTGCAGTGTTTTGAGCCTAACTTGTTCCCTAGTTAGCTCTCACACAATCCAGTAGATCATCTAGAAAGGTTAGACCAACACTAGCACCCCTGTGAGCTTGCCATTGCCATTAATGGTGAACAGCCGAGCAACCCCATGTCACCCCAATGTGGACAGCAAGCTAGGAGCAGCAGCAAGCCTAGCCAGCATGTCTGGGAGGCAGCCCACCGTCCACCGCCACTGCCTGTCCCAGCCGCGAGCGTTGCCAAGCCCTGGACCACGCACACAAGACACGCCCAGACCATGCCGAGCATGCGTCAGAGCGCCACCCGCGACCAGCATCCACAGACCGCGCGCCGCCCTCACCACGCGCACACACGATCACCACCGACCCAGGAGACCGCCAGACATCCCCGTTTACCGCCCCGCGCCATACAGCCACCGCCCGCCGTCAAAGACGCCGCCTCTGCCGCGCAGAGCACCGCCCGTTCCAGACCAAACCACACCGCCCCATGCCTCGCGACCATGTCGTTGAGCATCGCCAGGAGACATAGCACCGTCCCCTACCCTTGCCCATGCCATTAGCTACCTGTAACGTCGCCCCCGACGAGCTCACCTTGCGCCCCGACGGTCCCCTCGCTCGACTATAAATAGAGGCCACCCCCGCATGATTTCTGCACACCATCTCACTCCCCTCTCCCCACTGACCGTGCCACACCATTCTCAGAGCAAGCCGAGCACCACCTCGCCGAAATTTCACTGGAGCCTGCCGCTGCCGGAGAAGAAAGGAGCCAGCGATTGGAGCCGCCCCAGGAGAAGCCACCGGTTCCATAAGGTTCGCCGTCGTAGACTTCGTCGTTCGCCCGCCTCGCCGACCCTCGCCCGTACCCCGGTGAGCCCCCAGCACCCCTCACTGGCCGCACTAGGTTTCGTTCTCGCCGGAGCTGTCTCGCGTCAACGATGACCCTCAGCCGTTAGATTAGAACTAGATCGAACGATCCACGTTGCCCCATACCGCTTCGCCCAGCCCTGTGTCACTAACGAGTGGGGACACCCACTTAACCAGCCTGCGGGAGCACTGCGCTTAGCAGGCCGGCCCGTTAGAATTTCCCGCGCAGCCCAGCAATTCAAATTAAACCTTTTCTTTTTAAATTCAAACACACTTCTGTACCCAACTTCAAAAATCAACCCGTTGGAAAGGTCTGTGAATGCTTAATCCAAGCCCGTTGGATTCAAGTCATTTGGATCTGTAGATCACCCATAGCAAAAATAACAAGGCAGAAGCTTTTCTGCATTCAAACATTTTTCAAATTTAAACCACAATAGCTTTTGAGTTGATTCCAACTCTCAAAAATCACATTCAACCATACCTTTCAGAATATATAAAAATATATATAGGTTTACTTGCATAAATAATGTTCAAGCAATAAAAGAATGCTTCATAAGCATTTCTAGCCACTTTACTTAATTAAAATAAAAGGGTAAAACCTTATTAAATTGTGACACCACTTTAAATCACATTCCCATGGACTACAATATGTGGTGATGACATGTGTCAACATGATCCCATGTTTAGTTTGGAGAATATTAAATCTTAAGTAGTTCTTCAATGAGTAGAAATTACTTTTCTAAAAATAAAAAAGGATTTAAACCAAGCTTTAACCTTGTAATGTTAGAGATGATACTAGATCATCTATAGGACCCTTGTGTGTGATGATTTCAAGTAGTTAAGTATTGTTTGGTGATTGTGTACCTCGTATTTATTCATAGACGCTAGTACCGACCAAGGATACGAGGAGGAAGGAGGATACTACGAAGAGGAAGCCGAGGAGAACTTCAACCACTGCTCTGCACAAGGCAAGCTTTACTAACCAAGTTGACCAATGCAAGCTAACACTTGCAAGATACTATACCTATGCAAGCTTTACTAACCAAGTTGACCAATGCAAGATGATACTATACCAATGCAAGCTAGTAACTATGCAAGCTTATATTGACATTGATTGCAAGCGTAATACCACTAGTGACTGTGCAAGCTAACACTTGCAAGATACCCCACTGATGCCACAAACCCATACTTGTGAGATGATTACTTTATTCCTTAAGAATATGTGACCATACCCACTTGCTAAACCAATCCTAGTTTTATGGCAAGCTTCTTACTTTATTTCTTTATCAAAGCTTACTTGGAGTCTACCTAAGAGTTTGGTAGATACTAGACAGTTGTGCTGAAGGTTGCATAAAGAGCATAAAATTTGGCCTAAGCTAGAAACCTTGATATCAGCCTAAGATATAAGGTTGGACTTAGTTGAAACTCCACTAGTTACCACCCCCCCATTAGTACTACCCCCACCTATAGATGCTAGTGCTAAGCTTAAAAATTGATCAACTTTAGATGGGAATACTTGGTGGAAAAATTGTTATGAAAACCTTGGAATGATGGATCATTCTATTGAAATGTTTTGGACCTGTGTTTCCAAACGCTTGATGATTCTGGTGATGAAAATGTTGAGGCATGAGCCTTAGCCCTTTATAAAACTGATGGTTGTCTGGATGCGGTACCATTCCAATTTTTGCGTACAACCACAATACCCGAATATTGGGTAGGGCTTGACTGGAAACTTATATACCTTAGTATTAGTTCCCTCACGGCCAAGGTCTGAGCTGAGGCTACCTTGTGAAGATTGTCCACCTGTGCAGTACCCAAGATGACATTGGTCATGGTTGGGAGGCCAAACTCACAGGACATGTTCTTATACTAGGGAGTGTAATTGAAAGGTTAGGATTGATTATCCGCATACTGAGTATGGTGAATTCAGGATTTGTTCCTGATGCATGTATCGAATGTTGTGGTGAAAGTGTACAATCTCTGTAGAGTGTCAAACTATTCGAATAGCCGCGTCCGCGGTTATGGACAGTTGGAGTGGCCATACTGTTCCCCCGTCAGACTTTTCAAAATGACTTGTGAAATGAATTGTGACTTTGACTTGACCACAACAGAGTTGTGTCCTGGAATACAAGATCCCACTTAGGAGTTATAAAATTTTGACTAGCTTTGGAACTTAGTAGTTATAAACCTGGCTTTTGCAAAACAACCCTAGAGCCTAGTGTCCTATTATCCAAGAAACCCCCTTTTCTTGTTAGTATTAGTTTGCGAGTACTTAAAGAGTACTCATGGCTTTGTCCCTGGCTATTCCCATGGCCAGACTATGAAGAGGAGTACCTGGAGGATGGACCCCAGGAAGGTTACGACAACTAGGATCATCTCCCATCGTCAGCATTGCCTGTGACCCCGAATATGGAGCTTCGCCTACGCTACTGTTATTATTACGTATTCCGCTGCTTGATGTTGTATTAAGAACTGGATCATGAGATCCCTATTTGTGTAAGAACTTATGTATCGTTTGTAATGGATGAAGTACTATGGTATCCAATTCTGTTATGTCTCGCAAAAATGGTAATCTTGGGATTGCGATGTATGGCATAACAGGCATCTAGGATTAAAAATCCGGGTGTTGACATAAATTAATCTAGGTGAACTCCCACTCAAAAAAATATCCCTCACATTGTTTTAGTGATCACACGAACCAAGTCCACCACATCAAAATCGATCATCACGAGAGTAATGGCGAACAATCGACATGTTCATCATATCTACTATATGACTCATGCTTTAACTTTCGGTGATCCGTGTTCCGAGACCATGTCTGTACATGCTAGGCTCGTCAAGATCAAACCTTATCTTCCGCATGAGCAAATCTGTCTTGCTCACGTTGTATAGACTTGCAGAATCTAACACACCCGATCATCACGTGGTGCTTTGAAACAACAAGCTTTAGCAACGGTGCTTACTAAGGATGAACACTTTAAAACTTGAAATTTATGTGCATGAGGGATCATCTTATAATGCTACCATCGTTAACTAAGCAATACAAGATGCATAAAGGATTAACATCACATGCAATTCATAATATGTGATATGATATGGCCTTTCTTCTTTGTGCTTCCGATCTCCATCTTCAAGCATGAACATGATCTCCATCATCACCGGCATTGCATCAAGGTCAATGACGCTGCACCATGATTGTCGTCCACCAGCTTCAACTATTACAACTACTTTGAATAGACATGCGAGTCTTAACAGAAATTAAATACAACCATATGGCTCCTTCCGGTTGCCAACTTACAATAAGGAACATTGCATACATCAAATATAATCACAATCATGGCCATATCACATCATAGCACACCCCTACAAAACAAAGTTAGACGCCTCTAATTTTCTTTGCATATTTTACGTGGTTTGGGGCTTTCAATAAGTGTCGCTCTAACTTACGAACAAGAACCACAACGTTGGTGTTTGAACTATCAAGTGCCCGTTGTAAATTGGATCTATACTATAATGGGAGAGACAGACACCCGCAAAGCCAATTATGCAATACAAGTTGCATGTTGAGCGTGGAGCAAGTCTCATGAACGATGTCATGTAAGGTTAGCCCGGGCTGCTTCATCCCATCATACCGCAAGATGCAAAGTACACAAGAAGCAATTGATAATAAAAGCACCACCGCCCACAATGACCATTGTGTTCTACTCGTGCAACAGATCTACATATAGACACGACTCTGATACCACTGTTGGGGTTCGTAGCATGGAAAACAAAAAAATTCTACCGCATACAAACAAAAAAACCAAGATCTATCTATTAGATAGTAGCAACGAGTCGATATAATAACTCACCCTCGAAGATTCCAAAGTGCTTAACGAGAGAAGATTCTCGTGGGTGATGTAGTCGTACTCTTGCCGATCTCAAGATCGTGTAGACGATCCTTCTGGCGCCGCGTTCCGGCAGCGTTCCCGTAGTCGATCACACGTTCGGTACTCGATGAAGACCTTCCTCTCCCTTGTTCCAGCAGGCAGCAGAGGTTGTAGCACTCTCCTCGCGATTCCGGCAGCATGACGGCGTTTTTGGTGTACCGGAAGTAGAGGGGAGATCTTGCAGGGCTTCGCCTCAAGCCGGAGCGAGTATGGTGGACTATGAGAGAGGCCTTGGCGATCTAGGGTTTAGAGGCACCAAGGAGAGAGATATAGGCCGGCGGCTAGGGCAAGGGGAGGGACTCAACTCGGCGGCTAAGGCAAAACCCTAGGGCGGCGGCGGCGACTTGGTGGCCGGTGGCTAGGGTTAGGGTTTGGTGGAAAGAGGTGTAGGTCTAGAGGGTCACCCCTGCCCCTCCTTTTATAGGTGGGAGGACACGGCCAAGGGGGAGGGAGTCCTCCCCCAAGTAGGCCTCCTTTGCCGGCGGTGGAGGGAGGAGCACTTCCTCCCCAAGTAGGTTTCCTACTCTCCCTACACAAAGCAAACTTGCCGTTTGACTTTTCAAATTGGCGTTTGACTTTTCAAACTAGGATTTGATTTATCCATTTATTTTTCTCAGCGATGATACCTAGTACATGATGCAACCATTCCACATTGTTATGACACATTCATGTACCCTTCCCCTCCGGAGTGTCGGACCTTCCGGACCCTTCTAGAACATTCCCGATGAAAACACCGGAATCATTCTTCAACTCTGAAACAGGACTTTCCTTATATGAATCTTATTCTCCGAACCATTCCGGATCTCCTCGTGATATCCCGGATCCCATCCGAGACTCCCAACAACATTCGGTCTCTTACTCATTATTCCATAACTACTCAACAACATCGAATCCTTAAGTGTGTCTCCCTACGGTTCGTGAATTATGCGGACATGATCGAGACACTTCTCCGAACAATAACCAATAGAGGAATCTGGAAATTCATATGGATCCCACATATTTCTACGATTACTTTGTGATTGAATGAACCACTTACATATAATACCAATTTCCTTTTGTCTCATGATAGTTTACTTATCCGAGGTTTTGAACGTCGGTATCTCTGCATACCTAGTTCAACCTCGTTACTGATAAATACTCTTTTCTCGTTCCCGTGGTATGTGATCCCTTGTGAGCCAGTCACATGCTTGCAAGCTAATTGAATGACATTCCACCGAGAGGGCCCAGAGTATATCTATCCATCATATGGATGGACAAATCCCACTCCTGATCCATGTGTCTCAACCCATACTTTCCGAACACTCAATGCCACCTTTGTAACCACCCAGTTACGGTGTTGTGTTTGAAGTCATCAAAGTATCCTTCCAGTGATGGTGATAAGCATGATCTCATGGTCGAAGGAATTAGGTTACTATGTATCAGAAAGCATATAGCAATTGAAGTATTAAAATGACTTGATCTTTATGCTACGCTTGTCTATAGGAGTATGTCCATCATATCATTCTCCTAATGATATGATCTTGTTGTTAATAACATATCAATGTTCATGATAGGGAAACCACAATCATTTATTAACCAACAAGCTAGTATTATGAAGAGGCTTTACCAGGGACTCTAATTTAGTTTACAAATCACACAAGTATTATTTTTTCCTTGTTAATACTGTTATAGCATGAACGTAAACACAAAGATATAATAATAACTATATTTATTATTGCCTCTAGGGCATATCTCCAACAATATGAACAAAACAAATGTATTGGTCAGACCAAAGGATATGAATATGTACTAAAGTGAAACATCACAAGTAAAAGCCTCATCAAGATAGTCCTTGGAACTGAGTTTGATTTGACGATAACCCAAATCAAATCAAAGGTGGGGGAGATAACATATCCACGAAGGAAATACTATCTTTCTTCAACATGAACAAAACTAGATATCCCTTTATGAACGAACAGAGTCGAGTAAAACTTTTGTCTTACAACTCTCCAAATTATTGTTGAAGCTCAACCAACTAGTTCAGGGGTATCTAGTATGGATCCTTGGAGAAAGGTGCAGTTCAAAGAACCTGCTTGCTTTAGAACTTGACAACATGGTCATGTGGCAACAAGGCGGTACTTCCAGAAAGACGTCCAGATTATCACGAACCGCCGGTATGTCACTTAGTTCGAGAGGTAACTTGCTTTGTAAGGCAAGGAGACACAGTCTCAGAGCTTCGGCACAGGCCTAACTCTTTGACGAAATAGATGTACCAGAATAGCGGACTTGGTAGCACAGTCAAACTTCACTTAGTGATAGGTTAACCATCACGCTAAGAATGACACAAATGTCCTTAGAGATTGCAACAATAAGAATTGCTAAGAATCTCAGATAACCACATTATTACGCACACGCATCGTTCATGAGCGTGAAAGCTCAAGTAAGGGTGGGTAATTATGTGTAAGAGCATCACTTCATTAAGGGTTCATGAAAATCAACATGACCTCTTAGTATAAAAGAGTGTGATACTTCAAGGTAGAACAGATGAAAGACACTCAATGCCTCTTAATCTGCGGATTACAACACTTTGACCTGGTCCTGGATATGACGAGGTACTAGAGTTTGTTTCTCCTAGACATCTCGAAATGGTTTGTCATGACGGACCACAAGAGTATCTTGCATCAAAATACACCAATGTGCATTTACTTCTTGGCTACCAACTAGTAGACAAAGGTCAGAAAACAACAAGGGAAAAGGAACATACTCAGGATAGAATCCCGAGATGTGGATGCATAAGTTAACAACCTTCCGAAAACCAATGCATAGAAGGGGTAGAGTGTGGCAGAGTCACGAATATAGATGCGAGACTCTCGAGGAGTACTCTTGTCATGATCTATTTGGTTCCATTAAAGAACATCTGCCGTAGCATGTGGTAGGGGAAGTCATTAGTTGTCACAATTCAGTCATGACAAAGACCACAAGCTTGGAGGCTAGAATTGTAGTACCAGCCATCCTGAGGTAATGTGTAAACATTAACAACATGGGTCAAAGGAATGGATCTTGGGTTAAAGGTCAGCTTCATCTACCAGATTCACTACACCAGAATCCAGCACAATCAGAGATCTTAGGTTCAAGTCCAAGGGTTAAAACCCAAAGAAAGGAGTAACTACTAATTGAGTGACTTAGTGTGCACTTCAAGGTAGTAATCACGAGGTAGCTTCCAAGAGAAGATACAACTTTTGAAGTACCCAAATAAATGAAAAGGAGGCACACGAGGCGAAAGGAAACCTCGAAGCCTAGAACAGAACACTGTGGATCCAACAATAGAATATGGTGGGTCCAAAGGATAAAGAGATCATGATGGAAAGGAATCTCTCATATGAATAGGAGCAAAGGGAAACAAAGAATTCACAACATAGACAACTCTAGAGAACTCAACACTAGGTCAACTAGCTTAGAAACAACATGCCCAAAAGGCACCTAAGCTTTGAAGGACTGGAAGAGATATAAAAACTTTTCCAAAATCAACGCAAAATAAGATGACCCATAGTTAGACCGAAACTGGATAAGAATAAAAAGAAGCATACTAGAGTTTTCCCAAATACTTTTCATCTTTAAAATAGTTTTCTCAAACACTAGACTCAACATCGACCAATAGAAAGGTTTTCCTACGGTCGGTACTGCTCTGATACCAAAACCAGTGACACCCCCGGGATCAGGGCTAAACAAATCCCAAACCTCCGTCTGACATAAGCTTAACCTTGAGCTCGAGGATATCCAGTGAAGAATCGGTAACACATCAGTGACCCTACGACACAATTTTTTTTACAGCAAGCTCATAACTGAGTAGAGAACCAAATTATTACAAGCTGAGGTCACTGACCACAAATATCAAACAACGGAAGGAAAATTATGCTATGAAGTATAGCAAACTTAACAAATGGCCAAAGAGGCCTGAAGCATAACAATGACGTCCTAGCCCATAGATTCCAGGCTGTCGGCCAGGAACCCCAAGCTACTAGTCGATGTCGATGTAGTACCAAACTGATCTTCAGGAAACACTTACTCTGTCAAAAGTATCAACAAAGCAAAGGTGAGTACAAGGTGTACTCCGCAAGACATATGGCTGGTGGAGTTGTTTTGCATAAAGCCACTTTTGTTTATAAAATAAGGGAGAGAAGAAGCTCGTCTAATCAGATTATTTTAAAAGGAGATAAGAGAGCGACATCTTTGAAATATTGATCATCATATTTTGATATCCACCAAGTCATCATCATCATCTCCTAAACTAGGATCACCCCCTCGTTCTCATGAGGAAGCATCCTTAAGCACACGTTGATCTACTAGTTTTACGGTTAGGTTCAAGTTCTCTATGATCATCACGTCCGTTCCCAAGTCGTCCATAACCGTGGACACGGCTTTCCGAAAGATTATTACCCTGTAGGGGTGTACAACTTTAACCACATGTAGTAACCTTCTCTTAATGCCAGAATCATTAGTCCTCTTCCTTGGAAGGCCGGCAGAGGGTGGTTAGACACGACCTTTACCATTTTTTCGCCGAGACCATGAGTCACGCAATGAGTATGGTTCCGCCGTAACGGGTCAAATACCTAAGCCGATACTTAAAGATGTGAGGCGAGGTTGGTTCACTAGGGGCTTCATCGACCCCAAGTAACGCGGTCCACGCTTCCCTACCTGTTATGAATGCACCTCCTTCACCCGGCAAATATTTCAAAAGGTTTTCTATGCATATGTCGAATGGAATGCCTGAACTATGTGACTCATGGAATCTACTAGGCAAGTTAGTCACTCGTGGGGTTTTCCAGGCCCCGTGTGGTTGTACGCTCGTCTTGGTTCAAGAGGCAAGAATATCGGGTCCTAGGGGTGGCGAGCATGGGACTACAAAAACCACATCCCACCGTGGCCTCCCATACAAGCCTTAGCAAATTTAAACTCATATCACTATTCTCATGTCATCACGTTCTCCTGTCATACTAGAATATCTGCATCTGATACATCATCTGGATGGACCAGATTCAACAGCTTTGCATGGCTAAGGAGGACACAGATATAAGCTCTAGCAATGCACACAAGCCAAACCTAGTTATGCTAGGAGCAGTGGATCAGGTAATATAAGCTCAAAGGAAGTAATGCAATAGATAGGATACTCTATCTATCAATAAAAGACCATAGTAGAATCGTATGCATCATGGCAAGAATTGAAATGCTTTCGAAATCATAGGATTATATCATGGTGGGGCTATGCTTGCCTTTGCCTGTTGATAATCAGATAAGAAGATCTTCGGGAGCCTTGTACTTGACTTGGTTACAGTTGGTCAAGTATTATTCGTCGATCTTGGATCTTCGACGGTGTTGATCTCGGGCTTCGATCTCGATCTTGATATCGTATTCTATCACGAAGAACCAAACACCAGAAAGAGAGGGAAAAATCAACACATGGCATCGATGCAATGCTCAAGCAAGGATGATGATATGACAAGTTAAATTGCATTGAAATTTAACCGTAAAGCATGCTCGGCAATTTAATCGGGGTTCCAAGGGGCATAAACCCTAATCTGGAGAAACTCCGGAAACATATGAGAGGGGTTACTTTTGTTCTCTAATTAAACTTGTCATGTAAGTTGATTAACAATGTATGATTATAGCTTAATTAGATAGTTCTCATTTTTGTGAACATTCTGATATATTATTCATATTTTTCTGACTTATAAATAATAAGGTATGATTTTTCCCAATTTAAATCCATTTTAAATCATATTAGGAAATTATAAAACTTTTTTGAATTAAATATTTATCCACTTGGTCCTGCCTTTCAGATTTTTATTATTTTTAGAAATTAATTATCAAAATTATTAAAACCCTGACAGCCTGGGCCCACGGAGGTTATTTATTTTCTAGAAACAATTTAAATAAAACAAAATAAAAGGAATATTGCGTCATGCTGATCTCACGATGACATCAGCAATGGAGATGCTCACAACCATCGCGGGATTGGGCGATTTGGAGCGCGAGAGGGAGCGGGGTTAGGATTGATCGAACAAGCAGAGGATGAGGACCTCGCTAGTGCTAGCACCGCTCTATTTTGGTCGCCGGAGGGCAGCCGACGATGAGCTTCTGTGGTGGCGGCGGACGATGCTCGTGGCGGAGGCAACAGAGAGGAAGAGGGAGAGAGTGGAGGGCACTGGTGTGCTCAGGGAATCACCACGATGCGGTTAGAGAGGTTAGGGAGGCCGGAGGAGCTTGGACGATGGTGAATCGATGGCGACATCGATGGAGACCGACGGTGAAGTTGAGCTTCGGTGCCTCGATACTGAGCGCGCGCATGCGATTCCTCTAGCATGGAGACGTAGTCTAGCATGGCGGTTCTCTAGGGACTCATGGCGAGGCACGGCGAGGTCGGGGACAGCGAGGCTCGGCGGTGACCATCGAGCTAGGGTTTGGCCAGATGGGAGATTTGGGGAGAAAGAAGAGGATAGCTGTCACATCCCAAAATTTTCCAAATTTTGTAATGTGAAAAATAAATAAACAAAATAATTAATCGTTGAAATTTAGGGTGAAAAGAAACTTTTTGTTTCTAAATGGAAACTTAAAACCCATCTTTAACAAACTTGAGTAATTTTTGAATCCAACTAAATTTAAATCAAGTGGAATGCAATCTTGATAAATGCATCTGGAAATTTAAACGCTTGGAAATAAACCCAAACCCTAAATACCCTAATGGGAGTTTTCCAAGATATCTCTGAGACCATGGTTTATATCCATATAAAATTTGTCAACAAATATTTATAAATGATCAAGAATGACAAATAGAAATATTATAAAACCATAGAATTTTATTTCATTCAATTTGGAACCATAGATAAAATCTTATGAATTTAATAAGATAAGGAAAAGTAATTCCAAAGCTAATAAAGCACTTATCTAAAATCCATACCAACATGGGGAGCAATTAATCCTCAAGAGAATTAAAAGGATAAGCAAATACTAAATAAAATTATACAAATTGGAATCACCAAGTTTGGATCTATAAATAAAAAGATATGGATTTTATAAGATAAATAAAGAAATATTAAATGAGGAATATTTAAAGGCCAAATTAAATCTTGGCCAAGACCATAAGCAAATGGAATAAACATAATCCAAGTTCAAATGAAATGATTGAATAAATAATATGGAAATAAAATAATATGGGATTAACCAAATTCTATTCCATTGGATTAAGACAAATTCCCTAATAAGAATGATTAATTAAATCATGGGAGAATAATATTTGGAATTTACCCAAGTGGAATAAAAATTATTTAATTAACTTAAATGGTATCAAAGAAATCAACTAAATAAAATTCATGGAATTAAACCCATATTTAATTTCATGGGAATAAAGACAAATACCCATTTTAAATGATTAATAAATCATATTAAAAATATTCCAAATAATTCAAAGTGAATTATTTGACACCCTAATAAATAAAAAAACCTACTGAAAAGGTTTTGTGAAAGAATTGGAATTTAAACAAAGGCTTGGAAATATATTCAATCTTATTTGAATAAATGTATATGCTTATTTTAATAAGGAATAAAGCATAAGTAAAATAAAATAACTATTCCTAAAATAAGTATTTAAAATACATGTTTAAACAGTATGGTAATATACTGAACTTTTGGAAAAGGATTGAATTCAAACTAAGTTTGAAATTATTTAATCAAAATTAAAACAGAAAAAGAAATCAGGAAAAAGAAAAAAAGAAACATATAAAAAAACGGGAATAGAAGCCAGCCCAGCTAACCCAGCCCACAGCCCAGTCCAGCCCATCTCCCCCTTCCGCGAGAAAACGTTTCATACCCAGACTCCCACCCGCACAGTCACTGACTAGCAGGCCCCACTCCCACTCCCTCTCTCTCTCGCAGACAGCCGGACCCCACCTGCCAGGCCTTCGTTCCCACCCGCGACCAGTTCCTCGCTGCCGTTCCCAGGCGATTAACTTCGGCATTAAATTCGTTTGAATGTCAGCGTTAATATCTCTAGTAACCATGCTCTTTTAAATGCCTCCCTCCCCTCTTTCGGTTCCCCCAGACACTGCCTCCCCTCTGCCTCTAGGCTCCACGGATTTCTCCACGCAACCCCACTGGCTCTGACGAGGTCCAGTGCAAATTCCGGCGATGCCTGACCGTACCCTGCCCCCTTGTGCACGCGAGACTACTCCCTAGACCAGTGCGCATCTACCGGTGGTTCTAGCTTGGCCGCACTTGGCCCAGAGCATCGGCAAGGACGAACTCTGAACGCCGCCGACGCCTGCCACCTCTCCGGCGACCCTTCCCCGTAAGAACAGATTGCCCCTTTCTCTCTGCTTATAAGGCGCATGTTCAGCACCTTCGCGCGCACCTAACAGTGTCATTCTTTTGCTTTGGCATGGCCTATAACCTCGCCTCCGACAACCACCAGATGGACCTGACGTTGAGCACAACTCCGGCGAGCAATAGTCACTGCTCCCGTGCGCCCCTCGAGTAACTGAGGCCACCTTGAGCTTCACTGTAACCACGCGAGCACTGTAAACATCTCCGTTCCTTCTCTTCCTTCCTAGTTCGTCGGCAGCGTCACTGACAGAGCGCCTCCGTCGCTCGCCGCCGCGCCAGCGCCGCCCGTCTTGGGTTAATAGCTAGGAGCCGTTGGATGATGATCTGATGGACACGATAGAACAACTTAAATGAAACGTTTTGCTGCTTCTGTGCCGCACGATCCCACTTAAATCCTGTGGTCCACAGAGCTCAATCCGCACGAAACGGTATCAGCCAGTTAGATTAAGACACGTGGCCAGAGTCTGTGTAAAATAGAAAATTTTGTTCTATTAGATATGCAAACTTGCAAAATTCATAACTTTAAATCGACATGTCCAAAGTTTGCAAATTTTATATCAATGGAATCAGCAGACCAAATACTATCCAATCATGCACTTTGTTTAAAGAATTGCATCTGGTAAATTGTTTGTTTTTGCAGAAACATGTGTAGGTATATTTTGATTATAAAAATTGTTCTAGCAATATTTTTATGGTAAAACCTTTGGCAAATGGATTGTTTTGAACCTACTGACCATATAAACCAACTTGTGGATTCAAAAACATATTTTGTGAAGCAAGAGAATAAATCTTTGAATTAAAGCATTCTAGTCAAATAAAAATGTTGTTTATATGTTAAAAATACTTTTTGGAGAAAAATCTTTGGGAAATGATTTGGATTAAACTCTCTGACCCCAAACACCTAGTTTCAGAATTAAAAATGTATTTGGTGAACCCTATAAAGATTATGGATTTGCTAAAGGAAATTTCAACCACATAAAATAATGTTTTGGTTTTAAAAAGGGTTTATAGGTAAAATCTTTTTCAAAAGGTTTTGGAACTTTTATAAAATGACCAATAGGTGTTTTAGAATGTTTATAACCTATTAGAAACCACTTTTCCAAATAAAACAATCTTTAGCATGCTTGCATGCATTGCTTTGTTTCTATTATTTTATGTGACGTTTGCTTGAATGGTAGATTGAATTATTGCTTGCCTGATTGAATTGTAGTGATTTTAAGAGTGTGAGTATTGCAAGATCAAGGAGTGAACTTATATTCTCTACCAAAAAGGCAAGTGATGCTTCATATTTTTGTCCCATTATTTTCACTATGCATTAGTGATATTTCTAAGTAGGACTTGCATGGAATTTTTTGCTAGTATAAATTATGCCATGGGAAATCCTAGTAGATGAAACCTTAGTAGAATTTTACTAAGTTAAGATTCCTACTACTATCATGCTTAGCTTAGCTAGTAGAAAACAAGGGTGTATTATATTCATGCTATGGAATATTTCTAAGTCAAGGACTTGTGTTTTGTTTAATAAAACAACTAAGTTAATGAATCACCTGGGTGGAATGGAAGGAATGGTTTGTATTGAGTGGTTATACAAGGCCCATTTCTATGGTTTACCTTGTGTATCTCACTTGTGGAATGCCACCCAGGAACAAAGAGATTTGAGATGTCAAATGTTGAGAAGCTTCAAGTGCAGCCACTTGGCATTATGGGCTCTGCCTGGATCATATAGGTTGCAATAACTTAGCCAAATGGACAGTTGGTGGTAGGGGATGATAGGTTGGAACGCGTCCATTCTGGTCTAAGGGAAGGCTTCTGAAAGATCTTGTCTTGGTGAAACCAAGTCTTGTGGGGAAAGTGCACCACCTCTGCAGAGTGTAAAATCTAAGTACTTAGCCATGTCCCTGGTAAATGACAATTTGAGCATCAAGACATGGAAGCTATCAAGAATCTCCTCATCCCAATTTCTAAGTTAAAATTTTGTGGTTGAACAAGGGTTGAAGGATCACCAATTTCTATTGGGAGATGCCTTGGGTGATTTTGACAAGCAAAAGCTTAGTGTTTCAAATGATAAGGAAAAATCTATTTTGAGAAAAGCAAGCCTAAGATCCACTTAGCCAAATGCATATAGATGATAGACTCCACTATACTACCATAGTATCACTTGCCAATACAATTCAAATGTATTGACCCTTGTGGCTGTAACTTGTTATGTTGCAGGTTTGTTTGATGTTAGTGAAGTTTAATGATTAGGATTAAAAGTCTACAATGAACATGTCTGCCTGTGGCACTTTGAAGATGAAGGACCCCATGCTATTGTCATATTCTGCTGCATTGTAATGAGATAGCCAAATGAGCTATGTAAGATGTAATAAATTATTTTATTCCTGGTTATAAAGTTGTATATGACCTTTGTTTCTTGATTTTACATCTTAACTGTGGATGCTAGCTATTGATCCAGGGACTAGCATTGTAAACACATGGATCTCTACCTTATTAAAGGTTGGGACCTCTACAATAGGGTTCGTCTGGTGGTGAGGGCATACTTATAGCCAACGAACAGCGGTGGCGAGTATCACGGCGGAGGCACGCATCACGGTGCACGGCGATGGTCGCTGCAGCGCCAGAGAGCTGCTTCCGGGATCGACCGACGAGGATGAAGACGATGATAGAAGGGCCGAACCGGTACGGGCCCTGGCTGGGCTGTTTTGGGCCATGGCAAGGCTTGCAGCGAGGGGAAAGGGAGTGGGCTAGCTGGGATGCGGCCTGGTTAGCTCGTCTAGCTATTTTTTAGCAGAAACATTTTACCATTTCTGTTTTTTGTATTTTCCTCTTTGTATTTTCATTTCAAAACTTTTTTCGATTATTTTATAAAATACCAGAACACTTGTAAAATATATAAAACATTGTGGGGCCCTTTTATTCATTTTGGGCTCCAATAGTTTTGATAGTTTTCAAAATATTCAAACCATTTGAATTGTTTTCAAATAGAGGGAGATAGTAGGGTTTAGGGTTTTCACTTTATTTCTTTAATGCACAATTTAGGACATGATGCTCATGATGCACAAAGAAGCCCTAATTATTATTTAGGTAAAACTGGGGTATTACAGTATACTTCCTGGTTTCACTGGAATAGGGAGTTTCCCCCTTATATAAGTCCAGAACCTTCGCTTTTAGGTTAAAGTGCATGCATGAGAAGGGGGAAACATGCACCCGGTGTTAGGAATATTCCCTAGAGGAAATCATGTATGATGATATTTCCCATTGTATTCATAAAGATATTAAGTTGTCCTTGTATAAACATCTGATGTGTATCATTGAATAATTGATTCGGTTGTGGAACTATACATTCATGTTATTTGTACTAAATATCCTTGGTCATTTAGGTTGTGCTGGACACACAACTTATACCAATGTGAAAGTTGGCTTGATGAGTCGGTTCCACTTGTCATGGGCATGGAGATGCTATTCCAACTTATACAGATTCGGCTAGAGAGTTTAGCAATTCGGATTGACCCATATTGAGGTACAACGAACAAGTTATCATTTGTATATCTCAATCAATGTAATCCTTAGACCTGAGGTTATTTCATAGTCCGAGTGGAGGATCACCCACTTAGGTTCTGTCAAACGATGATCCGTAACTGGGCAGTTATAAAGGAAGAGTTCGGGTCGACTAAGAATCAAGCTGCGTGATGTGAATATCCAAGATGAGATTTTGCCCCTCCACTTGGAGAGATATTCTCTGGGCCCTCTCGGATGATATGATTCGGAAAGCATGGCCATGCACGACTCGGTTAAGTGTTAACCGAGGCGATCGACTAAGAGTTAGTCGGGTGAATCACTTATCTCGGATCGAGAAGAGAGTCAGACTACTTAAGGGATGACAATTATTCGCCTATAGTCTGACAAGGTATATCGTGAGGCAAAAGGGACTCGGACACAAGTCGCATTTGAAAGGTAAGTCGGCATGACTCTTTGGTACTTGGGAGTCGACACGTTCTGCTAGGAGCCGCTACCGACTGATTGATTGAGATTCGGACTCTAATCATGTCCATGTAACCATGAGCCTGCGGGGTCACACACTTAAGAGAAGGAGCAAGTTCGGATTGGATCTAAACCGGAAATCTGGTTGGGTTGGACCCAAGCCGGATTAGGACTGAGTTAGTGAGTTGGACTCACAGTGACTAATATTATATGGGATTTAGTGAAGGGGCCGCGCGAGCAGAGCCCGTGTTCACTCCCTATATATAGTGGAGCACAGCAACCCAGAAGGGTTAATCATTGTTCGGTTAGGTCATTCTATGTGTTGAAAACCCTAGCTCCACAACAATCCTGCCATCGTAACGAACCTAGTAGTTCGCCGCCGGTTATCCTCCTTGTACGTGTGGATACCAGCAGAGGTGTTGTACGATTAGCACCAGGACGATCGGATCGCAGAGTGCACTGCATCAACTGACGCACTTCATCAGTAATCCGCAACTGCATCTCTAGTGGTAAACCTCGTGGCCTTCTACCTCGGCTAGATCTTGGGATCACCACGTTAGAGGGAAAAAGTTTTGTTTTATCTCTACGTGGCCCAACAGTGGTATCAGAGCGATAGCTTTTGGTTTTAGGCTCGAGATCTCGCATATGTGATATGCGGTTGGCTGTAGATGAGTTCTATGTGCTGTTTGGTGGTCGATCTATGAGATAGATCGGTTTTGTACGAGGTTTATTGGATCAACTGTACTCGGGGAATGGTAAATCTGATTTTCGTGATCATACTGCTGAGGTCGTGGAACGACATACCCCTACGAGTCGGCTTCCGCCATCGGGGTAGACTGTGACATGCAAATCTAGATGCGGTGATCGAAGATCAAAGAGTTTGATCGAGTCGAAATGATGGTCGGAATCCATGATCGGATCGTAGATGAGATCTACGTTTTCGAAAAAATCATCGGGCGCTGCCCGCACCTGCGGGCTTCGCCCTGTCGTAGCGCCTTAGATGTCGTTGCAAGTTTCACAATGCCGGTAGATATCGTATCTATGCATAACTTGTTTTTGCAGGAAGTTGTGAATGGTATGGTTCATGTGCATGTGATGTATGTGTGTAATCCATACGTGATCTGCGAATCACTGTTTTGGCAGCCGGCTGGAGCCTAGGTGCTGTCATTTTATTGTATAACAACCTGCGTGCCGGATTCTACATGTAAATTACTCTAAGCTAGTGTAGCTGTTTGGACAACCCGGATGGCATGCAAGGCGATGTACATGTCGGCGACATGGAGTAAGACGACAAGTGACAAGAGTTGGCACGAGACGGATTACAGTCTTTGTGGAGATGGAGATCACCATGAAGGGAGCCATACCATTTCACATTATAATTGCTTCATTCTGTGTTATTGTTATGTCTCTTTTTTACATCTATTAGATAGTCGATAAAATTTAATCCCTCAAAGAAGGTCTAGTCGGTTTTCCCCACTAGTGTTTGCACCATCACAAGTCGGACATTTTTGGTAGTGGGCTCATAAAATTGAGGTGCTGCCAATTCTTTCCGACTAGGTGGGTTCGAGTCGGACTCCTACTGCGGAAACACTCGGTAAGCTAGACGGGTCTATCACAACGGTTGTGGGGCTCGGGTAAAAGTCAGATGGGAGCCGGGGCATGTGATGCCACCCGTTCAACAGGAGTCGTATGAGATGCGATTGACAAGGAGTTGTCTACCTAGATCACTTGGCGGCTAGCGGTGATGCGAAAGCTCACTAGCCGACTTGCTTACTGAGGGTCCTGAATCACTAAGTAACCATCAGAGGGGTGTTGGTTCTAGTGGGAGCATAAAATATTAAAGTGTTTAATATGCTTTCTCTTTTATGAATACATGTCTTAAGTGTTTTTCATATTTTCTATTGTAGATCATGGCACCAAGTAGCAGTCACTCTCAGATATCCGGTTTTGCATTGAGAACCATTCTTGAGAAAGATAAACTGAACGACACTAATTTTACCAACTGTTATCGAAATCTGAGAATTGTTCTCAAACAACAAAAGAAGGACCATGTCCTAGACAACCCACTTCCAGATGATCCGAATGAGAACACGACTTTCGCTGCCACCAATGCCTACCGTCGGGCTAAGGATGAGTCCACGAATATTAGCTGTCTTATGCTTTCTCACATGGAACCGGACTTGCAAAAGCAGTTCGAGCATGTTGAGGCCTACGATATGATCGAAAGCCTCAAAAGTATGTTCCAGGCTCAGGCAAAGACTGAGAGGTATCAAGTCTCTCAGGCTTTGCTGAGTTACAAGCTTAAGGATAGTGATCCACTGAGTCCGCATGTGATCAAAATGGTTGGTTACGCGCAGTCTCTGGAGAGGCTGGGCTACCCCATTAGCGAAGAGTTCGCTACGGATATAATTCTGAACTCTCTTCCTAGTGCATATGGGTAGTTCATTTTGAACTACCACATGCATGGTATGGATAAGAATCTCACTGAATTGCATGGGATGCTCAAGAAGGCAGAGGCGGATCTCAAGAAGGGCCCTATTCAAGTGTTGATGTTGCAGAATAAGGCTAAGTTCAAGAAGAGTTCTTGGACTAAGAAGAAGGCTAAGTCGGGAGGAAAGCAGGCTTAGGACCCAATCCCAAGTGCTTCCTCAGGGACTAAGCCATCTCCTTCAGCCGGATCCACTTGCTTCTACTACAAGGCGGATGTCCACTGGAAGAGGAACTGTAGCAAGTATTTGGCTGATAAAGCCAAGAGTGCAGGTATGACTTCCGACTCAGGTACACTTGTTTTCAATGTTATAGACATATATCTTGCTGATGCACCTAATAGTTCTTGGGTATATGATACCGGATCAGTTATTCACATCTGCAACTAATTGCAGGGGCTGGTAACAACTAGGAGCGTAGCAAGAGGCGAGGTTGATATTCGAGTCGGCAACAAAGCAAGACTTGCTGCGTTGGAAGTCAGCATGATGCAACTTCATTTACCTTCCGGATTCATTATGGAACTGAATAATTGTTATTATGTTCCAGTGCTCAGTCGAAACATTATTTCTGCTTCATGTTTGATGAGGCAAGTCTATGAGTCGCATATCAAGAATAATGGTTGTTCTTTGTATTTGAATGATATGTTTCACGGCTTTGCACCCGTCCAGGACGGGTTATTTATTCTAAATCTTGATGGTGAGTCGGTTTATAACATAAATGTTAAAAGGTTGAAATCAAATGATCTGAATATGACTTACTTTTGGCACTGTCGGCTTGGTCATATAAGTTGGAAACACATGAAGAAGCTCCATGATGATGGACTCCTAACTTCGTTCGACTTGGAGTCGTTCGAGACATGTGAATATTTCCTACTCGGCAAAATGACCAAGACACCTTTTGCAAAGAGTTGCGAAAGGGCGTTCGACTTGTTGGGACTAGTACATAGTGATGTATGTGGACCAGTGAGCACGACAGCCAGGGGTGGTTATGAGTACTTCATTACCTTCACTGATGATTTGAGTAGGTATGGATATATCTACTTGATGAAACATAAGTTGGAAGCCTTTTAAAAGTTCAAAGAATTCCAGAATGAAGCACAGAATCAACTCGGCAAGAAAATAAAGTTTCTTCGGTCGGACCGAGGAGGCGAGTACATGAGCCATGAGTTTGATGACCATCTGAAAAGTTGTGGAATAGTTCCCCAACTTACTCCGTCAGGAATGCCGCAAAGGAACAGTGTTTCGGAAAGGCGGAATCGGACCTTGTTGGACATGGTACGATCAATAATGAGTCGGACAGATCTGCCTTTATCATTTTGGGGTTATTATCTAGAAACATCAGCGTTCACACTAAACAGAGTACCATCTAAGTTTGTAGAGAAGACACCGCATGAGATGTGGATAGGCAAAAGGCCGAGTTTGTCTTTTCTTAAGATTAGGGGTTGTGAAGCATTTGTCAAGAGACTTCATTCGGACAAGCTCACGGCCAAGTCGGATAAGTGTATTTTTGTGGGGTATCTGAGGGAAACCCTGGGTTACTAGTTCTACAACCGAGAAGAGGGCAAAGTGTTTGTCGCTCGGAACGGTGGCTTCCTTGAGAAAGAGTTTCTCAGTCAGGGAGTAAGTGGGAGCACGGTGCAGCTCGAAGAAATCCGAGAGGAACCGGTCGTGGTAGCTGAGCCGGCAGCAACACCTACACTACTAAGATCATCAAGAATACGAAGTGTTCGTGATGTATTATTGTTAGACAGTGATGAGCCGGCAAATTATTCGGAAGCGATGCTGGGATCTAATTCCGAGTCATGGCTTGGAGCCATGAGATCCGAGTTAATGTCCATGGATGAAAATCAAGTTTGGAACTTGGTTGATCTGCCATACGGTGCAAGACCCGTCGAGTGCAAATGGGTCTTTAAGAAGAAAACTGATATGGATGGAAATGTTTCCGTCTATAAAGCATGCCTTGTCGTGAAGGGGTTCCGACAAGTTCAAGGAGTTGATTACGACGAGACTTTCTCGCCCATAGCGATGCTTAAATCAGTTCGGATCATGTTAGCTATAGCATCCTATTTCGACTATGAGATCTAGCAGATGGATGTCAAAACGGCTTTCCTTAACGGAAATTTAACCGAGGACATGTATATGATACAGCCCGAGGGTTTTGTCGGTCCGTCTAATGCTGACAAGGTATGCAAACTTCATAAATACATTTATGGGTTGAAGCAAGCATCTCTGAGTTGGAATATTTGCTTTGATGAGGTAGTCAAATCGTTTGGCTTCATCAAGAGTGATCATGATTCTTGTTTGTATAAGAAGTTTAGTGGGAACAAAGTAAACTTTCTAATCTTATATGTGGATGAAAAATTATTGATTGGAAATGATGTCCAGATGTTGCAAGAAATCAAGGAATCATTGGAAAGGAGTTTCTCAATGAAAGACTTGGGTGTGGCAACATACATCCTCGGAATCCGGATCTATAGAGATAGATGAAGGATGCTCATTGGATTGAGTCAGAGTACTTATTTGGACAAAGTGTTGAAGAAGTTCTACATGGAATCGTCTAAGAACGGGTTCTTACCGATGTCCCATGGTGTAAAACTTAGCAATACTCAGTGTCCTTCGACAACTGATGAGCAAAGTCGGATGAGTGTGATTCAGTATGCTTCTGAAGTCGGATCCATCATGTATGCCATGATTTGAACTAGGACAAATGTTTCCTATGCTCTAAGTGTTGTGAGGAGATACCAGGCTTATCCTGGAGAGATCCACTGGACATCGGCTAAAAATATCCTAAAGTACTTGAGAGGGACTAAGGATATGCTCTTGGTTTATGGTGGTGAAGATGAACTCAGTGTAAAGGGTTACACGGATGCGAGTTATCTTACCGACTCTGATGACTCTCGTTCGCAATCCGGACACGTGTTTATTATAAACGGAGGTGCTTTGAGCTGGAAGAGTTCCAAGCAAGAGACTGTGTCTGCATCTACAACAGAGGCTAAGTATATTGCCGCCTCGGAGGCAGCAAAGGAAGCTGTTTGGATGAGGAATTTCCTCATGGATCTTGGTGTGGTCCAGAGCTCGTCCAATCCGTTAGACGTTTATTGTGACAACAATGGTGCTATTGCACAAACCAAGGAACCTAGACAACACCAGAAGAACAAGCACATACTCATGCGGTACCACCTGATTCGCTAGTTCGTGGATCAGGGTGATATCTAGTTATGCAAAGTACAGACGGATGCAAATATTGCGGATCCGTTGACAAAGCCGTTACCACAGCTGAAGCATGAGGAGCACCTGAGAGCCATGGGCATTAGATGCCTAGACATGTGATGTCGGATGATTGACTCTAGTGCAAGTGGGAGACTATTGGGAATATGCCCTAGAGGCAATCATGTATGATGAGATTTCCCATTGTATTCATAAAGATATTAAGTTGTCCTTGTATAAACATCTGATGTGTATTATTGAATAAGTTATTCGGTTGTGGAACTATTCATTCATGTTGTTTGTACTAAATATCCTTGGTCATTGAGGTTGTGCTGGTCACACAACTTAGACCAATGTGAAAGTTGGCTTGATGACTCGGTTCCACTTGTCATGCGCATGAAGATGCTATTCCAACTTACACAGATTCGGCTAAAGAGTTTAGCGATTCGTATTGACCCATATTGAGGTACAACGAACAAGTTGTCATTTGTATATATCAATCAATGTAATCCTTAGACCTGAGGTTTATTGCATGGTCCGAGTTGAGGATAACCGACTTAGGTTCTGTCAAACGCTGATCCGTAACTGGGCAGTTATAAAGGCAGAGTTCGGGTCGACTAAGAATCAAGCTGCGTGATGTCAATAACCAAGATGGGATTTTGCCCCTCCACTCGGAGAGATATTCTCTGGGCCCTCTCGGATGATATGATTCGGAAACCATGGCCATGCACGACTCGGTTAAGTGTTAACCGAGGCGATCGACTAAGAGTTAGTCGGGTGAGTCACTTATCTCGGATCGAGAAGAGAGTTGGACTACTTAAGGGATGACAATTATTCGCCTATAGTATGACAAAGTATATCGTGCGGCAAAAGGGACTCGGACGCAAGTCGCTATGGGAAAGGCAAGTCGTCATGACTCTTTGGTACTTGGGAGTCGGCACGTTCTGCTAGGAGCCGCTACCGACTGATCGATTGAGAGTCGGACTCTAATCGTGTCCATGTAACCATGAGCCTGTGGGGTCACACACTTAAGAGAGAGAGCAAGTTCGGATTGGATCTGAACCAGAAATCTGGTGGGGTTGGACCCAAGCCGGATTAGGAGTGAGTTAGTGAGTTAGACTTACGGTGACTAATATTATATGGGCTTTAGTGAATGGGCCGCGCGAGCAGATCCCACTTTCACTCCCTATATATAGTGGAGCACAGCAACCCAGAAGGGTTAATCGTTGTTCGGTTAGGTCATTCCATGTGTTGGAAACCCTAGCTCCACAGCAGTCCTACCGTCGTAACGAACCTAGCAGTTCGCCGCCGGTGCTCCTCCTTGTACGTGTGGATACCAGCAGAGGTGTTATACTATCAGCACCAGGACGATCGGATCGCAAAGTACTGCACTGCATCAACTGACGCGCTTCATCAGTAATCCGCAACTGCGCGTCTAGTGGTAAACCTCGTGGCCTTCTACCTCGGCTAGATCTTGGGATCACCACGTTAGAGGGAACTTTTTTGTTTTATCTCTACGTGGCCCAACATCCGGGAACTAGGTTTTGTATGCTTCAACATAACACAACACTTTCATGCATGTTCTAGAGACACATGAAAGTTCTTGAGGTTTTCCGAGGGGCCCGGAGAATAGTTTGCAGCGGAACCCTGATCTGTGGGCCTTAGATCGTCTACCCCCCTAAACATTCTTCTGATGGTGGTAGCCCGGCTTAGCTCTCTCTTGTTTTATGTTTGTTTAGGTCATATATATGATGATGTAAAACCATGTTGGTTCACAAGATGCGGCAGTATCCCATCTGTTTTCACCGAAACACGGAGTTTCCCCCTTTTATAAGTCCAAAACCTTTGCTTTTAGGTTACATCGCATCCATGCGAAGGGGGACACATGCATGCACCCGGAGACTAGGTTTTCTATGTTTGAACATAACACCACACTTGGCCCAAGAGCGAGGTTTACTGCCGAACCCTGATCTATGGGACTCGGATCGTCTACCCCCCTAGACATTCTTCTAATGGGGGTAGGCCGGCATAGCTCTCTCTTATTTTATGTTTTTTTAGGTCATTGGATGATGTAAAACCATGTTGGTTCACAAGGTGCGGCAGTATCCTACCCGGTTTCACCGGAACAAGGAGTTAACCACTTATATAAGTCCAGAACCTTCACTTTTAGGTACACGACACATGCATGCGAAGGGGGACACATGCACCTAGATACTAGGTTTTGTATGTTTGGACATAACACCATACTTTCATGCATGTGCTAGGGCCACATGCAAGTTCTTGAGATGTTCTGAGGACCCCAGAGCGAGGTTTGCTGCGGAACCCTGATCTGTGGGCCTCGGATCATATACCCCCTAGACAATCATATGATGGGGGTAGCCCGGCATATCTCTCTCTTGTTTTCTGTTTGTTTAGGTCATAGAATGGTATAAAACCATGTTGGTTCCCAAGGTGTGGAAGTATCCTACCCGGTTTCACCGGAACAAGGAGTTTACCCCCTTATATAAGTCCAAAACCTTTGCTTTCAGGTTACGCGGCAAAGTCTTTTTATTGCATGTATGTTAAGTGATGTTATTTCATAGTATCATGGCACACACATATGAATAGCTAGGTTGTTGTGGTCTCTCACTTGATATATATCGTTTTCCTGAATAGGCCACCTAGTACTCACAGCATTCTCTTCAGCCATTTAAAGTATACATCCATGATGATCACACATTCAAAATTGAGAACAATCTAAAGGATGTCAAACAACAAATTTCAGACTTTGTCATGAAATCATCTCAACTTGCTCTTTTCATTGACCCAAAGTGTGACCATTCTGTTTCAAAAGTAGTCCAACATCCTTGTTTTGTTGGTCAGCATCTCTACGTTGAGGGGAAATTCTACTCTAGACGATTGGATGATGATTTTTTTCTCAAATGAATTTTGAGAATAGGCACCCACCTAATGGTAATTAAGTTCAGCATCCTCTATAAGCTTATGGTCTTGTGCAAAGTTCATATTTCGATGGTCTCAATCCTTATAAAGAGCAGGTACATGATATATCTATAAGAGAAACTATCATCCTCTCCTCAAGAGGGTTGACAGAACCAGGAACTATGTTAAAGAGTCTCATGTCCATCTTGTGAGATGTAGTTATATGCTAGAGACACATGCAAGTTTTCATGTGATTCCAACACTTCGGTGGTCTTCCTCTGGAGAAACCCTAGACCGAGGGCCCCGGATTGTCTACCCCCCTAGACTTTCTTATAATAGGGGTATCTGGGCATAGATATACCTTGTTTTGTGTCTGTTTAGTTCATTGGATGACGTAAAACCATGTTGGTTCACAAGGTGTGGCAGTACCCTATCCGGTTTCATCGGAACAGGGAGTTTCCCCCTTATATAACTCCAGAACCTTCTCTTTTAGGTTACAATGCATGCATGCGATGGGGGACACATGCACCAGGGGACTAGGCTTTGTTTGTTTCAACATAACACCACACTTTCATGCAGGTGATAGGGACACAGGCAAGTTCTTTAGGCATTCCAAGGCCTTGGATCGCGGTTTGCTGCGGAACCATGATCTATGGGCCTCGGATCGTCTACCTCCTTGTACATTCTTCTGATGGGGTAGCCCGGCATAGATCTCTCTTGTTTTGGGTTGGTTATGTCATAGGATGATGTAAAACCATGTTGGTTCACAAGGTGCGGCAGTATCCTACCCGGTTTCACCGGAACAGGGAATTTCCCCCTTATATAAGTCCAGAACCTTCACTTTTAGGTTACAGCGCATGCATGCGAAGGGGGACACATGCACCCGAATACTAGGTTTATATGTTTCAACACAACACCACACATTCATGCATGTCCTAGGGACACATGCAAGTTCTTGAGGTATTCTAAGGGCCTCAGAGCACGGTTTGCTGCGGAACCCTGATCTGTGGGCCTCGGATCGTCTACCCCCTAGACATTCTTCTGATGGGGGTAGCCTGGCATATCTCTCTCTTGTTTTGTGTTTGTTTAGGTCATAGGATGATGTAAAACCATGTTGGTTGACAAGGTGCGGCGGTATCCTACCTAGTTTCACCGGAACGGGGAGTTTCCCCCTTATATAAGTCCGGAACCTTTGCTTTCAGGTACAACGCATGCATGCGAAAGGGGACACATCCAACCGGATACTAGGTATTGTATGCTTCAACATAACACCCAGATTGCATACATTTTGTGTTTAGGGGAGTCCAAAACGTAAAATAAATACAACTGGAAGAAAAATGGAAATAAAATTAGAAAATACCAAAAGCACACGGCAAAGGGGCCTTTGCAATGTGTTTTCTGTTGGTACACTACAAATGGGCCTTTGTCGTGCGTTTTCTTTTGGTACACGGAAAAGGCCTAGTCCCAATTATTGACCTGCGCGAGCCCACGCGATCCCTATCCACTCGCTTGCAAGCTCTCCCCAGCCACACAACCCTCTCTCGACCCCGACCCCGCGCGCCGCCGCCAACCCTGCTGCTGCCCCTGCCACCACCGCCGGCCCCTCCCCCGCTCCACCCAGCTGGCGCCGGCCCCTTCCCCACCCCGCCCCACCCAGCCCGACCCCGCCGCCTATCGCCCGCCCCCGCTGTAGCCCCCTCCTCCCTTCCCACGTCCTCCCATGGCCGCCGCCATGGCCACATTTGCACCATTGGAGGTGCGTCTTGCTCGCGTATAAGGCGGGAGGAGCTCCGGCCGGCTGCTCCCTGATATCTTCGATCTAGATTACGGATGTAGTATAGCTCGTTTTCACTAGTAGACCTAGGTTTATCGAATCCTCGGGAAGCAGAAAGCAAAGTGAGATTACTTTAATGGACTTTCGAGAGTTTTAGAATTCCTTTTGCGTTTTCGCCATACCAAGAGTTTGCGATCTTTTTGTTGTTGTTATTGATGATGGAGAGAGAGGGCCTAGGGTCTTCGGTTTTCACTAGTAGCTGTGCAAAACATCTGATGGAAATAATATATAATAATAAAGTATGCATGTAGTCGTTAGAGCAAGATAATTATATGTGGGCAGTGCATCCATAATTTTTACCGCCTCTGCAACCGCTTATAGCAATAACCTAGTAGTCTCATCCATATAAGAAATTAAGAGAACTAATGATATGCATAGTGATGTCACCGTTAATCCCAAGTAAATTCCTCACATACAGCCGTACTACCCCTTCTGTCTCTGGGGTTCCCATCCTGTAGATCAGTCATTACTCACAATCCCTTTACCTCGATCAATCCTCGGGGTCTTGGGTACCTGAAAAGTCCTTAGATTGAGTCAAGAGACTTTACTACAATCATCATGTCATACAAACTAATACATGATCACATCTATGATAAATAACATGCACAAAAAGTTACATGGCTAGGCCAAAGCCCTTAGCCCAAGGAGATTTACTCACACATAGAGATGAAATCAACAATCATAAACATTGTAATAGAGATCATCAGGTTGATAGCAAATAGTCTTACAATGTCGCCAATTGGAGAAGAGAACTACTATGACAAGTGGTGGAAGATGGCTATGGTGGTGGAGATGGGTTTAGAGATCTAGATCTAGATCTATTCCTCTCGCGTGGCGGCTTCTGGTGGTAGGGAGAGTTGAGGTCGAAAAGAGGCTCTGTTTCCCATCGCCCGAAGCCTCTTCATATAGGGGTACCTTCACGAAAGTTGTTCTGTGTGACCTAATGAAGTCGATGGCAACTATGCGACTGGAATTATATGGCCATAATAATTTTCCAGTCGTATAGTTGGTAGTTAAGGCTTCTGCCTCCACTTCACGGCTCCTAGTTTCTTTGACGTCTTGGGAATCTTGTATCTTTGCCATTTATGTAGTGATTTCCATCATCATACGTCATTATCTGTGTAGGAAAAAATAGAAAGAAAGGATTCCATACCCCTTTGATCATTAGGCATTAGTGGCAGGTTTAGAGAGATATTTCATCAATTATATGAATAATATCTAGTTTAAATGCATACGTGGATGGATATATTTCACATCCATCAATCTCCCCAAACTTAAAATTGATTTTCCTCGAGCAAGAAAACCAAAATCAAAA
The DNA here is from genome assembly GCA_910589765.1 of Avena atlantica. Classification (NCBI taxonomy): domain Eukaryota; kingdom Viridiplantae; phylum Streptophyta; class Magnoliopsida; order Poales; family Poaceae; genus Avena; species Avena atlantica. The sequence goes on along the minus strand of OU342736.1, from coordinate 44,146,562 downwards.
CGGAACTCAACATTTAAACTGAAATAACGAGATGATGATATTACTCATGATTGGTAGTCTCATGTTTCCTACACTTTATTAATCTAAAAAACTTTAGCATGGATAGAGTAATGGCAAGCTTATCATATAGGTTTCATGAATCCTTATAGCGCAGCAAAATTATTGTAAGCATGGATGATTCAAAAGAGTAAACTTTATTCCATGTCATGTAATCAACTCATAAGCTTGCCTTTGAACAATAAAGTATAATCATGTAAAATTGAGGGTGTGATAGTTTGTCATGAAAAGCATATACACTAAAATATCTCAATTCTCCCACATTAATAACTCAAGACTTTTCAAGAACTACTTTTCTATTCACTATCCTTAAAGAATTTCAGTTCTTAAGTAATTGAGAGCATGCCAAAAAAAATTATTAGTTTATCGGGCTATGATGGACACTCGCGGCATCACTAAGGTTTTTGTTTTTTTGCATAATAATTACTCATATCAGCTAGAGGAGTGATTCCATCATGTTTACAGCTACCCTGGAGTGCCAAGAGTCTTACCCATTATAGCGTTGCTACTACATATGTTTAATCAACTCATAGCCGAAATCTAGGAGATTCCTCCATGAAGATCATTCGTAGGCTAGTGGAGTTGTGGCATCCCATGAAGTTTGGCATGCATAAAGCTATATCATTCTTATGATTCACAAGTCAAACATTGGCATGCTCACAAAAACCGCTAAACATTAATTCAATTGAACAAATAGTTTCAAAGAGAGCTATCGAGTCAATCATTATTTTCTATGGTGTTGAGTATCTCTAAGAATAATATTTCAAGACTAAAACTACAGCACCCAAGTCTTAAATTTGTGAGACTTTCTATTATTTCCATTTGTTTAGCAAATTTATAGGAAAGACTTTGGTTAACTACAAGAGCTTGCACAAAACGTACCCAATTAAATACCCATGCAAACAAAATTTTACCATAATATAGAGACTCACTCCACCGATATAATATATTAACATTACTACTAACTAGCATGAGTTTCTAAAACTTGAAAAATGGGGATTCATAAGGCATACCTCTCATGTTTGGTTCCACTTGTCTCTTCCCTTTTTATTTGTTTCTTGGAAACTCGAAGTGGATTACTCTCCTGCAAATACATGAGAACTTCAAGGCGAAAAGTAAAAAAAAAGAGGGAACACACGGCAAAGGACACACGTGGCACAAGGCTATGCGCTGCTGCGATAGGACACATGGCCTTTGCCGTGTGACTTTTAGAAGTGGCACATGACAAATGGTGGTACATTGCCATGTGGAATCTACCACGGACACACGACAAAGGGGGCTACTTTGCCATGTGTTCCCTCCCGGATGGCACATGACACAGGATGAACACACGGTAAATATAAGGCACACGGAAAAGCAATTCAACACGGAAAAGAAGAAAGACACACGGCAAAGCTATTGATGTTAATCTTGTCGTCCAAGTTTTAAGTCTTAAGGTTAGGAAAGTTCTCATTTCAGTTTTAGGAAAGCTTAAGGAGAGTTTAAACCGTGTACGACTAGGTACATGGGTCACAACGTGTTGGGTTTAGCTTGGTTGTTCCGTGTTGGATGTGGAGTCGTATTTGTAAGCCTATATAAAGAGAAGAAAGAAACAAGAAAATGTGCGATCGTTGTGCACCACCAAAATTTCGTTTTGGCTCTGTCTCTCAAGTACGTACATACAACTAGAGTTTTTTATTTTTGATCTATTTTGATCGTAAGATTCAGGGTAGAAAACCAACAAGTGTTATCAGAGCCTTAACGAGCTAGATGGGCCGATCGGACAAGAGACAATGTCAAGAGACCGAAGGAAGCAGCAAGCAGATCAAGATTATGCCGAGCACGAGCTCCATGCCAATTCAGTATCCAATGTTGACCGACACAAACAATTTGGTCTGGGCCACAAAGATGAAGTTTATCCTCCGGAATCTCTGTGTGTGGAAGAGTATAGAAGGCAACGACGAGGTCGACGAGGGAGTCATGGCTGCCGTCTCGCAGTCTGTACCAGACTCCATGGTGATGACACTTGACGGCAAAGGAAGCATGGGAAGCGATATGGGTGATGCGTGTGGGAGAAGATAAGGTGAAGCGTGCCCGTGCACAAGTGCTAAAGCAAATTAATAAGTTGGAGATTTTCAGAGGAGAAACGATCGCTGAGTACTTCGTGAAGATCACAAAATTGGTGAGCGAGATTAAATCTCTCGGAGGAGCCGTCTCAGATACAGAGGTGGTCGAGAAGCTGTTTTCGTCGTTCACCGACAAATTCACAGATATTATCGGACGATCGAGTAGTTCAGCGACATAACCAAGATGACGATACCTGAAGCAATCGGAAGATTGGGGACACACAAAGAGAATCAGAAGGGGAAGAAAGAGGCGAAGGACAATGGAAAGAAGGTGTTGTACTCACAAGCTGACCTAGAAGCTCGTATTGCTAAAGAACGGAAGAAATATGGAGGTTCCAGCAACAAGAAAACCGACGGCCATGGTGGCGACATGGGCCGCGGACAAGCTTGCCTGCAAGGGGCTGGTCAGGGCAAAGGTGATTGTTTTATCGACAAAAGAAGGCCACGTGATTATGACATATCAGAGGTGAAGTGTTTTAATTTCAACTAAAATGGTAACTTTGGAAAGGACTGTACAAAGCCGGATAGAAGATTGAAGGCAAATCTGGTGAAGAAAGGAGATGATGAAGAAGAACATCTCCTGCTGATGGAGAAGTGTGTCCTCATGCTAGATGCTCTAGGTATGAACCAGAAGGTGTTCTTGAACGAGAGAAAGGTCATCCCCAAGCTGAAACGTACCCAGAATGGTGTACAACGAAAACATCCCCAAGCTGAAACGTACCCAAGCTGAAACATCCCCATGCTAGGTGCTCTAGGTATGAACCAGAGGGTGAGGCACTCCAGCAATCGGTTGTATACACTGGTGGAAACAGCCCTATAGGTCCCGGTTGGTATGGGGCTTTAGGATCCCGGTTGCCCAACCGGGACGGGGCAATCGGGACTAAAGCTCCAACCTTTAGTCCCGGTTGCCCCACCAACCGGGACTAAAGGTTGCGCACGTGGTAGCGGCAGAGGGCGAGGGGGGGGGGTGGAGCATTAGTCCCGGTTCGTAACACGAACCGGGACTAACAACCTTCTGCCGTGGCAGAGATTTGGTCCATTTCTCTGCCGCGGCAGAGAATTCATTTTGGCACATTTTATTGCCGCGGCAGCATTTTCGCCACTTTTTGTGCCGCGGCAGAGAATTCATTAGGGTTGTTTTATTGTTTATTTAGTGATTTGCACTTATCAATGAAGGAACCTTATATTACATCATGATGACAATATTATATTCAATACACGGATCGAGTTCATGCACTACATACAAAAGTTGCTATTCGATGCTACCGGCCAATTTCTTGAAAGTTGCTATTTTTACAATTCCTATTGTCTATACACAGCCGAGTAGTATTCCCCTTTTGGGTCTAGGACTTCTGCATCCAAGAATCCCGCCAATTCCTCCTGAATTGCTCGTACGCGATCCTTTGGCAGGAGACCGTCCCGTAGACGTTCGATCTGATTTTAAAAAGGAGTCAGCCTATATGAATGAAACTAAACACAATTTGATTGTAATTAAAAACTATAGAAATTGTTTACGTACGTGGAGTTGCTTTAAATTTCTTCCCTTCTCATCGCATGTCTGCCGGATGAACTCACATACATAGTATCCACATAGATTGTTACCTGGTCCCTGTGTCAGGCACTTTACGAGAACAGAGTTCAATCAAAATAATAATCAAGCATGATAATAACTGTATCAAAACTAGAATCAAAGAGATGCGCGGATATAGCTAGTGGTGCTTACATCTAGTGGTTGAAATGTAAGCTCCTCTTTCCAAACACCCCTAGCCTTGTTGCTGAACCGTTTCCAAGCGCTGCCCGGCGTAGAAAACGAATAAAATATGTTATTAAGTACTTGATATCATAAAATTCACGAACGTTGCCGATATAGTGTCGTAATGATTAGAATTACCGCTGGAGAAGTATCTGCATGTCCTTCCACATCTCAAGGGGTTTATGTTTCGAGTCCATGACTAGTACATGCCCTTTGTCAAGTTGAATGATTAACAGAATATAGTGGAAGCTGCAAATGCATAACTAATTAATTATATACTTAACATCGAGTAAGCGAAATAGAAAGTGTATACAAGACAATAACACTCACTCGAAGTTGTAAGGAAATAGTATTTCCCTTTTGGTTTCTTGAAACCTTAACGCGTGTACTATATTATCCTCCGTATCCTGGGGGGCTTATTTTGAGATTAGCTTCATGAACCCAATATGGGTCAATGAAGCCAATGTCATAGATTTGTCCTCTGCTGCATTCGAGAATCTTCATTCTGCATATTACAGTATGATTATATACATGCAATAAACAAAATAATATAGATGGAGACGAAATTAATTACAGAATTAGTACTTACAGACAATAGGCACTGATGATCGATTTGTCCAAGGCGTCTTGATTGAATAATTGAAATAGTTCATCAAATTCAATGGATATCATGTCATCCTTTTCTTTCCCATGATGCTTTTTTGTAACCCTCGGCACTATCCAGTTAGCCCCGGACCTTGTGGCATGCATGTACCAGTTATGGAATCTTCGCATTTTTGTTGGAAGATTGTTTACCTCCTCAGGTTTGACGAGAGGTTTGCCGTACTGGTATCTGTATGCTACTTCACTCATGGGGAAGAACTCTAACTGGGATAAGTACTGCACAATACTCATACCTTGAGCAGCGGCAGCTTCTCCGTATTGTGCAACTACCTCTGGATCATACTGCTCTTCGGCCCCATATTTGCTCGACGCCACATTGGTTTGAGAAATCACCTTGAGAGGGGCGCAAGTCTGTTTTGCTTGTTCTCCGAGCTGGGCAACAGATTTATCGCTTGCATCAGTACTGCTCTTCGAGGCTTTTTGTGCCGCATGTGACTTGAGAATAGAACGCTCATAGTCTGATGACAGCTTTGGCTCGGGTTGATGAAGATTCTTTAGCATTTTCAACACTTTGGCTTTTTCTTCTTTGGTGCTGGGGAACTCTGGCTCTTTCGGCCGCCTCAGCTTAGCGAAAAACGCTGTCGTTTCCGCATCAACGATCGCCGCAGTCTCCTCTTCATTACAGTCATAAGCTCTCTTGGGAGGAACCTTTGGTACTTTTGGAAGAGGCTCTTGTTTACGTTTTGGCGATCGCTTACCACGAGGCACAGTAGCGGTACGCTTACGCTTTTGACCCTTAGGCGCCGGTGATGGCTCCCGCGGCGATGGCTGCGCCGGAGATTGGTGAGGCGACGGAGCCGGGTGAGGTGACGAAGACGGCTTCCGCGGCGGCGACGACCTCGCTGGAGACGGGTGAGGCGGCGCCGAAGATGGCCTTGGTGTGTGATTTCGAAGCACGATACATTCCTTCGGCCATAGAATGGTGACGTTTTTTGCATCTCCCAGCACAGTCACATCCCCTTCACCTGCAGGGTAGTGAAGATCCAAAACTTCAAAGGTGGGCATGATTTCATCCACGCCGACAAATAGCCCACTAGAACCGGACGACAGTGGTAAGTTGGTGTGGGTCCAATTGGTAAGGCATAGCCGACCGCCACCTTCATTGATATGTTCACAACTTTGACATGTAGCTCGCAGTGTGTCATCTCTGTGATATCATCCACTGGGTAGCCAACAGGAGCCATGGTCAGTGCATCATCGTCATCGCCATTGTCATCACCCGGGACCTCGGTGGAAGCCACACTGCTTTTTCGATTATTCGATAGGCCGGTAGCATCGAATGCAGTGTGTGCTGAGATGGGCCGGTAGTACTTTGCTCTTTAAGTGCGTTAATTTCATCTTGTTGTTGCTTTAATCGTTCTTCAATTAAACGCATTCGCTCTTTCTGACTATTTGCTTCAACTTCCACCCTGTCCTTTCTTCTCTGACGGCTTCTATCAGGATATTTCTTCCTCTCTTCGGGAAACCTAGTCCTCCATGGTTGGGAGCCTCTTGTGCCTCGTGTTCGTCCATCATGTTCCTTATTTCCAAGGGCGAGTGTGAGCTCATCATTCTCTCTATCGGGAATGAAGTCCCCATCTTTAACAGCCTTTACTGCTTTTCTGATCCTCTTGATTGGCAAGGGGTCTTCTTTATGTCGTATGTTATATATACACCTCCCTTCCGAGTCCAACGTGCCCCCATGCCCGTAAAACCAATTCCTTGCACGTTCTACCCAATCGTCTGTCTCTGGGGTGATCTTTTTATCACGCAGTTCCTGCTCAAGTTTCTCCCACTTAGGAATGCCAGCCCTGTAGCCACCTTGCCCCATAGTATGGTGATACTTCTTGTTAGCAGCATTCAGCTTATTCGTTTCAGACATTTTCTTAGCTTTTTCTGATTTCTCGTATTCCACAAACTCAGCCCAGAATGGTTTTATCTTCTCAAACTGAATATTCTTGAAATCGGGAGTCTTGTTTTTCACGACATAGTCAAGGTGTAATCTTTTCTTCCAGTTGGTGAAACACTGGGCCATCTTCTTCAAAGCCCACTCCCTGACCTTAGCCTCTATGGCTCTCCCATGTTGTAAGGCGTCCTCAACTGGATCCTCCGCATTTGGATCAAGCTCTATCTTCGGTAGTTTGAAATTAACCATGAGCCTCTTCCACAGTAAATCGTTGGCGTGGTTAGGGACAAATAAACATGTTCCCTCTTCATCCGCATTAGCAGGCCTATTCCAATTTCTAATGGTGATCGGGATTAAGTCCCTAACGATTAATCCGCATTGTGCCACAAATTTGGTTGCGACAACTTCGGGAGCTGTCGGTTTGCCGTCTTCAGCGACATCTTCGATCCTGAACCTCTCATGGTCTTGCAACTTTTTGGTTGGGCCTCGTCTGCTCTTTTCAGTAGATTCCTTCGATCTGGAGGGCTAAAAGAAGAAAGATCGTCGTTACTATTTCTATATAGATAGCAAATGATTAATTAATGAATTGATTTATATTACATGCACCTCGCCGGAGCGTTCGTCTTCTCGATTACACAAGGCATCGCCTTCTCCCTCTCGGAAGGCAGCACCTTCAACCTCAAACAAGTTGTCAATTCCGGTAAAAAGAGGATCACCCTCACCGGAGTTGTTCAGAAACGTTGATACGTCTAAATTATCTTCCCCACGGATCACACCTTGGATCAACTCTTCCTTTTCTTCGTCTCTGACGTGTGGGTCCATATTTTCTGTATAGGTCGTAAAACGAATAAGTCAAAGCGGCTAAAGGAGAAAGTTAAGGAGAAACCCTAATATATACATACACAATAATAAAAATGAAGAGAAACCCTAAACCCTAAGGCTATGAGAGGGTAACATGAGTATAAGGCTACAAAAGGTCTTCGATCTATCTATGGTCTTGATCTCGGTCTTCGATCTCGATCTCGATATCGTATTCTACCGAGAAGAACCAAATCACCGGAAAGAAAGGGAAACAATCAACACATGGCATCGATGCAATGCTCAAGCAATGATGATGATACAACAAGTTAATGTGCATTGGAATGTAACCCTAAAGCATGCTCGACAAGTTAATCGGGGTTCCGAGGGGCGCAAACCCTAACTCAAGGAACTCCGGAATCACCTGTTAGGGTTAATAGGGTGTTCTAATTAAACTTGTCATTTAAGTTGTTGAACAATGCATGATTATAGCATAGATAGATAGTTCTCATTTTTCTGAACATTTTGGTATATTATTTGTATTTTTCTATATTACAGATTAAAAGTTATTGAATTTACAAGTTTTATTCAAATTCTGAAATTATTAAATCAAATGTTTAAACCTTTTGCACCATAGTAACAACTAGCCATAGTGGCTGACAGGTGGGGCCCGGAGCCACTTCAGTAGCCACGCAAGCAAAGGGGAAACAGGGTCATCTGTCACCAGAGAAGGAGCAGCCATGTTGGGATCGCCGGCAGGAGCAGCCGCCGCCGCACATCTCGTGCCGCTGTCGCCGCCGCCGCACATCTCGCGCATCATAAATCTTAAATAACAACAGTATACTAAATCTTAAATATACGTAGTTTTGTTATCCGAACACATTTTCTATAACTAAAGCTTTATTTTATTTGCTTTACGACTACAAATCCGTTAAATAACAAGTCTATAATGTTTTGGATTTGTTCCATAAAACTTGAGCAATCAATACATTGCACATATTGGTCTAGGCTAATGGACAAAGTATTACAATTAGTAATCAAGCATCAAAATTAGTGCTAGCCCCCATTGCATATCCTTGAGAGGGGCCGAACCATAGGGGGGGCCTGGCCACCCCTCGCCGCCGCTGTCAAGGAGGACGCGGACAACGTGACCGTGGACAAGGAGGACGCGGCGGTGGAGGAAACGGCGCCGGCGACGGTGGGGGAAGGGTGCGGGCGGCGCAGTCATCGGCGGGAAGAGACGCGGGCGGCGGTCGTCGGGGAAGGAGACACTACGGGGAGCGCGCGGCGGTGGCGGCCGGAGGCGGAGGCGTTGAAGACGACGGAGGCGGAGGCGCAGGCAGCCTGGCGGCGTCGTCGATGAGAAGCAGAGAAGAGAAGCAGAGAAGAAGAGAAGTTATATAAATGGGAGGGAGTATACGTCCCGGTTGGTGGCTCCAACCGGGACTAAAAGTGCATACGTTCCGGTTGGAGCCACCAACCGGGACGTATAGTCCAATTTTCAGCAGCTGAAGGGGCGCGCGCGCAGGGGGCTCTTTAGTCCCGGTTGGTGGCTCCAACCGGGACGTATTCCCCTGTTTTCAAATTTTTTCAGTTATTTTCTCTCTGTTCCCGCCTTATTTTTTATTTTGGGGTTTAAATTTGTAATGTTTTTTAAATGATAATTACTTTGGAATTTAGAAAAACTTTAAACATAAAAAGTGTATGGATTTGAATAAATAATCCAAAACCAATTTCTGTTTTGAAAAATAATTAATGTAACCATTTAAACTATGAACCATGTAAAATTAATAATGAAATAACTTATATTTTTTAAATATTAATTTGGAATTTAGAAAAACTTTAAACATAAAAAGTGTATGGATTTGAATAAATAATCCAAAACCAATTTCTATTTTTAAAAAATAATTAATGTAACCATTTAAAATGAATTAACTTATATTTTTAATATTAATTTGGAATTTAGAAAAACTTTAAACAAAAAAAGTGTTTGGATTTGAATAAATAATTCAAAACCATTTTCTGTTTTAAAAAATATTAATGTAACCATTTAAAATATGAACCATTTACAATTAAAAATGAATTAACTTATATTTTTTTAATATCAATTTGGAATTTGGAATTTATTATGCCCGTTTTGAATTATCTGAATTTCTAACTATGGTCGAACCGGTGTGCATGAATATAGGGGACGAGCATCGTTAGAAATTGCATTGGATCTCTGAAGAAACCACATATTGCGAGTCTAAAAATTATTTTTTCAAAAAATCACGGGCGATAGATCATGTACCTGTAGTACAAACCGGACGCACTTCCTGCCGATTCGGCAGACATTTGTCCTTTTTACCCGGGATGGACGAAAAGGTTTGAGATGTACCGGTTGGGAGATAGTCCATGTAAGGTGGTCTAGTATTTTAGGAAAATGGGACGGTAGCATTTTGAAACGGCATTTTGGTGGTTACTTCACAAAACGACCCGTTTTTTGCACTCGAAAAATGGAAAAGGGCTTTTCCGTGCGACAAAAAGGAAAACTTCCTCCTGCAACACTGTTATCCATAACAATGCCCACACACATGCATAATATGGGCACAACATCACAAACTATGCCGTGATTCAGCACATAACATCGGTCATTTGGACCGAAAGCCATGAAACCTCGAACATGATAGGTCATTTTGTGAATGTTTTTTCGAAACATGATCAATATACCAAGTCTGGTATTTTTCCTTTCAACTATGTAACAAAATATGACACCACGCGAAGGATTTTCATTGTTCGGATTTTTTTTGAATTTATTATGCCCGTTTTGAATTATCTGAATTTCTAACTATGGTCGAACCGGTGTGCATGAAGATAGGGGACGAGCATAGTTAGAACTTGCATTGGATCTCTGAAGAAACCACATATTGCGAGTCTAAAAATGATTTTTTCAAAAAATCACGGGCGATAGATCATGTACCGGTAGTACAAACCGGACCCACTTCCTACCGATTCGGCAGACATTTGTCCTTTTTACCCAGGATGGACGAAAAGGTTTGAGATGTACCGGTTGGGAGATAGTACATGTAAGGTGGTCTAGTATTTTAGGAAAATGGGACGGTAGCATTCTGAAACGGAATTTTGGTGGTTACTTCACAAAACAACCCGTTTTTTGCGCTCGGAAAATGGAAAAGGGTTTTTCCGTGCGACAAAAAGGAAAACTTCCTCCTGCAACATTGTTCTCCATACCAATGTCCACACACATGCATAATATGGGCACAACATCACAAACTATGCCGTGATTCAGCACATAACATCGGTCATTTGGACCGAAAGCCATCAAACCTCGAACATGATAGGTCATTTTGTGAAGGTTTTTTCGAAACATGATCAATATACCAAGTCTGGTATTTTTCTTTCAACTATGTAACAAAATATGACACCACGCGAAGGATTTTCATTGTTCGGATTTTTTTTGAATTTATTATGCCCGTTTTGAATTATCTGAATTTCTAACTATGGTCGAACCGGTGTGCATGAAGATAGGGGACGAGCATCGTTAGAACTTGCATTGGATCTCTGAAGAAACCACATATTGCGAGTCTAAAAATGATTTTTTCAAAAAATCACGGGCGATAGATCATGTACCTGTAGTACAAACCGGGCCCACTTCCTACCGATTCGGTAGACATTTGTCCTTTTTACCTGGGATGGACGAAAAGGTTTGAGATGTACCGGTTGGGAGATAGTCCATGTAAGGTGGTCTAGTATTTTAGGAAAATGGGACGGTAGCATTCTGAAACGGCATTTTGGTGGTTACTTCACAAAACGACCCGTTTTTTGTGCTCGGAAAATGGAAAAGGGCTTTTCCGTGCGACAAAAAGGAAAACTTCCTCCTGCAACATTGTTCTCCATACCAATGTCCACACACATGCATAATATGGGCACAATATCACAAACTATGCCGTGATTCAGCACATAACATCGGTCATTTGGACCGAAAGCCATGAAACCTCAAACATGATAGGTCATTTTGTGAAGGTTTTTTCGAAACATGATCAATATACCAAGTCTGGTATTTTTCCTTTCAACTATGTAACAAAATATGACACCACGCAAAGGATTTTCATTGTTCGGATTTTGAATTTATTATGCCCATTTTGAATTATTTGAATTTCTAACTATGGACTACCACGCGAAGCATTTTCATTGTTCGGCAGACATTTAGTCCCGGATGTAGTCACAAACCGGGACTAAAAATATTTTCCGCCATTTCCCACCTCTTCCCGCCAAGTTTTCCCGCCCTTTCCTTTCTACTAGAGCTTTTAGTCCCGGATGTAGTCACTAACCGGGACTAAAGATATTTCCCGCCATTTCCCAAAGCTTCACGCCAAGTTTTCCCGCCCTTTCCCTCTATATTTAGGGTGATCCTGTCATGGCTATCCACACATCCACACCTTCCTCTCTTAGAACAATGGACAACGCCTACTGGGCCATTCTGACCCTCGAGGAGACCGAGGAGCTGTGCGCCTCCAACTACCCTTGTCCGCCGGGCTACCGGCCGCCCGCCGGCTGGATGCTGAGCGCTGGAGGGGTTCCTGTCCCTCCTGTCCCTCAAGGTTCCGCACGCCAGGCGGCCATCACAAACCACTTCTACCACGAGCTCACGCCGGAGCAGCGGATGGATCCCCAGTGGGATCCCGACAACTACGACACCTGGAATGCCTTCTTCGCTAATAGGCGGGAAAGGGAGCTCGCCAGGTACGAGGGTGATGGCCCGCCACCGGTGAACCACAACGAAGCCGACCGTCGTCTATGGTGGGCGAACCGTACTATCATCGGAGTGATGCGCTACATCGCCGGGGGAGACCATCCTCGCCTACGGTGCCCGCGAGTCCACCCACCACAGGCCCCACACTGTCCCGGCGGTAGCGGCATCGTCTTCCAGGAGACCCCTCTCCCACCCGCCGTGAATCCGAGACTGGAATGGCCCCTGGTATATGCCATGGATGGGCTGAGGATCCCCGGAGTGGCAGGTGACGATGACGATGATGATGACGACGACGATGAAGACCCTGAAGCTGCGTACTATAGGACTAGGCATGATTATGAGTAAAGGGGGCGGCTTTAGTCCTGAGTGTTAGCTAGTCCCGGTTTGTCCCGGTTTTTAATATTATTAAATGTCTTGAGTGTTACCTAATAAATAGAGGGAAATGCCTATATAAAGAGAGGGTTCATATTTAGTCCCGGTTGGAGAAACCAACCGCGACTGAAGGGATTGCGGCAGAGTGGGCCAGGCAACACTAATAATACGGGTGAGTGTCGACATTATGTCGTGCGGCTTGTACCTTGTCCCGGATGGTGTCACCAACCGGGACTAAAGATGAACCTTTAGTCCCGGTTGGAGACACCAACCGGGACTAAAGATGAGTCAGCACTAATAATAGGGGTGAGTGTCGACATTATGTCGTGAGTGTCGACATTATGCCGAGCTGCTTGTACTATAAATATGCATCCTTGTGAGTCCAGTCCTCCAGCCAGTTTGAGGCATCTCCAAGAGGGTTTTAGAGAGCAGGGACACCACTACGGCCAGTTTCAAGGAGATGCCGACGGAGCCCAGTCCTCCGGCATCTCCGAGAAACTGGTCATAGAGGCACTCCCTAATATGTGAAATTAGTTAGCTTCGAGGCGTATTGATCTAGTTAGTGAAGTTACAAGCTGCAAGATGGTTTTCGAGAGCAGGGACACCACTGCGGCCAGTTTCAGGGAGATGCCGACGGAGCCCAGTCCTCCGGCATCTCCGAGAAACTGGTCATAGAGGCACTCCCTAATATGTGAATTAGTTAGCTCCGAGGCGTATTGATCTAGTTAGTGAAGTTACAAGCTGCAAGATGGTTTTCGAGAGCAGGGACACCACTGCGGCCAGTTTCAGGGAGATGCCGACGGAGCCCAGTCCTCCGGCATCTCCGAGAAATTGGTCATAGGGGCACTCCCTAATATGTGAAATTAGTTAGCTCCGAGGCGTATTGATCTAGTTAGTGAAGTTACAAGCTGCAAGATGGTTTTCGAGAGCAGGGACACCACTGCGGCCAGTTTCAGGGAGATGCCGACAGGGCCCAGTCCTCCCGGTCCAGCCACAAAACGGGACTAACACTCAAGACATTTATTAATATTAAAAACTGAGACTACAAAACCGGGACTAAAGGCCACAAACCGCGAAAGATATCCTTCGGTCAAGCCACAAACCGCGAAAGACATGAACTAGAGTTACATAATATGAGCATGAACTTCTTGGCATATGTCATTCCTTATGACCGCTTTAGACGTAACCATGGAGCATCTTCTTTACTTAACGGAATGCTTGGGTCAGTTTTCACTGTGAAGGGTAGAATTTCATCAAACATATTATAATCTTCTGACATGTCTGTCTTGTCCTAGATTCCCACGATGTTTCTTTTCCCTGAAAGAACTATGTGACGCTTTGGGTCATCATATGATGTATTCGTTTGCATATTTTTTCTTTTTTCGGTCTGAAGGACATGTCCTTCACATAGAAAACCTGAGACACATCATTGGCTAGGACGAATGGTTCATCTCTATAACCAAGATTGTTGAGATCCACTTTGTCATTCCGTACAATGGTCTATCTTTACCCCTTCCCCATTCAGGTTGACCCATTTGCAGCGAAACAAAGGGACCTTAAAAGAGACTCCATAGTCTAGTTCCCATATCTCCTCTATGTAACCATAATATGTGTCCTTTTGTCCATTCTCGTCTATTGCATCAAAGCGGACACCACTATTTTGGTTGGTGCTCTTTTTATCTTGGGCGATCATGTAGAATGTATTCCCATTTATTTCGTACCCTTGGAAATTCAATACAGTAGAAGATGGTGACGCGGCCAACAAGTATAGGTGATCTCCAATAGTGGTGTCATTCAAGAGATGTGTCTGCATCCAACCACCGAAAGACTTCATGTGTTCATCTGTAATCCATGATTCAGGCTTCCCCGGGTTTTTGGAGCGTACAATATTCTTGTGTTCCTCGATATACGGAGCTGCCAAGGTGGAATTATGTAGAACTGTGTAGTGTGCTTTAGTGAAAGAATCCCCGTCCCTACATATCATTGCTTTCTTTCCCAGCGTGCCTTTTCCACTTAGTCTCCCCTCATGCCGCGAGTCAGAAACACCAATCGGCTTAAGGTCAGGAATAAAGTCAACACAAAACTCAATGACCTCCTCTGTTCCATATCCCTTGGAGATGCTTCCTTCTGGTCTAGAACGGTTATGAACATATTTCTTTAAGACACCCATGAACCTCTCAAAGGGGAACATATTGTGCAGAAATATCGGACCGAGAATGGCAATCTCTTCCACTAGATGAACCAGGAGATGCGTCATAATATTGAAGAAGGATGGTGGGAACACCAATTCAAAACTAACAAGACATTGTACCACATCCTTCTGTAACCTTGGCAGAATATCTGGATTGATTACCTTCTGAGATATTGCATTGAGGAATGCACACAGCTTCACAATGGGTATTCGAACATTTTCCGGTAGAAGCCCCCTCAATGCAATCGGAAGCAACTGCGTCATAATCACGTGACAGTCATGAGACTTCAGGTTTTGGAACTTTTTCTCTGCCATATTTATTATCCCCTTTATATTAGATGAGAAGCCCGACGGCACCTTGATACTATAAAGGACTTCAAAAAAGATTTCCTTCTCTGCTTTGGTAAGAGCATAGCTGGCACGACTTAAGTGACGCCCTTTATCCGTCTTGTTATGTGTATGCATGTTCTTTGGGTCTTTCATAATTTGTTGGTCCTCCCGTGCTTCAGGTGTATCTTTTGTCTTCCCATACACGCCTAGGAATCCTAGCAGGTTCACGCAGAGATTCTTCGTCACGTGCATCACGTCGATTGAAGAGCGGACACGCAGGACTTTCCAATATGGCAGCTCCCAAAATATAGATTTCTTCTTCCACATGGGTGCGTGTCCTGTAGCGACGTCGTTCGGAACTGATTGACCGCCGGGACCCTTTCCAAATATTACTTCTATGTCCTTAACCATACCAAATACATCATCACCAGCAGGGAGTTCAGGCTTCTTCCGGTGATCTGCCTCACCTTTGAAATGCTTGCCTTTCTTTCTTACGGGATGATTGGTCGGAAGAAATCGTCGATTCGCCAGGTACACAACCTTCTTGCATTTATGCAAATATGTACCTTCGGTCTTATCTAAACAGTGGGTGCATGCCTTATATCCCTTGTTTGTCTGTCCTGAAAGGTTACTAAGAGCAGGCCAATCATTGATGGTTACGAATAACAACCCTCGTAGATTAAATGGCTCCTGTTTGTTCTCATCCCACGCACGTACACCTGGTTTGCCCCACAACTATAAGAGTTCTTCAACTAATGGCCTAAGGTACACATCAATGTCGTTGCCCGGTTGCTTCGGGCCTTGGATGAGCACTGGCATCATAATGAACTTACGCTTCATGCACAACCAAGGAGGCAGGTTGTAGATACATAGAGTCACGGGCCAGGTGCTGTGACTGCAGCTTTGCTCCGCAAAAGGATTCATGCCATCCGTACTTAGACCAAACCATAAGTTCCTTGCGTCACCTGTAAAGTCTGGGAAGTCTCTCTCGATTTTTCTCCACTGTGACCCATCAGCAGGGTGTCTCAACTTCCCGTCTTTCTTACGGTCTTCTTTGTGCCATCGCAACAACCTGGCATGCTCTTTGTTTCTGAACATGCATTTCAACCTTGGTATTATAGGATCATACCACATAACCTTAGCAGGAAACCTCTTCCGGAGGGGCTCTCCCTCAACATCACCAGGGTCATCTCGTCTGATCTTATACCGCAACGCGTTGCATACGGGCATTTATCTAAATTCTCATACTCCTTATCGCGGTAGAGGATGCAGTCATTAATGCATGCATGCATCTTTTGCACATCTAATCCTAGAGGACAGAGAGTCTTCTTTGCTTCGTAGGTACTCTTGGGAAGTTCGTTATGTTTTGGAAACTTCATCTTCATTATTTTCAGCATCTTTTCAAATGAGGAGTCAGTTAGACCACACTCTGCCTTCCATCGCAACAATTCCAGTGTTGTACCGAGCTTTGTGCTGCCATCTTCACAATTTGGGTACAACAATTTCTTGTGATCTTCTAACATGCCCTCTAACTTCAACTTCTCATTTTCTGTTTCACAGTCTCGCTTTGCATCAGAAATGACCCTACCAAGTTCATCAGCCGGCTCATCTGATGCCCGTTCTTCACCTCTTTCCTCTCCATTGTCTTCCATTGCAGTATCACTGTATTCAGGAAACATATGATGATAGTTGTTATCATCATCTTCTTCTTCACCATCTTCCATCATAACCCCTCTTTCCCCGTGCTTGGTCCAGCAATTATAGTTGGGCATGAAACCTTTCATAATCAAGTGGCCGCGAATGATTTTCGAGAAAGAGTACTCCTTGTTGTTCCGACATTGAACACATGGACAACGTATAAATCCATTCTCTTTGTTTGCCGTAGCCACATCGATAAATTTATCCACGCCTTTGATATACCCGGCTACGCGCCGGTCACCGTACATCCATTCCCGACCGTTCATCTGCATCATATAAGTAAGTTTATCAAAAAACGGGACATCATAAATAGTGAAATAACCAATTCACACCGACACATGAATTGTATCAATGACCTATAAAAGATAAGATTGCTAACCTCGATCGAGGGAAATAAAGAGGAGAAAGCTCAAGTGCGTCTCGGACACCTTCTATATTTTTGTTCTATGAGAAATTCAACGGAATTATTCACTCAAACATTTCAACAAACACCTTCAATGCATGCATGAGAAAAAACTAGCACACCCCCTCACACCTTCCACCATTCGAAAAAACAGAGTGGAGGCAGAGGGGGCTGGGGCGTTGCATTTAAAGAGGGCAGGGGGTCTTTAGTCCCGGTTGGAGCCAACAACCGGGACTAAAGGTGCGTGCCACACCATGTGGCTGTGGCCAAATCTTTAGTCCCGGTTGGTGGCTCCAACCGGGACGTATTCCCCCTTACCAACCGGGACGCATGCCCCCTGGCCCCGTGACCGCTCCAACCGGGACGCGTGCCAGCATTAGTCCCAGTTGGTGGCGCAACCGGACTAATGCTCTGAGGGGTCGCGAACAGATAGCCCTTTTTCCTCTAGTGATAGTCTCAATATCAAACAGTCCATGTCGGAGTGTTGGCTAGCTAAATAAAAAGAATATGCATGGTTGTGGCATGCAAGGTACTGTCATGTGAATTTTCATGCCCTCGAGAAGCTATATGACAAGTAGATGGTGAATGGGATGCCACAAATCGATCACATTGACCGTGTGTGTGATGGATGTTTCATTGGAAAGAAGCTTGTTTTGTATCAACTATCTCATGTTTTGTCTACACTTTGAGGCATTTTTATACATTTTCTGGATCTAACCTATTAACAAGAAGCCACAGTGCCAGTCCTATTTTCTGTTTTTTTTGTTTCAGAAAAGATAGTAAAGAAATATTCTCGAAATTCGACGAAACAAAAGCCGAACTTCCTATTTTACAGAGGCGAACACGGAGTCCAGAGGCCAGAGGGAGGCGCACCCTAGGGCGGCCACACCAGGCCCAGGAGCGGCTAGGGGGGCGCACAGCCCTATGGTGTGTCCCCCTGGTCCTCTACCGACCTTGTCCCTTTGCCTATATAAATCCCCCGAGTAGAAAACCCTAAGTACCCGATCATAATTCCACAAAAAATTCGGTAGCCGCATGTAACAGCCCAAGTTTGTAATATGTGTAATTAGTACTTAAGCATTACATGCATCTATTTAAATCAATAAAATATTTTCATGTGATCAAGTGCGTGAATTAAAATATAAGTACAAAACCCTAAACCTCCTTTGTCTTTTTGAAATGCATTCAAAAAGGTTTTGTAATTTGAGAAGTGCAAAAATAATGGAGCCCAAATGGTGTACAAGGGCCTCTGAATATTTTATAAACTTTACTAAAGTCTCTAGTATTTTTGAATTGTTTAAAACATAATTCAAATGAAATTACAAAAGAGAAAACTGAAATCAGAAAAAAGAAAATTATTTCTGGAAAAATAAAACAGCAGCAGCCGCAGATGGGCCGTGGCCCATCTTCCTTCTCTCTCTCGGACGCACAGCACAGCCGCAGCAGCCTAGCTCGGCCCACCGGGGGCCCAGGAGCCAGCCCATACTGGTTCGGCCTTTCCACTCGTCGTCGTCTTCGTCGACGACAGCAAGCAGCTGCGTGCCGCCGCCACCGCCGTCGATCTCCACCGCGACTCCTGCGCCGTCTGACGAGCTCTGGACGAGGATAAGATTGCCACCTGCGTCCCCTCTCAACCCTATCCTCTCACTCTCCTCGTGCGCTCTCTCTTCCTCTCTTCCGTGCAAGCCCGAACCCTAGTACGCCATGGTCGCCGGATAGTCGCCGTTACTGGCCTCCCCTCGCACATCCGACACCGCCACGAGCTTTGCCTGAACTAGATCTTCCTCCTCCTCGAAGGAATCGGTATAGGACGCCCCCAATCGGCCGCATCGACCTCTTCTTCCTCGGCACCGACGAGCTCCTCCGCGCACCTCGCCGTCATTCTGAGCTCCGCCCCGCCTCATCGTCGACCCCTTCAGCTCTAGGGTGAGATCATGGCCATCCCAGCCCCCTCCTTTCCCATCTAGCGCTCCGTGTCACGCCCGCACTGTAGACCAGAGAGCACGGCCGCCATACGCCGTCATTGACCAAGCTCCTGTGACCTAAGCTTAGCGGCGCTGCCACCCACGTGGTCGTCTTGCTCCACTGATTCGAACGCATCCTCTCGCGCGCCCAGGCATGCTCGGGATCGCCGCCGGCGACCACCGTCTGGTGGCTCCGCCGTGTGTGTGGTGGCGCTGATGCCATGCTTGCGTGGCTTGCTGAGGTGGCCTTGGGCCCAGCAGTCAGTGGCTGGGTCTGGCCTTTGCCTCGGTGAGAAAGATTTAGGGGTAGGGCCCTGACGTCAGCATGATGCAGTAAACTATTTCTATTTTAATTAAATGTTTTCTGGAAATAAGAAATACTGACAGGTGGGCCCTGTCTGTTAGGGTTTTAATATTTTTGTAATTCATTTCTGAAATTAATAAAAGTCTGACATGTGGGCCCAAGTTGGAAAAATAATTTAAATATTCCAAAAATGATATAAATGAATTAAAATTGGAAAAATTCATAACTAATTCATTTTAAATCAGAAAATACAAATAATATATCAAAATGTTCAGCAAAATAAGAGCTATGCAATAGCAATACAATCATACATTGTTAACCAACTTTCATGACAAGTTTAATTAGAAGAACCAATTGAACCCCCAGGTGATTCCGAGGATCCCCCTGTTCTAGGGTTTGGACCTCTCGGACCCCGTTTAAAATGACCAAGCATGTTCTAGGGTTCATTTTAGCACTATTTAACTTATCATATCATCCATATTGATTGCGCATTGCATTGTGTCATGTCTTGATAGTTGCTTTCCTTTTCAGTATTGGTTCTTCGCTATAGGATCCGAGCCCGAAGCTGAAGTGAACGACACCGAAGATCCAAACCTGTCTACTGACGGACAAGGCAAGCGTAGCCTCTCATTCTGAACCTATGTTTTATAAAGTATATTACTTTCTCGCTATGATGCACACGATTCCAATGTGGTCTTTTGTTAGTAGCTAGTGTTACCTATCTGCTGCACTATTTCCCTTTTATAGCCTTATACTCCTGATCCACTGCTCCTAGCATACCTAGGTTTGGCATGTGAGCGTTCTTAAATCTTTTGCAACCGACAGCTTAGCCATGCATAGTAATAACGTCTGATCCGTCCGAAGGATGAATCGGATGTGCCGATGAATCTAGAAAGTTGGGAGATGGTGACATCATCGAAGGAGTTAACTAAACATGCTAAGGCTTGTATGGGAGGCCATGCTCGCCACCACTAGTATCTGAGTTCTTACCTTTGGAAACAAGACGAGCGTAGAACCACACGGGGCCTGGAAAACCCCACGAGCAACTAACTTGCCTAGTAGATTCCATGAGTCACATAGTTCCGCTTTCCATTTGGCATACGCATTGAAAATGTTTTCGAAAGAGGAGGTGATGGAGGTGCATCATAACAGGTAGGGAAGTGTGGCCGCGGTTGCTTGGGGTAGATAGTGCCCCTGGTAAACCAACCTTGCCTCACATCTTTAAGTATCGGCTTCGGGATTTGACCCGTTACGGTGGAACCATAATTATTGCGTGACTCATGGTCTCGGTGAAAGCAAGGTAAAGGTCGGGGTCAACCACCCTCTGTCAGCCTTCCGAGGAAGAGGGCTAATAATTTGGCATTAAGAGTTGGTGTTTATGTGTGGGTAATGTTGTACACCCCTACAGGGTTAAATCTTTTCGAAAAGCCGTGTTCACGGTTATGAACGACTTGGCGACCGGACTTAAGATCATATATAATATTAACCACTATAAAACTTGTTGATCCACGTGTTCTTAAGGATGCTTCCTCTGGGTCGAGGGGGTGATCCTAGGTAGGAGGTTCTGATGAAGCTGGTGGTTATCAAGATGTGATGAACAAGATGAAGAAGTCGTTATCTTATCCCTTTTAAAAGATTCTGAGTAGACGAGACTCTTCTCTCTCTTGTTTACAAATAAAGATTACTTTTTGCAAAAGTAAATCCAGAGAAAGCCTTTCTAACCAGAGCATGTAGATACTAGGTTATCTAAGTCTTGCGAAATACATTCTCGTACTCAGCCTTGCGCCATTGTTGTTTTTCTGCAGATAATCTAACTGCAACTGAAGGTAGCTTCTATGTTGACATCGACAAGTAGTTGGGGATCCCAGGTAGCATCCTGAGGACTATGGGATGGACGTCGCTTCTGTTTATGGCTTCTTAGGACTTTTGCTAAGTTGTTGTGTAGAACAACATATTTCTTTCGCTATGTGATGTAATGTTGGGTCTATGACCTCTGTTTTGTAATAACTCTAATATCTTACTCTGCTAAGAGTTTAAACTTATGTTGTTGAATCCATGAGTTCTGTAATGTTACCGAATCATACTATGATCTTCTGTGATTGGAGTTGAACTTATCATGGATGTGATCTGAGGTTAGTTGAACCCTAACCCCGGGGGGTGCTACAGGTTTTGGTATCGGAGAAGGATTGCCTGTAGGAAACCCTTTTATTGGTCGATGTTGAGTCTAGAAGTTGACAAAACTATTTGAAAGTTAAAAATTATTTGCAGAAACTATGACTAGGATTCTTTTTACTCCTTCTCTGATGTGTTTATGATTCTGGAGTTTTTCTTACCCTATTTGGTTTGAAAAAGGTTTTCTTTCCTTACCGCATATCTCAAAACTTTTAGGATCGTGGTTTTGGGGTTGTTTCTCTAAGGTACTCCATACTTGGTTGCTATTCCTAGAGTTCTAAGATATCTCAGTTTTGCTTGGTGTGTAACATCATAGGATTCCTTTGTCATGGTTTGTAAGTTAGCTGGTTAGTGTATACATTAGTATGCTTTGATACTACCATGCTTGATAATATGATACCTCATATCAAGTACTCGTTGTTCATCTTTCCGTCTTGTTCCTTTGAATCCCTTGTCTAACCCTTTTTGTTTTTTCAGGATGGGTGACACCTCTTGTGCCCGTACCCGTGCTCATGCACGTGGTGTTGCAAATGAGGGTGAATCTTCCAACCTTCCTCCACCGACGTCCATGGTTCAACTTATGGCCATGTATGAAACCAACTGTGCTGACAACATGAGGCTCCTTAAAACGATTGAGCGCAACACTGCTCAACGCCAGAACAATCAAGTTGGTATCAAGGACTTTACACGTCTCACTCCACCTATTTTCAGGTACTCCACTGAGCCACTTGATTCGGACTACTGGCTCTGCACTATGGAGTGCAAACTTCAGGTTGGTCATGTTTATTGGGTGAATTTTGTTGCCTATCATCTGAAGGGAGCAGGTAACTCCTGGTGGGAAAATTTCTTGGCTATTCAAGAAGCACAACATGTTGTTACATGGCAAGAGTTCACTGAAGCCTTTCGAGCTTATCATATTCCGGAGGGTCTGCTGGATCAGAAGAAGGAGGAGTTCCTCAAGCTGAAGCAGGGCACTGGTTCGGTGTGTGAATACCAGCGTAACTTCAATCGTCTTGCCTTCTATGGTACTGAAGAGTTCTCCAATGATGCTAAGAAGCAAGCTCTGTTCCGCAAGGGACTGGATCCTGAGGTTTCCGTGATATCCATCTCATGGACTTTGGTAACTTCTAAGGTCTCGTCAACAAGGCTATGAAGGCCGAGAGTGGAAAAGTGGAGTATGAAGAAACCCGTAAGCATCCTCAGGAGGGGTACAACAAGGCCGGTTCTAGCAATATGAAGAGCCATGTCTTCGTGACTTACAGTGTTGTGTCATGTGCTCCTTACACCCCAAGGACTTCTGGATATGCTCCTCGTCTGAATGCTACTCCAAACAATGTTGTTGTATCAAATTATCCTACTGCTGGTACTAGATCAGGCCTTCTCTGTTTCAACTGTCGTCAGCCTGGTCACTATGCAAGAGATTATCCTCAAAAGAGTGTTGCTGAGAAGGCACAATCACCAAAGAAGAATGATAAGTATCAAGGTGAGGGAAGAGGTCGTTTGAACCATATCTCTGCTGAGGAGGCTCAGGAAGATCCAAGCGTTATCATGGGTACGCTTCGTATCAATCAAATTCTAGCTAAAGTTTTGTTTGAGTCTGGAGCATCGCATTCATTCCTGTCACAAGCTTACGCTCAAATGCATGGGATAAGTTTTGAGGGTTTATCCGTTCCTCTATGGGTTCAATCTCCTGGTTCTAGTTGGCGTTCCACCATGGTTAGTCATGGGAATCTAATCGAAGTTGCATTTCAACTCTTCCCCACTTCTTTGATTGCTCTCAAGTCAACTGACATTGACATCATGCTGGGCATGGATTGGTTGACCCGCTATCAAGCTATTCTTGACTGCACTACTAAGTCTGTGACTCTAACCAGTCTTGTT
The DNA here is from genome assembly GCA_910589765.1 of Avena atlantica. NCBI lineage: Eukaryota > Viridiplantae > Streptophyta > Magnoliopsida > Poales > Poaceae > Avena > Avena atlantica. The sequence goes on along the minus strand of OU342736.1, from coordinate 44,123,236 downwards.
GGCATAACAGTCAAGTATTGGACCATAGGGTCACTATCTCCTTCAGCTATTTCTATTCCTGAAGCAGAGTTGAATGCTCTTGAAGTTCTACCTCCGTTAGAGATTCAAGATGTTTCCGTGGTTTGTGAATTTCTGGATGTCTTTCCCGAGGAGTTGCCTGGCATGCCACCTGATCGAAGTGTGGAGTTTGTCATAGAGTTAGCTCCTAGAACTGCTCCTGTTTCTAAAAGACCCTACTATATGCCTCCTCATGAGCTTGTGGAGTTGAAGAAGCAATTAGAGGAGTTAGAAGGAAAAGGATACATTCAGCCTAGAACATTTTCTTGGGGATGTCCTACCATCTTTGTTAAGAAGCGGGATACCAATATATCGCATCTGGTTGTGGATTATCGCCGACTTAATGTTGTGACTATCAAGAATAAGTATCCCCTCCCTAGGATCAACGATATCTTTGATCAGTTGAGTGGTGCCACTGTCTTTTCCAAAATAGATTTGAGGTCAGGGTATCACCAGATAAAGATCCATAAGGAAGATATCCCAAAGACTTCTTTCACTGCTCGTTATGGTCTTTACGAGTATACAGTCATGTCCTTTGGTCTTACCAATGCTCCAGCCACTTTCATGCGTCTTATGAACTCTTTCTTCATGGAGTACCTTGACAAGTTCGTCGTGGTCTACATCGATGATATTCTGGTCTATTCCAAGATTGAAGAAGAGCATGCTGAACATCTTCGTTTGGTGTTGACAAAACTCCTATAACATCGTCTCTATGCGAAGTTCTCCAAATGTGAGTTCTGGTTACAAGACCTCGTATTCCTTGGTCATGTTGTTTCCGTCCAAGGGGTTTCTGTTATCCCTGATAAGGTCCAAACCATCCTTGACTGGGAGTCTCCTAAATCCGTAAAGGATGTACGAAGTTTTCTCGGGATGGCTGGTTATTACTGTCGATTCATCGAGAACTTCTCTAGAATTGCAAAGCCGATGACCGATCTTCTTAAGAAGGATAAGAAGTTTGAATGGTCTGATAAGGCTGAAGAAAGCATCCAGATGTTGAAAACCAAGTTAACAACTACTCCGGTGTTGGTTCTCCCAGACACCAGCAAAGACTTTGTTGTCTTCTGCGATGCTTCCCACCAAGGTCTCGGATGTGTGTTGATGCAAGATGGGCATGTGGTGGCTTATGCTTCCCGTCAGCTAAAACCACACGAGAACAACTGCCCAACTCATTATCTTGAGCTTGCAGCTATTGTTCATCCTCTTAAGCAATGGCGACATTACCTTCTTGGTAGTCGTTGCGAGTTATACTCAGATCATCAGAGTCTGAAGTATCTTTTCACACAACCTGATCTGAATCTCAGGAAAAGAAGATGTTTGGAACTCATCAAAGACTATGATTTGGGTCTCAACTATCAACCTGGCAAAGCCAACGTCGTTGCTGATGCGCTCAGCCGTAAATCTTATTTCAACACTCTGATGATCAAACAAGCTCAACCTTCTCTTCATGAGGAATTTGCTCGATTGAATCTTGAAGTAGTTCCTCCTGGATTCCTTTCTACTCTTGAAGTGAAGTCTTCTATAGAGGATGAAATCAAGCTTGCTCGGAAGAATGATTTTGAAGTTGCTGAGATCAAAGGAAACATTGCTAGCGGGGTTGCTAAGTGTTTCTCTATTGATAATCAAGGTATCATCTACTTTGGTAACCTTCTGGTAGTGCCAAAGAGGACAAAGTTGATGGATTTAATTCTCCAAGAGGCTCGTGAATCACCTCTTTCTATCCACCCTGGAGGTACCAAGATGTATCGGGATCTTCGTCAAAGATTCTAGTGGTCTGGTATGAAGAAAGATATCGGTCATTTTGTTGCTGAATCTGACATTTGTCATCATGTCAAAGTTGAGCACCAAAGTGAAGGGAATATGCCCTGAGAGGCAATAATAAAGTGGTTATTATGTGTATTCCAAGTATATGATAGATGTTTATTTTGCATGCTATAATTGTATTAATACGGAAACGTTAATACATGTGTGTTTAATAAACAAACAGAAAGTTCCTAGTTATGCCTCTCTCATAAACTAGCTCGTTGATTAACAAGATGATCAAGGTTTCCTGATCATGGACATTGGATGTTGTTAATAACGGGATCACAACATTAGTGTAATGATGTGATGAACATTCATCCGAAGTATAGCATTACGATCAAAGTCATTGAGTTTATATTGCTATAACAACTTACGAAGAGATCATAGTCCTTAGACCATGAGATCATGTCAATCACTAACACCGGAAGAGTTTCTTGATAACATCAAACGTCACACCGTAACAGGGTGATTATAAAGATGGATTCAGAACTAACAAAGTGTTATGTTGAGGCTCATGGATCAAGAGTGGAATTTGTTCATCCCGATGACGGATAGATATACTCTGGGCCCTCTCGGTGATATCACATTGATTAGCTTGCAAGCAAGTGATTTGATCACTAGAATGTTATATCACAGGAACGAGAAAAGAGTGCATGTCGGTAACGAGATTAAACTAGGTATGGAGATACCGATGATCGAATCTCGGACATGTAATATATCGTGAAACAAAGGGATTAAGATACTAGCGTAAAAGGTTCCGACGATCACAAGAAAGTCATCGTTGAATGTGTGGGAGACAGTATGGGTCTCCAGATCCCGCTTCTGATTATTGATCTGAGAGGGGTCTCGATCATGTCCGCATTATTCACGAACCGTAGGGTGACACACTTAAGAGACACCGACATCCAATTGGAGCAAAAGTTTCATGCCGAAAGAATGAACAAGCGCAGGAATTTATTTCACTAGATACCGAAACAGGTTTTCGGGTGAAATTGCATAAAGTGGTTATGCATGTGAAATAGAATTCTAGCAAGGGGTTATTTGTGAATGTTTGTCATTAAAGTAATTGACAAAATTCTGAATAAAATAAAAGAGTTTTATTTAATGAGAGTTTGCATTAAATTTGGTGGAAATTTAATGGGAATTTTGAGTGGACTTTTGAGTGGAGGGAATTTAGAGGAGTTTTGTGAGTGGAGTGTCCACCCACATGAAGAGGGGAGGGCAAGGGGGCAGCCCCCATGCGCCGGCCACCCCCTTGGGTTTCCCCCCCCTCCTCCTATAAAAGGAGCCCCTCCTCCTCACTTGTCTCTCACACCTCCTCGTGAAGGATCTCTCTCCCCCTCTAGAATTTATTCCTCATGGTCTCGGACTAGCGAGATACATGTTCCCGGTGGCTATTCGGCAAGAAAGAGTTGTGCTTCCGCTGCATCGCTGGAGCGAGGAGGCGGAGGTTGCTCGGTGCCTCGAACGTGTGTGCGAGCACGGATGCGCTGCTGATTTGCGGCGCTAGGACTTCCTCTCGATCTTGAGATCGGCAAGAGATCGTCTACATCAACCACGAGTTGAACTCGTTAAGCTTTGTCGGTCTTCAAGGGTATGTTCTCTACGGATATACATCCGCCCGTTGTTTGTATCTAGTATATATAGATCTTGGTATATAGTTCACATCATAGGAAAATTTTTGTTTTCTATGCTGCGAACCCTACACAAAGACCCGCTGGTCTCCTGCAACCACATAAAATACCCGAGTGGAAATGGGATGAAGTTCGTATGGATTTCATCACTAGTCTTCCTAATACTCAGAATGGAAATGATGCCATCTAGGTAATCGTTGACTATTTGTCCAAGGTTGCTCACTTTCTACCTGTTCGCTAGAGTATCAATGCTAGTCAGTTAGCAGATCTATACATCTCTCGAATAGTTGTTATTCATGGGATTCCAAAGAAAATTGTCTCTGACCGAGGGAGTTTGTTCACCTTCAGGTTTTGGACAACTTTCCAAATGGCTATGGGAACTCGCCTCTCCTTCAGTATAACTTATCATCCTAGTACCCGTGGCCAGACCGAAAGAGTGAATCAAATCCTTGAAGACATGCTAAGAACGTGTGTTATATCTTTTGGTAAGGACTGGGAGAAATGCCTTCCTTTTGCTGAGTTATCCTACAACAACAGCTACCAGTCCAGTATAGAAATGGCCCTTTCCAGTTCTTATATGGAAGAACACATCGTACTCCTTTGAACTGGTCAGAAACCGGCAAAAGAAAGTTCTTTGGTCCGGATATGATCCAGGAAGCAGAAGATCAAGTTCGTATCATTCGATATTGTTTGCAAACTGCTCGGTCTCGCCAGAAAAGCTATCATGATCGTCACCATCAACATGTTGAATATGAAGTTGGTGATCAAGCTTATCTTCGGGTCAATCCTTTAAAGGGTGTCCACCGTTTTGGTATCAAAGGCAAACTAGCTGCTCTCTATGTTGGTCCTTTTCGCGTTCTTTCCAAGCAAGGTAAAATTGCATCTCAATTGGAGTTGCCTGCAAACTTCCCTGAGGTACATGACGTCTTTCATGTATCTCAACTCAAGTGTTTCTTCAAAGACCCTGTTCGTGGTGTTGATCACCAAAATCTTGATCTCCAGAAGGATCTGACTTACCGTGAGTATCCTGTTCGTATTCTTGATGAAACCGAGCGCAAGACTCACCGGCAAAACACAAAAGTTCCTAAAAGTTCAGTGGTCTCATCACTCTGAGGATGAAGCAACCTGGGAACGAGAAGATCGTCTTAGATCTGAGTACCCTGCCTTCTTTTCTAAAACTTAGGGATCTTGGGTCGAGATTCTTGTAAGGGGGGTAGAGCTGTAACATCCCAAGTTTGTAATATATGTAATTAGTACTTAAGCATTGCATGCATCTGTTTAAATCAATAAAATATTTGCATGTGATCAAGTGTGTGAATTAAAATATAAGTACAAAACCCTAAACTTCCCTTCTCTTTTTGAAATGCATTCAAAAAGGTTTTGTAATTTGAAAAGTACAAAAATAATGGAGCCCAAATGGTGTACAAGGGCCTCTGAATATTTTATAAACTTTACTAAAGTCTCTAGTATTTTTGAATTGTTTAAAACAGAATTCAAATGAAATTACAAAAGAGAAAACTGAAATCATAAAAAGAAAATCATTTCTGGAAAATTAAAACATCAACAGCCATAGATGGGCCTTGGCCCATCTTCCTTCTCTCTCTCTCAGCCGCGCAGCGCAGCCGTAGCAGCCCAGCTCGGCCCACCTGGGGCCACGAGCCAATCCATACCCGTTCGGCCTTTCCCCTCGTCGTCGTCTTCGTCGATGATAGCAAGCAGCTGCTTGTTGCCGCTGTCGATCTCCACTGCCACTCCTGCGCTGTCCGACGAGCCCTGGACGAGGATAAGATTTCCGCCTACGTCCCCTCTCAACCCTATCTTCTCACTCTCCTCGCGCGCTATCTCTTCCTCTCTTCCGTGCAAGCCTGAACCCTAGCACGCCAAGGCCGCCGCCTAGCCGCCACTACTGGCCTCCCCTCGCCCATCCGACACCGCCATGAGCTTCGCCTGAACACGAGCTTCCTCCTCCTCGAAGGAATCGGTCCGGGACACCCCCAATCGGCTGCATCAACCTCTTCTTCCTCGACACTAACGAGCTCCTCCGTGCACCTCGTCGTCGTTCTGAGCTCCGCCTTGCCTCATCGTTGACCCGTTTAGCTCCAGTTTGAGCTCACGGTCATCCCAGCCCCCTCCTTTCCCCTCTAGCGCTCTGTGCCGCGCCCGCGCTGTAGACCAGAGAACACCGCTGATGTACGCAGGCGTTGACCAAGCTCAGGTGACCTAATCTTAGCGGCTCCACCACCCACGTGCTCGTCTTGCTCCACTAATTCGAACGCATCCTCTCGCGCGCCCAGGCGTGCTCTGGATTGCCACCGGCGACCACCGTCTGGTGGCTCCGCCGTGTGTGAGGTGATGCTGAAGCCATGCTTGCGTGTCTCGCTGAGGTGGCCTTGGGCCCAGCAGTCAGTGGCTAGGTCTGGCCTCTACCTCGGTGAGAAAGGTTTTGGGGTAGGGCCCTGACGTCAGTATGATGCAGCAAATTGTTTCTATTTTAATTAAATGCTTTTTGGAAATAAGAAATACTGACAGGTGGGCCCTATCTGTCAGGGTTTTAATCTTTTTGTAAATCATTTCTGAAATTAATAAAAGTTTGACATGTGGGACCAAGTTGGAAAAATAATTTCAATATTCCAAAAATGATTTGAAATGAATTAAAATTGGATAAATTCATAACTAATTCATTTTAAATCAGAAAAATACAAATAATATATCAAAATGTTCAGAAAAATAAGAGCTATGCAATAAAAATATAATCATACATTGTTAACCAACTTTCATGACAAGTTTAATTAGAAGAACCAATTGAACCCCAAGGTGATTCCGAGGATCCCCCTGTTATAGGGTTTGGACCTCTCGGACCCCGTTTAAAATGACCAAGCACGTTCTAGGGTTCATTTCAACACTATTTAACGTGTCATGTCATCCATATTGATTGCGCATTGCATTGTGCCATGTATTGATTGTTGCTTTCCTTTTCGGTATTGGTTATTCGCGATAGGATCCGAGCCCGAAGCTGAAGTCAACGACACCGAAGATCCAATCCTATCTCCTGACGGACAAGGCAAGCGTAGCCTCTCATTCTGAACCTATTTTTTATAAAGCATATTACTTTCTCGCTATGATGCACACAATTCCAATGTGGTCTTTTGTCAGTAGCTTGTGTTACCTATCTGCTGCACTGTTTCCCTTTTATAGCCTTATACTCCTGATCCACTTCTCCTAGCATACCTAGGTTTGGCATGTGAGCATTGTTAAAGCTTTTGTAACCAACAGCTTAGCCATGCATTGTAAGACCCCACCTTTATATAGGTAAAGGTCCCTGTGATTGCAATGCTAGTTCCTGGATCAAATGCTAGCATCCACAGTTTAAGATGAAGTACACAGATACAAAGGTCATTATTACATAGTCATTCCAGAGATAACATAGTCTTTTATAACTCCATAGATATAGGCTTAATACAAGAGTTTAACTTAACAATAAAAATATAGTCTTCATCTTCATGTGCCACAGGCAAGCATGTTGAGTGTAGACTCATAACCCCTAATCATCATCAGAGTAACCTGCAACATCACCAGTTATAGCCACAGTGGGTCAATACATTGGAATAGTATTGGCAAGTGATACCTTAGTAGAATATTATCATCTAGTCACTACATGAATTTGGCTAAGTGTAGCTTAGGCTTGCCTTTCTCAAAATAGGTTTTACCTATCAGTTGAAAACACTAAGTTTTGTTTGGTAAAAACTCCCAAGGAACCACCCATAGAAATTGGTGAACCTTCACCCTTATTCAACCACAAGTTTTAACTTAGAAATTTGGATGAGGAGATTCTTGATAGCTTCCATGTCTTGATGCTCAAATTGTCCAATACCAGGGACATGGCTAAGTACTTAGTTTCTTCCATCTGCAGAGGTGGTGCACTTTCCCTACAAGACTTGATTTTCACCAAGACAGGACCTTTCAGAAGGCTTCCTTAGACCAAAATGGACGCGCTCCAAACCTATCAATCCCCTACCACCAACTATCCATTTGGCTAAGTTATTGCAACCTATATGATCCAGGCAGAGCCCATAATGCCATGTGGTTGCACTATAAGCTTCTTAACATTTGGTATCTCAAATCCCTTTGTTCCTGGGTGGCAATCCACAAGTGAGATACACAAGGTAAACCATATAAATGGGCCTTGTGTAACCACTCAACCAAAACCACCAAGCAATTAACATTCCACCTAGATGTTTCATTCACTTAGTTGTTTTATTAAGCAAAAATATAAGCTAAAGACTTAGCAATATTTTTCCATAGCATGTATATATTCCACCCTTGGTTGCTACTAGCTAGGCTAAGCATGGCAATAGCAAGTATCTTATCTTAGAGAAAATTCTAACAATTCGTGCGATAGTACGATTGGCACAATCTAGTACTCCTTCATACTTGGTCATCCATCCCATTCCCAAAATTACATCCAGTCCTTGGGAATCCAAGATTATCAGACCAACTGGAAACTTATGCTTTCCAAATTCTATCACTAGATCACGACATCCAAGACTTACTATCATATCTCCACCGGGAGAACTTACTTTTATTGGACACCCAATATTTTCAGTTGGAAACCCCATTTCTATCAACAAATGCTTTTGATATGAATGAATGTGATGCACCAGTATAAAAAAGAACAAGTGCTGGAATGGAATTGAGTTTGAACTTACCAGCCACAACATCGGACTCCTCATAAATCTCTACCACATTGATGTGGTTCACTTGTCCCTTGTGGAAAGGGTTGGGCTTGTTGGTTCCCTCAACCTTCTTATCTGGGCACTCATTTGCATAGTGACCCATTTTCTTACACTTGAAACATTCCACCTAACTGATATCTCTCTTTGCAGGCTGACTTCCACTTCCATTTCCACCTCCATTGTGGTGACTCTTGTGTCCACACGTGTGGTTCTTGTACTTGTCATTATCATGACTACGGTGATGCTTGTTGTCATGATGGCTGTTGTGGTGGTTGTTGTACTTTCCATGTTTTTGGAATCCAGAACTCCCACTTTAATCATGATTGGAACGCTTGTGAGACGATCCCGAGTTGTGCTTGTCATAGTTGTGCTTCCTATTTCTGCTTTCAACCTGTTTCATCTTGTTCTCCACGATGGTAGCCTTGTCACAAAGTGATTGGTAGGTTGGGACATAGGCAACAGATAGTTGCAGGTTCAGTTCATCATTCAATCGTTCGAGGAATTTCTCCTTCCTCTTGCCATCAGTGTTAACCTCATCCGGTGCATAATACGCCAGATTGTTGAACTCCTCAATTTACCCAACCACGCTACAGTGACGTTGCTTCAGATTGTGGAATTCCTTCTTCTTCAAATTCATCACTACGGATGATATGTGAGTTGTACGAGAATCATCCTCAAATATAGCCCAAGTCACATCTTCAATAGGAGTGGTGATCTAAAAGTTATCCCACCAGGTTGCTGCTGGTCCTTCCAACAGATGTGCTACAAACCTGACTTTCTCCTCGTCGCTGCAGCCGACAGTCACTAAATCCTTGTTCACAGAACGTAGGCAATCATTGGCCACCATTGGATCAGTGGTTCCTGAGAACTTTGCAGGCCTCGGTCTAAGGAATCTGGTGAGCATGTCAAATCCTGGCGGAATATTCTGGTTGTTGTTGTTGTTGTTGTTGTTATTCTGATTCTGGTTCTACATAAAGGTGGTCATCATCTGCATCAGTTGTGTCTGTGCTGTCATCAACTGCTGCATCTCGGGAGTGACATTGTTGTTGTTTGGGTTGGGGTTGGCACGTCGAGGAGGCATCTGTGGTTTTCATAAGGATAAGGATGAGATACCCATAGATGCTCAACATGCACATTACATCACATAGTCAACCACAATAACCAAGCATCAAAAATATCATAGAGTTTGAACGACATAAACAACAAGTTTGAAAATGCAAACACACCATAGCAAGCCACCCACATGTTGGATGGTCATTGCGACTCAATAATCAAAGTACGGTAGATGAAAGTAAATCGAGTAGTCTACCCTAATCCTCCGCATCAAACTCCTCGTCAACAAGTGTAGGACCTGCACTCTCCATGGCGGTCTTGTACTGATCAACACTAGTAGTCAAGGGCTCTATCTTGGTCCTAAGAGCCCTCTTCTGTAAGCGAAGCCTCTCAATCACTCCCTGTTGATGCTCGAGCTCGAAGTTCTTGGCCTCTAGCTCTTCCTTCATCTCCCGGATCCTCTTGTTCCTGTCTTGGACTCTTTTCTCTTGACTCTTGAACTTCCTGTCCTGGCTCTCAAACTTGGCCTCCATTTCCTTGACTATCTCGTCTTGCTCCGCGAAGAGCTTGTCCTTCTCTCTAAGCTGAACCTGGAGCTCGTCATTTCTACGCATGACGTTGGTCCTATGAGTATCTAGGTGCCTAATAAGACCCTCTAGGTCCTGAAGGTACAGACGAATCGGCTCCATCATCTCTCTGGAAGCATCCTGGTACTCAATAGCCTCACCTTCCTCGTTGCGTCACCCGAAGGGGTGAAAGTAAAGACCTCTAAGCTCTGTGGAGTGTCTCCCGAACAGGCGCCCGAGTAACTCCTGCATAACTACATCTAGGCCTTTCTCCTTGTCGTCATGCATCAGCTTGAAAGTGATGGTCTCCGTGGTTGGCTCTGTCTGGCGTCCGGGCTGAGTGACTCTGAAGCCCCAAAGGTCCTTCCTCTCAAACTTGGTGAGTGGAAGTGTCATGATGCTAGGAAGTGGAAGGTTGAGCAAACTAGTGAGCTCAATGAGACGAGTTCCAAAACGAGTTCCCTTGAACTCCTCGGCCGTGCTGATAGTAACATTAGGCATCTATTTTTATAAGATAGAGAGAAGTTAGAATCAACATTAATAGGGAAAAATCATAGGACAAACATATATTTTTGCAACAAACACACAAGTCATGGAATACACAAACCCATTACAAGAATCAGAGGTTCAACATAACTTAGACAAATTTTTGTAAATAAAAACGATAAGTGTGGTGGTCCAACTAATGAAGTACATTACAATCCCCACTCACTTGCCAAGTTGGCTAACAGGGCATCCCTAGAGGAAATCGGTTGATCTTGATCACATGACTCCATTGTTAAGTCTATGATGTCTTCTCTTAAACGTTGGTTAGTATCCTTTAACTCTTGGGTATGCTTCTTTTCTTCTCTAAGGTCATTTTTGGTGTTGACCATTCTGCACTTGAGTCTATCACCAAGCTCCTTGATAGCATTCCATGCTGCATTTCTTGCAGAGTCAAAGAATGTTGTGTGCATTTCTGAGTTGGTGACCATGCAGAATCCTGACTCCTTGTGGTTGTCTTCCTTCTTTTTGTACAAGTGAAGTTGCACCCACCAATACTCTTCTCCTTCATCCATCACAGGGAATCCTTTGTACACAGCTGCACCATGTATCCCAGTAGTAACTATAAGGTTCTTTAGGGCCTTGGGAAATTCAGTCTCACACTCCAAAGTCATGGTCATGAGTGGTCCTTTCCTCACAGCTTCATTGATGGAGTTCATCTACAAATAGAGATGAGAAAGAAGATTAGAGAAGTTCACGAGAAGAAAAAGACAAGTGTGGAAATTGTTGAAATTTTTTCCTTGGTGGTTTATAATCCAATCCTAGGGTCATAATCCTACAGGCAACACAGTGCTATGATACCATCTGTAAGACCCCAACTTTATAAAGGTAAAGGTCCCTGTGATTGCAATGCTAGTCCCAGGATCAAATGCTAGCATCCATAGTTTAAGATGAAGTACACAGATACAAAGGTCATTATTACATAGTCATTCTAGAGATAACATAGTCTTTTACAACTCCATAGACATAGGCTTAATACAAGAGTTTAACTTAACAGTATAAATATAGTTTTCATCTTCATGTGCCACAGGAAAGCATGTTGAGTGTAGACTCATAACCCCTAATCATCATCAGAGTAACCTGCAACATCACAAGTTACAACCACAATGGGTCAATACATTGGAATAGTTTTGGCAAGTGATACCTTAGTAGAATATTATCATCTAGTAACTACATGAATTTGGCTAAGTGTAGCTTAGGCTTGCCTTGCTCAAAATAGGTTTTACCTATCAGTTGAAAACACTAAGTTTTGTTTGGTAAAAACTCCCAAGGAACCACCAATAGAAATTGGTGAACCTTCACCCTTGTTCAACCACAAGTTTTAAGTTAGAAATTGTGATGAGGAGATTCCAACAGATGTGCTACAAACCTGACTTTCTCCTCGTCGCTGCAGCCGACAGTCACTAAATCCTTGTTCACAGAACGTAGGCAATCATTGGCCACCATTGGATCAGTGGTTCCTGAGAACTTTGCAGGCCTCGGTCTAAGGAATCTGGTGAGCATGTCAAATCCTGGCGGAATATTCTGGTTGTTGTTGTTGTTGTTGTTGTTATTCTGATTCTGGTTCTACATAAAGGTGGTCATCATCTGCATCAGTTGTGTCTGTGCTGTCATCAACTGCTGCATCTCGGGAGTGACATTGTTGTTGTTTGGGTTGGGGTTGGCACGTCGAGGAGGCATCTGTGGTTTTCATAAGGATAAGGATGAGATACCCATAGATGCTCAACATGCACATTACATCACATAGTCAACCACAATAACCAAGCATCAAAAATATCATAGAGTTTGAACGACATAAACAACAAGTTTGAAAATGCAAACACACCATAGCAAGCCACCCACATGTTGGATGGTCATTGCGACTCAATAATCAAAGTACGGTAGATGAAAGTAAATCGAGTAGTCTACCCTAATCCTCCGCATCAAACTCCTCGTCAACAAGTGTAGGACCTGCACTCTCCATGGCGGTCTTGTACTGATCAACACTAGTAGTCAAGGGCTCTATCTTGGTCCTAAGAGCCCTCTTCTGTAAGCGAAGCCTCTCAATCACTCCCTGTTGATGCTCGAGCTCGAAGTTCTTGGCCTCTAGCTCTTCCTTCATCTCCCGGATCCTCTTGTTCCTGTCTTGGACTCTTTTCTCTTGACTCTTGAACTTCCTGTCCTGGCTCTCAAACTTGGCCTCCATTTCCTTGACTATCTCGTCTTGCTCCGCGAAGAGCTTGTCCTTCTCTCGAAGCTGAACCTGGAGCTCGTCATTTCTACGCATGACGTTGGTCCTATGAGTATCTAGGTGCCTAATAAGACCCTCTAGGTCCTGAAGGTACAGACGAATCGGCTCCATCATCTCTCTGGCAGCATCCTGGTACTCAATAGCCTCACCTTCCTCGTTGCGTCACCCGAAGGGGTGAAAGTAAAGACCTCTAAGCTCTGTGGAGTGTCTCCCGAACAGGCGCCCGAGTAACTCCTGCATAACTACATCTAGGCCTTTCTCCTTGTCGTCATGCATCAGCTTGAAAGTGATGGTCTCCGTGGTTGGCTCTGTCTGGCGTCCGGGCTGAGTGACTCTGAAGCCCCAAAGGTCCTTCCTCTCAAACTTGGTGAGTGGAAGTGTCATGATGCTAGGAAGTGGAAGGTTGAGCAAACTAGTGAGCTCAATGAGACGAGTTCCAAAACGAGTTCCCTTGAACTCCTCGGCCGTGCTGATAGTAACATTAGGCATCTATTTTTATAAGATAGAGAGAAGTTAGAATCAACATTAATAGGGAAAAATCATAGGACAAACATATATTTTTGCAACAAACACACAAGTCATGGAATACACAAACCCATTACAAGAATCAGAGGTTCAACATAACTTAGACAAATTTTTGTAAATAAAAACGATAAGTGTGGTGGTCCAACTAATGAAGTACATTACAATCCCCACTCACTTGCCAAGTTGGCTAACAGGGCATCCCTAGAGGAAATCGGTTGATCTTGATCACATGACTCCATTGTTAAGTCTATGATGTCTTCTCTTAAACGTTGGTTAGTATCCTTTAACTCTTGGGTATGCTTCTTTTCTTCTCTAAGGTCATTTTTGGTGTTGACCATTCTGCACTTGAGTCTATCACCAAGCTCCTTGATAGCATTCCATGCTGCATTTCTTGCAGAGTCAAAGAATGTTGTGTGCATTTCTGAGTTGGTGACCATGCAGAATCCTGACTCCTTGTGGTTGTCTTCCTTCTTTTTGTACAAGTGAAGTTGCACCCACCAATACTCTTCTCCTTCATCCATCACAGGGAATCCTTTGTACACAGCTGCACCATGTATCCCAGTAGTAACTATAAGGTTCTTTAGGGCCTTGGGAAATTCAGTCTCACACTCCAAAGTCATGGTCATGAGTGGTCCTTTCCTCACAGCTTCATTGATGGAGTTCATCTACAAATAGAGATGAGAAAGAAGATTAGAGAAGTTCACGAGAAGAAAAAGACAAGTGTGGAAATTGTTGAAATTTTTTCCTTGGTGGTTTATAATCCAATCCTAGGGTCATAATCCTACAGGCAACACAGTGCTATGATACCATCTGTAAGACCCCAACTTTATAAAGGTAAAGGTCCCTGTGATTGCAATGCTAGTCCCAGGATCAAATGCTAGCATCCATAGTTTAAGATGAAGTACACAGATACAAAGGTCATTATTACATAGTCATTCTAGAGATAACATAGTCTTTTACAACTCCATAGACATAGGCTTAATACAAGAGTTTAACTTAACAGTATAAATATAGTTTTCATCTTCATGTGCCACAGGAAAGCATGTTGAGTGTAGACTCATAACCCCTAATCATCATCAGAGTAACCTGCAACATCACAAGTTACAACCACAATGGGTCAATACATTGGAATAGTTTTGGCAAGTGATACCTTAGTAGAATATTATCATCTAGTAACTACATGAATTTGGCTAAGTGTAGCTTAGGCTTGCCTTGCTCAAAATAGGTTTTACCTATCAGTTGAAAACACTAAGTTTTGTTTGGTAAAAACTCCCAAGGAACCACCAATAGAAATTGGTGAACCTTCACCCTTGTTCAACCACAAGTTTTAAGTTAGAAATTGTGATGAGGAGATTCTTGATAGCTTCCATGTCTTGATGCTCAAATTGTCCAATACCAGGGACATGGCTAAGTACTTAGTTACTTCCATCTACAGAGGTGGTGCACTTTCCCTACAAGACTTGATTTTCACCAAGACAAGACCTTTCAGAAGGCTTCCCTTAGACCAAAATGGACGCGATCCAAACCTATCAATCCCCTACCACCAACTGTCTATTTAGCTAAGTTATTGCAACCTATCTGATCCAGGCAGAGCCCATAATGCCATGTGGTTGCACTAGAAGCTTCTAAACATTTGGCATCTTAAATCCCTTTGTTCCTGGGTGGCAATCCACAAGTGAGATACACAAGCAAACCATAGAAATGGGCCTTGTGTAACCACTCAACCAAAACCACCAAGCAATTACCATTTCACCCAGGTGTTTCATTCACTTAGTTTTTTTATTATGCAAAAACATAAGCCAAAGACTTAGCAATATTTTTCCATAGCATGTATATATTCCACCCTTCATTGCTACTAGTTAGGATAAGCATGGCAATAGCAAGTATCTTATCTTAGAGAAAATTCAAACAATTCTACAACTACTAGGATTTCCCGAGCATAGCATATAGATACTTAGCAAAATATTCATGCAAGCCGTATTCAAAATATTTCTAATGCATAGTCAAAATATTGGGATAAAAATATGAAGCACCACTTTCCTTGGTAGTTGGGGGAGTAGCAACAATCCTCACAATTACAATCACCACTAGCATCAAAATCTACACATAAAATGATAACACCAAATTCACATATCAAAATAAACAAGAAAAAGTATATGAATGCATGCAAATGCCATGTGATGATTTTTTACTAAACCCAACAAGACAAGTAAACAGTACTGAATCATAAAAAAACAATTATACACTAAATAATCATTATTTGGCCTTTAAAACATTTTTAAATAAATTTTTATACACAAAATAAGCCTACAAATGTCTCTGCAAAAAAAAACCAATTTTACAGAAGCAATTTATTAAACAAAGTGAATGGTTGCATAGAATTCTTTCTCCTGATTCCAATGATATAAAATTTGCAAAATTTGAACGTGTGGATCAAAAGTTATGAATTTTGCAAGTTTGAACATCTAATAGAAATGTTTTTGTCTTTTTAAATAAAACAGCGCCACGCGACAACTCCTGATTGGACGATACCGGTTCGGCCGGATCACTCTTGTGGACCGCAAGATCTAACTAAAGATGCAAGGCCCAGATATGTTCGTACCGCTTCACCTAAGATCTCATCGTGGTCGTGGGATCTAGATCTAATGGGCATTTTTGCCCTAACCAAAGTCTGGCGGCGCTGAGTCAACGGCGAGCGGCGGCGCGCTCAGTCAGTGATGGTCCGGTGGTTCTGGGAAGCAAGAGAGGAAACGGAGGGGCTTACCGAGATCCTGGGGTCGTCGTGGTGCTCAAGGTGGTCAAAGGAGGGACAGGGGCGCACGGACTCGACGTCTATTGCTCGCCGGAGAAGCTTCGGTCGTCAGGTACGGCTGCTCGTCGTCGTTGGCGAAGTTACAGATCTCCCCTAGCCAATCGAACGGTGTTGTTAGATGCGCACAAGTCTGGTGAACATGTGAGTAACCAAAAGAGGGAAGGGGGCGGTCAGAAACTACCAGAGGGTGTCGCCGGAGTGGAGGCAGACAGCGGCGCCTGCTGTTGTTGAAGTTGCCGACGAGAAAGAGCGCGCGCGGGTGCTAGGTACTGGCAGGTGCATAGGATGATGGGGAACTCGCTCGTGGTGTCTGGAAGGGAAGGGGTGACGATGGCTGGCCGGAATTTCTTCTGACGCTTGCCGGAGCAGAGGGTGTTCAAGCGCAAAATCAAGGCAGCCTGGTGGAAGAGGGTGTGCGGCGTCTGGGGGGAAAGGTAGAGGAGACGCGGGTGTTTTATCGTGTGTGATTGCAGCGGCGAATTGTTGGGAATATGCCCTAGAGGCAATCATGTATGATGATATTTCCCATTGTATTCATAAAGTTATTAAGTAGTCCTTGTATAAACATCTGATGTGTATCATTGAATATGTGATTCAGTTGTGGAACTATGCATTCATGTTGTTTGTACTAAATATCCTTGGTCATTGAGGCTGTGCTGGACACACAACTTAGACCAATGTGAAAGTTGGCTTGATGACTCGGTTCCACTTGTCATGGGCATGGAGATGCTATTCCAACTTACACAGACTAGGCTAAAGAGTTTAGCGAGTCGGATTGACCCATATTGAGGTACAACGAACTAAGCTGTCATTTGTATATCTCAATCAATGTAATCCTTAGACCTGAGGTTGTTGCATAGTCCGAGTTGAGGATCACCGAATTAGGTTCTGTCAAACGCTGATCCGTAACTGGGCAGTTATAAAGGCAGGGTTCGGGTCGACTGAGAATCAAGCTGCGTGATGTGAATAACCAAGATGGGATTTTGCCCCACCACTCGGAGAGATATTCTCTGGGCCCTCTCGTGAGATATGATTCGGAAAGCATGGCCATGCACGACTCGGTTAAGTGTTAACCGAGGCGATCGGCTAAGAGTTAGTCGGGTGAATCACTTATCTCGGATCGAGAAGAGAGTTGGACTATTTAAGGGATGACATATATTCGCCTATAGTCTGACAAGGTATATCGTGAGGCAAAAGGGACTCAGACGTAAGTCGCATTGGAAAGGCAAGTCGTCATGACTCTTTGGTACTTGGGAATCAGCAAGTTCTGCTAGGAGCCGATGCCGATTGATCGATTGTGAGTCGGACTCTAATCGTGTCCAAGTAGCCATGAGCCTGCGGGGTCACACACTTAAGAGCGGGAGCAAGCTCGGATTGGATCTGAACATATAATCTGGTTGGGTTGGACCTAAACCGGATTAGGACTGAGTTAGTGAGTTGGACTCACGGTGACTAGTTTTATATGGGCTTTAGTGAATGGGTCGCGCGAGCAGAGCCCACGTTCACTCCCTATATATAGTGGAGCACAGTAACCCAGAAAAGGTTAATCGTTGTTCGGTTAGGTCATTCCATGTGTTGGAAACCCTAGCTCCACAGCAGTCCAGCCGCCGTAACGAACCTAGCAGTTCGCCGCCGGTGCTCCTCCTTGTACGTGTGGATACCAGCAGAGGTGCTGTACGATCAGCACCAGGACGATCGGATCGTGAGGACTGCACTGCATCAACTGACGCGCTTCATCAGTAATCCGCAACCGCGCGTCTAGTGGTAAACCTCGTGGCCTTCTACCTCAGCTAGATCTTGGGATCACCACGTTAGAGGAAAAAGTTTTGTTTTATCTCTGCGTGGCCCAACAGTGGTATCAGAGCGATAGCTTCTGGTTTTAGGCTCGAGATCTCGCATATGAGATATGCGGTAGGCTATAGATGAGATCTATGTGCTGTTTTGGTGGTCGATCTATGAGATAGATCGATTTTGTATGAAGTTGATTGGATCAACTGTACTCGGGGAATGGTAGATCTAATTTCCGTGATCATACTGCTGAGGTCGGGACCGCCGGCTTCGCCCTGTCGTAGCGCCTTAGATGTCGTTGCGAGTTTCACAACGCCGGTAGATATTGTATCTATGCATAACTTGTTTTTGCAGGAAGTTGTGAATGGTATGGTTCATGTGCATGTGATGTATGTGTGTAATCCATACGTGATCTGCGAATCACGGTTTTTTGTCAGCCGGCTGGAGCCTAGGTGCTGTCATTTTATTGTATAACGACCTGCGTGTTGGATTCTCTATGTAATTTACTTTACTAAGCTAGTGTATCTGTGTGAGAACCCGGAAGGCATGCAAGGCGTTATACATGTCGGCGACATGGAGTAAGACGGCAAGTGACAAGAGTTGGCACGAGTCGGATTACAGGCTTTGTGGAGATGGAGATCGCCATGAAGAGAGCCATACCATTTCACATTATAATTTCTTTATTTTGTGTTATTGTTATGTCTCAGTTTTACCTCTATTAGATAGTCGGTAAAATTTAATCCCTCAAAGAAGGTCTAGTCGGTTTTCCCGCCAGTGTTTGCACCATCACAAGTCGGACATTTTTGGTAGTGGGCTCATAAAATTGAGGTGCTGCCAATTCTCTCCGACTAGGTGGGTTCGAGTCGGACTCTTACTGCAGAAACACTTGGTAAGCTAGACGGGTCTATCACAACGGTTGTGGGACTCGGGGAAAGGTCGGATGGGAGCCGGGGCATGTGATGCCACCCGTCCAACAGGAGTCGCATGAGATGCGATTGACAAGGAGTTGTCTACCTAGATCACTTGGCGGCTAGCGGTGATGCTAAAGCTCACTAGCCGACTTGCTTATTTAGGATCCTGAATCACTAAGTAACCATCGGAGGGGTGTTGGTTCTAGTGGGAGCATAAAATATTAAAATGTTTAATATGCTTGCTCTTTTATGAATACATGTCTTAAGTGTTTTGCATATTTTCTGTTGTAGATCATGGCACCAAGTAGCAGTCACTCTCAGATATCCGGTTTTGCGTTGAGAACCATTCTTGAGAAAGATAAACTGAACGACACTAATTTTACCAACTGGTATCGAAATCTGAGAATTGTTCTCAAACAAGAAAAGAAGGACCATGTCCTAGACAACCCACTTCCAGATGAGCCGAATGAGAATGCGACTGTCGCAGCCACCAATGCCTACCGTCGGGCTAAGGATGAGTCCACGGATATTAGCTGTCTTATGCTTGCTCACATGGAACCGGACTTGCAAAAGCAGTTCGAGCATGTTGAGGCCTACGATATGATCGAAAGCCTCAAAAGTATGTTCCAGGCTCAGGCGAAGACTGAGAGGTATCAAGTCTCTCAGGCTTTGCTGAGTTGCAAGCTTAAGGATGGTGATCCACTAAGTCCGCATGTGATCAAAATGGTTGGTTACGTGCAGTCTTTGGAGAGGCTTGGCTACCCCATAAGCGAAGAGTTCGCTACGGATATAATTCTGAACTCTCTTCCTAGTGCATATGGGCAGTTCATTTCGAACTACCACATGCATGGTATGGATAAGAAGCTCACTGAATTGCATGGGATGCTCAAGCACGCAGAGGCGGATCACAAGAAGGGCACCAGTCAAGTGTTGATGGTGCAGAATAAGGCTAAGTTCAAGAAGAGTTCTTGGACTAAGAAGAAGGCTAAGTCAGGAGGAAAGCAGGCTCAGGACCCTGTCCCAAGCGCTTCCTCAGGGACTAAGCCATCTCCTTCAGCCGGATCCACTTGCTTCTACTGCAAGGCGGATGGCCACTGGAAGAGGAACTGCAGCAAGTACTTGGCCGACAAAGCCAAGAGTGGAGGTATGACTTCCGACTCAGGTACACTTGTTTGCAATGTTATAGACATATATATTGCTGATGCACCTAATAGTTCTTGGGTATATGATACCGGATCAGTTATTCACATCTGCAACTCGTTGCAGGGACTGGTAAGAACTAGGAGCGTAGCAAGAGGCGAGGTTGATATTCGAGTCGGCAACAAAGCAAGAGTTGCTGCGTTGGAAGTCGGCACGATGCAACTTCATTTACCTTCCGGATTCATTATGGAACTAAATAATTGTTATTATGTTCCAGTGCTCAGTCGAAACATTATTTCTGCTTCATGTTTGATGAGGCAAGGCTATGAGTCGAATATCAAGAATAATGGTTGTTCTTTGTATTTGAATGACATGTTTCACGGCTTTGCACCCGTCCAGGACGGGTTATTTATTTTGAATCTTGATGGTGAGTCTGTTTATAACATAAATGTTAAAAGGTTGAAACCAAATGATCTGAATATCACTTACTTTTGGCACTGTCGGCTTGGTCATATAAGTTGGAAACGCATGAAGAAGCTCCATGATGATGGACTCCTAACTTCGTTTGACTTGGAGTCATTCGAGACATGCGAATCTTGCCTACTCGGCAAAATGACCAAGACACCTTTTGCAAAGAGTTGCGAAAGGGCGTCCGACTTGTTGGGACTAGTACATAGTGATGTATGTGGACCAATGAGCACGACAGCCAGGGGTGGTTATGAGTACTTCATTACCTTCACTGATGATTTGAGTAGGTATGGATATATCTACTTAATGAAACATAAGTCGGAAGCCTTTGAAAAGTTCAAAGAATTCCAGAATGAAGCACAAAATCAACTCGGCAAGAAAATAAAGTTTCTTCGGTCGGACCGAGGAGGCGAGTACATGAGCCATGAGTTTGATGACCATCTGAAAAGTTGTGGAATAGTTCCTCAACTTACTCCGCCAGGAACGCCACAAAGGAATGGTGTTTCGGAAAGGCGGAATCGGACCTTGTTGGACATGGTACGATCAATGATGAGTCGGACAGATCTGCCTTTATCATTTTGGGGTTATTGTCTAGAAACAGCGGCGTTCACACTAAACAAAGTACCATCAAAATCGGTAGAGAAGACACCGCATGAGATGTGGACAGGCAAAAAGCCGAGTTTGTCTTTTCTTAAGATTTGGGGTTGTGAAGCTTTTGTCAAGCGACTTCAGTCGGACAAGCTTACGGCCAAGTCGGATAAATGTATTCTCGTGGGGTATCCGAGGGAAACCTTGGGTTACTACTTCTACAACCGAGAAGAGGGCAAAGTGTTTGTCGCTCGAAACGGTGTCTTCCTTGAGAAAGAGTTTCTCAGTCGGGGAGTAAGTGGGAGCACGGTGCAACTCGAAGAAATTCGAGAGGAATCGGCTAATAGCGAATCGGCTAATAGCGAATCGGCAAAAACCTTGGAGGTTGAGCCGATCGTGGCAGCTGAGCTGATAGCAGCACCTGTACTACGAAGATCGGCAAGATTACGAAGTGTTCGTGATGTGTTACTGTTAGACAGTGATGAGCCGGCAAATTATTCGGAAGCGATGGTGGGATCTGATTCCGAGTCATGGCTTGGAGCCATGAGATCCGAGATAAAGTCCATGGATGAAAATCAAGTTTGGAACTTGGTTGATCTGCCAGACGGTGCAAGACCCGTCGAGTGCAAATGGGTCTTTAAGAAGAAAACTGATATGGATGGAAATGTTTCAATCTATAAATCACGCCTTGTCGCGAAGGGGTTCCGACAAGTTCAAGGAGTTGACTACGACGAGACCTTCTCGCCCGTAGCGATGCTTAAATCAGTTCGGATCATGTTAGCTATAGCGGCCTATTTCGACTATGAGATATGGCAGATGGATGTCAAAACGGCTTTCCTTAACGGAAATTTAACCGAGGACGTGTATATGATACAGCCCGAGGGTTTTGTCGATCCGGCTAATGCTGACAAGGTATGCAAACTTCAGAAATCCATTTATGGGTTGAAGCAAGCATCTCGGAGTTGGAATATTCGCTTTGATGAGGTAGTCAAATCGTTTGGCTTCATCAAGAGTGATCATGATTCTTGTTTATACAAGAAGTTTAGTGGGAACAAAGTAAATTTTCTAATCTTATATGTGGATGACATATTACTGATTGGAAATGATGTCTAGATGTTGCAAGAAACCAAGGAATCATTGGAAAGGAGTTTCTCAATGAAAGACTTGGGTGAGGCAACATACATCCTCGGAATCCGGATCTATAGAGATAGATCAAGGAGGCTCATTGGATTGAGTCAGAGTACTTATTTGGACAAAGTGTTGAAAAATTTCAACATGGAATCGTCTAAGAAGGGGTTCTTACCGATGTCCCATGGTGTAAAACTTAGCAAGACTCAGTGTCCTTCGACAACTGATGAGCGAAGTAGGATGAGTGCGATTCCATATGCTTCTGCAGTTGGATCCATCATGTACGCCATGATTTGTACTAGGCCGGATGTTTCCTATGCTCTAAGTGTTGTGAGCAGATACCAGGCTGATCCTGGAGAGATCCACTGGACAGCGGCTAAAAATATCCTAAAGTACTTGAGAAGGACTAAGGATATGTTCTTGGTTTATGGTGGTGAAGATGAACTCAGTGTAAAGGGTTACACGGATGCGAGTTATCTCACCGACTCTGATGATTCTCGTTCGCAATCCGGATACGTGTTTATTATAAACGGAGGTGCTGTGAGCTGGAAAAGTTCCAAGCAAGAGACTGTGTCTGCGTCTACAACAGAGGCTGAGTATATTGCCGCCTCGGAGGCAGCAAAGGAAGCTGTTTGGATGAGGAATTTCCTCATGGATCTTGGTGTGGTTCAGGGCTCGTCCAATCCGTTGGACGTGTATTGTGACAACAATGGTGCTATTGCACAAGCCAAGGAACCTAGACAACACCAGAAGAACAAGCACATACTCATGCGGTACCACCTAATTCGCCAGTTCGTGGATTAGGGTGATATCAAGTTATGCAAGGTACACACGGATGCAAATATTGCGGATCCGTTGACAAAGCCGTTATCCCAGCCGAAGCATGAGGCGCACCTAAGATCCATGGGCATTAGATGCTTAGACATATGATGTCGGAAGATTGACTCTAGTGCAAGTGGGAGACTGTTGGGAATATGCCCTAGAGGCAATCATGTATGATGATATTTCCCATTGTATTCATAAAGTTATTAAGTAGTCCTTGTATAAACATCTGATGTGTATCATTGAATATGTGATTCAGTTGTGGAACTATGCATTCATGTTGTTTGTACTAAATATCCTTGGTCATTGAGGCTGTGCTGGACACACAACTTAGACCAATGTGAAAGTTGGCTTGATGACTCGGTTCCACTTGTCATGGGCATGGAGATGCTATTCCAACTTACACAGACTAGGATAAAGAGTTTAGCGAGTCGGATTGACCCATATTGAGGTACAACGAACTAAGCTGTCATTTGTATATCTCAATCAATGTAATCCTTAGACCTGAGGTTGTTGCATAGTCCGAGTTGAGGATCACCGACTTAGGTTCTGTGAAACGCTGATCCGTAACTGGGCAGTTATAAAGGCAGGGTTCGGGTCGACTGAGAATCAAGTTGCGTGATGTGAATAACCAAGATGGGATTTTGCCCCTCCACTCGGAGAGATATTCTCTGGGCCCTCTCGTGAGATATGATTCGGAAAGCATGGCCATGCACGACTCGGTTAAGTGTTAACCGAGGCGATCGGCTAAGAGTTAGTTGGGTGAATCACTTATCTCGGATCGAGAAGAGAGTTGGACTATTTAAGGGATGACATATATTCGCCTATAGTCTGACAAGGTATATCGTGAGGCAAAAGGGACTCAGACGTAAGTCGCATTGGAAAGGCAAGTCGTCATGACTCTTTGGTACTTGGGAATCGGCAAGTTCTGCTAGGAGCCGATGCCGATTGATCGATTGTGAGTCGGACTCTAATCGTGTCCAAGTAGCCATGAGCCTGCGGGGTCACACACTTAAGAGCGGGAGCAAGTTCGGATTGGATCTGAACATATAATCTGGTTGGGTTGGACCTAAACCGGATTAGGACTGAGTTAGTGAGTTGGACTCACGGTGACTAGTTTTATATGGGCTTTAGTGAATGGGTCGCGCGAGCAGAGCCCACGTTCACTCCCTATATATAGTGGAGCACAGTAACCCAGAAAAGGTTAATCGTTGTTCGGTTAGGTCATTCCATGTGTTGGAAACCCTAGCTCCACAGCAGTCCAGCCGCCGTAACGAACCTAGCAGTTCGCCGCCGGTGCTCCTCCTTGTACGTGTGGATACCAGCAGAGGTGTTGTACGATTAGCACCAGGACGATCGGATCGTGAGGACTGCACTGCATCAACTGACGCGCTTCATCAGTAATCCGCAACCGCGCGTCTAGTGGTAAACCTCGTGGCCTTCTACCTCAGCTAGATCTTGGGATCACCACGTTAGAGGAAAAAGTTTTGTTTTATCTCTGTGTGGCCCAACACGAATTTCTCGCGAATTTAAGTCGAATTAAGATGCGTAAATCAAGCAGTAACAGGAGAGAGGGAAGGGAGGAACTGGTCGCTGCGGGTTGAAGAGACGACTGACAGGTGGGGCAGCTTCGTCAGCGTGAGAGAGAGGAAAAGAGTAGGGTCCAATCGTCAGCGATGGCACGGGTTAGCAATGCGGTGTGAAATGTTTTCTGCGGGGTGGAGGGATAGATGGGCTAGCTGGGCTGGGTTGGGTTAGTTTCGCCAGTTAGCTTTATTTTTTCTCTGTTTCACTTTTTCTTTTTCTGATTTGATTTTCTGGTTTGAATTCAAATGCCCATTTCAATTCTGTTTCAATTGAAATTTTCTCCAAACTTTTGTTTTGTGTTTCTTGTATCCTGGGGTGTGTAAAACATCTATTCACACTCAAATTCAAATTGGGTTTGAAAAAGAAGTTTTTAATAGGCATAAGAATGGTTTTTAATTCATAATTTGTATTGAATTTTTTTGACCAAGCCAAAGAAACATCACTCAAACCTAAGTCCAAATCTTTTCTTGTTAAAACAAGTGTTCTCCTATTAAGGAGTAGAAATAATGCCACTGCCTTATCTACATAAAATAATATTCCAAAAAATGCTTCTGTTTTTTGAAATCTTATATGAAAATGATCCTAAAATGATTATGAATGCATGAATGATATGCAACTTTGAAATCATGATTTTTGGGATGTACATGCATAGTAATAACGTCTGATCTGTTCGAAGGATTAATCAGAGGTGTCGGTGAATCTAGAAAGTTGGGAGATGGTGACATCATCGAAGGAGTTAACTAAACATGCTAAGGCTTGTATGGGACGCCACATTGGGTGTGGTATTTGTAGTCCCATGATCTCCACCACTAGGAACTGAGTTCTTACATTTGGAACCAAGATGAGCGTACAACCACACGGGGCCTGGAAAACCCCACGAGAAACAAACTTGCCTAGTAGTTTCCATGAGTCACATAGTTCGGGCTTTCCATTTGGCATACGCATTGAAAATATTTTCGAAAGAGGAGGTGATGGAGCTGCATCATAACAGGTAGGGAAGCGTGGCCGCAGTTGCTTGGGGTAGATAGCGCCCCTGGTAAACCAACCTCGCCTCACATATTTAAGTATCGGCTAAGGTATTTGACCCGTTACGGCGGAACCATACTTATTGCGTGACTCATGGTCTCGGCGAAAGCAAGGTAAAGGTCGTGGTCAACCACCCTCTGCCGGCCTTCCAAGAAAGACGGCTAATAATTTGGCATTAAAAGTCGGTTGGTACATGTGGGTAAAGTTGTACACCCCTGCAGGGTTAAATCTTTTCGAAAAGCCGTGTTCACGGTTATGAATGACTTGGCGACCGGACTTAAGATCATAGATAACATTAACCACTATAAAACTTGTTGATCCACGTATGCTTAAGGGTGCTTCCTCCGGGTCGAGGGGGTGATCCTAGGTAGGAGGTTCTGATGAAGCTAGTGGTTATCAAGATGTGATGAACAAGATGAAGAAGTCGTTATCTTATCCCTTTTAAAAGATTCTGAGTAGAAGAGCCTCTCCTCTCTCTTGTTTACAAATAAAGATTTCTTTTCGCAAAAGTAAATCCAGAGAAAGCCTTTCTAACCGGAGCATGTAGATACTAGGTTATCTAAGTCTTGCGGAGTACATTCTCGTACTCAGCCTTGCGCCATTGTTGTTTTTCTACAGATGATCTAACTACAACTGAAGGTGGCTTCTATGTTGACATCAACGAGTAGTTGGGGATCCCAGGTAGCAGCCTGAGGACTATGGGATGGACGTCGCTTCTGTTTATGGCCTCTTAGGCCTTTTGCTAAGTTGTTATGTAGAACAACATATTTGCTTTCGCTGTGTGATATAATGTTGGGTCTATGACCTCTGGTTTGTAATAACTCTAATATATTACTCTGCTACGAGTTTAAACTTATGCTGTTGAATCCCTGAGTTATGTAATGTTACCGAATCATACTGTGATCTTCCGTGATTGGATTTGAACTTATCTTGGATGTGATCTGAGGTTAGTTGAACACTAACCCCGGGGGGTGCTACGACGCATCCACCATCGTCCCTAGATCGGGAGGGATCTGAAGCTCTTCCCAGCACCCTGCTAGAGAGGGGAGATCATCCCGGAGGCCTTCATCGTCACCATGCCAGCCTCCGGAGTGATGCGTGAGTAGTTAATTCTTGGACTATGGGTCCATAGCAGTAGCTAGATGGTTGTTTCTCCTCATTTGTGGTATCATGTTTAGATCTTGTGAGCTTCCTATCATGATCAAGATCATCTATTTATAATCCTATATGTTGTGTTATTTGGGATCCGATGGATATTGAGTACTACGTCAAGATTGATTATTGATCCTATCATGTCTATGTTATTTGTGATCTTGCATCCTCTCCATTGCTAGTAGGTACTCTGGCCAAGTATTTGCTTGTTACTCCAAGAGGGAGTATTTATGCTCGATAGTAGGTTCATGCCTCTAGTAATCTGGAGGAGTGACATAAACCTCTAAGGTTGTAGATATGCTGTTGCTACTAGGGAGAAAAGAATAATCCTTTGTCCAAGGGCAACTGTATTGTTTACTTTACACACCTTGCTTAATGTAATTATCTGTTTCTTGCAACCTAATACCCAAGGGTTGTTTGGATGATATCTCAGAGGTGGATTATTAGTCATAGATGAAGTTGGATTATGGTCTGTGTATTATGTTGTAATTCCCAAACGAATCGCATAGAGATCATCATGCCATGTAAATGCATTGTTATGCATTCTCCATATGTCAATTGCCCAACTGTAATTTGTTCACTCAACATGTTATTTATCTTATGGAGAAACACCTCTAGTGAACTATGGACCCCGGTCCATTCCTTCCCATTGATATTCAATCTATCGTCTACTGTTTACTTTCTGCAATTACTACAAGCAATTACTTGCTTCCACACTATACATTTAATACTTTGTTTTCAGCAAAACCAGTGAGCTTGACAACCTCAATGTAAGTTGGGACAAAGTATTTTGGTTGTGTTGTGCAGGTTCCACCTTTCTAGCAACACCTTGGGAGATGTTTCTTTTATCCTACTGGTTCGATAACCTTGGTTTCACATCTGAGGGAAAACTTATTGTTGTGCTCATCATACCTTGCTCTTGGGGTTTCCCAATAGGCTCTATAGTAACTGAGCCACATCAAGATTTTCTGGTACCGTTGCCGGGGAGATAAAGGACAATTTCAATCTCTTCCTCCCCGTCAAAAAGCTTTTTTGGGAGAAAGAAGATTTCTGCAAGGGGAGTCTCTCACAACAAATCCTATTTACTTTGTCTTTGTTTTGCTTTGTTTGGTTTACCACTTTTTGTCAAAAACACAAAAAAATTAGTTCCTACCTTAGTTGCTATTTCTGTTGGTTTACTTCTTTTTATAAAAACACACAAAAAATTAATTCCTTATTTAGTTGTTATTTTGTTACCTTGTTCTTAGCTCATCATTTTGATCCCTAAGTTCACCCTGAAAGACCTTTCAATAGGTAGTGGCTCTATAATTGGGAAAGATAATATTGAAGAATTCTTTAATCATGTTTGTAAGACCCCACCTTTATAAGGTAAAGGTCCATGTGATTGCAATGCTTGTCCCTGGATCAAATGCTAGCATCAACAGTTTAAGATGAAGTACACAGATACAAAGGTCTTTATTACATCGTCATTCCAGAGATAAACATAGACTTTTACAACTCCATAGCCAAAGGCTAGTACAAGAGTTCATAACATAAGTAAAATAAAGTAAAGTCTTCATCTTTAAGTGCCACAGGCAAGCATGTTGAGTGTAGACTCATAACCCTAATCCTCATCAGAGTAACTTGCAACATCATAAGATATAGCCATCGTGGGTCAATACATTTGGAATAGTATTGGCAAGTGATACCATAGTAGAGTAGTAGTGTCTAACATCTATATGAATTGGGCTAATTGTAGCTTAGGATTGCTTTTCTAAAAATAGGTTTTTCCTTATCAGTTGAAAACACTAAGTTTTTGTTTGATTAAAAACACCCAAGGAACCACCAATAAACATTGGTGAACCTTTACCCTTGTTCAACCACAAGTTCTTAACTTAGAAATTGGGATAAGGAGATCCTTAATAGCTTCAATGTCTTGATGCTCAAATTGTCCGTTGCCGGGGACACGGCTAAGTACTTAGATTTTTCCTTCTCGAGAGGTGGTGCACTTTCCCCACAAGACTTGACATGCATCGAGACGAGATCTTTCAGAAGCATTCCCTTAGACCAAATGGATGTGTTCCATCCTATCACCCTACCACCATCTCTCCATTTTACTAAGTTATTGCAACCTATATGATCAAGGCAGAGCCCATATGCCATGTGGATACACAAGGTTCACCAGTTCACTTTCTTTGTGTAACCACTCAACACAAACCATTCTTTCCATTTCACCCAGGTGATTCATTCTGCTAGTTTTTTTATTAAGTAAAAACATAAGTCAAAGACTTAGTAAAAATTTACATAGCATGTGTATATAATCCAACCTTGTTTACTACTAGCTAGGCTAAGCATCATATCAACAAGTATCTTAACTTAGAGAATAATTCTACCAAGACTACAACTACTAGCATTTCCTATAGCATAGCATATAGATACTTAGCAAAAATTTCATGCAAGCCCTATACAAAATATCACTAATGCATAGTCAAAATAATGGGAAAAATACATGAAGCACCACTTGCCTTGGTAGTTGGGGGAGTAGCAACAATCTTCACAATCACAATCACCACTAGCACCAAAATCTACACCTAAAATAATAGCACCAAATTCACATTCCAATATTTAAGCAAAAATATTATAAATGCATGAAAATGTCATGTGATGATTTTTCTAAACTAAACATGACAAGTCAAACAGTGCTGAATAGAAAACCAATTATTTATAGCCTAAATAAACTCAAATTGGCCTTAAAAACATTTTCTAAATAATTTATATAGAAAAAATAACCAATATTTGTCTCTGCATAAAATTCTAATTTTACAGAAGCAAAATACAAAATCAAGCCCACAGTAGTGTAGGATTTATTTTTCTGAATCCAAAGATATATTATTTGAATTTTTTGAATAAACAGAACAAAATATATGAATTTTACAAGTTTGAATCTCTAATAGATACAAAATCAAATTTTAAATCGAAACCCTAGCCACGTGGCTGTGTCTGATTGGCTGATACTGTTTTGGTTGGATCGATCATCTAGAGCCATAGGATCAAAGTGATACTGTGCGGCTCAGATCTAAAGAAAATGTTTCTTTAAGTGATCTATCGTGGCCACTGGATCTAGATCTGACGGTTGCGAAGCAAGCGACCATAGCCTGGCGGCGCTGACGACGGCGGCGCGGCGGCAACGCACTACTAGTGAAGTTCCGACGGCTACAGAGGGGGATGGGGTTTGCGGAGATGCTTCTGTAGGCAGAGGCTTGGCGAGAAACGCTCGCAGAATCAAGGGAATTTACACCGCGCCATCAACGGAGCAACGACAGCGGTGACGAGGTCTGCGGGGGCGTGATTTGGGGAAGATGGTGACATGGCGTGCGGGGCCAGCGTGTCAGCGACTGCAGGTAGGGTTGCGCGCGTGAGAGAGAGAGAGGAGAGGGGGAAGTGGCCGAGTGGGCTTCGTGGGCTGCTTCTGTTGCTGGTGGCGCCGGCCCTTTTCTATTTCCTTTCCCTTTTTCTATTTCTAATTTGATTTTCAGGAAACAAAAACAAACCAAATTCAAATGGTTTTGAATTCAAATAAATTCTAGATTTTTGTAGTGCAAACCTTGCACTTATTTGTGTATAAAAAACTACTGATCAATAAAATCACTTTGATACTTTGAAAAATAAAATAAACGATGCCTTATTTGCATATAGATAATAGGCATAAAATGGTTTTTATTTGGAATTTTGTTTGAAATATTTTGTGCAAACCATGAATGCTATGAATGCATGAATGATATGATAACTTTTGTAATACATGATTTTTGGGATGTTACAAATCTAACCCCCTTAAGATGAATCTCGCCCTCGAGATTCGGATTGGCTAGCAAATAGGTGAGGGTGGTCTTTCCGAAGGTCATCTTCCCTTTCCCAAGTTGCTTCCTCTTTGGAATGATGGTTCCACTAAACTTTGCAGAATTTGATAGTCTTGGTACGAGTAACTCTTTTTGCAGTCTCAAGAATCTTGATAGGTTTCTCTTCATAAGTGAGACCACTCTCTAACTGAACCTCTTCGAAAGGTATAGTATCCTTCAAAGGAGTTTCTTCCATCTCCGGATGGCATTTCTTCAACTGACTTATGTGAAACACATTATGAACTACAAATAGTGACTTTGGTAATTCAATCTCATAAGCCACTTCTCCTTTGTGACTCAAAATCATGAATGGTCCAACATACCTTGGAGCCAACTTTCCTTTGATCCCAAATCTCTTCACACCACGGAGTGGTGAGACTCTAAGATAGGTTCTATCACCCACCTCATAGGTGACCTCTCTATGCTTTGAATCCGCGTAGCTTTTCTATCAGGACTGTGTTATCTTCAATCTGTCCCTTACTAATCTGACTTTCTCTTCAGCTTCCTTAATCAGTTCTTGTCCGAACAAAATTCTTTCTCCTACACCATTCCATAGCAATGGCGTAGTACACTTCCTTCCATAGAGAAATTCAAATGGTGCCATCTCAGTGCTGGCTTGATAGCAGTTATTGTAAGAGAATTCTGCGTAGGGCAGACTTTCATCCCAACTATCACCGTAGTCTAGGGCACATGCCCTCAACATATCCTCCAGAATCTAATTGGTTCTTTTTGTCTGTCCATCGGTTTGGGGGTGAAAAGCTGTGCTGAACTCCAATCTCGTTCCCAATGATTCATGTAGTTGTCGCCAAAAATGCGAAGTGAACTGAGTTCCTCAACCAGACACAATACTCTTGGGTACTCCATTCAGACATATAATCCTGTTCATATAGATTTTGGCTAACTTAGCACTTGTATATGTGGTCTTTATGGGTATGAAATGAGCCACCTTAATTAGGTGATCTACAACCACCCATATAGAATCATATCCTGATCTAGTCCTTGGTAGTCCAGTGATGAAATCCATACCAATCTTGCTCCACTTCCAATCAGGAATAGGTAGTGGATGCAGTAAACCTGCCGGTTTCTGATGTTCCACTTTCACTCGACTACACACATCACACAATGCAATATGTTCTGCGATGTCTCTCTTGAGATTATTCCACCAGAATCTTTCCTTCACATCCATGTACATTTTTTGTTACCCGGATGAATGGAATATGGTGAGTTGTGTGCTTCTTGCAGAATTAGTTTCTGAAGTTCTGGATCTTGTGGAATACAGATACGTTTTCCATACCATAAAGTACCTTGTTCGTCTTCATGGAAACCTTTAGCCTTCCGCTTATTCATTATTCCTTTGATCTCATCAATTTCCTTGTCCATCTTTTGGGATTTCTTGATACTGTCCAACAATGTGGGTTGAACATCCAATGTCATGAGATGTCCTTCCGGCACTATCTCCAATCCGAGATCTTAGAATTTGGCACATAGATCATCTGGCAACTCTCCCTTAGTAAGGCCATTCACATAAACCTTACGGCTTAAAGCATCTGCTATAACATTTGCTTTACCGGGATGGTATTGCAAACTCAGGTCATAGTCCTTGATGATCTCAAGCCATCTTCTTTGTCTCATATTGATTTCTTTCTGAGTGAAGATATACCTCAAACTTTTGTGATCTGTGAACACTTCACAACATTTTCCCAAAAGATAATGCCTCCATGTTTTGAGTGCATGGACAACAGCGGCTAACTCTAAATCATGAGTACGATAATTCACTTCATGAGTTTTGAGTTGTCTCGAGGCATAAGCCACAACTTTCCCTTCTTGCATCAAAACTCCACCTAATCCTTGGTGAGAAGCATCACAATAGGCTTGGATGTCCTTCTCCAAATCTGGCAGACATCATACTGGTGCTGTCACTAGTCTCTTCTTCAATTATTGGAAACTGAGTTCACATCTTTCATTCCAGTCAAACTTCTTGTCTTTCTTAAGTAACTCCGTCATTGGCTTACCTACCTTTGAGAAATTCTCAATAAATCTTTTGTAGTATCCTGCCAAGCCAAGGAAACTACGAACTTCTTTCACTGACTTGGGAGATTCCCACTCAGTTATAGCTGACACTTTTGCGGGATCGACAGCTATACCATCTCCCGACACAATATGTCCGAGAAATCCAACTTCATTCAGCCAGAATTCACACTTGTTGAACCTAGCATACAACTTGTGCTCCCTGACCTTCTCAATTATCAAACGCAAGTAATCCTCATGCTCTTATTTGCTCTTGGAGTAGATCAAAATGTTGTCGATGAATACGACAACAAATTTGTTAAGAAACTCCATGAACAATTTGTTCATCATGTTCATGAAATAGGCCAGTGCATTTTTTAATCCAAATGGCATCACAGTGTAGTCATAAAATCCATACCTAGTGATGAAAGCAGTCTTAGGTATGTCCTTCTCTCTAATCTTTAGCTGAAAATAGCCTGATCGGATATCAATCTTTGAGAACACATGGGATCCTTCTAGCTGATCAAACAAATCATTGATTCTAGGTAGAGGATATTTGTTTTTGATAATCACCTCATTGAGTGAATGGTAATCTATGCACAACCTTTGACTTCTATCCTTCTTCTCAACAAACAGAACTGGTGCACCCCAAGACAAAGAAATTGGTTGAATAAATCCTTTCTGCAACTGTTCTCCAAGTTGTTTCTTGAGTTCTTTCAACTCATCAACAGACATCTTGTAGGGTCTCTTTGCTATTGGTCCAGATCCTAGCAGCAAGTCAATGAGAAACTCTACATCTCTATCTGGTGGCATTCCAGGCAATTCCTCCGGAAAAACATCCGGATACTCTCTCACAATTAGCACACTGTCTATGCTAACCCCCTTAAGAGAATTTAACTTACTCCCTTTAGATTCAAAATTAGACTTGAACCTAATCCGTTCTTATCTGGGGTAGTGAGTGTGACAGTACGATTGGCACAATCTAGTAATCCTTCATACTTAGTCATCCAATCCATACTCAAAATAACATCCAATCCTTGGGAATCTAGGATTATCAAACTAACTGGAAACTTATACTTTCCAAATTCTATCACTAGATCATGGCATCCAAGGTTCACTATCATCTCTCCTCCAGGAGAGCTTACTTTTATAGGACATCCAATAGTTTCAGTTGGAAGTACATTTTTATCAGCAAATGCTCTTTATATGAATGAATGCGATGCGACAGTATAAAAAAGAACAACTGCTGGAAAATAATTGATCTTGAACTTACTAGCCACAGCATCAAACTCCTCATAGATATCTTCCACACTGATGTGGTTCACTTGTCCATTCTGAAAAGGGTTGGGCTTGTTGGCTCCCTCAACTTTCTTTTCTGGGCATTCATTTGCATAATGCGCCATCTTATTACACTTGAAACACTCAACCTGACTGAGATCTTTCTTTACAGGCTGACTCCCATTACCACTTCCACTGTGGTGGCTCTTGTGTCCACTCTTGTGGTTCTTATACTTGTCACTATCATGACTGCAATGGTGCTTGTTGTCATGATGACGGTTGTGGCTGTGGTGGTTGTTATACTTCTCATGCTTGTGGAATCTAGAACTTCCATTATCAGCATTATGGGAACGCTTGTGAGACAATCTCGAGCTGTGCTTATCAAAGTTATGCTTCATTTTCCTGCCCGCAACCTGTTTCATCTTGTTTTCCTAGATGGTGGCCTTGTCACAAATGGATTGATATGTTGGGACATAGGCAACAGACAGCCGCAGGTTCAACTCATCATTAAGTCCCTCAAGGAACTTCTCCTTATTTTTGGCATCTGTATCAACCTCATCCGGTGCATAGCGTGCCAGATTGTTGAACTCTTCAATGTACTCTGCCACACTGCGGTGACGCTGTTTCAGATTGTGGAACTCTTTCTTCTTCAAGTTCATCACTCCAAATAAGATGTGAGTTGTACGAAATCCATCCTCAAAGATAGACCATGTCACATCCTCGAGGGGAGTGGTGATCTGAATGTTGTCCCACCAGGTTGTTGCTGGTCCTTCGAGCAGATGTGGTGCAAACCTAACTTTTTCCTCATTGGTGCAGCCAACAGTGACTAAGTCCTTGTTCACTGAACGTAACCATTCATTGGCTACCATTGGATCAATTGTTCCAGAGAACTTGGCTGGCCTCAACCTCAAAAATCTGGTAAGCATGTCAAATGCTGGAGGATTGTTCTGATTGCTGTTGTTATTGTTATTATGATTATGATTTTGCATGAAATGAGTCATGATCTGCATCCGTTGAGCTTGAGCTGTCATCAACTGCTGCATCTCGGGAGTGACGTTATTGTTGTTGTTTTGGTTGGGATTGGCACGACGGGAGGCATCTGTGGTTTAAATAAGGATAAGAATGAGATACCCATAGATGCAATGCACAATACCCCATATAGCAACAAACACCAATAAAAAACACAATAAGGATAAAACATAGAGTTTGAACAAAGTAAACAACGAGTTTTAGGAAAAGTAAACACACAATAGCAAGCCATCCACATGTTAGATGGTCATTGCGACTCAATAATCAAAGTATGATAGATAAATGATAGTCGAGTAGTCCATACTACTCCTACATGTCGACCTCCATGTCAAGAAGTGTAAGTCCGGCTGACTCCATGGCTGTCTTGTACTCCTCAACATTGGTGGTCAAGGCCTTGACCTTCGCACGAAAAGCTCTCTTCTGTGAGTGTAGCCTCTCGATCACTCCCTGCTGGGTCTCAAGCTCGAAGTCCTTGGCCTCTGTCTCAGCCTTCATTTCCCTGATCTTCTTGTTTCTGTCTTGGACTCTTTTCTCCTGATTCTTGAACTCTTGTCCTGGCTTTCGAATATGGCCTCCATCTCCTTGACGATCTCGTCTTGCTCCATGAAGATCTTGTCCTTCTCCCTCAACTCAACCTGAAACTCATCATTGCTAAGCATGATGTTGGTCCTCTCCGTGTCAAGGTGTCTAATAATACCCTCTAGGTCCTGAAGGTACATACGAACTAGCTCAATCGTCTCTCTAGTAGCGTCATCATACTCTATAGCCTCACCCTGCTCGTCACGTCTCCCGAACGGGTGAAAGTAGAGGCCTCTAAGCTCGGTGGAGTGTCTCCCAACAAGGCGTCTAAGTAACTATTGCATGACTACATCTAAGCCCTTCTCCTTGTCATCATGCATCAGCTTGAAGGTGATCTCCTCTGTGGGTGGCTCCGTCTGGCGTCCTGGCTGTGTGACTCTAAAGCCCAAAAGATCCTTCCTCTCAAACTTGGTGAGCTGGAGTGTCGTGATACTAGGAAGTGGGAGGTTGAGCACACTAGTGAGCTCCATAAGACGAGAACCAAAACGAGTTCCCTTGAACTCCTCGGCAGTGCTGATAACAACGTTAGGCATATATTGTATAAGATAGAGAAAGGTTAGAATCAATACAAGTAGAGAAAAATCATAAGACAAAAAAAACACAAGCACATTTTTGACAATAAAACATACAAGTCATGGCATACACAATCCAATACAAACACTAAGGTTCAACATAACATAGACAATTTTTTGCGAGAAAACGACAAGTGTGGTGGTCCATCTAGCGGAGTATGTTACAATTCTCACTCATATGCTAAGTCTATGATATCCTCCCTTAGACGTTTTATGGCGGTCTCTAAGTCTTGGTTATACTTCTTCTCCTCTTCGAGGTCATTCTTTGTGTTGAGCATTCTACACTTGGGTCTTTCACCAAGCTCCTTGATAGCATTCCAAGCTGCATTTCTTGCAGAGTCAAAGAATGTTGTATACATTTCTGAGTTGGTGCCCATGTAGAATACCGACTCTTTTTGGTTGTCTCCCTTGTTTTTTACAAGTGAAGTTGCACCCACCAATATTCTTCTCCTTCATCCATTACTGGATATCCTTTGTACATGGCCTCACGATGTATTCCCAAGCTAACCATAAGGGTTTTGAGTGCTTTGGGAAACTCCGTCTCACATTCTAAATTCATGGTCATGAGTGGTCCCTTCTTGACAACTTCGTTGATGGCGGCCATCTATAAATAGAGATGAGAAAGAAGATTAGGAAAGGTTTACGAGAAGAAAAAGACAAGTGTGGAATTTGCAAGGAGTTGCATTTTTCCTTAGTGGTTTTCTTAGTCTAATCCAACCTAGGGTCATAATCATACAGGCAAAACAGTGCTCTGATACCATCTGTAAGACCCCACATTTATAAGGTAATGGTTCCTGTGATTGCAATGCTAGTCCCTAGATCAAATGCTAGCATCCACAGTTTAAGATGAAGTACACAGATACAAAGTTCTTTATTCATCGTCATTCCAGAGATAAACATAGTATTTTACAACTCCATAACCAAAGGATAGTACAAGAGTTCATAACATAAGTAAAATATAGTAAAGTCTTCATCTTCATGTGCCATAGGCAAGCATGTTGAGTGTAGACTCATAACCCTAATCCTCATCAGAGTAACCTGCAACATCATAAGTTACAACCACAGTGTGTCAATGCATTTGGAATAGTATTGGCAAGTGATACCATAGTAGAGTAGTAGTGTCAAACATCTATATGAATTGGGCTAAGTGTAGCTTAGGCTTTGTTTGCTCAAAATAGGTTTTTCCTTATCAGTTGAAAGCACTAAGTTTTTGTTTGATGAAAAACACCCAAGGAACCACCAATAAACATTGGTGAACCTTTACCCTTGTTCAACCACAAGTTTTTAACTTAGAAATTGGGATGATGAGATCCTTGATAGCTTCAATGTCTTGATGCTCAAATTGTCCGTTGCCGGGGACACTTCTAAGTACTTAGATATTTCCTTATCGAGAGGTGGTACACTTTCCCCACAAGACTCGACATGGATCGAGACAAGATCTTTCAGAAGCCTTCCCTTAGACCAAATGGAAGCGTTCCATCCTATCACCCTACCACCATATGTCCATTTGACTAAGTTATTACAACCTATATGATCAAGGCAGAGCCCATATGCCATGTGGCTGCACTAGAATCTTCTAAACACTAAGTATCTCAAATCCCTTTGTTCATGGGTGTCTTTCCACAAGTGTGATACAGAAGATTCAATAGTTCACTGGCCTTGTGTAACCACTCAAACAAACCATTCTTTCCATTCCACCCAGGTGATTCATTCACTTAGTTATTCTATTAAGTAAAAACATAAGTCAAAATAATGGGACAAATACATGAAGAACCACTTGCCTTGGTAGTTGGGGGAGTAGCAATAATCTTCACAATCACAATCACCACTAGCACCAAAATCTACACATAAAATAATAGCACCAAATTCACATTCCAATATTCAAGCAAAAATATTATGAATGCATGAAAATGCCATGTTATGATTTTTCTAAACTAAACAAGACAAGTCAAACAGTATTGAACACAAAAGTAATTATTTATAGCCTAAATAAACTCAAATTGGCCTTAAAAACATTTCCCAAATAATTTATATAGTCAAAATAAGCCTATATTTTTCTCTGCATAAAATTCCATTTTTACAGAAGCAAAATACAAAATTAAGACAACAGTAGTGTAGGATTTATTTTTCTGAATCCAAAAATATATTATTTTCATTTTTTGGATAAACAGAACAAAAGATATGAATTTTACAAGTTTGAATCTCTAATAGATACAAAATCAGATTTTAAATCGAAACCCTAGCCACGTGGTTGTGTCTGATTGCCTGATACCGTTTCGGTTGGATCAATCATCCAGAGTCGTAGGATCTAAGTGATATTGTGCGGCTCAGATCTAAAGAAAACGTTTCGTTAAGTGATCTATCGTGGCCACTGGATCTAGATCTGACAGTTGCGAAGCAAGTGACCATAGCCTGGCGGCGCTACCGACTATGGCGTGGCGGCAGCACACTGCCAGTGAAGTTCCGGCGGCTACAGAGGGGGCTAGGGTTTGTTGAGATTCTTACCAGACTCACGAGGTCACACTAATGCTCAGCGTCTCGCTGGTGTATACTGGGGCGCGTTGTGGTGGCCGGAGGAGCTCGTCGGAAAGCTTGCAGGCGTCGGGCACGGCTTGACGGAAACGACGGTGACGCTCTGGGCCTCCCTAGGAAAAATAAAACGCATCGGTGGCTGCACAAAGACACGGCGCACACGAGCTTTTGATCTAGAAGTAAAGGGGCGCTCAATTTCTTACCGAATTTCTCGCCAGAGATGAAAGGGGCTTCAGGCACTTGCGGTGGTTGACGAATCCGTCGACCTAGGTCACAAGCAGACAAAATAGATGCATGAAATGAAGCACATGAGCAAGGGGAGTATGACCGTATGCAATAGAGGGCAAGGGGCGGCTGGAGTTAGTCGGAATAGCTCACCGGAGCAGGTCGGGCAGTGGCGTTGCAAGGCGAAATTCTGGCAGCCTGGTGGCGGAGAGAGTGTGCTGAGTGAGGGGAAATGCTCGCGGTGGGGAGGGGATTATGTAGGCAGAGTCTCGGCGAGAAACTCTCGTGGAATCAATGGAGCAACGACAGCAACAACAAGGCCTACGGGGGCGTGATTTGGGAAAGATGGTGACATGGCATAAGGGGCCAGCGTGTCAGCGACTGCGGGTAGGGTTGCACGCGAGAGAGAGAGAGAGAGAGAGAGAGAGAGAGAGAGAGAGAGAGAGAGAGAGAGAGAGGGGGAGGTGGCCGGGTGGGCTTCGTGGGCTTCTTCTATTGCTCGGCTGAAATGGCGGCGCCGACCCTTTTCTATTTCCTTTCCCTTTTTCTATTTCTAATTTGATTTTCAGGAAACAAAAACAAACCAAATTTAAATGGTTTTGAATTCAAATCAATTCTAGATTTTTTTAGTGCAAACCTTGCACTCATTTGTGTATAAAACACTATTAATTAAACAAAATCACTTTGATACTTTGAAAAATAAAATAAACCATGCCTTATTTGCATATAGATAATAGACATAAAATGGTTTTTATTTGGAATTTTGTTTGAAAGATTTTGTGCAAACCAAGAAAGCTATGAATGCATGAATGATATGATAGCTTTTGTAATACATGATTTTTGGGATGTTATGTGAGACCCTGGCGCATGGCTCAGTAGGATTGATAGGAAACCCATACCAACAAGTTTCAACTTCTTTTCTGAAAGCTCATTCTAAAAGAACTCTAAGGTTAAGCGTGCTTAGCCTAGAGCAATTCTAGGATGGGTGACCGACCAGGAAGTGGGTACCGGGTGCGCATGAGTGAGGACAAAGTGCGTAGAAAAGAATAGTGTTGGTCTGTGGGGTCAGTCTAGAGATCCTATTGAGCTGCCAGAAGTGACAGCCGTCGGTCCAGAGTGACCGGGGGTGTTATAAAGTGGTATCAGAGACGACCCTCATAGTTACATGGGCATGTGTGGGTCAGTGGCGGACATGTGTAGCATGGCGCATGTGGCCCGGAGTGGACACGGCATGGCAATGTGCCAGCACTGGACGCACGGAAGTGTACCAAGAGGGGACGTTCCTGTCTTGTGGTTGATCGACAAGGACGTCGATCTTCTAGGGGTGGGTGTATGTGATACCCTTGCGCATGGCTCAATAGGATTGATAGGAAACCCATACCAACAAGTTGCAACTTCTTTTCCAGAAGATCATTCTAAAAGAACTCTCAGGTTAAGCGTGCTTAGCCTAGAGAAATTCTAGGATGGGTGACCGACCAGGAAGTGTGTACCGGGTGCGCATGAGTGAGGACAAAGTGCGCAGAAAAGACTAGTGTTGGTCTCTGGGGTTAGTCCAGAGATCCTATTGAGCTGCCAGAAGTGACAGCCGTTGTTCCGGAGTGACCGAGGGTATTACAATGTTAGTAAGCATAAAGATATTAAGGATAGATCCTTAGCAGAGGATGCTCCAAATTATGAAACTGCCTCGGCTTATTTAGTTCACATGTTGGAGGCTAGGTTTGTTAACCTTAACCCCTTGATACATGTAATGAAAAGAGA
Source organism: Avena atlantica (assembly GCA_910589765.1). Taxonomy (NCBI): domain Eukaryota; kingdom Viridiplantae; phylum Streptophyta; class Magnoliopsida; order Poales; family Poaceae; genus Avena; species Avena atlantica. The sequence goes on along the minus strand of OU342736.1, from coordinate 44,082,818 downwards.
GATTTTATCCTCAAAACTTTGCTTAAAGAATTTAATGATGTTGCTATAGAGGCTATAAAGGTCTTTGATCGTTTTAATATGCTAGGATCATGTGTAGATGTTATTGGTACACTAGAAAAGTTGGACAAAACCAAACCCAAAAATGGGGAGGAAATTAAAATACCAATACCTTTTAAACTTGTAGGGGTGCATGAAGCCTTGGAAAAGAATTTTGATTGGATTGTTCCTGAAAACCTGTTTGATGAAAATAGTGAACCCAAGAGTATGGAGAGAGGATCCTCTAGAACTTATTTGGATATGATACCTTTCCTTGTCGAAGATATTTCTGGTATTAATGTTAATGCTTCTTCATTTGAAAATACTTGATTCTTGATTTTTCTGCCTAGCTGAAAGGCATTAAAAAAAGCACTCTCGGGAGAAAACCTAATTTTTTATTTCAGTATGTTTTCCTTTTGTTGAGTATTGGAAGTTATTGCCTCTGTAATAACCTCTCCTTATCCTTTTTGTGTGGTTTTTGTGCCAAGTATATCCTCTAATGAGAGGGAAGTAAGATGTGGGAAGTTGTTCTCCCGGAATAGATTTCTGTGCTTCACTGTAAAAAATGGTGAAAAATCTCAGTATGTCGGATTGAGCTAAATTTTTTGTGTGCATGCCCCTGGTACTACCCAACTTTTTTAGTTTTTCACTTTTTTATTTGAGCAACAGAAGATTTTCGAAAAAATCGGTCTTTACCTGCTGGTCTGTTTTGATAGATTTCTGCTATTATTTGCATTTGCCTCTTAATCGGTTTATTTTTGAGAACTCTTTGTTCACTTGAGATTTTAAAAGGAGTTGCTATAATAGCTTATGTTTTAATGGATGTTTTACTTGAGTTGAAACTGAACCCGAAGGCTTATTATCTTGAATACACTAATGTTGCTAATGAATATTGTGTGAAGTTTTGTATGAAGGAAATTTTTGAGTGTAGGGAGAGAATGATGTGATAATATGAAGTATGGACAAAATCTCAAGCTTGGGGATGCCACCCGTGTTACCCCAAGAAATATTCAAGAATTACAAGTGTCAAAGGTTGGGGATGCACTATTGTGTTGTCCTTGGAGCGTCTTTATTTTTGTTTTTAGTTTTCTTTTACTTTGTTTGCTGCAATAAGTTGCTCGGACCCCAACATACCTATTTTGGAGAAATTACACCTAGTTCTTCATTGCCTAGAACACTCTAGTTTTCACTCTTATTGTCCTGTGAGTGTTCACTTTTGCTAGCACTACATTTAGCTTTAGTTTTCTTATTCTTTTTTTTGCTTAGAACTTTTTAGTTCTTCTTTGTAGTTAGGTGATACATGCTCTCTGGTCTTTATTGATTATTATCTTTGTGAGTTGTTTCAAATAAGTCGATTGGTGTTGGAAAAGAGTAGAAAGTTTCATGCTTGTGGTTGTACAAAAAGGAGCTCGTTTTGACTGTGACTTAGAATTTATCATGTCATGTTAGATGTTTCTTTTACCATATGCTTAGTGATTATTGTTGTAGAATGACTTGTTTAAAATAATTGAGATTTCTTAATGTGCCATGAAGGAATCATGCGTTGTTTTAGCATACAAAAACATAATATTGTGGTATTCTCCTTTGATGCTTTATTTAGGTTGACTTGGCACATGCTTAGACCATGTTATGACTATGAATCAGTCAACTTAGTCTCTATGATCATTTATTTTTTGACTTGTGATATCACTTTATGCTTAAATTAATAATGTTTTCTTTCTCTACATGATTATGGCCATTATTGCTCTCTTAGTTGGTCGCTCCCAATCTTTTGCTAGCCTCCACCTGTACTGAGTATGAGCTCTACTCGTGCATCCAACTCCCAAGAAACCAAGTTATTCCAAAGGGTCCACTATAAATTCCTATGCATGGTGTGTTACACCATTCCAAGTATATTCATGTATTTATCTATCTTCCAAATTAAATTTTTGTGATGTGAAAATTAGTGATTAAAGCTCTCACGAACTTTTTTTTTGCATAGAAGCTCTCACGAACTTGATGGCACACTTTATTTTCTTGAACTTAATAAACTTGAACCATTGTGCCCATGTATGTTGCTTATATGCTTGCAAATAATAAGTTGGGAGTTAGCAGAACCATGTTAAATTTCATGGGGAATGCTTTCAATATTGCACTTATTCTATTTAGTTGATATCATGTTCTTTTGTTTATGGATCTCGGTGGCGTGAAATAAAATGGGAGATTGTAAGTCCATGGAGTTTGTATGTGTGTTAGAGAAACGCCTAGGCGGCTAGCCTAAGCCATGCCTAATCATGCTGGAAACTTGCAGCATAACCATAATGAGAATTCTGTGAAGCATCCTCAATAAAAACCTATGAAAAATAGCAAATAAAAAGATTGCTAAGATGCTCATTGTCTGTTGCCTTATCATTTTGATATGGGATAGCTCCTGTATCATGGGGCAAGGGGTACCCGTTGGCGGTTCTCTATGATACACATATAGTTACAATAACAAGAACTTGCTTGTGACCAAAGTTGAGTAGCATGAGGTTTTGTACTCGTACGCAAGGGGCATGAGATTTTCAACTTGTGATTTGTCAAGCATATACTCATATTTGTGTCAATTTAACCTTAATCACTTCAAGATTCTTATGATAGGGGCAATGAGAGCTCAAAGCTAGTAAGTACCATAATTTTTAATTTGAAATCCCTACTTCCCTCTATGAAGGGCCTATATTTTTAATTTTTTTAGTCTCCATCTTCTATATTTATGCACCAATTGAGAGAGCATAGTTCTCATTCATAGTGCAATGAGAATTGTCCCAAAACTTGTTGATTGATTCATAATTATGGTATTGCTCGTTCTTAAATTATTTGTATCTAGTCATCCTTATGAATTTAAAGGTGTCATATGCATTTATGTTTTGCTATTCCATGAAGGACAAGATGAATACTACTCTTTCTATGTTTACTATACGTGAAACAAACAAATGTCTTTCAAAGTATTATTCATGATCTTTTGTTTGTGTAAACCATACATGTTGCAACATAGTTGCTATATCTTACTGTTAGAAATATATGTTTCATGCTTATGTTAGAGTACTTTGATCCCAGCTATCAATGCTTTACAATACCTTGATCAAGATTGTGATGGTGCATGTTACCTTAAAAATGATTCTTTTTATCACTTACGTACTCAAGGACGAGCAGGAGTTAAGCTTGGGGATGCTTGATACGTCGTAAACGTATCTATAATTTTTGATGCTCCATGCTTGTTTTGTACCAAATATATTATGTTTTGTCTACACTTTGAGGCATTTTTATACATTTGAATTGGACAAAAAAAATCCGAACTTCCTATTTTTCAGAGGCGAACATGGAGTCCAGAGGCCAGAGGGAGGCGCACCCTAGGTCGGCCACACCAGGCCCAGGCGCGGCCAGGGTGGCGCACCTCCCTATGGTGTGCCCCCCTAGTATTCTACCGACCTTGCCCCTTCGCCTATATAAACCCCCAAGGAGAAAACCCTAAGTACCCGATCAGAATTCCACAAAAAAGTCCGTAGCCGCCAGCAACATCGTCCCTAGACCAGGAGGGATCTGAAGCTCTTCGTGGCACCCTTCCGAAGAGGGGAGATCATCCCGGAGGCCTTCTTCATCACCATGCCAGCCTCTGGAGTGATCCACGGGTAGTTCATCCTAGGACTATGGGTCCATAGCAGTAGCTAGATGGTTGTTTCTCTTCTTTGTGCTATCATGTTTAGATCTTTTGAGCTACCTATCATGATCAAGGTCATCTATTTGTAATCCTATATGTTGTGTTTGGTGGGATCCGATGGATATTGAGTACTACGTCAAGATTGATTGTTAATTCTATCATGTCTATGTTATTTGTGATCTTGCATGCTCTCATTGCTCGTAGTTAATGTGGCCAAGTATTTGCTTGTGACTCCAAGAGGGAGAATTTATGCTCGATAGTAGGTTCATTCCTCTAGTAATCTGGAGGAGTGACAGAAACCTCTAAGGTTGTAGATGTGTTGTTGATACTAGGGAGAAAACAACAATCCTTTGTCCAAGGGAAATTGTATTGTTTACTTTACACACCTTGCTTAATGCAATTATCTGTTGCTTGCAACTTAATACCCGATGGTTGTTCAGATGATATCCCGGAGGTGGATTATTAGTCATAGATGCGGTTGGATTACGGTCTATGTATTATGTTGTAATGCCCAAACGAATCCCACAGACATAATCATGCCATGTACATGCATTGTTATGCATTCTCTATCTGTCAATTGCCCAACTGTAATTTGTTCACCCAACATGTTATTTATCTTATGGAGAAACACCTCTAGTGAACTGTGGACCCCGGTCCATTCCTTCCCAATGATATTCAATCTACTATCTACTGTTTACATTCTGCAATTACTACAAGCAATTACTTTCTTCCAAACTATACATTTAATTTTTTGTTTTCAGCAAACCAGTGAGCTTGATAACCTCACTATAAGTTGGGACAAAGTGTTTTGGTTGTGTTGTGCAGGTTCAACATTGCTAGCAACACCTTAGGACCTGTTTTGTTTCTCCTACTGGTTCGATAACCTTGGTTTCACAACTGAGGGAAGACTTGTTGTTGTGCTCATCATACCTTGCTCTTGGGGTTTCCCAACACGCTCTATAGTAACCAAGCCACATCAGAAAACAACACAGGGCTCCATTTCCAAGTGTGTCGAGTTTTCGTGTTGATTCCCCATTAGAGCTCCTGCATGGTGATCTTTGTGGACCAATGACGCCGGCCACAAACGTAGGAAAGAAATATTTTCTTCTCCTAGTAGATGACTTCTCAAGGTACATGTGGATCGTCTTGATAACAAGCAAAGATGAAGGTTTCGAGGCATTCCTGAAAGTCAAGGCAACAACGGAGATGGAATTAAAGCTACAAGTGCGTTCTCTACATACTGACCGAGGAGGAGAATTTATGTTAAGAGAGTTCAATGACTATTGCGAGGAGAAGGGAATAAAAATATTTATCACCGCTCCTTATTCACCGCAGCAGAATGGAGTTGTAGAGTGAAGAAACCAGACTGTCGTAGCCATAGCTTGCAGTTTGCTAAAGACTAACAACTTGCCTAACATGTTTTGGGGAGAGGCGGTCACTACTGTAGTGTATCTCCTAAATTGGGCACTGATGGTGTTGCACCCCGGATTTACGGTCCGATAATACCCGTTATTCCTGCAATTCACGTTCCCATGATCAGTGAGCCGTGAGCATAACCGACAAGTATCATTACAGCATCCATAATTAACGAATACAAGTACTTACATTTATGCCATTATGGCGATACAACATCAATAGAGGAAGTCTTTAAGCGCAGAGCCCATGCCATTCCTTAATCTACAGGCGACTAACTGGGAAGACGGCCTAGCTCGCATAGATGTCAGCATCTCCATCTTTTCTCTCGATCATCTGAAAGTCTGGCCAAGTAAATAGCCAGGGACAAAGCCGGTGAGTACTTTAAATGTACTGGCAAACCACCCTAAGAGAACCATAATAACTTATATGCATTATGGCTGTGGTAGGATGTCTCCAAGTGAGATTCTTTTATAAACTATTTTCTCTTGTAGATATAGCATGTCTCTATATCTTTGTTGAAAAACTTTTGTAAAACATTTGGAAGACTTTTTGAAAAGTTTTAACAAAATAATAGGATTTGGGTCACCCATTTGTATTCTCCTTCCTGTCATCTCATGACCAAACTCCTTCCTCCTTTTCCCGACCATCATGGTCAAAACATTTCCAGACCCTTTCTTTTATGAAATCCTTTTTGAAAACAAAACCAGCATCGCTCTACATCAACCTTCCCAACCGTCCATGACCGTGGACACGGCTATTCGAATAGATTTACACTATGCATAGGTTGTACACTTTACCCACACCATCCGATTACCCGTCCCTGATCTACAAAGATCGTGGGTCGAATAACCGATCAAGACCATCGGAATGCCCTCTCGATACCAGTTCCCACCCTATCAGGTTAATCCCCTCAAAACCAGGACGCCCTATATAGTCACCAGCAAACCGGAGCGTGTTTTGCACCACGCGGGTGTGCTCTTTCAATGAGGGGCTCATAGTATCGCGCGGAGGCCGGTAGACCCTTAGTTCCTTCTCTCGGTCGATGCTACACATGGACCGTTGGACAGAGAAGGCCCACCCTCCAGGGATTGTTTGCCCTTATAGTAGTGTGAGGCACCTATATTAGATTAGACAAACTTCCAGCCCAGCCCCGTCCCATTCCAGAGTAATGTGGTTGCACGGGTTAATTGTTCAAGCAAAACTGGAAAGAACTGGATGCGTTTTCATAAACATTTTCCTCCATCTTTCGTCCACCCATTTTGTAAAACCAAAACCTTTATCATTTTACAATCCACTAGGTAGGCCAAACCTCACCAAGGTTTTCTCATAAAACATTTTTGTAAGCCTTTTTCCGGGGTCTTCCCATCCCATAGTTTTTGCTTTGGCTAAAACAGGGTTTCAAAAGGGACATGGTGTTTTACACCATCTATCATACTAGGGGCGGGTAGGTATCATAAGCTGGCTTGTACCTAATGGTACTAAGAGGTAATGGTTTGGAGAAACCAAACATTTCCCACATAAAACAATAATACAGTGAAACGATGCAATTTTCATAAACGAGTAGATAAAACATGCATAGGTAAAATAATAGGACAAGGCATATGAGAAGGAAGGTGGCTTTCTTGCAACCAGCGAGATGTCCCATGACTCCCTTAGAATAATACCAATTACAATAATAATAAGAATAACCCGATGCTTCCTTCTTCTCGGCGTCACACAATCGCAACTATCACCGTTATCGAGCAACATGCAAGCAAACGACACCACAATCAATATAGTGCTTACAAGCATAAATTCATACATCAAGCAATGGACAAAACAAGTTTATAGATCAGTATGGATTGAGTATTTGCAAATGGATGCAAAGGAATGGGTTGGCTTCCATTGGTGGATTTTCTATTAGGATTTAAAGCGCCAAAACTACCTAGATAAGGGTTTTGGGAAAAGGCCAAGTTATGCATGATAAAATTGTGCACAAAAGATGCCTTGCGATAGGTATTGATAAAATGAAGCCAACAAAAGTGGTTTCACAATTTTATCAATTTCCAATGATTTCTAGTGATTTTTATAGTGAATTAAACTCTAGTTTTAGGAAATAATTCACCAGACAAATTATGGAGCTCCAATACTTATTTACTTGGGTGAATAGGTAGTATTTAGTGGACTGATTTAATAGGAGTTGAATCAACTCAAAACAATTACCAGAATTCCCTTGAGAAATTCCCAAATATAGTCCTAACTAGGATTTGTCCTTTTCATCATATTTAAACTACAGAAGATTTTGATGTGATTACAAGGATAAATGTTAGGTATTTAGATTACCTTTCTGTAGAAATTGGAATAAACCTTTTTGGGTTTACAGAAATCAATTAGTGAATTTATTGGTGAACAAACCATGCACAGAAATGTTTAATTCACCATAATTTAAATAAGCCTCAATAAAAATTGGGCTCCTAGGGTTTGAAAAGTTTTGATATATATGTGTGCAGGGAGTTTGAATTAGGTCAAAACCATCTTTGTTTTTTCCTAGGGAATTTCCTACATTTAGAAAAGACTTGATTTGGATATTTTTCCTAACGGCAAACTAGGAAGCAAATGGGTATGGGGCCAGTGGGACATGCAAGGTAAAGTTTATACCTTCCAGTACAATTTGGTTTCAGGTCATTTGGATGAGTAAAACTTTCTGAAAGATTTTATTAGTGAACAGGACACTTCTAAAAAGATGATTTAACAAATTTATTATAAACAACAGATGGAATAGCCAATGCCTCTGCATGATAGGGAATACACTATTGTATCCAAGGAAAATTAGATCTGGACATTTTGGATCATTTTTCATTTTCATTTGCATATAAACCATCATGCATTTCTGTAGATCTAATAAAAAGAATAAAAGAGAAAAGGGAAAGAGGGTGCCTGGGCCAGATTCCATAAGGCAACGGGCCGCACTGAGGCAAGCTGGCCCAACAGCGCTGAGCGTACGCGGGCGGCCCTTAGCCAGCCGCGGCCCAGCGATTGGCCTGCCCTCAGGGACCTAGGCGAAAAGGTGAGGGGAACCTCCGGCCGTTCAATCAAGTGCAGATCGACGGCCGGGATTTATCTTCTCCAGAGAAACAGGGCAGTAGTGGCGGAACCCTAGCTGGGGGCGGAGCTCGTCGCGGTGGATCACCTAAGGCTTCTCCAGTGACGGGGAGGCAGCGGATGAGACGCGGGTCATCGCGGCGAGCCAAACAAGGGGTGTCACGGTCGGGGTAGACGCCGTTGGTGGTCTCGCGCGACGGGGTCGAGGGAAAGCTAGCCGGAGCTTGACGGCGGCACAGATACAAAGGGTCCTAGGGGAGAATGAGGAGGGGGTTAGATGCAGGGAGAAGAGGGACACTTTACAAGGTCACATGTAGAGAGGGAAGGAAGGGGAGGAGTGAGCCTTGCTCATTTCTTTTCCATGGCCGAGGGGCCTTTCTCCTCTTCTCCTGGCCAATAGAAAGCGAGGGGAGCTAGTGGGAGAGGCAGGGGAAGGAGGGGAGAGTGAATGAGGGCAGGGAGAGACGCAGGGGTGGCCTCTGGCTATATAAATCGAGGTAGAGGGGTGTATGATGGACATGGTTCGTGGAGAGCATTGAGGGAGGTGCTGGCCAGGGATAGGTTGAGGTGGGTGGTGGAGTGGGTCCTGCTTGTGTGCTCTGGTCGGGCAGAAGGTGTGGAGTGATAGTGTGCAGCAACTACAAGGGTTTTTAATGGCTTGAAAGGACATGGCCCTTGTCCCTCTTATAAACAAGCACAAAGTAGAAGAGGAAGGGGGTGCTACAGTATCTAGGGCTACAGTGCCACACAACCAGGGGTGTGAGGTGTGTTGTCGAACATTGCTTAGCAAGATTAGAGGTGGTTTTGGGAATGGTTCGAGACAAGGTTTGATTTATTTTCCAAACTTGATCAAATGGTAGATTGTGAAGGTAATTTAAAAAGTTGCATTAGGCAAGGTGAGAAAAGGTACTGGAGTGTGCATAGGGTCATTGCATAACCCTAGGAATTATTTGGGATTTTTCTAATGATTATAACCCCATTTAGATGCATTTATTCAAAAAGGGCAGAAGTAGATTCTAGAAGCTTATTTGATATTTTTACATTGGCTTCGGTTTGTTTTTTATGTGAGATGGTCCTTAATACCATATTCCACAGTGGAGAATTTATTGAGATGGAAAATTATTTTTAAGGAATTATTTCTTGTTTCTGCCATTTAAGAAAAAGGGCAAAAAGAAATAATAAAGAATCTCAAAAATATTTATTTTTGAGTTTGGAAGATAGGGTATCATATATAGAACTCAAATGTGCATTGAGTTGTCCAAGTGATTTGGAGAAAATCAGAATTTCCTTTATAGACAGAGGTTTTAGGGTTTTGCCATAAAAAGAATTTAAATAGTTTTAGGCTCCAAATAATTATGGGAATTATTTGGGGAACTATCCTAAGCAAGGTAGAGGATGTAATATTGATTTATAAATCATTTTCCACCTGGGTTTTGAAGGATTTAGGGTAAAAATGAAAGAAACTAGATGTTTTGGAATCTAGGGTTTTGTTATTTTCATGCCACCAAAACATGGTTGGATCAGGGAGCTCACAGCTCACCTTGATACAAGGGTTAGATGGATAGCTAGAACAAGTTATATAGATTATCAAGGAAGCAAGATTTGGGCTTGGTTGCATTTGGGGTGGTCTAGAAGAGATGGAAACTTTGTTGAAAATAAGGTTGCCATAGCAGATACATCAGGTAGCCTCCTAAACCATGTGGGTTCAAGGAGCACAAGGCTCCAATGGAAACAGGTGAGGTATGGATTCATAGACCATGGTTAGTAGATCATAACCATGCAAAGAGTTGGTCAAAGGGAGATGGAAAATAGATGTGAGCTTCTAGCAAAGTAGGCAAGATGATAAGATTTGCAGAAAAGATTGTTATCTTGACCACAAAATCATCATGGATGAGTGGGAACCAGAATGGGTTATCCAAGGTCAAGAGTGTGCTTTGGTAGTACAAATTATGTACTACAATATGGTTCAAATACGTTCTCAAGAATTCATATAGGTTGGAAAAGGTAGAGCTCCAAAGATTGCATCTAGATAAGAAATCTAGACATAGCCATTTTGGCAGATTTAGGGTTTTAGACTAGAGTGCAGGTGTAGATGATTTTGAGAGTATGCTATGTTCCAAACTCATGATCAAATTGAGGATGTGGATGTGATGGATAAGTAGATATGATCCATGCTTAGATTGGGTCTTCACTAAGTTGGAGGGACTACCCCTGATTGTTCTGATTAAGAGATGAGATGATCACCAGCATAGATTGGGTCCTAAGGGATGAGCTACTAAATTAGATCACTCTAGTTCCTAAGCAAAAAAATTCAATCAACTGATCAAGGAAATTCATCAGACAGCAGATCAAGGCAAGTCATCAGATAGCAGATCAAGGCAATTGATCCTATCAAATGTACCAACTACTACTAGGGTTACCATCAAGCCTAGCTTGAGGTAGGGGTGGGTATTTTGAATTGGTTATGTTTTGAAGTAAGATAGGTACATCTTGGTATTTATACCAAGATTGGAATGAAGAGGTTTTGAATCAAGGTTTTTGGGAAATCCTAGGGGTAGGAGTAGTTGAGAGTTCTTTCTTGAAAACATAAGGACATTATATTTTAGTTCTCCCTAGTTTTGTTAATATAACTAGTAAAATATTTTGTTTTGTCAAAGTCATCTTGTATCATGTTTTGCAATGCCAGAACAATTGAGAAATATAAAAGATGAGCCAAGACATCTCCATTGTGAAATAGCTTTTGTCAACTAGGTTTGAGATGAGAAGTATAGCTACTAAAGCACAATTAGTTGCAAGAACACAAGCAACCAAGTAAAAAAACATTGCACATGTAATAGGAAAAAAATTTCCCCCTAATTTTTGCCTTTTGGACAACAATTCAGGATTGCTGAAATTGGGATGTTACAGACCTTTCCCCCTTAAAATAATCTCCTCCCGAGATTAGGGAGGAGTATGGTTGGGTGATAACATATGCTTAACCATTTCAGGGGTGGCATTATTATATGTTAACAGGTTTTCCAACAGATAAGTGTGGTCAGTTACATGTCCGAGCTGAGGGGCTTCTGATTGGGTGGTTTAGTTTTTTAACAACTAGAAAAGGCGTAGTCTTTTCCCCTTAGGACGATTCTAGGTAGATTTAGCATCGACGGTATACTTCCTTCTTGAGGCGAGACATCGAGTTGAGATCTCTTCAAACCTTTACTGCTGAAGTCAGCTTCTCTGCCTTCTCGGTCTTGAAACGTCGGAAGTGCTGGCTGGGCTGTCGAATCTGCGATGGTGAACTTTCTTGAAGACCTTCTGATTCTGGAGAAGTGCCAATTGTTGTCCTTCTTGTAGGGTCGATGATTTGAATTTTGCAGGGGTCATCAGCACCTAACGAGTAACTAAGTTTCGACCCTAGGGTTCTGTCGGGTTCTTGGGCAGGAAAGACGCAGTCTTTCCCCCTTAGAGCGACGCTAGGGGTTTTTGGTGGAGTCGCCTACCTTCTTGATTGGAGTCGTATGCTGATGCTGGGGGATGGCGCTGCACCATTGATCCCGAGGTGGTTACCTTCAGTCGACCTTGTACCGTCTTGTGGGAGGCATCGATGCCACTTCTTGAAGTAATAGTCGGACGTGTTTAACTAGCTTTCAGTTAGTTAGTTCTGAGCTAGGTAGGGGTCCAACAGGTTGAGGATTGTCGTTGGCTATTGGCGGTCTCGGAACATGGTCCTTTAGAAAAGGGGTATTTTTGAGTTCGGTCTGATGCAACGTCATTGGTAAAACATGCAAAGAAGGGCACTATTATTGCATATCATCCAACAGGGTTCATCTAGAAATCCGCGGATTTGCGCCTACCAATGGGGAAAGTACTTGACGCCTTACTGAGCAGGTTTCGAGACGATCCATGCATGGCTAGTGTTAGACCCCTCCTTTATAAAGGAAAGGATCCCTGTGATTGCAATGATAGTCCCTGGATCAATGCTAGCATCCACAGTTTAAGATGAAGTACACAGATACAAAGGTCATTTATTACATTCATTCCAGAGATAAAACATAGTCTTTTACAACTCAGGGCCAAAGGCCTAATACAAGAGTTTATGGAATAAGTAAATAAACACAAGTCTTCATCTTCATGTGCCACAGGCAAGCATGTTGAGTGTAGACTCATGACTCCTATTCATCATCGGAGTAACCTGCAACATCACAAGTTACAGCCACAGAGGGTCAATACTTTGGAATAGTATTGGCAAGTGATACCTTAGTATATTTTAAGTGGACTATATTACTATATGCAATTTGGCTAAGTGTAGCTTGGCTTGCTTTGCTTAAAAATAGATTTTTCCTATTAGTTGAAAACACTAAGTTTTTCTTTGTCAAAAACATTCCCAAGAAACCACCAATAGACATTGGGGTCCTTCACCCTTGTTCACCCACAAATATTTACTTAGAAGTTGGAGTGATGAGATTCTTGTAGCTTCCATGTCTTGATGCTCAAATTGTCCATTGCCTTGGACTAGGCTAAGTACTTAGGTTTTCCATCTGCAGAGGTTGTGCACTTTCCCCACCAGACTTAGTTTCCCAAGACAGGACCTTTCAGAAGCCTTTCCTTAGTCAAAATGGACGCGCTCCAACCTATCATCCCAACTACCACCAACTGTCCAAATGACTAAGTTCTAGCAACCTATATGACCATGGCAGAGCCCATATTGCCAAGTGGTTGCACTGCAAGCTTTCTCAACACTTGGCCTCCAAATCCCTTTGTGCCTGGGTGGCATACCACAAGTGAGATACACAACCCAAGTCCATGGCCTTGTGTAACCACTCAACATAACCCAATCTTTCCATTCCACCCAGGAGGTTCATTTGACTTAGTTGTTTTATTAGGAAAGCATAAGTCTCTTGACTTAGAAATATTTTCATCATAAATCATATAGATGTTTACCACCCTTGTTTGCTAAGTAGCTAGACTAAGCAGAATATGGCAACCTACCATAGGATAATTTCCTTAACATTTCTACTATTTCATTCTACTTGGGATTTCCCATCTTAGCACTTGGCAAAATATCATGCAATAAAATCTAGCAAAGTAACTAATGCTAGTATAAAACATAGGACAAAAATGTTGATGAAAAATATCACTTGCCTTGGTAGTGTGGAGAGTAGCACTCTTCACAATCACAATCACTAGCAAAATCTACACAAGAAATCAAAACATACAATTACACACATTTAAATACAACCAAAAATAATATGAATGCATGCATGCAAGAAATACTAAGTGTGGAATTTTGAATTTTCTACCAAGTATGTTCATGACTACAGAAACTTAATATGATACAATTTTGCCCACTAAACTTATTTGGCCCCAAAATAATATACATAAATAAACTATATCAAAAATAGCCCTAAACTTGTTCCACAAATAAAATCATTTTAGTTGTTACTATATACTAAACAAATTGGATATTCAGAAAGGCCTTGATTCACTGAATCCAACGGTATAAAGTTTGCAAAAATCTAACGTGGAATTCAAAAGTTATAAGCATTTGAAGTTTGAATCTAAATCAGGTTTTAAATTCTGTTTTTAATTTATCCTTGCCACGCGTCGCGTTATTACTGGCGTGTACCGGTTCGCACCGGATCACCCTTCTGTGCCGTTGGATCTAACTAACGCTGCGCGGCTTAGATCTGTCCATACCCCTTCGTTAAGTGCAGTGTTTCTACGCGTCGGATTCAGATATAACGGCTAAAATTCTCCTAACCAAAAACGAGCGGCGCTACCGGCGGTGACAGGCGGCGGCGCGTCAGTCAGTGGCGGTGCCGGCGTTCTAGGTCGCCCGGGAAAGGGAGGAGATGCTTACCAGAACCGCAGAAGGCTGCTGATGCTCAAGGTGGCAATGGCTTGGGAATAGGCGTACGGGTTCGTCGGAGATTTCTCGCCGGAGTTCGCGAATGCGTCAGCCACGGTCAGTCGTCGACGTTGGCAAGGTTCCTCGTCGTGCTAAGCCAAAACAGGGGTACTGTCAGATGCGCAAGACGATGAGGATTCTAGGCGTATCAGTCAGAGGGTAAGGGGCGGTGGCTACTTACGGAGGGAGGTCGCCGGAGTTCTTGCAGGAGACGGTGGCGGCCAGTCGTCGATGTTGCCAAAGCTAGGGGTCATGCGAAGGCAAACGGAGAGTGTCAGAAGATGCACAGAGGTTCACTGAACAAGATAGCGTGAACGCGAGACTGGGGGGAACTCGAGACTCACCGGAATTCGCCGGCGCAGTCGTCGGAGACGGCGGGGTTGCAGAGAGAAATGCGCGCAGCCTGGGGGCGTTCTGTGCTTGGGGTTTGGGGGAAAAGAGAGAGGGGACAGAGGGGGTTTATATAGCCTGGCTAAGCGCGAGAATTACTCGGCCATTGATTCGAATTGACGCCGCGATTATCACTCAGGAAACAGCAGCGTTGATTGGGGACGAACAGGTCGTGCGGGTGGAGACGACGCTGGCGTGGAGATGGCCCGCTAGTCAGCGAGGTGCGCTGAGTTTGGGTGGGGTCTGCTTGTCAGTGTCTGTTTGCGTGTGCTCGCGTGTGAGAGAAGAAAAGGAGATCCCCGGGTGGGCTTACTGGGCTCGTTCTTCTGCTGGGCCAAATTGTGGCCGCGTGGCCTTTTTCTTTTGAAATGTTCTTTTTTTTTTCTAAATTCATTTTCTGGTATGAATTTTGATATGAATTCAAATCCTTTTGAAATCAAACTACCTTGGGACTTTTGCAGGATTTTTGTGGATTCAAAAATAGTCATAAAACTAAGTGGTTACTTTACAAGGCTTGGTCCAGCTTGGTTTCTAAAATAATTAGGGATTTGTTCCTGTTTGCAAATAATTGAAAGGGTTTTTTGAAAACTACTTCTAAATTTGAAATCTTGGGGTTTAAGGGTTTCACCTAAACTTTCCATCAATGGAGGCAAGCAAACAAGTACTTAAACATTCAAATTTTAAAGGGTGATGGTCATTTGGGATAAATTGTCCACATGAAATCATAGCTCAAATTCTATCACTAAGTGATTTTTGAGAAAACCCTAAATGGATGAATGATGCAAAGATGATATGAATGAGTTTTGAAACTATGATTTTTTTGGGATGTTACAAATCTAACCCCCTTAAGATGAATCTCGCCCTCGAGATTCGGGTTGGCTAGAAAATAGGTGAGGGTGGTCTTTCCGAAGATCATCTTCTCTTTCCCATGTTGCTTCCTCTTCGGTGTGATGGTTCCATTGTACTTTACAAAACTTGATAGTCTTGGTTCTGGTAACTCTTTCTGCGGTCTCTAGTATCTTGACAGGTTTTTCCTCATAAGTGAGATCACTTTCTAGCTGAACTTCTTCCAAAGGTATGGTATCCTTCAAAGAAGACTCTTCCATTTCTGGGTGACATTTCTTAAGCTGACTCACATGAAATACGTTATGGACTGCTGACAGAGATTCTGGCAATTCAACTTCATATGCAACTTCTCCTTTGCGACTTAGAATCTTGAATGGCCCAACATATCTTGGTGCCAACTTTCCTTTGACTCCAAATCTTTTCACTCCACGGAGTGGTGATACCCTGAGATAAGCTCTATCCCCAACTTCGTAGGTGACTTCTCTACGCTTAGAATCCGCGTAGCTTTTCTGTCGGGACTGTGCTATCTTCAATCTGTCCTTAACCAATTTAACTTTCTCTTCGGCGTCCTTGATAAGATCTGGTCCGAATAAGCTTCTTTCTCCCACACCATTCCATAACAATGGGTTGGTACACTTCCTTCCGTAGAGTAACTCAAACGGTGCCATTCCAATACTAGATTGATGGCTGTTGTTGTAAGAGAACTCTGCGTACGGCAAACTTTCATCCCAACTTGCTCCATAGTCTAAAGCACAGGCTCTCAGCATGTCTTCAAGAATTTGGTTGGTTCTTTCTGTTTGTCCATCCGTTTGTGGATGAAAAGCAGTGCTGAATTCCAATCTCGTTCCTAAGGATTCATGAAGTTGTCTCCAAAAGTGAGATGTGAACTGGGTTCCTCTATCTGACACAATACTCTTTGGCACTCCGTGAAGGCATACAATCCTGCTCATGTAAATTTTAGCTAACTTGGCACTTGTATAGGTTGTCTTCACTGGTATAAAATGAGCCACTTTAGTTAGGCGATCCACTACTACCCATATGGAATCATACCCTGACCTGGTCCTTGGTAATCCGGTAATGAAATCCATACCAATATTTTCCCACTTCCATTCAGGAATAGGCAGTGGTTGAAGCAAACCTGCTGGTTTCTGGTGCTCCTCTTTGACTCTGCTACACACATCACACAAAGCAATATGTTCGGCGATGTCCCTTTTGAGATTGTTCCACCAAAACCTTTCTTTCATGTCCATGTACATCTTGGTATTTCCCGGGTGAATAGAATATGGAGAGTTGTGACCTTCTTGTAAGATCAGTTTCCGTAACTCCTGGTCTTGTGGAACACATATACGTTTCCCGTGCCATAAGGTACCTTGTTTATCTATATGGAAACTCTTAGCCTTCCCTAGACTAATATTTTCCTTAATCTTTTCAATTTCTTTATCCGTCTTCTGAACTTCTCGGATCTTGTCCAATAGAGTGGGTTGGACATCTAAGGACATGAGATGTCCTTCTGGTACAATCTCCAATCTGAGTTCTTTGAATTGCTTACACAAGTCATCTGGCAATTCCCCTTTGGTAAGGACATTTACAAATGCCTTACGACTTAGAGCATCCGCTACTACATTTGCTTTACCGGGATGGTATTGCAAACTTAAGTCGTAATCCTTGATAAGTTCTAGCCATCTCCTTTGTCTCATGTTGATTTCCTTCTGGGTGAAGATATATTTCAAGCTTTTATGGTCGGTGAACACTTCACAACGCTTTCCCAAAAGGTAATGTCTCCATGTTTTGAGTGCATGGACGACAGAGGCTAACTCCAAATCATGAGTAGGGTAGTTTACTTCATGAGTTTTGAGTTGTCTCGAAGCATAGGCTACGACTTTACCATCTTGCATAAGTACGGCACCCAAACCTTGATGAGAAGCATCACAATATACTTGGAAATCCTTTTCCAAATCTGGCAGACATAGAACTGGTGCTGTTACAAGTCTCTTCTTCAATTCTTGAAAACTGACTTCGCAACCTTCAGACCAAGCAAACTTCTTGTCCTTCTTTAGCATTTCTGTCATAGGCTTAGCAACCTTCGAGAAATTTTCAATGAACCTTCTGTAATAACCTGCTAAGCCGAGGAAACTACGAACTTCTTTCACATTCTTGGGTGATTCCCATTCTTTCACAGCTGAAACCTTAGCAGGATCAACTGCCACACCATCTTTTGTCATCACATGACCAAGAAAGCCAACTTTCTCTAACCAGAACTCACACTTGCTGAATTTGGCATATAGTTTATGTTCCCTCAGTTTCTCAAGTATCAAGCGTAAGTGTCTTTCATGTTCTTCCTTGCTCTTGGAATAGACTAAGATATCATCGATGAAAACGACAACGAACTTGTCAAGAAATTCCATGAACACCTTGTTCATCATATTCATGAAGTATGCCGGAGCGTTGGTTAAACCAAAAGGCATCACAGTATACTCATACAATCCATACCTTGTGGTGAATGCTGTTTTTGGTATGTCTTGCTCTCGTATCTTGAGTTGAAAATAACCTGACCGGAGATCAATCTTCGAGAATACACATGCTCCTTCTAGCTGATCAAATAAGTCGTTGATTCTTGGCAAAGGATATTTGTTCTTGATGGTAACCTCGTTGAGAGAACGATAGTCAATACATAGTCTTTGTGTTCTATCCTTCTTCTCTACGAACAATACCGGGGCTCCCCAAGATGAAGAACTTGGTTGAATAAACCCTTTCTGTAACTGTTCTCCTAGCTGTTTCTTGAGCTCTTTCAATTCATCAACAGACATTTTGTATGGTCTCTTGGCTATTGGTCCCGATCCTGGCACCAAATCTATCAATAACTCCACATCTCTATCCGGTGGCATTCCTGGTAGCTCTTCCGGAAACACATCCGGATACTCACATACTATTGGTACACTGTCCATGCTAACCCCCTTAAGAGAATTCAGCTTACTTCCTTTGGATTCAAAGTTTGACTTAAACTTTATTCTTTTTCCTTCGGGGGTTGTGAGTGTAACGGTACGATTGGCACAATCTAATACTCCTTCATACTTAGCCATCCAGTCCATTCCCAAAATTACGTCTAGTCCTTGGGAATCTAGGATTATCAGGCTTACTGGAAATTTATGTTTACCAAACTCTATGGTGAGATCCCGGCATCCAAGGCTTACTATCATATCTCCCCCCGGAGAACTAACCTTTATTGGACACCCAATGTTTTCTGATGCAAACCCATTTCTATCAACAAATGCCTTTGATATGAATGAATGAGATGCACCGGTATCAAAGAGTACAAATGCTGAAATTGAATTGAGTCTGAACTTACCAGCCACGGCATCAGGATCCTCATAGACCTCCTCCACATTAATGTGGTTAACCTGTCCTTTCTGAAAAGGATTTGGCTTATTAGGTCCTTCCACTTTCTTCTCAGGGCACTCATTAGCATAATGCCCCAGCTTCTTGCATTTGAAGCACTCCACCTGACTGATGTCCTTTTTAGGAGGTTGGCCTCCATTTCCACTTCCATTTCCACCATAGTGGCTCTTATGTCCACCCTTGTGGTTCTTGTGCTTGTCCTTGTCATGACTGCGGTGATGCTTGTTGTCATGACGGTTGTGGTTATGCTTGTTGAATTTCCCATGCTTATGGGATCCTGAGCTGCCACTGTCATCATAGTGAGATCGTTTGTGAGACGATCCCGAGCTGTGCTTGTCGGAGTGTTTCCTCTTTCTACTCTCGACTTGCTTTATTTTACTCTCCAAAATAGCAGCCTTGTCACACAATGACTGATAGGTTGGAACATATGCTACAGCCAACTGTAGATTCAGCTCATCATTCAAGCCTTCCAGAAATTTCTCCTTTCTTTTGGCATCTGTGTCAACCTCATCCGGTGCATAGCGCGCCAGATTGTTGACCTCTTCTATGTATTCTGCCACGCTGCGGTGGCGCTGTTTCAGGTTGTGAAACTCCTTCTTCTTCAGACTCATCATTCCTGATGAGATATGAGCGGTGCGAAAGCCCTCTTCAAAGATAGCCCAAGTCACCTCATCAATAGGAGTGGTGATTTGGAAGTTGTCCCACCATGTGGCGGCTGGTCCTTCCAACAGATGTGCTGCAAATCTGACTTTTTCAGCATCCGTGCAGCCCACGGTTACTAAGTCCTTGTTCACGGATCGTAGCCAGTCATTGGCCACCATGGGATCAGTTGTTCCCGCAAACTTTGCTGGCCTCAAATGCAGAAATCTGGTGAGCATATCGAAACCCGGAGGGTTGTTGTTGTTGTTGTTGTTGTTGTTGTTGTTGTTGTTGTTGTTGTTGTTGGGGTTATTGTTGTTATTCTGGTTTTGAATGAATGTTGTCATCATTTGCATAAGCTGTGTTTGCGCATTCATCATTTGTTGCATTTCCGGGGTGATGTTGTTGGGGTTGGGGTTTGCGCGACGGGGAGGCATCTATGGTTTGTTCAAATAGATAAGAATGAGATACCCATAGATGTTTTATGCACAATACAACATAAGCAAAACACATATAAGAATAAAAGTCCAACAACCACATAATAATCTTATGAAGTAAAACACACAAGTGGCAAGCCATCCACATGTCGGATGGTCCAATAATAAGTTCACAATAACAAGTATGAATATGAAAGGTAAACGAGTAGTCAGGTCTACTCATCAGCGTCAATCTCCTCCTCGACGAAGGTAAGACCTGCGTTCTCCATCGCGGTTTTGTTCTCCTCAATCGTAGTGGTCAAGGAATCGACCTTGGCCTGGAGAGTCCTCTTCTAGGAGCAAAGTCTCTCAATAACCATCTGCTGCTGCTCAAGCTCGAAGTCCTTGGACTTCAGTTCCTCGGTCATGTCCCGGATCTTCTTGTTCCTATCCTGGACGCGTTTCTCTTGACTCTTGAACTTGCGGTCCTGGGCCTCAAACTTTTTCTCCATTTCCTTGATCATCTCATCCTGCTGTGCAAAAAGCTTGTCCTTCTCGCGAAGCTGCACCTGAAGCTCGTCATTTCCTAGCATGACGTTCGTCCTGTCTGTATCTACGTGCCTGAGAAGAGTCTCTAAGTCCTGAAGATAAAGACGTATCGGCTCCGCAGTGCTCCTCGAGTCATCCTCAAAGTCGATGGACTCTCCATCAACATCACGTCTCCCAAAGACGTGGAAGTGAGTGCCTCTAACCTGACGGGAATGACGGCCTAACAGTCGTCCTATCAGATCCTGCATGACTACCTCCATGCCTCTCTCCCTGTCATCGTGCATCAGCTTGAAGACGATGGCCTCAGTCGTAGGCTCCGTCTGGCGTCCGGGCTGATTCACCTTGAAGCCCCAGAGGTCCTTCCTCTCGAACTTGGTGAGTGGGTACACCGTAATGGTAGGAAGAGGGAGATCAAGCAGAGTGGTAAGCTCAATGATACGGGGACCAAAACGAGTAACCCGAAACTCCTCAACAGTGCTGATGGCAACAGGCATCTATTTATAAGAATGAAAAAGTTAGAACAACACGAATCAAGGTAATTCGAGACAAACATTCATACCCATGGAATACAATCATCACACACATCATGCATACATAAGTCTATTACATTAATCAAAGGTCCAAACTTATTTAGAATATATTTTGGAAATAAGGTGATAGGTGGTGGTCCAACTAACGAAGTTTCTTACAGTCCAATCTCACGGGATCTATTATTAAACACAATGTTCCTAGAGGCAATCCACCAATCTTGCTCTCTTGACTCTATCACTAAGTCTATAACATCTCCCCTTATCTCTTGGTTGTTGTCTTCCAACTCTTGTGTAAGCTCCTTCTCTTTTTCTAAGTCCTTTTGGAGGTTGAGCATTCTGCACTTGATTCTAGCACTTAGTTCCTTGATAGTCCTCCAAGCTGCATCCCTGGCTGACTCAAAGAATGTGGTGTGCATTGTTGTGTTGGTGTACATGCAGAATCCCCTTTCTTTGTGGTTGTCTTCCTTGTTTTTGTACAAGTGAAGTTGCACCCACCAATACTCCACTCCTTAATCCATCACCGGAAAGCCCTTGTACACGGCTTCACCATGTGCATCCATTGCCTCCATGAGGTCCTTGAGAATGTGGGGAAACTCCGTCTCACACTCCAAGGTCATGGTCATGAGTGGTCCCTTTTTCACGGCTTCGTTGATGGAGTTCATCTACAAAGGAAGTTGAAAGGGATTAGAAAAGTTTTACGAGAAGAATAGACAAGTGTAGAAGTAGTTGAAAAACTTTTTCCTTAGTGGTTTTCCAATCCTCGGGTCATAATTCTACAGGCAACACAGTGCTCTGATACCATCTGTTAGACCCCTCCTTTATAAAGGAAAGGATCCCTGTGATTGCAATGCTAGTCCCTGGATCAATGCTAGCATCCACAGTTTAAGATGAAGTACACAGATACAAAGGTCGTTTATTACATTCATTCCAGAGATAAAACATAGTCTTTTACAACTCAGGGCCAAAGGCCTAATACAAGAGTTTATGGAATAAGTAAATAAACACAAGTCTTCATCTTCATGTGCCACAGGCAAGCATGTTGAGTGTAGACTCATGACTCCTATTCATCATCGGAGTAACCTGCAACATCACAAGTTACAGCCACAGAGGGTCAATACTTTGGAATAGTATTGGCAAGTGATACCTTAGTATATTTTAAGTGGACTATATTACTATATGCAATTTGGCTAAGTGTAGCTTGGCTTGCTTTGCTTAAAAATAGATTTTTCCTATTAGTTGAAAACACTAAGTTTTTCTTTGTCAAAAACATTCCCAAGAAACCACCAATAGACATTGGGGT
This sequence comes from Avena atlantica, assembly GCA_910589765.1. Lineage (NCBI taxonomy): Eukaryota > Viridiplantae > Streptophyta > Magnoliopsida > Poales > Poaceae > Avena > Avena atlantica. The sequence goes on along the minus strand of OU342736.1, from coordinate 44,060,653 downwards.
CCTTCACCCTTGTTCACCCACAAATTTTTACTTAGAAGTTGGAGTGATGAGATTCTTGTAGCTTCCATGTCTTGATGCTCAAATTGTCCATTGCCTTGGACTAGGCTAAGTACTTAGGTTTTCCATCTGCAGAGGTTGTGCACTTTCCCCACCAGACTTGGTTTCCCAAGACAGGACCTTTCAGAAGCCTTTCCTTAGTCAAAATGGACGCGCTCCAACCTATCATCCCAACTACCACCAACTGTCCAAATGACTAAGTTCTAGCAACCTATATGATCATGGCAGAGCCCATATTGCCAAGTGGTTGCACTGCAAGCTTTCTCAACACTTGGCCTCCAAATCCCTTTGTGCCTGGGTGGCATACCACAAGTGAGATACACAACCCAAGTCCATGGCCTTGTGTAACCACTCAACATAACCCAATCTTTCCATTCCACCCAGGAGGTTCATTTGACTTAGTTGTTTTATTAGGAAAGCATAAGTCTCTTGACTTAGAAATATTTTCATCATAAATCATATAGATGTTTACCACCCTTGTTTGCTAAGTAGCTATACTAAGCACAATATGGCAACCTACCATAGGATAATTTCCTTAACATTTCTACTATTTCATTCTACTTGGGATTTCCCATCTTAGCACTTGGCAAAATATCATGCAATAAAATCTAGCAAAATAACCAATGCTAGTATAAAACATAGGACAAAAATGTTGATGAAAAATATCACTTGCCTTGGTAGTGTGGAGAGTAGCACTCTTCACAATCACAATCACTAGCAAAATCTACACAAGAAATCAAAACATACAATTACACACATTTAAATACAACCAAAAATAATATGAATGCATGCATGCAAGAAATACTAAGTGTGGAATTTTGAATTTTCTACCAAGTATGTTCATGACTACAGAAACTTAATATGATACAAGTTTGCCCACTAAACTTATTTGGCCCCAAAATAATATACATAAATAAACTATATCAAAAATAGCCCTAAACTTGTTCCACAAATAAAATCATTTTAGCTGTTACTATATACTAAACAAATTGGATATTCAGAAAGGCCTTGATTCACTGAATCCAACGGTATAAAGTTTGCAAAAATCTAACGTGGAATTCAAAAGTTATAAGCATTTGAAGTTTGAATCTAAATCAGGTTTTAAATTCTGTTTTTAATTTATCCTTGCCACGCGTCGCGTTATTACTGGCGCGTACCGGTTCGCACCGGATCACCCTTCTGTGCCGTTGGATCTAACTAACGCTGCGCGGCTCAGATCTGTCCATACCCCTTCGTTAAGTGAAGTGTTTCTACGCGTCGGATTCAGATCTAACGGCTAAAATTCTCCTAACCAAAAACGAGCGGCGCTACCGGCGGTGACAGGCGGCGGCGCGTCAGTCAGTGGCGGTGCCGGCGTTCTAGGTCGCCCGGGAAAGGGAGGAGATGCTTACCAGAACCGCAGAAGGCTGCTGATGCTCAAGGTGGCAATGGCTTGGGAAGGGGCGTACGGGTTCGTCGGAGATTTCTCGCCGGAGTTCGCGAATGCGTCAGCCACGGTCAGTCGTCGACGTTGGCGAGGTTCCTCATCGTGCTAAGCCAAAACAGGGGTACTGTCATATGCGCAAGACGATGAGGATTCTAGGCGTATCAGTCAGAGAGTAAGGGGCGGTGGCTACTTACGGAGGGAGGTCGCCGGAGTTCTTGCAGGAGACGGTGGCGGCCAGTCGTCGACGTTGCCAAAGCTAGGGGTCATGCGAAGGCAAACGGAGAGTGTCAGAAGATGCACAGAGGTTCACTGAACAAGATAGCGTGAACGCGAGACTGGGGGGAACTCGAGACTCACCGGAATTCGCCGGCGCAGTCGTCGGAGACAGCGGGGTTGCAGAGAGAAATGCGCGCAGCCTGGGGGCGTTCTGTGCTTGGGGTTTGGGGGAAAAGAGAGAGGGGACAGAGGGGGTTTATATAGCCTGGCTAAGCGCGAGAATTACTCGGCCATTGATTCGAATTGACGCCGCGATTATCACTCAGGAAACGATAGCGTTGATTGGGGACGAACAGGTCGTGCGGGTGGAGACGACGCTGGCGTGGAGATGGCCCGCTAGTCAGCGAGGTGCGCTGAGTTTGGGTGGGGTCTGCTTGTCAGTGTCTGTTTGCGTGTGCTCGCGTGTGAGAGAAGAAAAGGAGATCCCCTGGTGGGCTTACTAGGCTCGTTCTTCTGCTGGGCCAAATTGTGCCGCGTGGCCTTTTTCTTTTGAAATGTTCTTTTTTTTTCTAAATTCATTTTCTGGTATGAATTTTGATATGAATTCAAATCCTTTTGAAATCAAACTACCTTGGGACTTTTGCAGGATTTTTGTGGATTCAAAAATAGTCATAAAACTAAGTGGTTACTTTACAAGGCTTGGTCCAGCTTGGTTTCTAAAATAATTAGGGATTTGTTCCTGTTTGCAAATAATTGAAAGGGTTTTTTGAAAACTACTTCTAAATTTGAAATCTTGGGGTTTAAGGGTTTCACCTAAACTTTCCATCAATGGAGGCAAGCAAACAAGTACTTAAACATTCAAATTTCAAAGGGTGATGGTCATTTGGGATAAATTGTCCACATGAAATCATAGCTCAAATTCTATCACTAAGTGATTTTTGAGAAAACCCTAAATGGATGAATGATGCAAAGATGATATGAATGAGTTTTGAAACTATGATTTTTTTGGGATGTTACAGCTAGAGGTTAGCGGAGTGAGTTGGTAGGGTACGAAGGACTATGTCGAGAGTGCTCCTAGAAATCTTGTAGCTGTACTTGATTTGGGTACCAACTTTGGTTACTGTATTTACTCAGGGGTATGAGGGATATTTAGCTCTTTAAAGCGAGAGTAGGGACCTCTCTGATGTTTTTCTTGGACGAGTAGATCTCCCGGGGGTGGTGACTTGAAGAGGGGTTGATACTCGCGAAGGGGACAGTTCTTCACTCTTTGTCTCAAGGTTTGCAGATTCGGAGATCCTTTCAGTGGTACCTTAGTAGCAAAAGTAGAGAAAAAGGGGCTTCGCGACATCTTGGGTTTCTTTATTCTCTCTGGGAGGGTAGTATTGGTGGCGTCGGGTAGTCTTGTTGTCTTAATTCTGAACATCTCGGTTGTTGGGAGGATCGAGCAGACTTATTGATATTATTGATGATGTTTGTGTTATGTTCCTCTGACGACTCTTGAGGTGGTGTTTGGAGCAAGTTCTTGTATTGGAGGTCTTCTGGTATTATCTTCTCATGGTCGGTCTTTTGGAATTGAGTGGAAAGACGCAGTCTTTCCACCTTAGAGCTTTACTTGGGATCGTCGAGGTTGTAGATCCTTCGTCTTGGAGCAAGGCGTGAAGCTTGAGTTGAGGTCTTTGGGTGGCGCCTTATTGCGACTACATTCCTATGGTGGTAACCTGATGAAGTTGTATGGGTTATCTCGGGTTAGTTTTAGCGGTTAGCGGCGCTTCTTATTAGTCCTTAGTCGAGGTGGAGGCATTTGGGCTTTAGATGGGTTGTCTTCACTCGAACTCTATTTGTTGCTTTGGTTTGATGACGGAGTAGACTCGCTGTCTTCGGGCTTGCTGATCTTCCTGCTTCTTGGGGAGTTCGTGTTATGGCAAAGGCTTCCAGTTGATTCGGCAGAGGGTTTATTAGGATTGTTGATTCTTTGGGATAATTAGAACTAAGGCCATGATTAGGAGTTGTCGTGGATTTCTTTTTGTGGCCATCCTGCTGCGGAGAGGTTTCTAGCTAAGGGGTTGCGAGGGTTATCGTCGGGCTACGCCAACAAGGGGTTCAAAACTTTAGGATCAGATGATCCAAGACAGACAAACAATACATTCCAAGCATCATATATGCACATGACAAACAAACAAACAAGGCGTACCATAGGTACTAAGGGGTGGCTACGTGCCATAAGGGGAATCCTATATTAGGGATGCTAATCCTAAGTATGAACGTCATGGGGGTCTTGACTTCTATCTTGCCATCTATTGTCTTTGGAGCCGTACTTGGTCGATTTGGGGCCGATGAAGGATTCTGTTGGTAGGGCGATCTTGTAGTGTCTTTCGTCATTGGTAGTTCCTTTGGTTTTCTTGTCTCAGTGTCTCTTCATCTCGGGACCTTCGTCTTCATAGTCTCCAAGTCAAACTTTGTTTTTGAAAACGGTCATTTGAAGATAGATGAGAGGTCGAGTAAGCCATTTGTCAAATAGTTTATGTTAGAGAAGATGAGGTAGGAAATCTTTCGAAACGCTTTTGCGAAATAGTTTTCGAAAATCGGTGTTTTTCCAAAATAGGGGTTGTCCTCTCTAACGTCCATGCTAACTAAGGTCTCCAAAAGTCAGGATAGCTCTGATACCAAGTCTGTGGCACCCCGGATTTACGGTCCAAAAATACCCGTTATTCCTGCAATTCACGTTCCCATGATCAGTGAGCCGTGAGCATAACCGACAAGTATCATTACAGCATCCATAATTAACGAATACAAGTACTTACATTTATGCCATTATGGCGATACAACATCAATAGCGGAAGTCTTCAAGCGCAGAGCCCATTCCATGCCTTAACCTACAGGCGACTGACTGGGAAGACGGCCTAGCTCGCATAGACGTTAGCATCTCCATCTTTTCTCTCAATCATCTGAAAGTCTGTCCAAGTAAATAGCCAGGGACAAAGACGGTGAGTACTTTGAATGTACTTGCAAACCACCCTAAGAGAACCATAATAACTTATATGCATTATGGCTGTGGTAGGATGGCTCCAAGAGAGATTCTTTTATAAACTAGTTTCTCTTGTAGATATAGCATGTCTCTATATCTTTGTTGAAAAACTTTTGTAAAACATTTGGAAGCCTTTTTGAAAAGTTTTAATAACACAATAGGATTTGGGTCACCCATTTGTTTTCTCCTTCATGTCATCTCATGACCAAACTCCTTCCTCCTTTTCCCAACCATCTCATGGTCAAAACATTTCCAAACCCTTTCTTTTCCGAAATCCTTTTTGAAAACAAAACCAGCACCGCTCTATACCATCCTTCCCAACCATCCATGAACGTGGACACGGCTATTCGAATAGATTTACACTCTGGAGAGGTTGTACACTTTACCCACACCATCCGATTACCCGTCCCTGATCTACACCGATCGTGGGTCGAATAACCGTTTAAGACCTTGCGAATGCCCTCTTCGATACCAGTTCCCACCCTATGAGGTTAATCCCCTCAAAACCAGGATGCCCTATATAGTCACCATCCAACCGGAGCGCGTTTTGCACCCCGCGGGTGGGAGCTTTCAATGAGGGGCTCATAGTATCGCGCGGAGGCCCGTAGACCCTTAGTTCCTTCTCCCGGTCGATGCTACACATGGACCGTTGGACAGAGTGTAGGGTTCGCAGCATAGAAAACAAAAAATTTCCTACGATGGTAACAACTATGTACCAAGATCTATCTTCTAGATACAAACAACGGGCGAATGTATATCCGTAGAGAACATACCCTTGAATACCGATAAAGCTTAACAAGTTAAACTCGTGGTTGATATAGACGATCTCTTGTCGATCTCAAGATCGAGAGGAAGTCCTAGCGTCGCAAATCAACAGTGCATCCGTGATCGCACACACGTTCGAGGCACCGAGCAACCTCCGCCTCCTCGCTCCAGCGATGCAGCGGAAGCACAACTCTTTCTTGCCTAATAGCCACCGGGAACATGTATCTCGCTAGTCCGAGACCATGGGGGATAAATTCTAGAGGGGGAGAGAGATCCTTCACGAGGAGGTGTGAGTGAGAAGTGAGGAGGGGGTGCCTTTTATAGGAGAGGGGGGAACCCCAAGGGGGTGGCCGGCGCATGGGGACTTCCCCCTTGCCCTCCCCTCTTCATGTGGGTGGACACTCTACTCACAAAATTTCTTTAAATTCCCTCCACTCAAAATCCCACTCAAACTTGCTATTAAATTTCCACCAAATTTAATGCAACTCTCATTAAATAAAACTCTTTTTATTTATTCAATTAATTTAATGAGAAACATTCACATATAACCCCTTGCTAGAATTCGATTTCACATGCAAAAACATTTTCTGCAATTTCACCCGAAAACCTATTTCAGTATCTAGTGAAATAAATTCATGCGCTTGTTATTCTTACAAGCATGAAACTTTTGCTCCAATTGGATGTCAGTGTCTCTTAAGTGTGTCACCTTATGATTCGTGAATAATGCGGACATGATCGAGAACCTTCTCAGATCAATAATCAGAAGCGGGATCTAGAGACCCATACTGACTCCCACACATTCAACGATGACTTTCTTGTGATCGTCGGAACCTTTTTACGCTAGTATCTTAATCCCTTTGTTTCACGATATATTACATGTCCGATATTCGATCATCAATATCTCCATACCTAGTTTGATCTCGTTACTTACATGCACTCTTTTCTCGTTCCCGTGATACAACATTCTAGTGATCAAATCACTTGCTTGCAAGCTAGCCAATGTGATATCACTGAGAGGGTTTCACGACCCGGGATCAGGGCTAGACAAATACCAGATCCTCATCTGATATAAGCCTAACCTAAATTCCGAAGCACACAGGGAAAGATCGGTAACATTACAGAACATACAAACCATACATTACTAAAGTAAACTCTTAAGAGAGTTACAAACCAAAGGTCACAAACCTATCATTACATCAAACAACGGAAGCAAACAAGTTGTTCTAAACAACAGACTTAGAAAAGGGCCTAAGAGGCCATAACAAAAGTAGCGACCCTTCCATAGATCCTAGGCTGTTGCCCGGGAACCCCAACTACTCGTCGACTTCGACATAGAAACCACCTTCAGTTGGAGTAGCATCATCTGTAGAAAACATCAACGAAGCAAGACTGAGTACAGGGTGTACTCTGCAAGACTTATGGCTAGTGGAGTTACTTTGCATAAAGCCAACTTTTGTTTAAAAAACAAGAGGGAGAAGAAACTCGTCTAGTCAGATCATTTTCAAAAGGGGATAAGAAGACTACAACTACAGCTCTTAAATTCATCTTTGATACCCATCAAGCATCATCATCACTGAACCTCTCTTCCCGGACTACCCCCTCAACAACCCCGAGGAAGTATTCCGGGTCTCACTTTAATTGGCAAGTTTTATCATTCGGTTATAGTTCTCTATGATCACGGAATCCGTTCCCAAGTCGTCCATAACCGTGAACACGGCTTTTCGAAAAGATTATAACCCTGTAGGGGTGCACAACTTTACCCACACGTACCAACCGATTCTTAATGCCAATATATTACCCCTCTTCCTTGGAAGGCCGGCAGAGAGTGGTTGACCATGACCTTTACCTTGCTTTTGCCGAGACCATGAGTCACGCACTAAGGAGATGCCACCGTAACGGGTCGAGTCCCGAAGTCGGTCCCTAGCGATGTGAACAGGGTTTGAGATTACGGATGCCGGGCATCTCCCATTCCCTTCCACGCTTACCTACTTGTATGAATGCACCTCCTTCACCTCCATTCAAGAACAACCAATATGCGTATGTCGAATGGAAATCCCAAAATATGTGACTCATGGAATCAAATAGGCAAGTTAGTTGGTCGAGGGGTTTCCAGGCCCCCGTGTGGTTGTACGTTCGTCTTGGTTCAAGAGGCGAGATCATTAGGTCCTCAGGGTGGCAAGTATGGGACTACAAAAACCACAACCCTTGTGGCCTCCCATACAAGCCTTAGCATGTTTATTATCCATCTCGGATCACATCACATATCCTACCATACTAGATTCATCCGCATCTCCGGTGCATCACATGAAAGATCAGCAACAGAACCCTAAGCATGGCTATGCTTGACTGAACTGTGGCACTAGCGACGCTCATAAGCCAAACCCTAGATATGCTAGGAGTGGTGGATCGGGTAATATAGTTCACAAAGGATAACATGCATCAAATAGGATTACTCTGTGTACTGATAAAAGACTGTTTGAACCGAATGCATATGACGAGAATGAAATACTTTGTAATCATAGGGTTCATATGTATGAGTGGGGATTCGCTTGCCTTGTCCGTTGTTGGACTGGTACTAATCTTCGGTGGCGTTGACTTCAGCTTCGGGTTCGGTTCCTATTCGTGAGAACCAATCACCAGAAAAGAGAAAGCAACACTCAACACATGGCATGTGCAATTCTCATACAATATGGATGATATGACAAGTTGAATAGTGTTGAATTGAACCCTAAAGAATGCTTGGTCACTTTAAAGGGGGTTCCGAAAGTCCAAAACCTAAAAAGGGGATCATCGGAATAACCTGTGGGGATCATTTGGTTCTTCTAATTAAACTTGCTATCAAAGTTGATTAACAATGTATGATTATAGAGGGGATAGGTTTCATTTTTCTGAACATTTTGGTATATTATTTGTATTTTTCTGATTTAAAATGAATTAGTTATGAATTTCCCAAATTTTAATTCATTTTAAACATTTTTGGAATATTTAAATTAAATTCCAAACTTGGGCCCACATGTCAGACTTTTATTCATTTCAGAAAATATTTACAGAAATTATTAAAATCCTGACAAGTATGGCCCACCTGTCATATTATTTCTATTTACAGAAATGATTAAAAGAAAAGAAAAAAAGAGATATGACATCAGCATGACATCATGCTGATGTCATCAATGGAGCTGCTCCCAGATCGAGCTCGAATCTAGCGATTCCGAGCGCGCCTGGATGCGAGGTTGGGGGCGTTGGACGCAGATGACGATGGGGAGTTGATTGGTGGTGGCGCCGCCTATTTTTGGTCACCGGAGACGGCGGTGCAACGACGGCGAGCGGCGGCAGCGTCGGGCAAATGCGGGGAGGGGGATACAGAGGGAGAGGGGGCGAACAGAGGCCACTGCGAGGATCAGAAGCTCACCATGAGCAAGACGATCTTGTCGACGAGGCGAGGCGAGCTTGGGGTCGGCGAGGATCGACGATGACCGACGGCGGCCGGAGCTTCCGATTTGCTCAAACAAGGTCGCGTGCGAGGGGGAAAAGAGGCTAGGGAGAGAGAGTCGAGGACGACGGTTGCAGCGGTGGCGTCAGCCTAAGCTGGGGCGACCAGAAACGGCGAGGCCGATGGCGACTGGCAGCTAGGTTGCTTCGGCCATGGCGCGGCCGCGAGGAAGAGGAATAGAGGGGGTGAAATGGGTACTGGGAGATCGACGGCGAGCGTGTTTCCAGGCAGCTGCTTGCCGGCGTCGGGAAGGAAGAGAGGAGGAGAAGTGGGCTGCGGCCCAGTAGCTAGGTTAGATAGATTTTATTTCTAGAAATGTTTTTCTATTTATATTTCTAATTCCTTTTTGTAATTTGAATTTCAAATCTGTTTTGAATCTTTTCAACTTACAGGAACTTTTATAAAGTATATGAAATAGTGTGAGACCCTTTTATAGACTTTGGATCAACTCATGTAGTTAGTTGTTTGAATACAAAACTCATTTGAATGGTTTTCAAATAGAAGGGGAAAATTAGGGTTTAGGGTGTAATTTGTTCTTTCTTGATTAAACCAAAGTGCAACTATAATGCATGCATGCAATGCTCAAACATGTCCTTATTTATATTACACAAAACATGGTATGTTACAGCTCTATCCCACTTACAAGAATCTTGACCCGAGATTCCTAGGTTTTAGAAAAGAAGGCAGGGTACTCAGATCGGAGACGATCTTCGTGTTCCCAGGTTGCTTCTAACTCAGAGTGATGAGACCATTGAACTTTCAGGAACTTGATTGTTTGGCGACGAGTCTTGCGCTCGGTTTCATCAAGAATATGAACAGGGTATTATCGGTAGGTTAGATCATCTTGGAGATCCAAAGTTTCATGGTCCACACCACGAATGGGATCTTTGAAGCAATGCTTGAGTTGAGACACATGAAAAACATCATGAACCTCTGGTAAAGTTGAAGGTAGATACAATTGGTAGGCAAGATCACCCCGCTTGGAGAGAATGCGAAAGGGACCAACATAGCGAGGAGCCAATTGCCTTTGATACCGAATCGATGGAAACCCTTCAGAGGAGTGACCCAGAGGTAAGCTTGATCACCAACTTCATAATGAACATCAAGATGATGACGATCGTAGTTGGTCTTCTGACGAGATTGAGCGGCCTTCAAACGCTCTCGAATTATGCGAACTTGATCTTCTTCTTCTTGGATCATGTTTGGACCAAAGAATTGTCTTTCGCGGTTTCTGTCCAGTTCAGCGGTGTTCGACATGTTCTCCCATACAGGAATTGGAAAGGTGCCATGCCCAAACTGGATTGAAAACTGTTGTTATAGGAGAACTCCGCGAAAGGAAGACATTTGTCCCAGTTCTTTCCAAAGGATATGACACACGCTCGGAGCATGTCTTCAAGAATTTGATTCGCTCTTTCAGTCTGACCAGCGGTTTTAGGATGATAGGCTGTACTGAAGGAAACTTGAGTTCCCATTGCTTGTTGTATACTAGCCCAGAATTTGGAGGTGAACAAACTTCCACGATCGGATCTGATCGTCTTGGGTACACCATGGAGAACGAAGATCCGGAATATGTATATCTCTGCCAACTGACTTGCAGTAATGCTTTCCCGAATAGCAAGGAAGTGAGCAACTTTGGATAGTCGATCAATAACTACCCATATGGCATCATGTCCAGATTGTGTCTTTGGAAGTCTAGTGATAAAATCCATACCAATTTCATCCCATTTCCACTCAGGAATTTTCAACGGCTGCAGAAGTCCAGCAGGCCTTTGGTGTTCATCCTTTACACGACGGCAAACGTCGCACTATGCAACAAAGCGAGCGATTTATGGTTTCATTCCACTCCACCAGAATCTTTGACGGAGATCTCGGTACATTTTGGTACCACCAGGATGGATAGACAGAGGGGATTCGTGAGCTTCCAGAAGAATTAGATCTTTGATTTCCGACTGTTTGGAACCACTAGCTGGTTACTGAAGTATAGAATACATTGATCATTGACGGAGAAACATTTAGCTTCACCGCTTGCAACACGTTCTTTGATCTTGGTAACTTCATCATCTTGCTTTTGAGCTTCCTTGATTTGGTCCTCTAGAGAATATTTTATTTCAAGGTTAGCAAGGAATCCACAAGGAACTACTTCAAGGTTAAGACGCTTGATTTCCTCATACAGAACATGTTGGGCTTGTGAAATCATCAGATTGTTGCAATAAGACTTCCGACTTAGCGCATCAGCTATGACATTGGCTTTGCCGAGTTGGTAGTTGAGACCCAAATCATAATCTTTGATGAGTTCCAACCATCATCTTTGCCTGAGATTCAGATCTGGCTGGGTTAAGAGATACTTTAGACTTTGATGATGTGAGTAAAGTTCACAACGGTTACCGATGAGGTAATGTCGCCATTGCTTAAGAGCATGAACAACAGCAGCGATCTCGAGATCATGGGTTGGATAATTGTTCTCATGTGGCTTCAACTGCCGAAAGCATAGGCCACTACATGACCATCTTGCATCAACACACAGCCTAGCCCTTGAAGAGAGGCATCACAATAGATGACGAAGTCCTTGCTTGCATCCGGAAGAACAAGCACAAGAGCGGTGGTTAGCTTAGATTTCAAGGCTTGGAAACTTTCTTCTGCCTTTTCTGACCATTCAAACTTCTTATCTTTATTAAGAAGATCAGTCATAGGCTTGGCTATCTTGGAGAAGTTCTCAATGAATCGGCGGTAATATCCAGCCATTCCGAGAAAAATTCGGACTTCCTTGACTGAAGTAGGTGACTTCCATTCCAGAATGGTCTAAACCTTATCCGGTATGACAGCAACACCACTTGAAGACACAACATGACCAAGGAAGACGAGCTCTTGTAACCAGAACTCACATTTGGAAAACTTGGCGTAGAGGCGATGTTCACGAAGTTTAGTCAATACCAAACGTAAATGTTCGTCATGCTCTTCTTCGGTCTTGGACTAGATTAGAATGTCATCAATGTATACCACGACGAACTTGTCGAGATACTCCATGTAGACGGAGTTCATGAGCCTCGTAAATGTGGCAGGGGCATTGGTCAACCCGAAGGACATCACTGTATACTCGTAAAGACCATAACGAGTTGTGAATGTTGTCTTTGGAATATCTTCCTTTCTGATCTTGATTTGATGATACCCTGATCTTAAGTCCATTTTCGAGAAGACAGTGGCACCACTTAATTGATCAAAAAGGTCATTTATCCGAGGAAGTGGGTACTTATTCTTGATTGTCACCGCGTTGAGTGGACGGTAATCAACCATCAATCTTGGAATATTTGTATCCCGCTTCTTAACAAATATGGTAGGGCAACCCCAAGAGGATGTACTAGGTTGGATGTATCCTAGACCCTCTAACTCTTCAAGTTGCTTCTTTAACTTAACCAACTCATGAGGAGGCATGCGATAAGGTCTTTTGGAGATAGGAGCAGTTCCAGGAACTAGTTCTATGAAAAACTCCACACTTCGATCAGGTGGCATAATAGGCAACTCTTCAGGAAAGACATCCGGAAAATCACAGACTACAAGGACATCTTGGACCTCGCGAGTGGGTAGAACATCCATGGCATACAACTCCGAGAAAGGTTTAAGAACTGCTGACAGAGAGTTTGAACCATCAGTCCAATACTTGACAGTTATGCCAGCAGGAGAGGTTACAGAAACTGTCCTGAGTGCACAGTCAATGACGGCTTGATACTTGGTTAACCAGTCCATGCCCAGAATGACATCAATGTCACATGACTTGAGTGCAACGAAAGAAGTTGGGAACTTCTGGTAGGCTATGCCAATCTCATTCCCATGACTAACCATAGTGGTGAACCAGCTAGAACCCGGGGAATGGATGGTCAAAGGGGTGTACAAGGGTTCAAAATGTATCCCATGCTCTTGAGCAAACAGATTTGACATGAATGTATGCGATGATCCAGAATCAAACAAGATTGTTGCGAGAATTGAATTGACATGGAGCGTACCCAGTATGACGCGTCGATCTTCCCGAGCTTCCTCAATAGTGACATGCGTCAGACGACCACGCCCAGCACCTTGAGATTTATCATTCTTCTTTGCCTACTGATCATTGTGTCCAGCAGCTCTTTGGGAACACTCCCTTGAATAGTGACCAGGCTGACCACAGGAGTAACAGGTAACCCCAGTGTGAGAACCAGCAGGAGGATGATAGTTTGATCCACCAGAATTTGACTCTGGCTGACGAGAATTATTGCTAGAATACTTGGGTGCATAAGGAGCACGAGGCACAGCCCTGTATGGAACAAAGACACGGCGCTTCTTGTTACCAGAGGAAGAAGAACGAGAATTTCCTTCTTCACACTTCTGAGATACTTCCATATCCTTCCTTCCATGCTCTAAGTTAAGAGCCTGATTGTGCAAGTCCTGGAAATACTGGAACTTGAAAGGTAGCAACTCATAGCGAAGAGCAAGGTTAAGTCCCTTACGGAATAGCTCTTTCTTATCTTCATCATTGGTCACATCCCTAGTTGCATAGCGATCTAGGCGGGTAAACTCATGCCCATAGGTTTCAATATCCTTGCTCCCCTTAGTCAGATCCAAAAACTCCCTCCTTTTGAGATCCATGATGGGCTTAGGGATATAAGAGGCACGAAATGCTGCAACAAACTCCTCCCAGGTAACAACATGTCCCTGAGCTTGCTGTCACATCCCAAGATTTTCCAAATCTTGTAATTTGAAAATAAATTAATAAAAATAAAACTTTGTTTGATTTTCAGAGCCAGAAGAAACTTTTGAACTCAAATGGAACATCAAACCTATTTGAATTAAATAAAATCATAAAGGGATTCTTAAAGATAAACATTTAATAAAGGAAATTAAAATGTTTTGGAATTACTATTTTGGATCTTTTAATAAAAGGATTTATTAAATAAAATAATTAATATCCAAACTCTTTTAAAATAAAAGGTCTTACCAATTTAATTGAAACATCAAAACTTATTAATTTATTTAAAATAAGTTTTCTAAGTATTTTATATTCACAAAAATGTTTTGACTCTATTTTTGATTTCAAGATAAATGTCTCAATAAAACAAATCCTATTGGATTTAATAATGAAAGCCTATTATGTTAATTAATAAATGGACACTAAAATAAAAGGTTATTTTGTTTTAAAACAAATTACCAAATATTATATACTTCCCAAATTAAGCCTACTATTTTTATTTTGAAAATATTAGGGTTCAAATAAAGATTTTTAATAATAAAATCAAACTCTATTTGATTTAATAACTAAGGTCCATTTTATTTAATTATTAATGGACCCTAAGGTAAAAGGATTATATTATTTTAAAACAAGTTTTACAAATATTCTTTATTTCCAAATAACACCTACTGATTGGGTTTTGGAAATAATTGGATTTTAAATGAAGATTTTATTAAATAAAACAAACCCTATTTTATTTAACTAATGATCCATTTATTTAACTAATAAATGGAGCCTAAAAAGATTTAAAATAATATTTTATTTTAGAATGTGAATTATGAGGTTAAGCAGAATCAAATTCATATTTGAAAAGCTTGATTATTGGTTGAATCTTTTGAATGTGTTTGATTGTTTGAATTTCAAATCAGAAAATAGAAATAGAAAAGAAAAAGGCATTCAGTATAAAAAAAATGGAACAAGCAGCCCAGTCGACAGGCCCAGCTCCAGCCCATCTAGCCCACCTCCTCTCCCGAACCGTTTTCTTTCCCACTCAGAACGGCACCCTCCCAGCAACCGACAAGTGGACCCCCTCTCGTTTCATTTCCCACTGACCAGTGGACCTCACACCTCGCCCCTTCTTCCCCAACCGCACGACCCTTCTCGCCGGCCGTTGCAGGCTTGATTTCTCGGCATCAATACGCCTTAACGCAGCCGCCTTAACTCGCAGAAATCACGCACCTTAAAGCGCTCGCCCCTCCTCTCCGTTTTCCCCCTGTCATCCCACAGTATCACGCCCCCAGGCCGCCCCAATTCCTCCCCGAACACCACTGCCTCCGACGAGCTTTCTCAACCAATTCTGGCCACACCTCGCCGCCCCTCAACTACCTCTGCACGCGAGCTTGGTCTACACCGTCTGGCGAACCTCCCGGCGTCAACCGCTTGGCCACGGACACACTAGACGCTCGGCTTCATCAACCTCTGAGCATCACCGACGTTGCGGCCACTCCGGCGAAACCTCTCGGGTAAACTAGACTACCCCGACCCCTCTCGCTCACGCAAACACGTTCGTCTTATCCTTGCACATCTGACAGTGCATCTTGTTTGTCTCCGAGTGATCCCCAGCGCTGTCCTCGACGACGACTGAGCAAAGCCGAGGCACAGCTCCACTCCGGCGAGCAATCAAGCCCGCTCCAGTGCTCCCCTCGCCAAGACAGCAACACGTTGAGCTCCACCCGACTCCTGTGATCACGGTGAGCATTTCCCCACCTTCCTTTGCTTCCTGCTTCGCTAGCGCCGCCGCCGTCTGCCCGTCGCCGCCCGACTCCTGCGATCAAGTACTTAGCCGTGTCCCCGGTTATGGACAATACTGAGCAACTAAAGTTTGAACCATGGGAGATCTCGACATTCCAACTTCTAATATAAAAACTTGATGCACTTGGGGTTACCAAGGAATTCAAAGAGATTTTGTTAAGCTTGTTGCACTTGGGGTTTACCAAGGTACTCAAGAGCATGATGTACTTGGGGATACCAAGGGACTCATGGGATTTTTGACAAGGACTTGAACACTTGTGTGTCTACCAAGGAGTTCAAGGAACTTGGAAAAGAAATTTGACAAAGGACTTTAAAACCCTTTTGAAAAGGTAGGATAAAATATTGCTTTATGCAAATAAGCCTTAAACTCTACTTAGCCTAATATGCATATAATAATAGGATCCACTCTTATTATACATAAAAGTGAAACTTGCCAATACAATTCAAAATGTATTGACCCATGTGGCTGTAACTTGTAATGTTGCAGGTTGATTGTTTTAAAATGAAGATTGTTTGATTGACTAGGACTACAAAGCCTACAACCAACATCTGCCTGTGGCACTTAGAAGATGAAGGACCCATACTTATATTTATTCCGCTACATTGTAATGTAATAGCCAAATGAGCTATGTATGATGTAATAAAATTATGTTATTCCTGGTTATAAAGTTATAATATGACCCTTGTATCTTGATATTACATCTTAACTGTGGATGCTAGCTATTGATCCAGGGACTAGCATTGTAAAACACAGGAGGGATCTACCTTATCAGGTTGTGTTTTGAAAAGAGATACATGTTGAGATTTTACAAAGGTTGAGAAAAGGACTTGTGTTTTACATAATAAAACAAGGACTCAATGAACCACCTAGGTGGTGGACACTTTATACTTTGGAGAAGGTGGCAACAAAAGGAACCATGTCTATGGCAATTACTTTGTGTTGTGCTCCAAATGAAAACCACCTAGGAAACTTAGAGATTGAACATGTTTCTCCAATTGAGGCTTTCGTGTACAACCACATGCTATTATGGCTCTGGCTTGGTCAACTACATTAGGGAGATCCATACATTGTCTTTAGTTACCGGACATGGGGATCTGGAATGCTTCATGGGGGCTGAAGACAAGCTAGCAATGATGTATGGAAGGACCTTTTGGAAAGACTTCGTCACACTCTCAGTCTGCCAGTACTCCATCTTGGTGAGCACTAATCCAGTAGGCCACTGGTGGCAACAAGATGGGATTGTGTCATGTGGGTAAAGTGTACTCCTTCTGCAGAAGTTAATAAAATCTAAGTACTTAGCCGTGTCCCCGGTTATGGACAATACTGAGCAACTAAAGTTTGAACCATGGGAGATCTCGACATTCCAACTTCTAATATAAAAACTTGATGCACTTGGGGTTACCAAGGAATTCAAAGAGATTTTGTTAAGCTTGTTGCACTTGGGGTTTACCAAGGTGCTCAAGAGCATGATGTACTTGGGGATACCAAGGGACTCATGGGATTTTTGACAAGGACTTGAACACTTGTGTGTCTACCAAGGAGTTCAAGGAACTTGGAAAAGAAATTTGACAAAGGACTTTAAAACCCTTTTGAAAAGGTAGGATAAAATATTGCTTTATGCAAATAAGCCTTAAACTCTACTTAGCCTAATATGCATATAATAATAGGATCCACTCTTATTATACATAAAAGTGAAACTTGCCAATACAATTCAAAATGTATTGACCCATGTGGCTGTAACTTGTAATGTTGCAGGTTGATTGTTTTAAAATGAAGATTGTTTGATTGACTAGGACTACAAAGCCTACAACCAACATCTGCCTGTGGCACTTAGAAGATGAAGGACCCATACTTATATTTATTCCGCTACATTGTAATGTAATAGCCAAATGAGCTATGTATGATGTAATAAAATTATGTTATTCCTGGTTATAAAGTTATAATATGACCCTTGTATCTTGATATTACATCTTAACTGTGGATGCTAGCTATTGATCCAGGGACTAGCATTGTAAAACACAGGAGGGATCTACCTTATCAGGTTGTGTTTTGAAAAGAGATACATGTTGAGATTTTACAAAGGTTGAGAAAAGGACTTGTGTTTTACATAATAAAACAAGGACTCAATGAACCACGTAGGTGGTGGACACTTTATACTTTGGAGAAGGTGGCAACAAAAGGAACCATGTCTATGGCAATTACTTTGTGTTGTGCTCCAAATGAAAACCACCTAGGAAACTTAGAGATTGAACATGTTTCTCCAATTGAGGCTTTCGTGTACAACCACATGCTATTATGGCTCTGGCTTGGTCAACTACATTAGGGAGATCCATACATTGTCTTTAGTTACCGGACATGGGGATCTGGAATGCTTCATGGGGGCTGAAGACAAGCTAGCAATGATGTATGGAAGGACCTTTTGGAAAGACTTCGTCACACTCTCAGTCTGCCAGTACTCCATCTTGGTGAGCACTAATCCAGTAGGCCACTGGTGGCAACAAGATGGGATTGTGTCATGTGGGTAAAGTGTACTCCTTCTGCAGAAGTTAATAAAATCTAAGTACTTAGCCGTGTCCCCGGTTATGGACAATACTGAGCAACTAAAGTTTGAACCATGGGAGATCTCGACATTCCAACTTCTAATATAAAAACTTGATGCACTTGGGGTTACCAAGGAATTCAAAGAGATTTTGTTAAGCTTGTTGCACTTGGGGTTTACCAAGGTGCTCAAGAGCATGATGTACTTGGGGATACCAAGGGACTCATGGGATTTTTGACAAGGACTTGAACACTTGTGTGTCTACCAAGGAGTTGAAGGAACTTGGAAAAGAAATTTGACAAAGGACTTTAAAACCCTTTTGAAAAGGTAGGATAAAATATTGCTTTATGCAAATAAGCCTTAAACTCTACTTAGCCTAATATGCATATAATAATAGGATCCACTCTTATTATACATAAAAGTGAAACTTGCCAATACAATTCAAAATGTATTGACCCATGTGGCTGTAACTTGTAATGTTGCAGGTTGATTGTTTTAAAATGAAGATTGTTTGATTGACTAGGACTACAAAGCCTACAACCAACATCTGCCTGTGGCACTTAGAAGATGAAGGACCCATACTTATATTTATTCCGCTACATTGTAATGTAATAGCCAAATGAGCTATGTATGATGTAATAAAATTATGTTATTCCTGGTTATAAAGTTATAATATGACCCTTGTATCTTGATATTACATCTTAACTGTGGATGCTAGCTATTGATCCAGGGACTAGCATTGTAAAACACAGGAGGGATCTACCTTATCAGGTTGAGGCCCCTTACAGATGGTATGGAGATTGTGACCTTCTTGTAAGATCAGTTTGTAAACCTGGATTGGAACACAAAACGTTTAGTGCCATAAGGTACCTTGTTTATCTATATGGAAACTCTTATTTACCCTAGACTAAACTTTTCCTTAATCTTTTCAATTTCAACTTTATCCGTCTTCTTCAACTTCTGGAACTTGTCCAATAGAGTGGGTTGGACATCTAAGGACATGAGATGTCCTTCTGGTACAATCTCCAATCTGAGTTCTTTGAATTGCTTACACAAGTCATCTGGCAATTCCCCTTTGGTAAGGACATTTACAAATGCCTTACGACTTAGAGCATCCGCAACTACATTTGCTTTATTTAGGGATGGTATTGCAAACTTAAGTCGTAATCCTTGATAAGTTCTAGCCATCTCCTTTGTCTCATGTTGATTTCCTTCTGGGTGAAGATATATTTCAAGCTTTTATGATCGGTGAACACTTCACAACGCTTAACCCAAAAGGTAATGTCTCCATGTTTTGAGTGCATGGACGACAGAGGCTAACTCCAAATCATGAGTAGGGTAGTTTACTTCATGAGTTTTGAGTTGTCTCGAAGCATAGGCTACGACTTTACCATCTTGCATAAGTACGGCACCCAAACCTTGATGAGAAGCATCACAATGATAGCTTGGAAATCCTTTTCCAAATCTGGCAGACATAGAACTGGTGCTAGTTACAAGTCTCTTCTTCAATTCTTGAAAACTGACTTCGCAACCTTCAGACCAAGCAATCTTCTTGTCCTTCTTTAGCATTTCTGTCATAGGCTTAGCAACCTTCGAGAAATTTTCAATGAACCTTCTGTAATAACCTGCTAAGCCGAGGAAACTACGAACTTCTTTCACATTCTTGGGTGATTCCCATTCTTTCACAGCTGAAACCTTAGCAGGATCAACTGCCACACCATCTTTTGTCATCACATGACCAAGAAAGCCAACTTTCTCTAACCAGAACTCACACTTGCTGAATTTGGCATATAGTTTATGTTCCCTCAGTTTCTCAAGTATCAAGCGTAAGTGTCTTTCATGTTCTTCCTTGCTCTTGGAATAGACTAAGATATCATCGATGAAAACGACAACGAACTTGTCAAGAAATTCCATGAACACCTTGTTCATCATATTCATGAAGTATGCTGGAGCGTTGGTTAAACCAAAAGGCATCACAGTATACTCATACAATCCATACCTTGTGGTGAATGCTGTTTTTGGTATGTCTTGCTCTCGTATCTTGAGTTGAAAATAACCTGACCGGAGATCAATCTTCGAGAATACACATGCTCCTTCTAGCTGATCAAATAAGTCGTTGATTCTTGGCAAAGGATATTTGTTCTTGATGGTAACCTCGTTGAGAGAACGATAGTCAATACATAGTCTTTGTGTTCTATCCTTCTTCTCTACGAACAATACCGGGGCTCCCCAAGATGAAGAACTTGGTTGAATAAACCCTTTCTGTAACTGTTCTCCTAGCTGTTTCTTGAGCTCTTTCAATTCATCAACAGACATTTTGTATGGTCTCTTGGCTATTGGTCCCGATCCTGGCACCAAATCTATCAATAACTCCACATCTCTATCCGGTGGCATTCCTGGTAGCTCTTCCGGAAACACATCCGGATACTCACATACTATTGGTACACTGTCCATGCTAACCCCCTTAAGAGAATTCAGCTTACTTCCTTTGGATTCAAAGTTTGACTTAAACTTTATTCTTTTTCCTTCGGGGGTTGTGAGTGTAACGGTACGATTGGCACAATCTAATACTCCTTCATACTTAGCCATCCAGTCCATTCCCAAAATTACGTCTAGTCCTTGGGAATCTAGGATTATCAGGCTTACTGGAAATTTATGTTTACCAAACTCTATGGTGAGATCCCGGCATCCAAGGCTTACTATCATATCTCCCCCCGGAGAACTAACCTTTATTGGACACCCAATGTTTTCTGATGCAAACCCATTTCTATCAACAAATGCCTTTGATATGAATGAATGAGATGCACCGGTATCAAAGAGTACAAATGCTGAAATTGAATTGAGTCTGAACTTACCAGCCACGACATCAGGATCCTCATAGACCTCCTCCACATTAATGTGGTTAACCTGTCCTTTCTGAAAAGGATTTGGCTTATTAGGTCCTTCCACTTTCTTCTCAGGGCACTCATTAGCATAATGCCCCAGCTTCTTGCATTTGAAGCACTCCACCTGACTGATGTCCTTTTTAGGAGGTTGGCCTCCATTTCCACTTCCATTTCCACCATAGTGGCTCTTATGTCCACCCTTGTGGTTCTTGTGCTTGTCCTTGTCATGACTGCGGTGATGCTTGTTGTCATGACGGTTGTGGTTATGCTTGTTGAATTTCCCATGCTTATGGGATCCTGAGCTGCCACTGTCATCATAGTGAGATCGTTTGTGAGACGATCCCGAGCTGTGCTTGTCGGAGTGTTTCCTCTTTCTACTCTCGACTTGCTTTATTTTACTCTCCAAAATAGCAGCCTTGTCACACAATGACTGATAGGTTGGAACATATGCTACAGCCAACTGTAGATTCAGCTCATCATTCAAGCCTTCCAGAAATTTCTCCTTTCTTTTGGCATCTGTGTCAACCTCATCCGGTGCATAGCGCGCCAGATTGTTGAACTCTTCTATGTATTCTGCCACGCTGCGGTGGCGCTGTTTCAGGTTGTGAAACTCCTTCTTCTTCAGACTCATCATTCCTGATGAGATATGAGCGGTGCGAAAGCCCTCTTCAAAGATAGCCCAAGTCACCTCATCAATAGGAGTGGTGATTTGGAAGTTGTCCCACCATGTGGCGGCTGGTCCTTCCAACAGATGTGCTGCAAATCTGACTTTTTCAGCATCCGTGCAGCCCACGGTTACTAAGTCCTTGTTCACGGATCGTAGCCAGTCATTGGCCACCATGGGATCAGTTGTTCCCGCAAACTTTGCTGGCCTCAAATGCAGAAATCTGGTGAGCATATCGAAACCCGGAGGGTTGTTGTTGTTGTTGTTGTTGTTGGGGTTATTGTTGTTATTCTGGTTTTGAATGAATGTTGTCATCATTTGCATAAGCTGTGTTTGCGCATTCATCATTTGTTGCATTTCCGGGGTGATGTTGTTGGGGTTGGGGTTGGGGTTTGCGCGACGGGGAGGCATCTATGGTTTGTTCAAATAGATAAGAATGAGATACCCATAGATGTTTTATGCACAATACAACATAAGCAAAACACATATAAGAATAAAAGTCCAACAACCACATAATAATCTTATGAAGTAAAACACACAAGTGGCAAGCCATCCACATGTCGGATGGTCCAATAATAAGTTCACAATAACAAGTATGAATATGAAAGGTAAACGAGTAGTCAGGTCTACTCATCAGCGTCAATCTCCTCCTCGACGAAGGTAAGACCTGCGTTCTCCATCGCGGTTTTGTTCTCCTCAATCGTAGTGGTCAAGGAATCGACCTTGGCCTTGAGAGTCCTCTTCTAGGAGCAAAGTCTCTCAATAACCATCTGCTGCTGCTCAAGCTCGAAGTCCTTGGACTTCAGTTCCTCGGTCATGTCCCGGATCTTCTTGTTCCTATCCTGGACGCGTTTCTCTTGACTCTTGAACTTGCGGTCCCGGGCCTCGAACTTTTTCTCCATTTCCTTGATCATCTCATCCTGCTGTGCAAAAAGCTTGTCCTTCTCGCGAAGCTGCACCTGAAGCTCGTCATTTCCTAGCATGACGTTCGTCCTGTCTGTATCTACGTGCCTGAGAAGAGTCTCTAAGTCCTGAAGATAAAGACGTATCGGCTCCGCAGTGCTCCTCGAGTCATCCTCAAAGTCGATGGACTCTCCATCAACATCACGTCTCCCAAAGACGTGGAAGTGAGTGCCTCTAACCTGACGGGAATGACGGCCTAACAGTCGTCCTATCAGATCCTGCATGACTACCTCCATGCCTCTCTCCCTGTCATCGTGCATCAGCTTGAAGACGATGGCCTCAGTCGTAGGCTCCGTCTGGCGTCCGGGCTGATTCACCTTGAAGCCCCAGAGGTCCTTCCTCTCGAACTTGGTGAGTGGGTACACCGTAATGGTAGGAAGAGGGAGATCAAGCAGAGTGGTAAGCTCAATGATACGGGGACCAAAACGAGTAACCCGAAACTCCTCAACAGTGCTGATGGCAACAGGCATCTATTTATAAGAATGAAAAAGTTAGAACAACACGAATCAAGGTAATTCGAGACAAACATTCATACCCATGGAATACAATCATCACACACATCATGCATACATAAGTCTATTACATTAATCAAAGGTCCAAACTTATTTAGAATATATTTTGGAAATAAGGTGATAGGTGGTGGTCCAACTAACGAAGTTTCTTACAGTCCAATCTCACGGGATCTATTATTAAACACAATGTTCCTAGAGGCAATCCACCAATCTTGCTCTCTTGACTCTATCACTAAGTCTATAACATCTCCCCTTATCTCTTGGTTGTTGTCTTCCAACTCTTGTGTAAGCTCCTTCTCTTTTTCTAAGTCCTTTTGGAGGTTGAGCATTCTGCACTTGATTCTAGCACTTAGTTCCTTGATAGTACTCCAAGCTGCATCCCTGGCTGACTCAAAGAATGTGGTGTGCATTGTTGTGTTGGTGTACATGCAGAATCCCCTTTCTTTGTGGTTGTCTTCCTTGTTTTTGTACAAGTGAAGTTGCACCCACCAATACTCCACTCCTTCATCCATCACCGGAAAGCCCTTGTACACGGCTTCACCATGTGCATCCATTGCCTCCATGAGGTCCTTGAGAATGTGGGGAAACTCCGTCTCACACTCCAAGGTCATGGTCATGAGTGGTCCCTTCTTCACGGCTTCGTTGATGGAGTTCATCTACAAAGGAAGTTGAAAGGGATTAGAAAAGTTTTACGAGAAGAATAGACAAGTGTAGAAGTAGTTGAAAAACTTTTTCCTTAGTGGTTTTCCAATCCTCGGGTCATAATTCTACAGGCAACACAGTGCTCTGATACCATCTGTTAGACCCCTCCTTTATAAAGGAAAGGATCCCTGTGATTGCAATGCTAGTCCCTGGATCAATGCTAGCATCCACAGTTTAAGATGAAGTACACAGATACAAAGGTCGTTTATTACATTCATTCCAGAGATAAAACATAGTCTTTTACAACTCAGGGCCAAAGGCCTAATACAAGAGTTTATGGAATAAGTAAATAAACACAAGTCTTCATCTTCATGTGCCACAGGCAAGCATGTTGAGTGTAGACTCATGACTCCTATTCATCATCGGAGTAACCTGCAACATCACAAGTTACAGCCACAGAGGGTCAATACTTTGGAATAGTATTGGCAAGTGATACCTTAGTATATTTTAAGTGGACTATATTACTATATGCAATTTGGCTAAGTGTAGCTTGGCTTGCTTTGCTTAAAAATAGATTTTTCCTATTAGTTGAAAACACTAAGTTTTTCTTTGTCAAAAACATTCCCAAGAAACCACCAATAGACATTGGGGTCCTTCACCCTTGTTCACCCACAAATTTTTACTTAGAAGTTGGAGTGATGAGATTCTTGTAGCTTCCATGTCTTGATGCTCAAATTGTCCATTGCCTTGGACTAGGCTAAGTACTTAGGTTTTCCATCTGCAGAGGTTGTGCACTTTCCCCACCAGACTTGGTTTCCCAAGACAGGACCTTTCAGAAGCCTTTCCTTAGTCAAAATGGACGCGCTCCAACCTATCATCCCAACTACCACCAACTGTCCAAATGACTAAGTTCTAGCAACCTATATGATCATGGCAGAGCCCATATTGCCAAGTGGTTGCACTGCAAGCTTTCTCAACACTTGGCCTCCAAATCCCTTTGTGCCTGGGTGGCATACCACAAGTGAGATACACAACCCAAGTCCATGGCCTTGTGTAACCACTCAACATAACCCAATCTTTCCATTCCACCCAGGAGGTTCATTTGACTTAGTTGTTTTATTAGGAAAGCATAAGTCTCTTGACTTAGAAATATTTTCATCATAAATCATATAGATGTTTACCACCCTTGTTTGCTAAGTAGCTAGACTAAGCACAATATGGCAACCTACCATAGGATAATTTCCTTAACATTTCTACTATTTCATTCTACTTGGGATTTCCCATCTTAGCACTTGGCAAAATATCATGCAATAAAATCTAGCAAAATAACCAATGCTAGTATAAAACATAGGACAAAAATGTTGATGAAAAATATCACTTGCCTTGGTAGTGTGGAGAGTAGCACTCTTCACAATCACAATCACTAGCAAAATCTACACAAGAAATCAAAACATACAATTACATACATTTAAATACAACCAAAAATAATATGAATGCATGCATGCAAGAAATACTAAGTGTGGAATTTTGAATTTTCTACCAAGTATGTTCATGACTATAGAAACTTAATATGATACAAGTTTGCCCACTAAACTTATTTGGCCCCAAAATAATATACATAAATAAACTATATCAAAAATAGCCCTAAACTTGTTCCACAAATAAAATCATTTTAGCTGTTACTATATACTAAACAAATTGGATATTCAGAAAGGCCTTGATTCACTGAATCCAACGGTATAAAGTTTGCAAAAATCTAACGTGGAATTCAAAAGTTATAAGCATTTGAAGTTTGAATCTAAATCAGGTTTTAAATTCTGTTTTTAATTTATCCTTGCCACGCGTCGTGTTATTACTGGCGCGTACCGGTTCGCACCGGATCACCCTTCTGTGCCGTTGGATCTAACTAACGCTGCGCGGCTCAGATCTGTCCATACCCCTTCGTTAAGTGAAGTGTTTCTACGCGTCGGATTCAGATCTAACGGCTAAAATTCTCCTAACCAAAAACGAGCGGCGCTACCGGCGGTGACAGGCGGCGGCGCGTCAGTCAGTGGCGGTGCCGGCGTTCTAGGTCGCCCGGGAAAGGGAGGAGATGCTTACCAGAACCGCAGAAGGATGCTGATGCTCAAGGTGGCAATGGCTTGGGAAGGGGCGTACGGGCTCGTCGGAGATTTCTCGCCGGAGTTCGCGAATGCGTCAGCCACGGTCAGTCGTCGACGTTGGCGAGGTTCCTCGTCGTGCTAAGCCAAAACAGGGGTACTGTCAGATGCGCAAGACGATGAGGATTCTAGGCGTATCAGTCAGAGAGTAAGGGGCGGTGGCTACTTACGGAGGTAGGTCGCCGGAGTTCTTGCAGGAGACGGTGGCCGCCAGTCGTCGACGTTGCCAAAGCTAGGGGTCATGCGAAGGCAAACGGAGAGTGTCAGAAGATGCACAGAGGTTCACTGAACAAGATAGCGTGAACGCGAGACTGGGGGGAACTCGAGACTCACCGGAATTCGCCGGCGCAGTCGTCGGAGACGGCGGGGTTGCAGAGAGAAATGCGCGCAGCCTGGGGGCGTTCTGTGCTTGGGGTTTGGGGGAAAAGAGAGAGGGGACAGAGGGGGTTTATATAGCCTGGCTAAGCGCGAGAATTACTCGGCCATTGATTCGAATTGACGCCGCGATTATCACTCAGGAAACGATACCGTTGATTGGGGACGAACAGGTCGTGCGGGTGGAGACGACGCTGGCGTGGAGATGGCCCGCTAGTCAGCAAGGTGCGCTGAGTTTGGGTGGGGTCTGCTTGTCAGTGTCTGTTTGCGTGTGCTCGCGTGTGAGAGAAGAAAAGGAGATCCCCGGGTGGGCTTACTGGGCTCGTTCTTCTGCTGGGCCAAATTGTGCCGCGTGGCCTTTTTCTTTTGAAATGTTCTTTTTTTTCTAAATTCATTTTCTGGTATGAATTTTGATATGAATTCAAATCCTTTTGAAATCAAACTACCTTGGGACTTTTGCAGGATTTTTGTGGATTCAAAAATAGTCATAAAACTAAGTGGTTACTTTACAAGGCTTGGTCCAGCTTGGTTTCTAAAATAATTAGGGATTTGTTCCTGTTTGCAAATAATTGAAAGGGTTTTTTGAAAACTACTTCTAAATTTGAAATCTTGGGGTTTAAGGGTTTCACCTAAACTTTCCATCAATGGAGGCAAGCAAACAAGTACTTAAACATTCAAATTTCAAAGGGTGATGGTCATTTGGGATAAATTGTCCACATGAAATCATAGCTCAAATTCTATCACTAAGTGATTTTTGAGAAAACCCTAAATGGATGAATGATGCAAAGATGATATGAATGAGTTTTGAAACTATGATTTTTTTGGGATGTTACAGCTAGAGGTTAGCGGAGTGAGTTGGTAGGGTACGAAGGACTATGTCGAGAGTGCTCCTAGAAATCTTGTAGCTGTACTTGATTTGGGTACCAACTTTGGTTACTGTATTTACTCAGGGGTATGAGGGATATTTAGCTCTTTAAAGCGAGAGTAGGGACCTCTCTGATGTTTTTCTTGGACGAGTAGATCTCCCGGGGGTGGTGACTTGAAGAGGGGTTGATACTCGCGAAGGGGACAGTTCTTCACTCTTTGTCTCAAGGTTTGCAGATTCGGAGATCCTTTCAGTGGTACCTTAGTAGCAAAAGTAGAGAAAAAGGGGCTTCGCGACATCTTGGGTTTCTTTATTCTCTCTGGGAGGGTAGTATTGGTGGCGTCGGGTAGTCTTGTTGTCTTAATTCTGAACATCTCGGTTGTTGGGAGGATCGAGCAGACTTATTGATATTATTGATGATGTTTGTGTTATGTTCCTCTGACGACTCTTGAGGTGGTGTTTGGAGCAAGTTCTTGTATTGGAGGTCTTCTGGTATTATCTTCTCATGGTCGGTCTTTTGGAATTGAGTGGAAAGACGCAGTCTTTCCACCTTAGAGCTTTACTTGGGATCGTCGAGGTTGTAGATCCTTCGTCTTGGAGCAAGGCGTGAAGCTTGAGTTGAGGTCTTTGGGTGGCGCCTTATTGCGACTACATTCCTATGGTGGTAACCTGATGAAGTTGTATGGGTTATCTCGGGTTAGTTTTAGCGGTTAGCGGCGCTTCTTATTAGTCCTTAGTCGAGGTGGAGGCATTTGGGCTTTAGATGGGTTGTCTTCACTCGAACTCTATTTGTTGCTTTGGTTTGATGACGGAGTAGACTCGCTGTCTTCGGGCTTGCTGATCTTCCTGCTTCTTGGGGAGTTCGTGTTATGGCGAAGGCTTCCAGTTGATTCGGCAGAGGGTTTATTAGGATTGTTGATTCTTTGGGATAATTAAAACTAAGGCCATGATTAGGAGTTGTCGTGGATTTCTTTTTGTGGCCATCCTGCTGCGGAGAGGTTTCTAGCTAAGGGGTTGCGAGGGTTATCGTCGGGCTACGCCAACAAGGGGTTCAAAACTTTAGGATCAGATGATCCAAGACAGACAAACAATACATTCCAAGCATCATATATGCACATGACAAACAAACAAACAAGGCGTACCATAGGTACTAAGGGGTGGCTACGTGCCATAAGGGGAATCCTATATTAGGGATGCTAATCCTAAGTACGAACGTCATGGGGGTCTTGACTTCTATCTTGCCATCTATTGTCTTTGGAGCCGTACTTGGTCGATTTGGGGCCGATGAAGGATTCTGTTGGTAGGGCGATCTTGTAGTGTCTTTCGTCATTGGTAGTTCCTTTGGTTTTCTTGTCTCAGTGTCTCTTCATCTCGGGACCTTCGTCTTCATAGTCTCCAAGTCAAACTTTGTTTTTGAAAACGGTCATTTGAAGATAGATAAGAGGTCGAGTAAGCCATTTGTCAAATAGTTTATGTTAGAGAAGATGAGGTAGGAAATCTTTCGAAACGCTTTTGCGAAATAGTTTTCGAAAATCGGTGTTTTTCCAAAATAGGGGTTGTCCTCTCTAACGTCCATGCTAACTAAGGTCTCCAAAAGTCAGGATAGCTCTGATACCAAGTCTGTGGCACCCCGGATTTACGGTCCAAAAATACCCGTTATTCCTGCAATTCACGTTCCCATGATCAGTGAGCCGTGAGCATAACCGACAAGTATCATTACAGCATCCATAATTAACGAATACAAGTACTTACATTTATGCCATTATGGCGATACAACATCAATAGCGGAAGTCTTCAAGCGCAGAGCCCATTCCATGCCTTAACCTACAGGCGACTGACTGGGAAGACGGCCTAGCTCGCATAGACGTTAGCATCTCCATCTTTTCTCTCAATCATCTGAAAGTCTGTCCAAGTAAATAGCCAGGGACAAAGACGGTGAGTACTTTGAATGTACTTGCAAACCACCCTAAGAGAACCATAATAACTTATATGCATTATGGCTGTGGTAGGATGGCTCCAAGAGAGATTCTTTTATAAACTAGTTTCTCTTGTAGATATAGCATGTCTCTATATCTTTGTTGAAAAACTTTTGTAAAACATTTGGAAGCCCTTTTGAAAAGTTTTAATAACACAATAGGATTTGGGTCACCCATTTGTTTTCTCCTTCATGTCATCTCATGACCAAACTCCTTCCTCCTTTTCCCAACCATCTCATGGTCAAAACATTTCCAAACCCTTTCTTTTCCGAAATCCTTTTTGAAAACAAAACCAGCACCGCTCTATACCATCCTTCCCAACCATCCATGAACGTGGACACGGCTATTCGAATAGATTTACACTCTGGAGAGGTTGTACACTTTACCCACACCATCCGATTACCCGTCCCTGATCTACACCGATCGTGGGTCGAATAACCGTTTAAGACCTTGCGAATGCCCTCTTCGATACCAGTTCCCACCCTATGAGGTTAATCCCCTCAAAACCAGGATGCCCTATATAGTCACCATCCAACCGGAGCGCGTTTTGCACCCCGCGGGTGGGAGCTTTCAATGAGGGGCTCATAGTATCGCGCGGAGGCCCGTAGACCCTTAGTTCCTTCTCCCGGTCGATGCTACACATGGACCGTTGGACAGAGTGTAGGGTTCGCAGCATAGAAAACAAAAAATTTCCTACGATGGTAACAACTATGTACCAAGATCTATCTTCTAGATACAAACAACGGGCGAATGTATATCCGTAGAGAACATACCCTTGAATACCGATAAAGCTTAACAAGTTAAACTCGTGGTTGATATAGACGATCTCTTGTCGATCTCAAGATCGAGAGGAAGTCCTAGCGTCGCAAATCAACAGTGCATCCGTGATCGCACACACGTTCGAGGCACCGAGCAACCTCCGCCTCCTCGCTCCAGCGATGCAGCGGAAGCACAACTCTTTCTTGCCTAATAGCCACCGGGAACATGTATCTCGCTAGTCCGAGACCATGGGGGATAAATTCTAGAGGGGGAGAGAGATCCTTCACGAGGAGGTGTGAGTGAGAAGTGAGGAGGGGGTGCCTTTTATAGGAGAGGGGGGAACCCCAAGGGGGTGGCCGGCGCATGGGGGCTTCCCCCTTGCCCTCCCCTCTTCATGTGGGTGGACACTCTACTCACAAAATTTCTTTAAATTCCCTCCACTCAAAATCCCACTCAAACTTGCTATTAAATTTCCACCAAATTTAATGCAACTCTCATTAAATAAAACTCTTTTTATTTATTCAATTAATTTAATGAGAAACATTCACATATAACCCCTTGCTAGAATTCGATTTCACATGCAAAAACATTTTCTGCAATTTCACCCGAAAACCTATTTCAGTATCTAGTGAAATAAATTCATGCGCTTGTTATTCTTACAAGCATGAAACTTTTGCTCCAATTGGATGTCAGTGTCTCTTAAGTGTGTCACCTTATGATTCGTGAATAATGCGGACATGATCGAGAACCTTATCAGATCAATAATCAGAAGCGGGATCTGGAGACCCATACTGACTCCCACACATTCAACGATGACTTTCTTGTGATCGTCGGAACCTTTTTACGCTAGTATCTTAATCCCTTTGTTTCACGATATATTACATGTCCGATATTCGATCATCAATATCTCCATACCTAGTTTGATCTCGTTACTTACATGCACTCTTTTCTCGTTCCCGTGATACAACATTCTAGTGATCAAATCACTTGCTTGCAAGCTAGCCAATGTGATATCACTGAGAGGGTTTCACGACCCGGGATCAGGGCTAGACAAATACCAGATCCTCATCTGATATAAGCCTAACCTAAATTCCGAAGCACACAGGGAAAGATCGGTAACATTACAGAACATACAAACCATACATTACTAAAGTAAACTCTTAAGAGAGTTACAAACCAAAGGTCACAAACCTATCATTACATCAAACAACGGAAGCAAACAAGTTGTTCTAAACAACAGACTTAGAAAAGGGCCTAAGAGGCCATAACAAAAGTAGCGACCCTTCCATAGATCCTAGGCTGTTGCCCGGGAACCCCAACTACTCGTCGACTTCGACATAGAAACCACCTTCAGTTGGAGTAGCATCATCTGTAGAAAACATCAACGAAGCAAGACTGAGTACAGGGTGTACTCTGCAAGACTTATGGCTAGTGGAGTTACTTTGCATAAAGCCAACTTTTGTTTAAAAAACAAGAGGGAGAAGAAACTCGTCTAGTCAGATCATTTTCAAAAGGGGATAAGAAGACTACAACTACAGCTCTTAAATTCATCTTTGATACCCATCAAGCATCATCATCACTGAACCTCTCTTCCCGGACTACCCCCTCAACAACCCCGAGGAAGTATTCCGGGTCTCACTTTAATTGGCAAGTTTTATCATTCGGTTATAGTTCTCTATGATCACGGAATCCGTTCCCAAGTCGTCCATAACCGTGAACACGGCTTTTCGAAAAGATTATAACCCTGTAGGGGTGCACAACTTTACCCACACGTACCAACCGATTCTTAATGCCAATATATTACCCCTCTTCCTTGGAAGGCCGGCAGAGAGTGGTTGACCATGACCTTTACCTTGCTTTTGCCGAGACCATGAGTCACGCACTAAGGAGATGCCACCGTAACGGGTCGAGTCCCGAAGTCGGTCCCTAGCGATGTGAACAGGGTTTGAGATTACGGATGCCGGGCATCTCCCATTCCCTTCCACGCTTACCTACTTGTATGAATGCACCTCCTTCACCTCCATTCAAGAACAACCAATATGCGTATGTCGAATGGAAATCCCAAAATATGTGACTCATGGAATCAAATAGGCAAGTTAGTTGGTCGAGGGGTTTCCAGGCCCCCGTGTGGTTGTACGTTCGTCTTGGTTCAAGAGGCGAGATCATTAGGTCCTCAGGGTGGCAAGTATGGGACTACAAAAACCACAACCCTTGTGGCCTCCCATACAAGCCTTAGCATGTTTATTATCCATCTCGGATCACATCACATATCCTACCATACTAGATTCATCCGCATCTCCGGTGCATCACATGAAAGATCAGCAACAGAACCCTAAGCATGGCTAAGCTTGACTGAACTGTGGCACTAGCGACGCTCATAAGCCAAACCCTAGATATGCTAGGAGTGGTGGATCGGGTAATATAGTTCACAAAGGATAACATGCATCAAATAGGATTACTCTGTGTACTGATAAAAGACTGTTTGAACCGAATGCATATTACGAGAATGAAATACTTTGTAATCATAGGGTTCATATGTATGAGTGGGGATTCGCTTGCCTTGTCCGTTGTTGGACTGGTACTAATCTTCGGTGGCGTTGACTTCAGCTTCGGGTTCGGTTCCTATTCGTGAGAACCAATCACCAGAAAAGAGAAAGCAACACTCAACACATGGCATGTGCAATTCTCATACAATATGGATGATATGACAAGTTGAATAGTGTTGAATTGAACCCTAAAGAATGCTTGGTCACTTTAAAGGGGGTTCCGAAAGTCCAAAACCTAAAAAGGGGGATCATCGGAATAACCTGTGGGGATCATTTGGTTCTTCTAATTAAACTTGCTATCAAAGTTGATTAACAATGTATGATTATAGAGGGGATAGGTTTCATTTTTCTGAACATTTTGGTATATTATTTGTATTTTTCTGATTTAAAATGAATTAGTTATGAATTTCCCAAATTTTAATTCATTTTAAACATTTTTGGAATATTTAAATTAAATTCCAAACTTGGGCCCACATGTCAGACTTTTATTCATTTCAGAAAATATTTACAGAAATTATTAAAATCCTGACAAGTATGGCCCACCTGTCATATTATTTCTATTTACAGAAATGATTAAAAGAAAAGAAAAAAAGAGATATGACATCAGCATGACATCATGCTGATGTCATCAATGGAGCTGCTCCCAGATCGAGCTCGAATCTAGCGATTCCGAGCGCGCCTGGATGCGAGGTTGGCGGCGTTGGACGCAGATGACGATGGGGAGTTGATTGGTGGTGGCGCCGCCTATTTTTGGTCACCGGAGACGGCGGTGCAACGACGGCGAGCGGCGGCAGCGTCGGGCAAATGCGGGGAGGGGGATACAGAGGGAGAGGGGGCGAACAGAGGCCACTGCGAGGATCAGAAGCTCACCATGAGCAAGACGATCTTGTCGACGAGGCGAGGCGAGCTTGGGGTCGGCGAGGATCGACGATGACCGACGGCGGCCGGAGCTTCCGATTTGCTCAAACAAGGTCGCGTGCGAGGGGGAAAAGAGGCTAGGGAGAGAGAGTCGAGGACGACGGTTGCAGCGGTGGCGTCAGCCTAAGCTGGGGCGACCAGAAACGGCGAGGCCGATGGCGACTGGCAGCTAGGTTGCTTCGGCCATGGCGCGGCCGCGAGGAAGAGGAATAGAGGGGGTGAAATGGGTACTGGGAGATCGACGGCGAGCGTGTTTCCAGGCAGCTGCTTGCCGGCGTCGGGAAAGAAGAGAGGAGGAGAAGTGGGCTGCGGCCCAGTAGCTAGGTTAGATAGATTTTATTTCCAGAAATGTTTTTCTATTTATATTTCTAATTCCTTTTTGTAATTTGAATTTCAAATCTGTTTTGAATCTTTTCAACTTACAGGAACTTTTATAAAGTATACGAAATAGTGTGAGACCCTTTTATAGACTTTGGATCAACTCATGTAGTTAGTTGTTTGAATACAAAACTCATTTGAATGGTTTTCAAATAGAAGGGGAAAATTAGGGTTTAGGGTGTAATTTGTTCTTTCTTGATTAAACCAAAGTGCAACTATAATGCATGCATGCAATGCTCAAACATGTCCTTATTTATATTACACAAAACATGGTATGTTACAGCTCTATCCCACTTACAAGAATCTTGACCCGAGATTCCTAGGTTTTAGAAAAGAAGGCAGGGTACTCAGATCGGAGACGATCTTCGTGTTCCCAGGTTGCTTCTGACTCAGAGTGATGAGACCATTGAACTTTCAGGAACTTGATTGTTTGGCGACTAGTCTTGCGCTCGGTTTCATCAAGAATATGAACAGGGTATTATCGGTAGGTTAGATCATCTTGGAGATCCAAAGTTTCATGGTCCACACCATGAATGGGATCTTTGAAGCAATGCTTGAGTTGAGACACATGAAAAACATCATGAACCTCTGGTAAAGTTGAAGGTAGATACAATTGGTAGGCAAGATCACCCCGCTTGGAGAGAATGCGAAAGGGACCAACATAGCGAGGAGCCAATTGCCTTTGATACCGAATCGATGGAAACCCTTCAGAGGAGTGACCCAGAGGTAAACTTGATCACCAACTTCATAATGAACATCAAGATGATGACGATCGTAGTTGGTCTTCTGACGAGATTGAGCGGCCTTCAAACGCTCTCGAATTATGCGAACTTGATCTTCTTCTTCTTGGATCATGTTTGGACCAAAGAATTGTCTTTCGCGGTTTCTGTCCAGTTCAGCGGTGTTCGACATGTTCTCCCATACAGGAATTGGAAAGGTGCCATGCCCAAACTGGATTGAAAACTGTTGTTATAGGAGAACTCCACGAAAGGAAGACATTTCTCCCAGTTCTTTCCAAAGGATATGACACACGCTCGGAGCATGTCTTCAAGAATTTGATTCGCTCTTTCAGTCTGACCAGCGGTTTTAGGATGATAGGCTGTACTGAAGGAAACTTGAGTTCCCATTGCTTGTTGTATACTAGCCCAGAATTTGGAGGTGAACAAACTTCCACGATCGGATCTGATCGTCTTGGGTACACCATGGAGAACGAAGATCCGGAATATGTATATCTCTGCCAACTGACTTGCAGTAATGCTTTCCCGAATAGCAAGGAAGTGAGCAACTTTGGATAGTCGATCAATAACTACCCATATGGCATCATGTCCAGATTGTGTCTTTGGAAGTCTAGTGATAAAATCCATACCAATTTCATCCCATTTCCACTCAGGAATTTTCAACGGCTGCAGAAGTCCAGCAGGCCTTTGGTGTTCATCCTTTACACGACGGCAAACGTCGCACTATGCAACAAAGCGAGCGATTTATGGTTTCATTCCACTCCACCAGAATCTTTGACGGAGATCTCGGTACATTTTGGTACCACCAGGATGGATAGACAGAGGGGATTCGTGAGCTTCCAGAAGAATTAGATCTTTGATTTCCGACTGTTTGGAACCACTAGCTGGTTACTGAAGTATAGAATACATTGATCATTGACGGAGAAACATTTAGCTTCACCGCTTGCAACACGTTCTTTGATCTTGGTAACTTCATCATCTTGCTTTTGAGCTTCCTTGATTTGGTCCTCTAGAGAATATTTTATTTCAAGGTTAGCAAGGAATCCACAAGGAACTACTTCAAGGTTAAGACGCTTGATTTCCTCATACAGAACATGTTGGGCTTGTGAAATCATCAGATTGTTGCAATAAGACTTCCGACTTAGCGCATCAGCTATGACATTGGCTTTGCCGAGTTGGTAGTTGAGACCCAAATCATAATCTTTGATGAGTTCCAACCATCATCTTTGCCTGAGATTCAGATCTGGCTGGGTTAAGAGATACTTTAGACTTTGATGATGTGAGTAAAGTTCACAACGGTTACCGATGAGGTAATGTCGCCATTGCTTAAGAGCATGAACAACAGCAGCGATCTCGAGATCATGGGTTGGATAATTGTTCTCATGTGGCTTCAACTGCCGAAAGCATAGGCCACTACATGACCATCTTGCATCAACACACAGCCTAGCCCTTGAAGAGAGGCATCACAATAGATGACGAAGTCCTTGCTTGCATCCGGAAGAACAAGCACAAGAGCGGTGGTTAGCTTAGATTTCAAGGCTTGGAAACTTTCTTCTGCCTTTTCTGACCATTCAAACTTCTTATCTTTATTAAGAAGATCAGTCATAGGCTTGGCTATCTTGGAGAAGTTCTCAATGAATCGGTGGTAATATCCAGCCATTCCGAGAAAAATTCGGACTTCCTTGACTGAAGTAGGTGACTTCCATTCCAGAATGGTCTAAACCTTATCCGGTATGACAGCAACACCACTTGAAGACACAACATGACCAAGGAAGACGAGCTCTTGTAACCAGAACTCACATTTGGAAAACTTGGCGTAGAGGCGATGTTCACGAAGTTTAGTCAATACCAAACGTAAATGTTCGTCATGCTCTTCTTCGGTCTTGGACTAGATTAGAATGTCATCAATGTATACCACGACGAACTTGTCGAGATACTCCATGTAGACGGAGTTCATGAGCCTCGTAAATGTGGCAGGGGCATTGGTCAACCCGAAGGACATCACTGTATACTCGTAAAGACCATAACGAGTTGTGAATGTTGTCTTTGGAATATCTTCCTTTCTGATCTTGATTTGATGATACCCTGATCTTAAGTCCATTTTCGAGAAGACAGTGGCACCACTTAATTGATCAAAAAGGTCATTTATCCGAGGAAGTGGGTACTTATTCTTGATTGTCACCGCGTTGAGTGGACGGTAATCAACCATCAATCTTGGAATATTTGTATCCCGCTTCTTAACAAATATGGTAGGGCAACCCCAAGAGGATGTACTAGGTTGGATGTATCCTAGACCCTCTAACTCTTCAAGTTGCTTCTTTAACTTAACCAACTCATGAGGAGGCATGCGATAAGGTCTTTTGGAGATAGGAGCAGTTCCAGGAACTAGTTCTATGAAAAACTCCACACTTCGATCAGGTGGCATAATAGGCAACTCTTCAGGAAAGACATCCGGAAAATCACAGACTACAAGGACATCTTGGACCTCGCGAGTGGGTAGAACATCCATGGCATACAACTCCGAGAAAGGTTTAAGAACTGCTGACAGAGAGTTTGAACCATCAGTCCAATACTTGACAGTTATGCCAGCAGGAGAGGTTACAGAAACTGTCCTGAGTGCACAGTCAATGACGGCTTGATACTTGGTTAACCAGTCCATGCCCAGAATGACATCAATGTCACATGACTTGAGTGCAACGAAAGAAGTTGGGAACTTCTGGTAGGCTATGCCAATCTCATTCCCATGACTAACCATAGTGGTGAACCAGCTAGAACCCGGGGAATGGATGGTCAAAGGGGTGTACAAGGGTTCAAAATGTATCCCATGCTCTTGAGCAAACAGATTTGACATGAATGTATGCGATGATCCAGAATCAAACAAGATTGTTGCGAGAATTGAATTGACATGGAGCGTACCCAGTATGACGCGTCGATCTTCCCGAGCTTCCTCAATAGTGACATGCGTCAGACGACCACGCCCAGCACCTTGAGATTTATCATTCTTCTTTGCCTACTGATCATTGTGTCCAGCAGCTCTTTGGGAACACTCCCTTGAATAGTGACCAGGCTGACCACAGGAGTAACAGGTAACCCCAGTGTGAGAACCAGCAGGAGGATGATAGTTTGATCCACCAGAATTTGACTCTGGCTGACGAGAATTATTGCTAGAATACTTGGGTGCATAAGGAGCACGAGGAACAGCCCTGTATGGAACAAAGACACGGCGCTTCTTGTTACCAGAGGAAGAAGAACGAGAATTTCCTTCTTCACACTTCTGAGATACTTCCATATCCTTCCTTCCATGCTCTAAGTTAAGAGCCTGATTGTGCAAGTCCTGGAAAGACTGGAACTTGAAAGGTAGCAACTCATAGCGAAGAGCAAGGTTAAGTCCCTTACGGAATAGCTCTTTCTTATCTTCATCATTGGTCACATCCCTAGTTGCATAGCGATCTAGGCGAGTAAACTCATGCCCATAGGTTTCAATATCCTTGCTCCCCTTAGTCAGATCCAAAAACTCCCTCCTTTTGAGATCCATGATGGGCTTAGGGATATAAGAGGCACGAAATGCTGCAACAAACTCCTCCCAGGTAACAACATGTCCCTGAGCTTGCTGTCACATCCCAAGATTTTCCAAATCTTGTAATTTGAAAATAAATTAATAAAAATAAAACTTTGTTTGATTTTCAGAGCCAGAAGAAACTTTTGAACTCAAATGGAACATCAAACCTATTTGAATTAAATAAAATCATAAAGGGATTCTTAAAGATAAACATTTAATAAAGGAAATTAAAATGTTTTGGAATTACTATTTTGGATCTTTTAATAAAAGGATTTATTAAATAAAATAATTAATATCCAAACTCTTTTAAAATAAAAGGTCTTACCAATTTAATTGAAACATCAAAACTTATTAATTTATTTAAAATAAGTTTTCTAAGTATTTTATATTCACAAAAATGTTTTGACTCTATTTTTGATTTCAAGATAAATGTCTCAATAAAACAAATCCTATTGGATTTAATAATGAAAGCCTATTATGTTAATTAATAAATGGACACTAAAATAAAAGGTTATTTTGTTTTAAAACAAATTACCAAATATTATATACTTCCCAAATTAAGCCTACTATTTTTATTTTGAAAATATTAGGGTTCAAATAAAGATTTTTAATAATAAAATCAAACTCTATTTGATTTAATAACTAAGGTCCATTTTATTTAATTATTAATGGACCCTAAGGTAAAAGGATTATATTATTTTAAAACAAGTTTTACAAATATTCTTTATTTCCAAATAACACCTACTGATTGGGTTTTGGAAATAATTGGATTTTAAATGAAGATTTTATTAAATAAAACAAACCCTATTTTATTTAACTAATGATCCATTTATTTAATTAATAAATGGAGCCTAAAAAGATTTAAAATAATATTTTATTTTAGAATGTGAATTATGAGGTTAAGCAGAATCAAATTCATATTTGAAAAGCTTGATTATTGGTTGAATCTTTTGAATGTGTTTGATTGTTTGAATTTCAAATCAGAAAATAGAAATAGAAAATAAAAAGGCATTCAGTATAAAAAAAATGGAACAAGCAGCCCAGTCGACAGGCCCAGCTCCAGCCCATCTAGCCCACCTCCTCTCCCGAACCGTTTTCTTTCCCACTCAGAACGGCACCCTCCCAGCAACCGACAAGTGGACCCCCTCTCGTTTCATTTCCCACTGACCAGTGGACCTCACACCTCGCCCCTTCTTCCCCAACCGCACGACCCTTCTCGCCGGCCGTTGCAGGCTTGATTTCTCGGCATCAATACGCCTTAACGCGGCCGCCTTAACTCGCAGAAATCACGCACCTTAAAGCGCTCGCCCCTCCTCTCCGTTTTCCCCCTGTCATCCCACAGTATCACGCCCCCAGGCCGCCCCAATTCCTCCCCGAACACCACTGCCTCCGACGAGCTTTCTCAACCAATTCTGGCCACACCTCGCCGCCCCTCAACTACCTCTGCACGCGAGCTTGGTCTACATCGTCTGGCGAACCTCCCGGCGTCAACCGCTTGGCCACGGACACACTAGACGCTCGGCTTCATCAACCTCTGAGCATCACCGACGTTGCGGCCACTCCGGCGAAACCTCTCGGGTAAACTAGACTACCCCGACCCCTCTCGCTCACGCAAACACGTTCGTCTTATCCTTGCGCATCTGACAGTGCATCTTGTTTGTCTCCGAGTGATCCCCAGCGCTGTCCTCGACGACGACTGAGCAAAGCCGAGGCACAGCTCCACTCCGGCGAGCAATCAAGCCCGCTCCAGTGCGCCCCTCGCCAAGACAGCAACACGTTGAGCTCCACCCGACTCCTGCGATCACGGTGAGCATTTCCCCACCTTCCTTTGCTTCCTGCTTCGCTAGCGCCGCCGCCGTCTGCCCGTCGCCGCCGCGCACAGCCACGCAGCGCCGCCAGTTAATGGCCATCTGTTTAGGTCCGTTAGATCTAGATCAGACGAACAGGATTAGGTCACTTAAACGCCGAAGAGGTATGCGCTCAGTACCGCACGATCAGACTTAATCCAACGCACCACGATGCCGATCCACGCGAAGCGGTACCCGCGAATAGAAACACGCCGCGTGTCCCCTGTTCTGTTTAAAACAGAAATTGAATCTGATTTAAATTGCAAACTTCAAACCCTTATAACTTTTGAACCACACGTCCAAATTTAGCAAATTTTACATCAATGAAATCAGGAGAACAAGCCCTAGCCAACCATAGCCTTAGTTTTGAAAATAGTATCTGTTAGCTTGTTTGAATTTACAGAAACGTTTGTGTACTTGATTAGAGTATGAAAATTGTTTAAAAGTGATTTTAGGATTAAAACTTTTGCAAAATGGATTTGTGTGACCCTACTGACCCTAGTAACCAACCCATAGTATTAAAAATGATTTTTGTGAAATTATGATGAATTAGTTAACTTAGTCATTTTCTAGCCAAATAAAACTCATTGATTTTATTTTGGAAAAGTTTGTGCAAGGAAAATTTTGGAAAAAAATGTTATGGACCAAGCCTACTGACCCAAAACACCAAGCCTTGCCAAGGGCAACTCACTTGGTGAAAAACATAAAGTTTTACTTTAAAAAGAATAATTTTCACCACATAAAATGTTGAATGGATTTTAAAATAAACTTTGGGCAAAACCTCTAACCAATGACTTTGCCATTTTGGTAAATGACCAATGTGGATCTTACAAAGTTTATAAACCTGGTAGAGACCAACTTTGCAATAGAACCCTATTTTTACAAGACTTAGGAACCATTGCATGTGTATGTGAATCATTATTTGAATGTTGGAATGCTACTTGATACTATGCTTGTTTGAATGATTGTAGTGAAATTAGCAAAGTGTGAGACTAGCAAGATCAAGGGTAAAACCTCATTCCCTAACAAAAAGGCAAGTTACACTATCATACCAAAGACCTACTATTTTCATTATACTTAGTGGATTATGAAAACATGCATGAAAAGAATTTCTATACTTATGATATGTTAATCCTAATAGGATTCCCTATACACTCCTTAGTAAAAAATATTGAAGTTGTACATGCTTAGCCCTGCTATGTTTTGAAAAGAGATACATGTTGAGATTTTACAAAGGTTGAGAAAAGGACTTGTGTTTTACATAATAAAACAAGGACTCAATGAACCACCTAGGTGGTGGACACTTTATACTTTGGAGAAGGTGGCAACAAAAGGAACCATGTCTATGGCAATTACTTTGTGTTGTGCTCCAAATGAAAACCACCTAGGAAACTTAGAGATTGAACATGTTTCTCCAATTGAGGCTTTCGTGTACAACCACATGCTATTATGGCTCTGGCTTGGTCAACTACATTAGGGAGATCCATACATTGTCTTTAGTTACCGGACATGGGGATCTGGAATGCTTCATGGGGGCTGAAGACAAGCTAGCAATGATGTATGGAAGGACCTTTTGGAAAGACTTCGTCACACTCTCAGTCTGCCAGTACTCCATCTTGGTGAGCACTAATCCAGTAGGCCACTGGTGGCAACAAGATGGGATTGTGTCATGTGGGTAAAGTGTACTCCTTCTGCAGAAGTTAATAAAATCTAAGTACTTAGCCGTGTCCCTGGTTATGGACAATACTGAGCAACTAAAGTTTGAACCATGGGAGATCTTGACATTCCAACTTCTAATATAAAAACTTGATGCACTTGGGGTTACCAAGGAATTCAAAGAGATTTTGTTAAGCTTGTTGCACTTGGGGTTTACCAAGGTGCTCAAGAGCATGATGTACTTGGGGATACCAAGGGACTCATGGGATTTTTGACAAGGACTTGAACACTTGTGTGTCTACCAAGGAGTTCAAGGAACTTGGAAAAGAAATTTGAC
The DNA here is from genome assembly GCA_910589765.1 of Avena atlantica. Taxonomy (NCBI): domain Eukaryota; kingdom Viridiplantae; phylum Streptophyta; class Magnoliopsida; order Poales; family Poaceae; genus Avena; species Avena atlantica. Next base: position 44,018,848 of record OU342736.1, on the reverse strand, counting down.
AAAGGACTTTAAAACCCTTTTGAAAAGGTAGGATAAAATATTGCTTTATGCAAATAAGCCTTAAACTCTACTTAGCCTAATATGCATATAATAATAGGATCCACTCTTATTATACATAAAAGTGAAACTTGCCAATACAATTCAAAATGTATTGACCCATGTGGCTGTAACTTGTAATGTTGCAGGTTGATTGTTTTAAAATGAAGATTGTTTGATTGACTAGGACTACAAAGCCTACAACCAACATCTGCCTGTGGCACTTAGAAGATGAAGGACCCATACTTATATTTATTCCGCTACATTGTAATGTAATAGCCAAATGAGCTATGTATGATGTAATAAAATTATGTTATTCCTGGTTATAAAGTTATAATATGACCCTTGTATCTTGATATTACATCTTAACTGTGGATGCTAGCTATTGATCCAGGGACTAGCATTGTAAAACACAGGAGGGATCTACCTTATCAGGTTGAGGCCTCTTACACTTGCAGATTCTGAAAACCTTCCCACCAAGCACCAGCCTCACCTTCCAGTTGATAGGTGGCGAAGTTGACACGGTCAGCGGGACGGACACGAAGAGCACTGAACTTGCGCACAATGGTGCGGAGCCAATCATCAGCTTCAAGGGGCTCCTTGGAGTGAGTGAAGATTGGAGGAAAAGGGCGGATGCAATCTCCAAGTGTGACAAAGTCGTCAGGACGATGTTCAGTATTCTGAGCCACACGCTCTAGAAGGCGTTCATTCCGCAGACGGTTGGTCTCAATGTTGTTGAGAACCTCGGCCATTGTGGGAGGTGGCGGAAGTTCCTGATCAGCATCGTTGTGTCCTCGACGTCCAATAGAACCAAGAGTACCAGCCGACATCCTGAGGAGAAAACAGAAACCATGAGAATGGATTCACCAAAGAGGGTACAACAAAGGATGGTGAAACCATATCAAAAGATCATGGTAGAGATGAACATGTGGAAGAGAACTATATCAATGCATTAAGTATGGCAGTAGAACAAGCATACGAAACGTATACACTACCAACTTAGATACAAACCATAACAATGGAATGCAAGCATGATATGGTACCAACAAGTCACAAAAGAATTGAGAGCGGGATTAGAGGCACCCTTAGCAAAGTTGAAGAACATTGCTTCAGTTGCACAGATATATCTTGGAAACTCTGAGCCTTGCAACCAACTACATAGTACTTACGAGAAAACAACCCAATCTCGTATATCCTAAGAGTTTGAAATGATAGACGAGAAGTGAAAACTTTGCAAAGCAAACAAGGTAAGATAACTCAGCAGTAGAACAACCTTGGATAAGGAGTAAAAAGAGTCCTATTCAGAGTTTTGCAAATAGTTTTCTAAAACTCTAGACTCAACATCGACCAGCTGGAAGGGTTTCCTACAGGCAGTCCTGCTCTGATACCAAAATCTGTCATGACCCAGGATCAGGGCTAGACAAATACCAGATCCTCATCTGATATAAGCCTAACCAAAATTCCGAAGCGCGTAGGGAAAGATCGGTAACATTACAGAACATACAAACCATACATTACTAAAGTAAACTCTTAAGAGAGTTACAAACCAGGGGTCACAGTCCCATCATTACATCAAACAACGGAAGCAAACAAGTTGTTCTAAACAACAAACTTACCAAAGGGCCTAAGAGGCCATAACAAAAGTAGCAACCCTTCCATAGATCCTAGGCTGCTGCCCGGGAACCCCAACTACTCGTCGACTTCGACATAGAAACCACCTTCAGTTGGAGTAGCATCATCTGTAGAAAACATCAACGAAGCAAGACTGAGTACAGGGTGTACTCTGCAAGACTTATGGCTAGTGGAGTTATATTGCATAAAGCCAACTTTTGTTTATAAAACAAGAGGGAGAAGAAACTCGTCTAGTAAGATCATTTTCAAAAGGGGATAAGAATACTACAACTATAGCTCTTAAATTCATCTTTGATACCCATCAAGCATCATCATCACTGAACCTCTCTTCCCAGACTACCGCCTCAACAACCCCGAGGAAGTATTCCGGGTCTCACTTTAATTGGCAAGTTTTATCATTCGGTTATAGTTCTCTATGATCACGGAATCCGTTCACAAGTCGTCCATAACCGTGGACACGACTTTTCAAAAAGATTATAACCCTATAGGGGTGCACAAATTTACCCACACGTACCAACCGGTTCTTAATGCCAATATATTAGCCCTCTTCCTTGGAAGGCCGGCAGAGAGTGGTTGACCATGACCTTTACCTTGCTTTTGCCGAGACCATGAGTCACACACTAAGGAGATGCCACCGTAACGGGTCGAGTCCCGAAGTCGGTCCCTAGCGATGTGAACAGGGTTTGAGATTATGGATGCCGGGCATCTCCCATTCCCTGCCACGCTTACCTACCTGTATGAGTGCACCTCCTTCACCTCCATTCAAGAACAACCAATATGCGTATTTTCAACACCTGGATTTTTAATCCCAGATGCCTGTTATGCCATACATCGCAATCCCAGGATTACCATTTTTGCGAGACATAACAGAATTGGATACCATAGTACATCATCCATTACAAACCATACATAAGTTCTTACACAAATAGGGATCTCATGATCCAGTTCTTAATACAACTTCAAGCAGCGGAATACGTAATAATAACGGTAGCATAGGCGAAGCTCCATCTTCGGGGTCACAGGCAATGCTGACGATGGGAGATGCTCCTAGTTGTCGTAACCTTCCTGGGGTCCATCCTCCAGGTACTCCTCTTCATAGTCTGGCCACGGGAATAGCCAGGCACAAAGCCATGAGTACTCTTTAAGTACTTGCAAACTCATACTAACAAGTGGAAGGGGTTTTTGATAATAGGAAACTAGGCTCTAGGGTTGTTTTGCAAGAAGCCAGATTTACCTCTACTAAGTTCCGAAGCTAGTCACATTTTTATAACACCTAAATGGGATCTTGTAACTCATGTCACAACTCTGTTGTGGTCAATTCAAAGTCTCACTTCCTTTCACAAGTCATTTTGAAAAGTCTGACGGGGGAACAGTATGGCCACTCCAACTGTCCATAACCGCGGACGTGTCTATTCGAATAGTTTGACACTCTGCAGAGATTCTACACTTTCACCACACCATTCGATACATCCGTCAGGAACAAATCCTGAATTCACCATACTCAGTATGTGGATAATCAATCCTAACCTTTCAGTTACACGCCCTAGTATAAGCACCTCTCCTGTGAGTTTGGCCTCCCAACCATGACCAACTGTCATCTTGGGTACTACATAGGTGGACAATCTTCACAAGGTAGCCTCATCTCAGACCTTGGCCGTGAGGGAACTAATACTAAGGTATATCAGTCAAGCCCTACCCAATCATCGGGTATTGTGGTTGTACGGTAAAAATTGGAATGGTATCGCATCCAGACAACCATCAGTTTTATGAAGGGCTAAGGCTCATGCCTCAACTTTTTCATCACCAAAATCATCTCGTGTTTTCGGAAACACACTATCCAAAACATTTCAATAGAATGATCCATCATTCCAAGGTTTTCATAACCATTTTTACCAAGTATTCCCATCTAAATTTGATCAAGTTTTATGCTTAGCACTAGCATCTACAAGTGGGGGTAAGTACTAATGAGGGGTGGTAAACTAGTGGAGTTTCAACTAAGTTCAATATCATGCCTTAGGATGACATCAAGATTATCTAGCTTAGGACAAATTTTATGCTCTTTATGCAACCTTCAAATATCTTTCTAGTATCTACAATTCACTGAAGTAAACTCTAAGTAATAGCTTTGATAAAGAAATAAAGTAATAAGCTTGTAAGTAAAAACTAGGATTGGTTTATCAAGTGGGTAGGATCATCTACGATTATGGCATATAGTTGGCATGGTGACAGGCAAGTATTGGCTTGCACAGTATCAGTATAAGCTTGATAAATTGCAAGTGTTAGCTTGCACAGGTCAACTTGATTATTAAGGCTTGCCTTGTGCAGAGCAGTGGTAGAAGTTCTCCTCGGCTTCTTCGTAGAATCCTCCTTCCTCCTCGTATCCTTGGTCGGTACTAGCGTCTATGAATAAATACGAGGTGCATAATCACCAAACAATACTTAACTACTCACAATCATCACACAAAGGGTCCTATAGATGATTCCTTTTAATATTCTCCAATTGCTTAGTTTAATTCCTTTTGTTTTTAGAAAAGTAATTTCTACTCATTAAAAAACTACTTAAGATTTAATATTCTCCAAACCAAACATGGGATCATGTTGACACATGTCATCACCACATATTTTAGTCCATGGGAATGTGATTTAAAGTGGTGTCACAATTTAATAAGGTTTTACCCTTTTATTTTAATTAAATAAAGTGACTAGAAATGCCTATGTAGCATTCTTTTATTACTTGAACAATATTTCTGTAAGTAAACCTATATATTTTTATATATTCTGAAAGGTATGGTGAAATGTGATTTTTGAGATTTGGAAACAACTCAAAAGCTATTATAGTTTTAATTTCAAAAATGTTTGAATGCAGAAAACCTTCTGCTTTGTTATTTTTACCAAGGATGATCTACAGATCCAAATGACTTGAATCCAACGGGCTTGGATTCAGCATTCCCAGACCTTTCTAACAAAATTGGTTTCATTCAATTTGGTTCACTGAATCGACCTGGGTTTATTTTTGAAACTGGGTACAGAAATGTGTTTGAAATAAAATGGAAAAGGTTAAATTCAAATAACTGGGCTGCGCGGGAAGTGATACTGGGCCGGCCTGCTAAGCACAGCGCTTACGCAGGCTGGTTAAGTGGTTGTTCCCACGCGTCAGTGAGACGAGGGGGTGCGAAGCGGTATGGGGCGATGTGGTGCGTTCGATCTGGTTCTAATCCAACGGCTGAGGGTCATCGTCGACGTTGGGCAACGCCGGCGAGATAGAAACCTAGCGCGGACAGTGGGGGTCGTTGGGGGCTCACCGGGGTTCAGGCGATGGTCGGCAAGGCGGGCGAACGACAAAGTCGACGACGGCGAACCTCCTGGTACCGGCAGCTTCTCCTGGGGCAGCTCCAATCGCTGGCCCCCTTCTTCTCCATCAGCGGCAGACTCCGGTGAAATTCCGGCGAAGTTCTGCTCGCCTTGCTCCGGGAACAGGGTGGCACGATCAGTGAGGAGAGGGGAGTGAGATGGTGTTCTCAATTCGGCTGGGGTGGCCTCTATTTATAGTCGTGACGATGAGACCGAACGGGATGGGCAGGCGACGGTGGCGACATGGATACGGGCGGCTAGAAGCATGGCCGGTGGTGGCTATTGCTTGGTGGTCTCCTGGCGATGCTCTACGGCTTTAATGCGCGAGTAAGGGCGGTGCGGTTTGGTCTGGAACGCGCGATGCTCTGCACGGCAGAGGCGGCGTCTTCGACGGTGAGCGGTGGCTGTGCGTCATGGGGCGGCGAACGGTGATGTCTGGCGGTCTCCTGGGTCGGTGGCGATCATGTATGCACGCGGCGAGGGTGGCACGCGGTCTGTGGGCGTCGGTCGAGTGTGGCGCTCCAGCGCATGCTCGGCATGGTTGCTGGCACGCTGGGCGCGGTCCATGCGTGTGGTCCAGGGTTTGGCAACGCTCGCGGATGGGACAGGGAGTGGGGATGGATGGTGGGCTGCCTCCCAGACAAGGTTGGCCCGGCTAAATCTCCTCCTACCTTGCTGTCTCCACTAGGGTGGCATGGTGAGCTTTGGCTGTTCACCATTGATGTCATTTCCCAGCTTACAGTGAGTCTAGTGCTTGGTTTAACTTGCTAGGTGATCTACTGAGATGGTTGTGAGCTAGAGAGGGAACAAGTTAGGCTTCAATCACTGCTCACAATAGTGTTTAAGATTTTGATGATTTGTGTCTGCAATGTGTTTGATGAAATGGCCGCAAGTTCAAGTTTTGAATTTTGAAAAGATTTTTGGTGGGTGTGCTAGGTTGGTGCTGGTGAGTCTGCAGATGCTTGGGTTTTGAAAGTTGATCTTGTTTGAGTGGTTTTTGAAAAAGTGGGATCTTCCCATATGATGAAGATTCAATTTTGAACTGCCCTTTAAACTATGCATTTGTTAAGTTCACCAAGTGGGCCTTGATACTTTTTTATGAGTACAATCAAGGGGTGCAAAGATCCAGAAAAGTTTCTGTTAAGTTCTGAAAGTTTGAGACAGCCAAAGTAGGCATGGGAGTTAAATTGGTCCAAATGACCATTCCCTTATTTTATTTGTTTTGATTTACTTGTCTTTGAGAAAAGTTTGGGAATTGTTTAGATGATGTTTATTTCACCTAAGCATCCATTTACAAGCAAAGGAACACACAAACAAGTTGGTTCAAAAGAATTCAAAATGAAATGCATACCCACATGCATGCTTTCATGTTTTTATTTAGCAAAGTTTTTTGTTAACCCTAAATTTGATGATTAGAGTTTGATGATCCAAGTTTAGTATTTTTGGGATGTTACAAACCTTCCCCCCTTAAACAAAATCTCGTCCCGAGATTTGAAAAAGGACGAAAAAGATTACCTAGGATTTGAAGAGATCGGGAAACTCTGTCCTGATGTGATCTTCGCGCTCCTAGGTACCTTCCTCTTCTGTGTGGTTGCTCCACTAAATCTTGAGAAACTTGATGCTTCGGGTTCGGGTAGTTCTGAAAGCTTCTTCCAAAATACGGATGGGTACTTCGGGATAGGTCAGGTCATCGTTGATCTCTATGGTCCGGTGATCGATGTTTTTGAACACTTCGGTCTTCTCTGGGAATTCGAGACACTTGCGAAGTAACGAGATGTGGAACACATTGTGCACGGCTGACATCTCTTCTGGTAGTTCCAATTGATACGACACTTCTCCTCGACGGTTCAGAATTTTGAAAGGTCCGATATATCTGGGGGCTAACTTTCCTTTGAGTTGGAAACGTTGCATTCCCTTCAATGGCGACACCTTCCAATATACAAAATCTCCTATGTTGAAGGCGAGGTCTCGACGTATCTTGTCGGTGTAACTCTTCTGTCTGGACTGGGCGGTGTTGAGGTGCTCACGAATCTTGTGAACCTTCTCTTCTGCTTCTCGTAGGATGTCGGGTCCGAAAATCTGACTCTCTCCTACTTCCGACCAGTTCAAAGGGGTGCGACACTTCCTTCCGTACATGAATTCAAATGGGGCCATTTGAAAAATGGCTTGATAGCAGTTAGTGTATGAGAATTCTGCAAACGGCAGACAGTCTTCCCACATGGATCCATATTCTAACACACATGCTCTCAGCATATCTTTGAGTATTTAATTTACTCGCTCCGTTTGTCCATCGGTCTGAGGGTGATATGCGGTGCTGAAATCTAGGCGGGTTTTAAACCTTCTTGAACTTTCTTCCAGAATCTCGAGGTAAACTGAGTTCCTCGATCCGATACGATGTTCTTGGGGACTCCATGCAAACTCACTATTCTAGCGACGCACAACTCCGCTAGCTTAGAACTCTGATATGTGGTCTTGACGGGTAAGAAATGGGCGAATTTAGACAATCGATCCACTATGACCCAGATAGAGTCATTTCCCCTACTAGAAGTAGGCAATCCGGTGATAAAGTCCATTCCAACGGAATCCCATTTCCATTCCGGAATCTGCAATCGTTGCAACAATCCAGCGGTTCTTTCATGTCCTGCCTTGACTCGCTGACATATATCACACTTGGCGATATAGCTTCCGATTTCTCTCTTCATCTTATGCCACCAAAATTGCTCTTTCAAATCTTGATACATATTAGTTCCTCCGGGATGGATAGAATAAAGAGTATCATGAGCCTCCTTCAAAATAACTTCTTTCAACTCAGAATCTGATGGTACACAAAGGCGTCCTTTGTACCACAGAACTCCTTCTTCGTCTTCGGTGAATCCGAGTACTTTTCCTGTATCGATACGACGCTTGATTCCGTCGATACTAGCATTTCCCTTATGTGCCTCTTTAATATGACTGATCAAAGTGGGCTGGAGTTCTATGATAGCCAAAAATCCTTCACTTACTAATTCCATTCGAAAATCTTCCATATCTTTGTGCAATCTTGGTTGCTCCTTTAAAATCATGGAGTTCAAGCGGCACGGCAATCTGCTAAGGGCATCAGCTACCACATTGGCTTTTCCAGGGTGATAGTGAATGTCCAGGTCATAATCCTTGATTAGCTCAATCCACCTTCTCTATCTCATATTCAGCTCCTTCTGAGTGAATATATACTTCAGGCTCTTGTGATCCGAATAAATCTCACAACGGTTTCCCATCAGGTAATGCATCCATGTCTTTAAGGCTAGAACTACGGCTACGAGTTCTAGGTCATGGGTGGGGTAATTTTGCTCATGTTGCTTCAGTTGTCGAGATAGATAAGATATAAATTTGCCTTCTTGCATTAGCACACATCCGAGACCGATCTTGGATGCGTCACAATACACATCGAAGGGCTTTGTGATATCCGGAATGATCAAGATTGGGGCTGAAATCAATCTCCTCTTGAGTTCTTGAAAACTCGCTTCACATTTGTCGGTCCATTCAAAATTCTTGTCCTTCTTCAGCAATTGGGTCGTGGGTCTGTGTAGGGGTCCCAATCTTTAATAAGATAGAGCCTCCTGTGTTTACAATGCTAGTCCCTGGATCAATAGCTAGCATCCATAGTTAAGATGTAATATCAAGAAACAAGGGTCATAATATAACTTTATAACCATGAATAACATAAATTTTGTTACATCTTTCATAGCTCATATGGCTATTACATTACATTGCAGCGGAATAACTATAAGCATGGGGTCCTTTATCTTCAAAGTGCCACAGGCAGATGTTGGTTGTAGACTTTGTAATCCTAAACAATCAATCTTCACTAAAATCAATCAAACCTGCAACATACAAGTTACAGCCACAAAGGGTCAATACATTTGAATTGTATTGGCAAGTGATACTATGGTAGTAAAGTGGAGTCTATCATCTATATGCATTTGGCTAAGTGGAGTTGAGGTTTGCATTGCTCAAAATAGATTTTTCTTATCATTTTGAAAATACTAAGTTTTTGCTTGACAAAATCATTTTTCTCAATCAAAGATTGAAGATCCTTTCCAAGGCATCTATCAACCAAAGATTGAAGATTTCAATCAACCCTTATTCAAACCACAAGTTTTAACTTTAGAAATTGGAATGATGAGATTCTTGATTGCTTCCATGTCTTGATGCTCAAATTGTCCTTTACCAGGGACATGGCTAAGTACTTAGATTTTACACTCTGCAGAGGTGGTGCACTTTCCCCACAAGACTTGGTTTCCCAAGACAAGATCTTTCAGAAGCTTTCCCTTAGACCAAAATGGACGCGTTCCAACCTATCAAACACTACCACCCACTGTCCATATGGCTAAGTTCTTGCAACCTATATGATCATGGCAGAGCCCATATTGCCAAGTGGTTGCACTTGAAGCTTCTCAACATTTGACGTCTCAAATCCCTTTGTTTCCTGGGTGGCCATCCACAAGTGAGATACACAAGGTTCACCAGTCCCCTGGCCTTGTGTAACCACTCAACATATCCCAATCCTTCCATTCCACCCAGGTGATTCATTAACTTAGTTGTTTTATTAAACAAAACATAAGTCCTCAGACTTAGAATATTTTTCCATAGTGTGAATATATTTTCCACCCATGTTTTCTATTAGCTAGGCTAAGCTTGGTAGTAATAGGAAACTTAACTTAGGAAATCATACTAAGGATTCATCTACTAGGTTTTCCTATAGCAAGATCCATACTTAGCAAAATCCATGCAAGTTTACTTAGCAAAATCACTAATGCATAGAAAAAGTAATGGGACAAAAAGTATGAAGCATCACTTGCCTTTTTGGTAGGGAATGGTGGTTCACTCCTTGCTCTTGATAGTCTCACACTTCTCTAACTTCACTATAAGTCAATCAAGCAAACACAAAATCAACTAACATTTCAAACCAATAAATCAATCAAACAATTTAACACACACAAAACAATGGGATCTAAGTCATGCATGGGAGCATGCACAAGACAGTGTTATTTTGTAAAGAGGGTCTCTATTGGGTTTCTAAACTTTGTAAGATCCAAATTGATCATTTACCAAAGTGGCAAAGTCATTAGCAAGAGGGTTTTCTCCAAAAACCATTTTTAAATCCATTCATTATTTTATGTGGTGAAAAATGTTTTTATCAAAACAAAATTTTTAAGTTTTTCACCAAATGAGTTGCTATTGCAAAACTTGGTGTTTTTGGGTCAGTAGGTTTTGTCCAAACCATTTTTTCAAAGTTTTCTTTCCATCAACATTTTCATAACAAAATCAATAATTTTATTTGGCTAGAAATTGGATAAGTCAAATAATTCAACCTAAATTTTACCAAAATCATTTTTAACACCAAGGGTTGGTTCCTAGGGTCAGTAAGGTCACAACAATTCATTTTGCAAAGGTTTTAACATAAAAATCATTTTTAAACAATTTTTATACTCTAAACAAGCTCACAAAAGAATCTGCAAAATCAAGCAAACTAACAGATACTATTGGCTAAACCAATTCCACAGTTGGCTAGGGCTTGTTTGAATGTGTAATGAGGGGTGGTAAACTAGTGGAGTTTCAACTAAGTTCAATCTCATGCCTTAGGATGACATCAAGATTATCTAGCTTAGGCCAAATTTTATGCTCTTTATGCAACCTTCAAATATCTTTCTAGTATCTACAATTCACTGAAGTAAACTCTAAGTAATAGCTTTGATAAAGAAATAAAGTAATAAGCTTGTAAGTGAAACCAAGGATTGGTTTATCAAGTGGGTAGGTGTCAACACCTCGATTTTTAATCCCAGATGCCTGTTATGCCATACATGACAATCCCAGGATTACCAAATTTGCGAGACATAACAGAATTGGATACCATAGTACATCATCCATTACAAACGGTACATAAGTTCTTACACAAATAGGGATCTCATGATCCAGTTCTTAATACAACATCAAGCAGCGGAATACGTAATAGTAACGGTAGCGTAGGCGAAGCTCCATCTTCGGGGTCACAGGCAATGCTGACGATGGGAGATGCTCCTAGTTGTCGTAACCTTCCTAGGGTCCATCCTCCAGGTACTCCTCTTCATAGTCTGGCCATGGCAATAGCCAGGGACAAAGCCATGAGTACTCTTTAAGTACTCGCAAACTAATACTAACAAGTGAAAGGGGTTTTTGATAATAGGACACTAGGATCTAGGGTTTTTTTGCAAAAGCCAGATTTATCTCTACTAAGTTTAGAAGCAACGAATGCTAGTCACAATTTTATAACTCCTAAGTGGGAACTTGTATTCCATATCACAACCCTGTTGTGGTCAAGTCAAAGTCTCAGTTCATTTCACAAGCCTTTTGAAAAGTCTGACGGGTGAATAGTATGGCCACTCAAACTGTCCATAACCACGGACGCGGCTATTCGAATAGTTTGACACTCTGTAGAGATTGTACACTTTCACCACAACATTCGATACATCCGTCAGGAACAAATCCTGAATTCACCATACTCAGTATGCGGATAATCAATCCTAACCTTTCAATTACACGCCCTAGTATAAGAACCTCTCATGTGAGTTTGGCGTCCCAACCATGACCACTGTCATCTTGGGTACTGCACAGGTGGACAATCTTCACAAGGTAGCCTCAGCTCAGACCTTGGCCGTGAGGGAACTAATACTAAGGTATATAAGTTTCCAGTCAAGCCCTACCCAATCTTCGGGTATTGTGGTTGTATGATAAAATTGGAATGGTATCTCATCCAGACAACCATCAGTTTTATAAAGGGCTAAGGCTCATGCTTCATCATTTTTATCACCAAAATCATCAGGTGTTCGGAAAACACATGTCCAAAACATTTCAATAGAATGATCCATCATTCCAAGGTTTTCAGAACCATTTTTCCACCATGTATTCCCATCTAAAGTTGATCAAGTGTTATGCTTAGCACTAGCATCTACAGGTGGGGGTAAGCACTAATGAGGGGTGGTAAACTAGTGGAGTTTTAACTAAGTTTAACCTCATGCCTTAGGATGACATCAAGATTATCTAGCTTAGGCCAAATTTTATGCTCTTTATGCAACCTTCACATATCTTTCTAGTATCTACCATTCTCTTAAGTAAACTCTAAGTAAGAGCTATGATAAAGAAATAAAGTAAGAAGCTTGCAAGTAAAACTAGGATTGGTTTATAAAGTGGAGATGATCATATATGCTTAAGGCATATAATTGGCATGGTAACAAGCAAGTATTAGCTTGCATTAGTAGGGTATCTTGCAAGTGTTATATTGCATCAATATCAGTATAATCTTGCTAAATTTCAAGTGTTATCTTGCAAGGTTAATAGCTTGCCTTGAGCAGAGCAGTGGTTGAAGTTCTCCTCGGCTTCTTCTTCGTAGTATCCTCCTTCCTCCTCGTATCCTTGGTCGGTACTAGCGTCTATGAATAAATACGAGGTACACAATCACCAAACAATACTTAACTACTTGCAATCATCACACAAAAGGGTCCTATAGATGATCTAGCATCATCACTAACCTTACAAGATTAAAGCTTGGTTTAATTCCATTTATTTTTAGAAAAGTAATTTCTACTCATTGAAAAACTACTTAAGATTTAATATTGTCCAAACCAAACATGGTATCATGTTGACACATGTCATCACCACATATTGTAGTCCATGGGAATGTGATTTAAAGTGGTGTCACAATTTAATAAGGTTTTACCCTTTTATTTTAATTAATTAAAGTGGCTAGAAAGACCTATGGGGCATTCTTTTATTACTTGAACATTATTTCTGTAAGTAAACCTATATATTTGTATATAATTTGAAAGGTATGGTTAAATGTGATTTTTGAGAGTTGGAATCAACTCAAAAGCTATTATGTTTTAAATTTGAAAAATGTTTGAATGCAGAAAAGCTTCTACCTTGTTATTTTTACCATGGGTGATCTATAGATCCAAATGACTCGAATCCAACGGGCTTGGATTCAGTATTCCCAGACCTTTCTAACAAAATTGGTTTCATTCAATTTGATGCACTGAATCAATCTGGGTTGATTTTTTAAACTGGGTACAAAATTATGTTCGAAATAAAAATGGAAAAGGTTTCATTCAAATAATTTGGTTGCGCGGGAAACGATACTGGGCCGGCCTGCTAAGCGTAGCGCATCCGCGGGCTTCTTAAGTGGTTGTCCCCACTCATCAGCGAGACAGGGGGTGCGAAGCGGTACGTGGCGATATGGGACGTTCGATCTGGTTCTAATCCAACGGCTCCCTTCTTCTCCTGGTACCGGTGGCTCCTGGTACCGGTGGCTCCTCCTAGGGCGGCTCCAATTGCTGGCTCCCTTCTTCTCCAGAGGCGGCGGGCTCTGGTGAAATTCCGGCGAAGAGCTGCTCGCCTTGCTCCGGGGACAGTGTGGCACGATCAGTGATGAGAGGGGAGTAGAATGGTGTGCTCAATTCGGCTGGGGGTGGCCTCTATTTATAGTCGAGCGAGGGGAAAAACGGGGCGCACGGTGAGCTCGTCGGGGGCGATGGTACAGACGGGTATTGGCATGGGCGAAGGTAGGGGACGGTGCGGTGTTCCCTGGCGATGCTCAACGGTACGGTGGCGAGACGTGGGGAGGTGCGGGTTGGTCTGTGCGGCATGGGGCGGCGAACGGGGATGTCTGGCGGTCTCCTGGGTCGGTGGAGATCGTGTATGCACGTGGCGAGGGCGGCGCGCGGTCTGTGGGCTTCGGTCGAGGGTGGCGCTCTGGCGCATGCTCGACATGGTTGCTGGCGAGCTGGGCGTGGTTCGTGTGTGTGGTCCAGGGTTTGGCAACGCTCGCGGCTGGGACAGGGAGTGGCGATGGACGGTGGGCTGCCTCCCAGACAAGGTTGGCACGGCTAGTTTCCTCCCTAGCTTGCTGTCGACATGGGGGTGACAAGGGTGGCTTCGGCTGTTCACCATTGATGGTTTTGGCAAGCTCACAGTGGTGCTAGTGCTTGGTTACTCTTGCTAGATGATCTACTGAGCTGGCAGTGAGCTAGATAGGGAACCAGTTAGGCAAGAATCACTGCTCACAATAGTGTTTTGATTTTGTTTGATTTGTGTCTGGCAAGTGTTTGATGAAATGGCCGCATGAATTCAAGTTTTGAATTTTGAAAAGATTTTTGGTGTGTGTGCTAGGTTGGTGTTGGTGAGTCTGCAGATGCTTGGGTTTTCAAAGTTGAGCTTGTTTGAGTGGTTTTTGAAAAAGTGGTATCTTCCCATATGATAAAGATTCAATTTGGAATTGTCATTTAAACTATGCATTTGAAAGTTTCTGGATGATCACGAGGTGGGCCTTGATACTTTGTTATGAGTACAATCAAGGGGTGCAAAGATCCAGAAAATTTTCTATTAGGTTCTGATAGTTTGAGACGGCCAAAGTAGGCATGGGAGTTAAATTGGTCAAAATGACCATTCCTTTATTTTATTTGTTTTGCTTTATTTGTCTTCGGGAAAAGTGTGGGATATGTATTAGATGATGTTTATTTCACGTAAGAAACATTTTACAAGCAAAGAAACACACAAACAAGGTGGTTCAAAAGAATTTCAAATTAAATGCATACACATATGCATGCTTTCATAATTTTATTTTGAAAAGTTTTTGTTGACCCTAATTTTGATGATTAGAGTTTGATGATTTAAGTTTAGTATTTTTGGGATGTTACAAACCTTCCCCCCTTAAACAAAATCTCGTCCCGAGATTTGAAAAAGGACGAAAAGATTATCTAGGATTTGAAGAGATCGGGAAACTCCGTCCTGATGTGATCTTCGCGCTCCCAGGTAGCTTCCTCTTCTGTGTGGTTGCTCCACTGAATCTTGAGAAACTTGATGCTTCGGGTTCTGGTAGTTCAAAAAGCTTCTTCCAAAATACGGATGGGTACTTCGGGATAGGTCAGGTCATCGTTGATCTCTATGGTCCGGTGATCGATATTTTTGAACACTTCGGTCTTCTCTGGGACTTCGAGACACTTGCGAAGTAACGAGATATGGAACACATTGTGCACGATGGCATCTCTTCGGGTAATTCCAATTGATATGATACTTCTCCTCGACGGTTCAGAATCTTGAAAGGTCCGATATATCTGGGGGCTAACTTTCCCTTGAGTTGGAAACGCTGCATTCCCTTCAATGGCGACACTTTTAGATAAACAAAGTCTCCTATGTTGAAGGCGAGGTCTCTACGTCTCTTGTCGGCATAACTCTTCTGTCGGCATTGGGAAGGCTTGAGGTGTTCACGAATCTTGTGAACCTTCTCTTCTGCTTCTCGTAGGATGTCGGGTTCGAAAATCTGACTCTCTCCTACTTCCGACCAGTTCAAAGGGGTGCGACACTTCCTTCCGTACATGAATTCAAATGGGGCCATTTGCAAACTGGCTTGGTAACTGTTGTTGTATGAAAATTCTGCAAACGGCAGACAGTCTTCCCACTTGGATCCATATTCTAACACGCATGCTCTCAGCATATCTTCGAGTATTTGATTTACTCGCTCCGTTTGGCCATCGGTCTGAGGGTGATACGCGGTGCTGAAATCTAGACGGGTTCCTAAACCTTCTTGGACTTTCTTCCAGAATCTCGAGGTAAACTGAGTTCCTCGATCCGATAGGATGTTTTTGGGGACTCCATGCAAACTAACGATTCTAGCGATGTACAACTTTGGACAATCTGTCCACTATGACCCAGATAGATTCATTTACCCTACTAGAAGTAGGCAGTCCAGTGATAAAGTCCATTCCAACAGAATCCCATTTCCATTCCGGAATCTGCAAGGGTTGCAACAATCCAGCGGGTCTTTGATGTCCTGCCTTGACTCGCTGGCATATGTCACACTTGGCGATATAGCTTCCGATTTCTCTCTTCATCTTATGCCACCAAAATTGCTCTTTCAAATCTTGATACATCTTAGTTCCTCCGGGATGGATAGAATAAAGAGTATCATGAGCCTCCTTCAAAATAACTTCTTTCAACTCAGAATCTGATGGTACACAAAGGCGTCCTTTGTACCACAGAACTCCTTCTTCGTCTTCGGTGAATCCGAGTACTTTTCCTGTACCGATACGACGCTTGATTCCGTCGATACTAGCATTTCCCTTATGTGCCTCTTTAATCTGACTGATCAAAGTGGGCTGCCTTGTTATTTTTGAAAGGTATGGTTAATTGAGATTTTTGAGAGTTGGAAACAACTCAAAATCTATTATGGTTTTAATTTGAAAAATGTTTGAATGCATAAAAGCTTCTGCCTTGTTATTTTTACCAAGGATGATCTATAGATCCAAATGACTTGAATCCAACGGGCTTGGATTCAGCATTCCCAGACCTTTCTAAAAACATTGGTTTCATTCAATTTGGTTCACTGAATCGACCTGGGTTGATTTTTGAAACTGGGTACAGAAGTGTGTTTGAAATAAAATGGAAAAGGTTAAATTCAAATAATTGGGCTGCGCGGGAAGTGATACTGGGCCGGCCAGCTAAGCACAGCGCTTACGCGGGCTGGTTAAGTGGCCGTCCCTATGCGTCAGTGAGACGAGGGGGTGCGAAGCGGTATGGGGCGATGTGGTGCGTTCGATCTGGTTCTAATCCAACGGCTGAGGGTCATCGTCGACGTTGGGCAACGCCGGCAAGACAGAAACCTAGCGCGGCCAGTGGGGGTCGTTGGTGGCTCACCGGGGTTCAGGCGGGGGTCGGCGAGGTGGGCGAACAACGAAGTCGACGACGGCGAACCTCCTGGTACCGACAGCTTATCCTGGGGCGGCTCCAATCGCTGGCCCCCTTCTTCTCTAGCAACGGCAGACTCCGGTGAAATTCTGGCAAAGTGCTGCTCGCCTTGCTCCGGGAACGGGGTGGCACGATTAGTGAGGAGAGGGGAGTGAGATGGTGTGCTCAATTCGACTAGGGGTGGCCTCTATTTATAGTCGCGATGATGAGACCGAACGGGATGGGCAGGCAACGGTGGCTACATGGCTACGGGCGGCTAGAGGCATGGCCGGCGGTGGCGATTGCTTGGTGGTCTCCTGGCGATGCTCTACGGCTTTAATGCGCGAGTAGGGGCGGTGCGGTTTGGTCTGGAACACGCGATGCTCTGCACGGCAGAGGCGGCATCTTCGACGGTGAGCGGTGGCTATGCATCATGGGGCAACGAACGGTGATGTCTGGCGGTCTCCTGGGTCGGTGGCGATCATGTATGCACGCGGCGAGGGTGGCGCGCTGTCTGTGGGCGTCGGTCGAGTGTGGCGCTCTGGTGCATGCTCGGCATGGTTGCTGGCGCGCCGGGCGCGGTCCGTGTGTGTGGTCCAGGGTTTGGCAACGCTCGCGGCTGGGACAGGGAGTGGCGGTGGACGGTGGGCTGCCTCCCAGACAAGGTTGGCACGGCTAAATCTCCCAGCTTACAGTGAATCTAGTGCTTGGTTTAACTTGCTAGGTGATCTACTGAGATGGTTGTGAGCTAGAGAGGGAACAAGTTAGGCTTCAATCACTGCTCACAATAGTGTTTAAGATTTTGATGATTTGTGTCTGGAATGTGTTTGATGAAATGGCCGCAAGAATTCAAGTTTTGAATTTTTAAAAGATTTTTGGTGGGTGTGCTAGGTTGGTGCTGGTGAGTCTGCAGATGCTTGGGTTTTGAAAGTTGAGCTTGTTTGAGTGGTTTTTGAAAAAGTGGGATCTTCCCATATGATGAAGATTCAATTTTGAACTGTCCTTTAAACTATGCATTTGAATGTTTCTGGATGATCACAAAGTGGGCCTTGATACTTTGTTATGAGTAAAATCAAGGGGTGCAAAGATCCAGAAAAGTTTCTGTTAAGTTCTGAAAGTTTGAGACAGCCAAAGTAGGCATGGGAGTTAAATTGGTCAAAATGACCATTCCCTTATTTTATTTGTTTTGATTTACTTGTCTTTGAGAAAAATTTGGGAACTGTTTAGATGATGTTTAATTCACCTAAGCATCCATTTACAAGCAAAGGAACACACAAACAAGTTGGTTCAAAAGAATTCAAAATGAAATGCATACCCATATGCATGCTTTCATGTTTTTATTTAGCAAAGTTTTTTGTTAACCCTAAATTTGATGATTAGAGTTTGATGATCCAAGTTTAGTATTTTTGGGATGTTACACGTATGTCGAATGGAAAGCCCAAACTATGTGACTCATGGAATCTACTAGGCAAGTTAGTTGGTCGAGGGGGTTTCCAGGCCCCCGTGTGGTTGTACGCTCGTCTTGGTTCAAGAGGCGAGAACATCAGGTCCTAAGGGTGGCAAGTATGGGACTACAAAAACCACAACCCTCATGGCCTCCCATACAAGACTTAGCATGTTTATTATCCATCTCTGATCACATCACATATCCTACCATACTAGATTCATCCGCATCTCCGGTGCATCACATGAAAGATCAACAACAAAACACTAAGCATGGCTAAGCTTGACTGCACTGTGGCACTAGCGACGCTCATAAGCCAAACCCTAGATATGCTAGGAGCAGTGGATCAGGTAATATTGTTAACAAAGGATAACATGCATCAAATAGGATTACTTTGTCTACTGATAAAAGACTGTTTGAACCGAATGCATATGACGAGAATGAAATACTTTGTAATCATAGGGTTCATATGTATGAGTGGGGCTTCGCTTGCCTTGTCCGTTGTTGGACTAGTACTGATCTTCGGTGGCTTTGACTTCAGCTTCGGGTTCGGTTCCTATTCGCGAGAACCAATCACCGAAAAAGAGAAAGCAACACTCAACACATGGCATGTGCAATGCTCATACAATATGGATGATATGACAAGTTGAATAGTGTTGAATTGAACCCTAAAACATGCTTGGTCACTTTAAAGGGGGTTCCGAAAGTCCAAACCTAAAACTGGGGGATCATCGGAATCACCTATGGGATTCATTTGGTTCTTCTAATTAAACTTGCTATCAAAGTTGATTAAGAATGTATGATTATAGCTTAGTTAGATAGGTTTCATTTTTCTAAACATTTTGGTATATTATTTGTATTTTTTTGATTTAAAATGAATTAGTTATGAATTTCCCAAATTTTAATTCATTTTAAACATTTTTGGAATATTTAAATTAAATTCCAAACTTGGGCCCACATGTCATACTTTTATTCATTTCAGAAAATATTTACAGAAATTATTAAAACCCTGACAAGTATGGCCCACCTGTCATATTATTTCTATTTACAGAAATGATTAAAAGGAAAGAAAAAAGAGATATGACATCAGCATGACATCATGATGATGTCATCAATGGAGCTGCTCCCAGATCGAGCTCGTATCCAGCGATTCCGAGCGCGCCTGGATGCGAGGTTGGGGGCGTTGGACGCAGACGATGATGGGGGGTTGATTGGTGGTGGCGCCGCCTATTTTTTTATCACCGGAGACGGCGGTGCAATGACGGCGAGCGGCGGCGGCATCAGGAAAATGCAGGGAGGTGGATACAGAGGGAGAGGGGGAGAACGGAGGCCACTACGAGGATCAGAAGCTCACCATGACAAAGACGAGCTTGTCGGCGAGGCGAGGCAAGCTCGGGGTCGGCGAGGATCGACGATGACCAGCGGCGGCCGAAGCTTCCGATTTGCTCAAACAAGGTTGCGCACGAGAGGGAAAAGAAGCTAGGAAGAGAGAGTCGAGGACGGCAGTTCCAGCGGTGCTGTCAGCTTAAGCTGGGGCGGCCAGAAACAGCGAGGCTGATGGCGACTGGCGGCTAGGTTGCTTGGGCCATGGAGCGGCCGCGAGGAAGAGGAAGAGAGGGGGTGAAATGGGTACTGGGAGAGAAAGCCCGGCTCGGCGGTTCTTATCCGTGGCTCTAGGCATGGCAGCGGGCATCGCAGCATGCGGGACATCGACGACGAGCGCGCTGCTAGGCAGCTACTTGCCGGCGTCGGGAAAGAAGAGAGGGGGAAAGGCCGAAGGGGTACGGGCCTGGTGGGCTGCGCTTGGGCCCCGGCTGGGCCGGCTGCTGGCACGGCTGCTGGCAGGGAGAGAAGAGGAGAAGTGGGCTGTGGCCCAGTAGATAGGTTAGATAGATTTTATTTCCAGAAATGTTTTTCTATTTCTATTTCTAATTCCTTTTTGTAATTTGAATTTCAAATCTGATTTGAATCTTTTCAACTTACAGGAACTTTTATAAAGTATATGAAATAGTGTGAGACCCTTTTATACACTTTGGCTCAACTCATGTAGTTACTTGTTTGAATACAAAACTCATTTGAATGGTTTTCAAATAGAATGGGAAAATTAGGGTTTAGGGTTTAATTTGTTCTTTCTTGATTAAACCAAAGTGCAAGTGTAATGCATGCATGCAATGCTCAAACATGTCCTTATTTATATTACACAAAAGATGGTATGTTACAGAAGGCCCAAAGTATATCTATCTATCATCGGGATGAACAAATTCCACTCTCGATCCATGGTCCTCAACATAACACTTTATTAGTTCTGAACCCATCTTTATAATCACCCTGTTATGGTGTGAAGTTTGATGTTATCAAGAAACTCTTTCGGTGTTAGTGATTGACATGATCTGATGGTCTAAGGATGATGATCACTTCGTAAGTTGTTATTGCAATATAAACTCAATGACTTTGATCGTAATGCTATACTTCGGATGAATGTTCATCACACCACTACACTAATGTTGTGATCCCGTTATTAACAACTTCCAGTGTCCATGATCCGGAAACCTTGATCATCTTGTTAATCAACGAGCTAGTTTATGAGAGAGGCATAACTAGGAACTTTCGGTTTGTTTATTAAACACACATGTATTAATGTTTCCGTATTAATACAATTATAGCATGCAAAATAAACATCTATCATATACTTGGAATACACATAATGAACACTTTATTGTTGCCTGTTAGGGCATATTCCCTTAAGTCTCCCACTTGCACTAGAGACAATAATCTAGTTACATAGTGATGAATCTAACACCCATGGAGTTCTGCTGTTGATCATGTTTTGCTCTAGGGATAGTTTTAGTCAACGGATCTGCTACATTGAGATCCGTGTGTACTTGACATGCTCGTGGATGGAGTGAAATCGGCGCTTAATATTCTTGGAATTCTTGTGAGACCTTGGTTCTTTGGCATTGGCAATGGCACCATTGTTGTCACAATAGATCACCATTGGCTCCAACGCGCTTGCAACCACACCTAGTTCGGATATGAACTCCTTCATCCAAACAGCTTCCTGAGCCGCTTCCTAAGCAGCAACATATTCGTCCTCCGTTGTTGATCCCGCCACCACAGGTTGTTTGGAACTCCTCCAACTAACCGCTCCGCCATTCATGAGAAATACGTATCCGGATTGAGACTTAGAGTCATCCGGGTCGGTGTAAAAGCTTGCGTCGACATAACACTTAGAGACGAGTTCTTCTTCACCTCCATACACAAGAAACATATCCTTAGTTCTTCGTAAGTACTTAAGGATATTCTTGACCGCTATCCAGTGTTCCAACCCTGGATCCGATTGATACCTACTAGTCAAACTAATAGCATGTGCCACATCGGGTCTTGTACATAGCATGGCGTACATTATAGAGCCTATGGCTGAAGCATAGGGGACTTTGTCCATTATCTATCTTTCTTCCGCCGTAGTCGGACTTTGAGTCTTACTCAATGGCTTGCCTTGCAACATAGGTAAGAACCCCTTCTTACTTCCGTCCATTTTAAGCTTCTTTAAAATCTTATCAAGGTATGTACTTTGCGATAGCCCTATTAGGCGCCTAGATCTATCTCTATAGATCTTTATGCCTAATATGTATGACGCTTCACCTAGGTCCTTCATTGAAAATTTGCTGTTTAGATAACTTTTAACACTATATAAAGATCTATATCATTTTTTGATCAATAATATGTCATCCACATATAATATCAGAAATGCCACATTGCTCCCACTCACTTTCTTGTAAATACAAGCTTCTCCATAAGTTTGGACAAATCCAAACTCTTTGATCACCTCATCAAAGAAGAGATTCCAACTTCGTGATGCTTGCTTCAATCCATAGATGCTTGCACACCTTGTTAGCATCCTTAGGATCGACAAAACCCTTTGGTTGTATCATATACAACTCTTCTTCAATATTACCATTGAGAAACGCGGTTTTGACATCCATCTGCCATATCTCATAATCGAAATATGCAGCAATTGCTAACATAATTCTAACTTACTTTAGCATCGCTACAAGAGAGAATGTCTCATCGTAGTCAACTCCTTGAATTTGTCGAAACCCCTTTGCGATAAGTCGAGCTTTATAGACGGTCACATTACCATCAGCATCCGTTTTCCTTTTGAAAATCAATTTGTTATCCACGGCCTTTCGTTTGTGAGGTAATTCCACCAAGTTACAAACTTGATTTTCATACATGGAATCCATGTCGGATTTCATGGCTTCTAACCATTTGTTGGAATCCGGGCTCATCATCGCTTCTTCATATGTCACAGGGTCATCAATTTCGTCAACCATGAAATTCAAAACAGGGTTTCCGTGTAGCTCGGGAGCTGCAAGCGTCCTGCTAGACCTGTGAGGCTCGGTAGTACTCTCTTTCGGAGTTTCATGATCATTATAATTAGTTCCCTCTTCAACTGGTGAAGCCAACTCCGGAACAACTTCCAGCTCTGCGCTACTCGTCATACTTTGAAGAGAAGGTTCAATAACCTCTTCGAATTCTACCTTCCGACTACTCACACCTTTCACGAGAAACTCTTTCTCTAGAAAGGATCCATTCTTGGCAACAAAAACCTTGCCCTCGGATCTGTGATAGAAGGAATACCCAATTGTTTCCTTAGGATATCCTATGAAGATGCATTTTTCTTCTTTGGTTTTGAGTTTATCCGGTTGAAGTTTCTTCACATAAACATCGCATCCACAAACTTTAAGAAATGACAGCTTAGGTTTGTTTCCAAACCACAATTCATAGCTGTCTTTTCAACGGATTTAGATGGTGCCCGATTTAAAGTGAATGCAGCAGTTTCTAGTGCATAACCCCAAAATAACAACGGCAAGTCCGTCAAACACATCATAGATCAAACCATATCCAATAAAGTACGATTACGACATTCCGACACACCATTTCTCTGTGGTGTTCCGGCAGGTGTGAGTTGTGCAGCAATTCCACACTCTTTCATGTGAGTGATAAACTCGTAACTTTGATACTCACGTCCACGGTCGGAACGTAGAAATTTGATATTTCTATTACGATGATTTTTCACTTCATTCTGAAATTCCTTGAACTTTTCAAAGGTTTCAGACTTTTGTTTCATCAAGTATATATAACCGTATCTACTCAAATCATCCATGAAAGTAACAAAATAACGATATCCACCTCGCGCCGACACACTCATTGGACCACATACATCCGAATGTATGATTTCCAATAAATCTGTCGCCCATCCCATTGAACCGAAAAACGGCGTTCTAGTCATCTTGCCCATAAGGCATGGCTCACATGTATCAAATGATTCAAAATCAAGTGATTCCAAAAGTCCATCCGGATGGAGCTTCTTCATGTGATTAACTCCAATATGACCTAGACTGTAGTGCCACATATATGCGGATATATCATCATTAAGTTTAATCCTTTTAGCATCAACATTATGAACATGTGTAACATTATTATCGAGATCCAAAAGAAATAAACCATTCATCATCGGTGCATGACCATAGAAGATTTCATTCATATAAATAAAACAACCATTGTTCTCGGATTTAAATGAATAACCACTTTGCATCAAACACGATTGAGATACAATGTTCATGCTCAGTGCTGGCACCAGATAACAATTATTCAAGTTTATTACTAACCCCGACGCCAAGTGGAGAGGTAGCATTCCGACGACGATCACATCAACACTTGATCCATTGCCGACACGCATATTGACCTCACCTCTTGATAGAGGTCGCTTGTTCTGCAACCCTTGGTTCGAGTTACAAATATTAACAACTGAACCGGTATCAAATACCCAGGTGCTACTACGAGCACTTGTCAAGTACACATCAATAACAGTTATATCAGATATACCTTTGTTTGCCTTGTCGGCCTTCTTGTCTGCCAAATACTTGGGGCAGTTCCGCTTCCAGTGGCCAGTCCCCTTACAATAGTAGCACTCGGTATCAGACTTAGGTCCAATTCAGGGTTTATTTTCAGGCACGGAAACTGGCTTGCCGCCCTTACTTCCCTTTCGTTTTCCCTTCTTGTCTTTCTTGAAACCAGTGTTCTTATTGATAATCAACACTTGATGTTCCTTTTTGATCTCCACTTCTGCAGTTTAAGCATTGACAGAAGCTCGGGGAGAGACTTCTTCATGCCTTGCATATTATAGTTCATCACAAAGCTCTTATAGGTGGTAGAGACTGCAGAACACGATGGATGCCTAAGTCAATGGGAATCGATATTCCCATGGACACAAGCTTATCGGCGTAACTCTACATCTTGAGTACATGCTTACTTACGGAGCTGTGCTCTTCCATCATGGAGCTAAAGAACTTTTCTGAAGCATTGTATCTCTCTACAGCAGCATGTGTGTCAAAATCATTTTCAACTCACCCATTGTATCAAATGCATTGCCGTTTTCGAAATGCTTTCGAACTTCCGGCTCTAGCCCATACAATATGCCGCAATGAACTAAGTTGTGGTCCTCCTGACGAGTCTGATAGACATTCTTATCCTCGTCAAGGGAATCCTCAAAAGGTGGGGGGCCTAGCGGCGCTTCTAGCACATATTGTTTTTGTGGTGCAGAGAGGAGAATCCTCAAATTCATGGCCCATTCGGTAAAGTTCCTACCGTTCGTTGCAAGTTTCTCTTTCTCCATGAACACATTGAAATTAAAAGCAGGTGGTTCCATCTACAACAGAATTTGTAAAGTTTAGACTAAGTTTATGATAGATTGAGTTCAACTAATCCACATTACGAATGAACTCCGACTCAAAAACGACATCCCTCGTGTCTTTTTGGTGATTACATGAACCAAATCCACTACACCAAGTCCGATCATCACGTGAGTCAGTGTATCTTCAAAGGTGAGCATCAAATGGGCATCATATCTACTATATGACTCATGCTTAACATTTCAGTCCGTGTTCCGAGGCCATGTCTGTACATGCTAGGCTCGCCAAGTAAGAACCTTAGTATTCGCGTGTGTAACTATCTTACACCCGAAATATGGTCGTGGATCCAAGAACAACCGATCACCACGTGATTTCTTGGAGCGACGAAAACATAATCGGTGCATACTAAAGGAAGAACACATTCTTATCTTGATATTTAAATGAGGGATTATCTTATTATGCTAATAAAACGCCAAATAAGCAATATAAGATGCTATCAAACATCACATGTTTATTAGTGGAATGATATGATTCCCGCATATGATCTCTATCATGTGCATCGTGGTACGATCACTATCATACCTTTATGTGTAAGGCCAAGGTCTATGGAACTTACACGTTATGTGTGTTGTAAGAGTATCATATCATACTTCTACCTACAACATCACCATGTCATAAGACTAGCCTATCAACAATCTAAACTAGACGCCTCTAATTTATCCATTGCAAGTTTTACGTGGCTTAGGGCTTTCGAAGATAGAACCGTTCATACCTACGAACATCAACCACAACAAGTATAACCAAATTGTTGACAACTCGTTGCAAAATAGATATTGACTATAGTAGGAGAGACAGACACCCGCTAGCCACTTATGCAAACTAGTTGCATGTCAAGTGTGGAACGGGTCTCATGTGCGAGGACATGTAAAGTTTGTCCGGGCCGCTTCATCCCACTATGCCACAAATATCCAAAATTACAGCTAAGGAGCAACAACATGATCATCATCGCCCACATACTCATATGTGTACTACCCGTGTAAAGCATTTACGCATAGATCCGGCTCTGATACCACTGTAGGGTTCGCAGCATAGAAAACAAAAAATTTCCTACGATGGGAACAACTATGTACCAAGATCTATCTACTAGATACAAACAACGGACAGATGTATATCCATAGAGAACATACCCTTTAAGACCGATAAAGCTTAATGAGTTAAACTCGTGGTTGATGTAGACGATCTCTTGTCGATCTCAACATCGAGAGGATGTCCTAGCGCCGCAAATCAGCAGCGCATCCGTGCTCGCACACACGTCCGAGGCACCGAGCAACCTCCGCCTCCTCGCTCCAGCGATGCAGAGGAAGTACGACTCTTTCTTAACGAATAGCCACCAGGAACATGTATCTCGCTAGTCCGAGACCATGGGGGATAAATTCTAGAGGGGGAGAGAGATCCTTCACGAGGAGGTGTGAGTGAGAAGTGAGGAGGGGGTGCCTTTTATAGGAGAGGGGGAACCCCAAGGGGGTTGCCGGCGCATGGGGGCTGCCCCCTTTCCCTCCCCTCTTCATGTGGGTGGACACTCCACTCACAAAATTCATTTAAATTCCCTCCACTCAAAATCCCACTCAAACTTTCTATTAAATTTCCACCAAATTTAATGCAAACTCTCATTAAATAAAAATCTTTTTATTTATTCAGAATTTTGTCAATTACTTTAATGACAAACATTCACATTTAACCCCTTGCTATAATTCTATTTCCCATGCAAAAACATTTTCTGCAATTTCACCTGAAAACCTGTTTCGGTATCTAGTGAAATAAATTCCTGCGCTTGTTATTCTTTCCGGCATGAAACTTTTTCTCCAATTGGGTGTCAGTGTCTCTTAAGTGTGTCACCCTATAGTTCATGAATAATGCGTACATGATCGAGACCCTTCTCGGATCAATAATCAGAAGCGGGATCTGGAGACCCATACTGACTCCCACACATTCAACGATGACTTTCTTGTGATCGTCGGAACCTTTTTACGCTAGTATCTTAATCCCTTTGTTTCACAATATATTACATATCCGAGATTTGATCATCGGTATATCCATACCTAGTTTTATCTTGTTACTGACATGCACTCTTTTCTCATTCCCGTGATATAACATTCTAGTGATCAAATCACTTGCTTGCAAGCTAAACAATGTGATATCACCGAGAGGGCCCAGAGTATATCTATCCGTCATCGGGATGAAAAAATTCCACTATCGATCCATGGGCCTCAACATAACACTTTATTAGTTCTGAACCCATCTTTATAATCACCCTGTTACGGTGTGACGTTTGATGTTATCAAGAAACTCTTTCGGTGTTAGTGATTGACATGGTCTCATGTTCTAAGGATTAGGATCACTTCGTAAGTTGTTATTGCAATATAAACTCAATTACTTTGATCTTAATACTATACTTCGGATGAATATTCATCACAACATTACACTAATGTTGTGATCCCGTTATTAACAACATCCAATGTCCATGATCAGGAAACCTTGATCATCTTGTTAATCAACGAGCTGGTTTATGAGAGAGGCATAACTAGGAACTTTTTGTTTGTTTATTAAACACAAATGTATTAACATTTCCATATTAATACATTTATAGCATGCAAAATAAAGATCTATCATATACTTGGAATACACATAATAAACAATTTATTATTGCCTCTTAGGGCATATTCCCTTCACAGAGAAGGCCCACCCTCCAGGGATTGTTTGCCCCTGTAGTAGTGTGAGGCACCTATATCAGATTAGACAAACTTCCAGCCCTGCCCTATCCCATTCCAGAGTAATGTGGTTGCACGGGTTAATTGTTCAAGCAAAACTGCAAAGAAACGAGTGCGTTTTCATAAACATTTTCCTACATATTTCGTCCACTCATTTTGTAAAACCAAAACCTTTATCATTTTCCAATCCACTTGGTAGGCCAAACCTCACCAAGGTTTTCTCATAAAACATTTTTGTAAGCCTTTTTCAGGGGTCTTCCTATCCCATATTTTTTGCTTTGGCTAAAACAGGGTTTCAAAAGGGGCATGGTGTTTTACACCATCTATCATACTAGGGGGGGGGGGGGTAGGATCATAATCTGGGTTTTACCTAATGGTACTAAGGGGTAATGGTTTGGAGGAGCCAAACATTTCCCACATAAAATAATAATACAGTGAAACGATGCAATTTTCATAAACGAGTAGATAAAACATGCATAAGTAAAATAATAGGACAAGGCATATGAGCAATAAGGTGGCTTGCCAATTACCAACAAGATGTCCCGTGACTCCCTTAGAATGCCAGAATACCAATTACAATAATAATAATAAGAATAACCAGATGCTTCCTTCTTCTCGGCGTCACACAATCGCAACTATCGCCGTTATCGAGCAACATGCAAGCAAACAACACCACAATCAATACAGTGCTTACAAGCATAAATTCATACATCAAGCAATGGACAAAACAAGTTTATAGATCAGTACGGATTGAGGATTTGGAAATGGATGCAAAGGAATGGGTTGGCTTGCATTGGTGGATTTTCTATTAGGATTTAAAGTGTCAAAACTACCTATGTAAGGGGTTTTGGGAAAAGGCCAAGTTATGCATGATAAAATTGTGCACAAAAGATGCCTTCAGATAGGTATTGATAAAATGAAGCCAACAAAAGTGGTTTCACCATTTTATCAATTTCCAATGATTTATAGTAATTTCTATAGTGAATAAAACTCTAGTTTTAGGAAATAATTCACTAGACAAATTATGGAGCTCCAAAAATTATTTTCTTGGGTGATTAGGTATTATTTAGGGGACTGATTTAAGAGGAGTTGTAATCAACTCAAAACAATTAAAAAAATGCCCTTGTGAAATTCCCAAATGCAGTCCTGGCTGGGATTTGTCTTTTTCATCATATTTAAACAACATAAGCTATTCATGTGATTACAAGGATAAATGTTAGGTATTTATATTAACTTTCTATATAAATTGCAATCACCCTTTTTGGATTTACATACCACAATTAGTGAATTTATTGGTGAACAAACCATGCATAGAAATGTTTAATTTACCATAATTAAAATAAGCCTCAATAAAAATTGGGCTCCTAGGGTTTGAAAGGTTTTGATATATAAGTGCGCAGGGAGTTTGAATTAGGTCAAAACCATATTTGGTTTTGCCTAGGGAATTTACTAAAGTTAGAAAAGACTTGATTTGGATATTTTTCCTAACGGAAAACTAGGAAGCAAATGGGTATGGGCTAGTGGGACATGCAAGGTATGGTTTATACCTTCCAGTACAATTTGGTTTCAGGTCATTTGTATGAGTAAAAATTTCTAAAAGATTTTATTAGTGAAAAGGACACTTCTAAAAAGATGATTTAACAAATTTATTATAAGCAGCAGATGGAATAGCGAATGCCTCTGCATGATAGGGAAAATACTATTGTATCCAAGGAAAATTAGATCTGGGCACTTTGGATCATTTTCATTTGCATATAAACCATCATGCATTTCTGCAGATCTGATAAAAAGAATAAAAGAGAAAAGGGAAAGAGGGCGCCTGGGCCAAATTCCAGAAGGCAACGGGCCGCACTGAGGCAACCCGGCCCAATAGCGCTGAGCGCATGCGGGCGGCCTGTAGCGAGCCGCGGCCCAGAGGTTGGCGTGCCCTCAGGGACCTAGGTGAAAAGGTAAGGGGCACCTCCGGTCGTTCGATCAAGTACAGATCGACGGCCGGGCTCTGTCTTCTCTAGAGAAATAGGGCAGCAGCTGCGGAACCCTAGCTAGGGGCGGAGCTCGACGGGGCGGCTCACCTGAAGCTTCTCTGGCGACGGGGAGGCAGCGGATGAGACGCGGGTCGTCGTGGGGAGCCGAACAAGGGGCGGCACGGTCGGGGTAGACGCCGGGGGTGGTCTCGCACGATGGGGCCGAGGGAGAGCTAGCCGGAGCTTGATAGCTGCGCAGATACAGAGGGTCCTGGGCGAGAATGAGGAGGGGGTTAGATGCAGGGAGAAGAGGGACACTTTACCAGGTCACATGTAGAGAGGGAGGGAAGGGGAGGAGTGAGCCTTGCTCATTTCTTTGCCATGACCGAGGGGCCTTTCTCCTCTTCCCCTGGCCAGTACAGAGCGAGGGGAGCTAGTGGGAGAGGAAGGGGAAGGAGGGGAGAGTGAATGAGGCTAGCGAGAGCCGCAGGGGTGGCATCTGGCTATATAAATCGAGGTAGAGGGGTGTATGATGGACATGGGTCATGGAGAGCATTAAGGGAGGTGCTAGCCAGGGATAGGTTGAGGTGGGTGGTGGAGTGGGTCCTGCTGGTGTGCTCTGGTCGTGTAAAAGGGGTGGACTGATAGGGTGCATCAGCTGCAAGGGTTTTGAATGGCTTGAAAGGACATGTCCCTTGTCCCTCTTATAAACAAGCACAAAGGAGAAGATGAAGAGGGTGCTATAGTAGCTAGCACTATAGTGCCACATGACCAGGGATGTGAGGTGTGCTGTGGAACATTGCTTAGCAAGATTAGAGGTGGTTTTGGGAATGGTTCGAGACAAGGTTTGATTTATTTTCCAAACTTGATCAAATGGTATCTTGTGAAGGAAGTTGAAAAATTTGCATTAGGAAAGGTGAGAAAATGGTATTGGAGTGTGCATAGGGCCATTGCATAACCCTAGGAATTATTTGGGATTTTTCTAATGATTATAACCCCATTTAGATGCATTTATTCAAAAAAGGGCAAAGTAGATTCTAGAATCTCATTTGATATTTTTACATTGGCCAGGGTTTGTTTTTTATGTGAGATGGTCCTTAATACCATATTCCATAGTGAAGAATTTATTGAAATGGAAAAGTATTTTTAAGGAATTATTTCTTGTTTCTGCCATTTAAGAAAAAGGGCAAAAAGAAATAATAAAGAATCTCAAAAATATTTATTTTTGAGTTTGGAAGATAGGGTATGATATATAGAACTCAAATGTGCATTGAGTTGGCCAAGTGATTTGGAGAAAATCAGAGTTGCCTTTATAGACATAGGTTTTAGGGTTTTGCCATAAAAAGAATTTAAATAGTTTTAGGCTCCAAATAATTATGGGAATTATTTGGGGAACTATCCTAAACAGGGTAGAGGATGTAAGATTGATTTATACATCATTGTCCACCTGGTTTTTGAAGGATTTTGGGTAAAAATGAAAGAAACTAGATTTTTGGGAATCTAGGGTTTTGTTATTTTCATGCCACCAAAACATGGTTGGATCAGGGAGCTCAGAGCTCACCTTGATTCAACGGTTATATGGATAGCTAGACCAAGTTATATAGATTATCAAGGAAGCAAGAGTTAGGCTTGGTTGCATTTGGAGTGGTCTAGAAGAGATGGCAATCTTTGTTGAAAATAAGGCTGCCATAGCTGATACATCAGGTAGCCGCCTGAACCATGTGGGTTCAAGGAGCACAAGGCTCCAATGGAAATAGGTGAGGTATGTATTCATAGACCATGGTTATTAGATCATAACCATGCAAAGAGTTGGTCAAAGGGAGATGTCAAATAGATGTGAGCTTCTAGCAAAGTAGGCAAGATGATAAGATTTGCAGAAAAGATTGTTATCTTGACCACAAAATCATCATGGATGAGTGGGAACCAGAATGGGTTATCCAAGGTCAAGAGTGTGCTTTGGTAGTACAAATGATGTACTACAATATGGTTCAAATACGTTCTCAAGAATTCATATAGGTTGGAGAAGGTAAAGCTCTAAAGATTGCATCTAGATAAGAAATCCAGACTTAGCCATTTTGGCAGATTTAGGGTTTTAGACTAGAGTGCAGGTGTAGATGATTTTGTTAGGATGCTATGTTCCAAACTCATGATCAAATGGAGGATGTGGATGTGATGTATAAGTAAATATGATCCATGCTTAGATTGGGTCTTCACTAAGTTGGAAACTATCAAAAGGGATTACCCCTGATTGTTCTGATTAGGATATGAGATGATCACCAGCATAGATTGGGTCCTAAGGGATGAGCTAATAGATTCGCTCAATCTAGTTCCTATGCAAACAATGCAATCAGCAGATCAAGGCAATTCATTAGACAACAGATCAAGGCAAATCATCAGACAGCAGATCAAGGCAATTCATCCTATCAAATTTACCAACTACTTCTAGGGTTACCATAAAGCCTAGATTGAAGTAGGGGTGGGTATTTTGAATTGGTTATTTTTTGAAGTAAGATAAGTACCTCTTGGTATTTCTACCAAGATTGGAATGAAGAGGTTTTGAATCAAGGTTTTTGGGAAATCCTAGGGGTAGGAGTGGTTGAGAGTTCTGTCTTGAAAACATAAGGAGATTATATTTTAGTTCTCCCTAGTTTTGTTAATAGAACTATTAGTTGAGATGAGAAGTATAGCTACTAAAGCACAATAGGTTGCAAGAACACAAGCAACCAATTAAACAAACATTGCACATGTAACAGGAAAAAGTTTGTGTTCCCCCTGATTTTTGCATTTTGGACAACAATTCAGGATAGCTGAAATTGGGATGTTATAGACGGCGCCTGGAAGCGCTTCGTCGGGAAACCCCAAGAGCAAGGTGTGATGCAGCACAGCAGCAAGTCTTCCCTCAGTAAGAAACCGAGGTTGTCGAACCAGTAGAAGGAGGTAAATGTCTCAAAGGTGTTGCAAGCAACTTCGAAACCTGCACAACACAAACTCAAAACTTTGCCCCAACGAACAGTGAGGTTGTTAATCTCACCAGTTGCTTTAACAAAGGATTAACTGTATGGTGTGGAAGATGATAGTGGTTTGTAGAAAGTAAACATAAACAGTGGAAGATGTATCAATGGTAAAGATTGGACCTAGGGCCATAGTTCACTAGAGGTGTTCTCTTAGATAAAAAAACATGGCATGTAGGGTAAACAGATTACAGCAGGGCAATTGACAGGACTGAGCAAGGCATAACAATGCAATACTAGACATTCATGATCATATGAGATTCGATTGTGAAATACAATAAGATACATAGACCGCCATCCAACTACATCTATGACTAGAAATCCACCTTCAGGTTATCATCTGAACCCCCTCCAGTATTAAGTTGCAAGCAACAGATAAATTCTTTAAGCAAAGTGTGTAAGGTAAACAATCCACTTGTTCCATGAACAAGAGACCATTGTTTTCTCCCTAGTGGCAAAAGCACATCTACAACCTTAGAGATTTCTGTCATTTCCCTTAGATTAAATAGAGGCATGAACCCACTATCGAGCATAAATACCCCTCTTGGAGTCACTAGCATCTACTTGGCCAAGATAACAACTAGAAATGGAGAGCATGCAAGATCTCAAACAACACAGACATGATAGAATCAATAAGACAAAACCATTAATCAATTTGACATAGTAATCTCAATATCCATCGGATCCCCGCAAACACAACATGCATGATTTCAAATAGATATCATCTTGATCATGAACGAATCTCACAAGATCTAAACATGATAGAACAAAGGAGGAGATACAACCATCTAGCTACTACATGGACCCGTAGTCCAAGGTGGAACTACTCACGCTTCAGACCGGGGTCAATCTTTGCCAGATGTCTAATATCTTTTGAATAAACTAATGTTGCTAATGAAGATTGTGTGAAGTTTTGTATGAAGGAAAAAAATTCAGATGTAGAGAGAGAATGATGTAATGAGATGAAGAATGGAAAAAAGCTCAAGCTTGGGAATGCCACCCCAATGTCACCCCAAGAAATATCCAAGAGGTACAAGCGTCAAAGATTGGGGATGCCCAAGGCATCCCCTTCGTCATCAATAAAAAGCTCAGGTCTGTCTAGACACTTCGTTTTTATTGTTTCATGCTCAGTTGTGTTGTTCTTGGAGCGTCTTAGTTTTCTTTTGCTTTGCTTAGGTTGTTTAGTTTGCCTGAATAAAGTAGTTTGGACCCCAGTTTCCGCTGTGTTGTTTTGCAAATAAGTTGCTTGGTGTTGGAAAGGAGTAGTAAGTTCTTGCTTGAAAGTGCAAGAGGAGCTTGCATTGATTGTGACTTATACTTTAGCATTACATGCTAGGTGTTGTTTTTACCTTATGCTTAGTGATTATTGCTGTAGCATGTCTTGTTCCAAACAATTGGGATTTCTTAGTGTGCCTTGAAGAATTTATGCGTTGTTTTAGCATGCAAAAGCATAGTATTGTGGTATTCTCCTTTGATGCTTTGTTTGGGTTGACTTGGCACATGCTCACACCATGTTATGACTATGACAAGTCACCATTAGCCTCTATGATCATTTAGTCCTTGACTTGTAGTACCACTCTATGCTTTGATTAGTAATGCTTTGTTGCACTTCATGATTATGTCCATTATTGCTCTCTTAGTTGGTTGCTTCCTGTAAAATCCCTAAAATCATGTTTTCAAAGATTGCATATCATTCATGCATGCATGTCATCTCAAGAAAACAGAAACATTTGGGTGCTTGTTATTTTATGTAAACAAGTATTGATCCAATGCCACTCTCAAGTGAGAGAATAATTGTTTTAAACCAAGTTTTGTTTGCTCTTAAGTTGGATTGGTTGAGTGTTAAAGCTTGGACAAAATTTACAAAACAAATATGGTTTTAAACCATTTTCAAAACCTATTCAAATCATGTTCTAAGGCACTGTTTATTTTGATTTTTCAAAAAGACCAAGCTAGTCTAATGAGACAACAAGGTTTTATGTCCAATATTATGAGGTTTACACTTCACAAAAATCCAAAAAAAGTTTGGAATTCAAATGCACTTGATTTCATTTGAAAAAGATTCCTGAAATTCAATATAGAAAAAGAAAAGGAAATTAGAAATCAACTAGGCCTGGCGCCACCATTCCAGCCCATCAAGCAAAACAGCCCACCTGGGTCCGCCCTTTCCCTCTGTTTTCTCACCGCGCTCGCGCACACCCCCTCGCTGACAACTGGGCCCCGCAGCCACGTCACCCTGTCGTCCCCAAATCTCGCCTGCGACCAGCGCCGCCGCGGCCGTTTACTCCCGACGCAAATGCTCTTCAATCCCATTGATGCCGCGCGTAATTCTCGCCCCTGCTCTGACTATTTAATCTCCACCCCTCTGCAACCATTTCCCCTCACTTAGCACCCCCACTCTGCCACCAGGCAGCCCACAATATCGCTTACACCGCCACGGTACCGAGCCACTCCGGCGTGCGATTCCGGTGAGAACTCATTGCCCCTTGCCTTCTAATCCTGCCAGCATGATCGCAACAACCTTGCGCATCTTCTAACTACACTGGTGTGTTCTAGGACTATCCGGAGCCTCGCCAACGACGACGACCGCAAGTGCCTGACACAGCCGCAAACTCTAACGAGCTCTCCTGGTTTGTACTGACCGCGCCTCCCTCTCTCGTTCATACTCACACACTCGCCTCGTCTGCACGCATCTAACGCCATCTCTCTCGTGCCTTAGCGTGAACCGTAGCGTCGCCACCGTCTCCAGCAGCACACACCCGACGATAGCAGTGACTCCGGAGAGCAATCTCCGTCGACCTCGAGCGCCCCTTCGCCAACCAAGCATACCCTAAGCATCAGGAACGCACGGCAAACTCGGTGAGCTAACTCCCCCTCTCCCGCGTGACCTAGATCGTCGGCAATGTCTCTGACAGAGCCGCCGCCGCTAGCGCCGGCAGACTTTGGTCGCTTGATCGCGAGCCGTTAGATCCAGATCCAACGCGTTAGATAGATCACTTAAACGAAGGGGTACGTGACATATCTGGCCGTGCGATTTCATTTAGATCGTGCGGTCCATGCTAGTCGATCCGCGCGAAACGGTACCGACGCATCAGAGAGCGCCGCGTGGCTAGTTATTTGTTTTAAAAACAGAATTTATATCTATTAGTGATTCAAACTTGTAAAATTCATATCTTTTGATTCCCACGTTTAAATTTTGCAAATTTTATATCATTGGAACCAGGAGAGAAAATCCTATCTGTTTATGCAATGTGTTTAATATTTTGCCTCTGTAAAAATGGTTGTTTATGCAGAAACCTGTGTAGGCTTATTTTGATTATATAAATTATTTGAAAAATGTTTTAAGGATCAAATAAGGTTTATTTTGAATATCTTGGACTTGTTTTTTTCAGTACTGTTCACTTGTCTTGTTTGGTGTAGAAAAATCATCACATGGCATTTGCGTGCATTCATATATTTTTGTTTTTATATATATTTTATATGTGATTTTGGTGCAATTATTTTATGTGTAGATTTTGGTGCAAATAGTGATTGTGATTGTGAAGATTGTTGCTACTCCCCAAACTACCAAGGCAAGTGGTGCTTCATGATTTATTCCTATATTATACCTATGCATTAGAAGTATTTTGTATAGGATTGCATGAATATTTTGCTAAGTATCTTATTGCTATGCTTGGGAAATCCTAGTAGTTGTAGAATCGTTAGAATTTCCTCTAAGTTAAGATGATTACCTTTGCCATGCTTAGCCTAGCTAGTAGAAACCAAGGGTGGATTATATATTCATGTTATGTGAAAATATTTCTAAGTCATTGGACTTGTTTTTTTGCTTAATAAAACAACTAAGTGAATGAAACACCTGGGTGGAATGGAAATAATGGTTTGTGTTGAGTGGTTACACAAGGACCATTTCTAGGGTTTACCTTGTGTATCTCACTTGTGGAAAGCCACCCAGGAACAAAGGGATTTGAGATGCCAAATGTTAAGAAGCTTCTAGTGCAGCCACATGGCATTATGGGCTCTGCCTGGATCATATGGGTTGCAATAACTTAGCCATTTGAACAGTTGGTGGTAGTGGGATGATAGGATTGGAGCGCGTCCATTTGGTCTAAGGGAAGGCTTCTGAAAGGTCCTGTCTTGGTGAAATAAAGTGTTGTGGGGAAAGTGCACAACCTCCGCAGATGGAAGAATCTAATTACTTAGCCATGTCCCTAATATTGGACAAATTTGACCATCAAGACATGGAAGCTATCAAGAATCTCCTCATCCCAATTTCTAAGTTAAAACTTGTGGTTGAACAAGGGTGAAGGTTCACCAATTTCTATTGGTGGTTCCTTGGGAAAGTTTTGTCAAAGAAAAACTTAGTGTTTTCAACTGATAGGTAAAACCTATTTTGAGCAAAGCAATCCTAAGATACACTTAGCCAAATGCATATAGTATCTAAATTGCTAATTTTCTACTAAGGTATCACTTGCCAATACTATTCCAATGTATTGACCCACTATGGCTGTAACTTATGATGTTGTAGGTTATTATGATGATGATTAGGGGTTATGAGTCTACACTCAACATGCTTGCCTGTGGCACATGAAGATGAAGACTTAATTATCTTATTCTATGTTTGAACTCTTGTATTAGGCCTATGGCCATGGAGTTCTAAAATACTATGTGTGTCCCTGGAATGATATGTAATAATGACCTTTGTTTCTGTGTACTTCATCTTAAACTGTGGATGCTAGCATTGATCCACGGACTAGCATTGCAATCACAGGGATCCTTACCTTTATATAAAGGGAGGGATCTTACAGATGGTATAAAACACTGTGTTGCCTGTAGGATTATGACCCTAGGATTGGATTAGAAAGCACTAAGGAAAATTTTCAACAATCTCCACACTTGTCTTTTCCTTCTCGTAAACTTTTCTAACCTTCTTTCTTATTTCTATTGATAGAAGGATACCTTGATAGCCTTTAGACTAGAGAGTGAAAGATGTAATGTGCCTTGTTAGTTGGACCCCCACACTTATCATTATACTTCCAAAATTTTGACTAAGTTATACAGAATCTAGGATACTTGTAATATGTATACCATGACTTGTGTGTTTGTTTGTCAATGATATGCTTGTGATACTTGTCTTGTGTATTTTTAGTGATATAGTTTCTAACTTTTCTCTATCTTATAAATAGATGCCTAATGTTACTATCAGCACGGCTGAAGAGTTCAAGGGAACTCGTTTTGGCACTCGTCTTATTGAGCTCACTAGTCTGCTCAATCTTCCACTTCCTAGCATCATGGTGCTTCCCCTCACCAAGTTTGAGAGGAAAGACCTTTGGGGCTTCAAGGTTAATCAGCCAGGACGCCAGACTGAGCCTACTACGGAGGCAATCATCTTCAAGTTCATGCATGACGATAGGGAGAGAGGCCTAGAGGTAGTCAGGCAGGATTTACTTGCGCGTCTGTTAGGGAGACATTCTCGGGAGATTAGAGGTACTCACTTCCACGCCTTCCGGAGACGCGACGAGGATGGTGAGGCTATTGAGTTCGAGGATGCTGCTAGAGAGACGGCAGAGCCGATTCGTCTATACCTCCGGGACCTAGAGGTTCTTCTTAGGCACCTAGATACTGATAGGACCAACGTCATGCTTAGCAATGACGAACTCCCGATGCAGCTTCGTGAGAAGGACAAGCTCTTCACGGAGCAAGATGAGATAGTCAAGGAAATGGAGGCCAAGTTTGAGAGTCAGGATAGAAAGTTCAAGTGTCAATAGAAAAGAGTCCAAGATAGGAACAAGAGGATTCGAGAGATGACTGCAGAACTGGAGTCCAAGGACTTCGAGCTCGAGCATCAGCAGGTGGTGATTGAGAGACATCGTTCACAGAAGAGGGCCCTCAAAGCCAAACTAGAAGCCTTGACTACCAATGTCGAGGAATACAAGACCACAATGGAGAATGCAAGTCTTACACTTGTTGATGAGGAGGTTGATGGAGAGGAGTAGTGATGACTACTCATGTACCTTTTATTTACCATGCTTTTGATTATTGAGTCAAAATGACCATCCAATATGTGGATGGCTTGCTATTGGTGTGTTTACTTTTCAAAACTTGTTGTCTATGTTGATGAACTTTTACTATTATGATGCATGTTTGGTGATTGTTTATGTGTTGTATTGTGCATGTTAGAATCTATGGGTATCTCATTCTTATCTTCATTGAAAACCATAGATGCCTCCCCGACGTGACAATCCCAACCCTAACAACAACAATATCACCCCTGAGATGCAGCAGATGATGACAGCTCAGACGCAGCTGATGCAGATGATGACCACGTTCATACAGAATCAGAACAACAACAACAACAACAACAACAACAACAACAACAACAACAACAACAACAACAACAACAATAACAACCCACCGGGTTTTGACATGCTTACCAGATTCTTAAGACTGAGGCCAGCAAAGTTCTCAGGAACTACTGATCCCATGCTGGCCAATGATTGGCTACGCTTAGTGAACAAGGATTTGGTAACTGTAGGCTGTACTGATGAAGAGAAAGTCAGGTTCGCGGCACACTTGTTGGAAGGACCAGCAGCTACTTGGTGGGATAACTTCCAAATCACCACTCCCATTGCGGATGTGACATGGGCTATCTTTGAAGATGGTTTCCTTACTTCTCACATATTATCCGGAGTGATGAGTTTGAAGAAAAAGGAATTTCGCAACTTGAAGCAGTGCCACCACAGCGTGGCTGAATATATTGAGGAGTTCAACAATCTGGCGCGTTATGCACCGGATGAAGTCGTATTTCATTTCTCGTAGGTTCGCTAATGCGTAGGATGCGTAGGAGCCGATGTCCTTTCTAACACTGATGCCAAGAGGAAGGAGAAGTTCCTTGAAGGATTGAATGACGAATTGAACCTGCGGTTAGCTGTGGCCTATGTCCCCACTTATCAATATCTTTGTGACAAGGCTGCCATCTTGGAGAGCAAAATGAAACAGGTTGAAAGCAGGAAGAGGAAACACTCTGACAAGCACAGCTCGGGATCGTCTCACAAGCGTTCCCATTATGATGATAGTGGGAATTCTGGATCCCACAAGCATGGAAAGTACAACAACCACAGCCACCACCGTCATCATGACAACAAACATCACCGTAGTCATGACAATGACAAGTACAAGAATCACAAGAGGGATACAAAAGCCACCACAATGGAAGTGGAAGTGGTAGTGGAAGCCAGCCTGTCAAGAAGGATCTTAGTTAGGTTGAATGTTTTAAGTGCAAGAAGATGGGGCATTATGCAAATGAGTGCCTAGAAAAGAAAGTTGAAGGACCCAACAAGCCCAATCGTTTCCAAAAGGGACAAGTGAACCACATCAATGTGGAAGAAATCTATGAGGAGTCCGATGTTGTGGCTGGTAAGTTCAAACTCAATTTTATTCCAGAACTTGTTCTTTTTTATACTGGTGCATCACGTTCATTCATATCAAAAGCATTTGTTGATAGAAATGGGTTTCCAACTGAAAACATTGGGTGTCCAATAAAAGTAAGTTCTCCAGGTGGAGATATGATAGTGAGTCTTGGATGCCGGGATCTAGTAATAGAGTTTGGAAAGCATAAGTTTCCAGTGAGTCTGATAATCCTAGATTCCCAAGGACTGGATGTAATTTTGGGAATGGATTGGATGACCAAGTATGAAGGAATACTAGATTGTGCTAATCGAACTGTTGCACTCACAACCCCGAAAAATAAACGGATAAGATTCAAGTCTAAATTTGAATTGAAAGGGAGTAAGCTAAATTCTCTTAAGGGGGATAGCATAGACAATGTGCCTATTGTGAGTGAATATCCGAATGTGTTTCCGGAAGAATTGCCGGGAATGCCACCAGATAGAGATGTGGAGTTTCTCATTGACTTGCTACCAGGATCTGGACCAATAGAAAAGAGACCGTACAAGATGTTAGTTGATGAGTTGAAAGAACTCAAGAAACAACTTGGAGAATAGTTACAGAAAGGATTTATCCAACCAAGTTCTTCGTCTTGGGGAGCAGCAGTGTTGTTTGTAGAAAACAAGGATAGAAGTCAAAGGTTATGCATAGATTAACGTTCACTCAATGAGGTGACTATCAAGAACAAATACCCTTTGCCTAGAATCAATGACTTGTTTGATCAGTTAGAAGGAGCCTATGTGTTCTCAAAGATTGATCGCCGGTCAGGTTATTTTCAGCTTAAGATAAGAGAACAAGACATACCTAAGACAGCTTTCACCACTAGGTATGGATTGTATTAGTACACCGTGATGCCATTTGGTTTGACCAATGCACCAGCATACTTCATGAATATGATGAACAAGGTGTTCATGGAGTTCCTTGACAAGTTTCTTTTCGTTTTCATCGATGACATTTTGATCTACTCCAAGAGCAAAGAAGAGCATCAAGGACATTTGCGTTTGATACTTGAGAAGCTTAGAGAGCATAAGCTGTATGCCAAATTCAGCAAGTGTGAGTTTTGGTTGAATGAAGTTGGATTTCTTGGACACATTGTGTCGGGAGATGGTGTAGCAGTTGATCCTGCTAAAGTGTCAGCTGTAACTGAATGGGAATCTCCTAAGTCAGTAAAAGAGGTTCATAGTTTCCTTGGCTTGGCAGGATACTACAGAAGATTTATTGAGAATTTCTCCAAGGTAGCTAAACCAATGACAAAGTTGCTAAAGAAAGACAATAAATTTGCTTGGTCTGAAGGATGTGAACTCAGTTTCCAAGAATTGAAGACGAGACTAGTGACAGCACCAGTCTTATGTCTGCCAAATTTGGAGAAAGATTTCCAAGTGTATTGAGATGCATCTCATCATGGATTAGGTGAAGTGCTAATGCAAGAAGGGAAAGTTGTGTCTTATGCCTCGAGACAACTCAAAACTCATGAGGTAAACTACCCTACTCATGATTTAGAGTTAGCCTCTATTGTCCATGCACTCAAGACATGGAGACATTATATTTTGGGAAAGCGATGTGAAGTGTTCACGGATCAGAAAAGTTTGAAGTATATCTTCACCCAGAAAGAAATTAACATGAGACAAAGAAGATGGCTAGAACTCATCAAGGACTCTGACTTGAGTTTGCAATACCATCCCGGTAAAGCAAATGTCGTAGCGGATGCATTAAGCCATAAGGTATTTGTAAATGGCCTTACTAAGGGAGAGTTGCCAAATGATCTGTGTGCCCAATTTAGAGATCTCAGATTGGAGATTGTGCCTTAAGGACATCTCATGTCATTGGATGTGCAACCCACTTTGTTGGACAAAATCAAAGAATCCCAAAAGACAGATAAGGAAATTGAAGAGATTAAGGAAAAGATTGGCAAAGGAAAAGCCAAAGGATTCCACGAAGACGAACAAGGTACTTTATGGCATGGAAAACGTATTTGTGTTCCACAAGATCCGGAGCTTCGGAAACTGATTTTACAAGAAGCACACAACTCACCATATTCCATTCATCCGGATAACACCAAAATGGAGATGGATATGAAGGAAAGATTTTGGTGGAATAATTTCAAGAAGGACATTGCCGAACATATTGCTTTGTGTGATGTATGTAGTAGAGTGAAAGTGGAACATCAGAAACCAGCAGGAATGCTACAACCACTACCTATTCCCGATTGTAAGTGGGACAAGATTGGCCTGGATTTAATCACCGGATTGCCAAGGACCAGGTCAGGATATG
This sequence comes from Avena atlantica, assembly GCA_910589765.1. Taxonomy (NCBI): domain Eukaryota; kingdom Viridiplantae; phylum Streptophyta; class Magnoliopsida; order Poales; family Poaceae; genus Avena; species Avena atlantica. The sequence continues at coordinate 43,976,500 of OU342736.1, read as the reverse complement.
ATTCTATTTGGGTAGTAGTGGATCGCCTAACTAAAGTGGCTCATTTCATACGGGTGAAGACAACCTATACAAGTGCTAAGTTAGCCAAGATCTATATGAGTAGAATTGTATGTCTACATGGAGTACCCAAGAGTACTGTGTCTGATAGGGGAACTCAATTCACTTCTCATTTTTGGAGGCAACTACATGGGTCATTGGGAACGAGGTTGGAATTCAGCGCTTCTTTTCATCCTCAGAATGATGGACAAACAGAAAGGACCAACCATATTCTTGAAGATATGTTGAGAGCATGTGCTCTAGACTATGGAGCTAGTTGGGATGAAAGTCTGCCTTACGCAGAATTCTCTTACAATAACATCTATCAAGCCAGTATTGAGATGGAACCATTTGAGTTTCTCTATTGGAGAAAGTGTACCACCCCATTACTATGGAATGGTGTGGGAGAAAGAAGTTTGTTCGGACCAGATCTAATCAAAGAGGCTGAAGAAAAAGTCAAACTAGTTAAGGACTGATTGAAGATAGCATAGTCCCGACTGAAAAGCTACGCAGATCCTAAGCGTAGAGAGGTCACCTATGAAGTAGGTGATAGAGCCTATCTTAGAGTGTCACCAATTCGTGGAGTGAAGTGATTTTGAGTCAAAGGTAAATTGGCCCCAAGATATGTTGGACCATTCAAGATTCTGAGTCGTAAAGGAGAATTAGCTTATGAGATTGAATTGCCAGAATCATTGTCTGCTATTCACAATGTGTTTCATGTGAGTCAGCTAAAGAAATGCCATCCAGAAATGGAAGAGACTTCTTTGAAGGATACTATACCTTTAGAGAAGGTACAATTGGAGAGTGATCTCACTTACGAGGAGAAACCAATCAAGATTCTTGAGACTATGGAAAGAGTTACTCGGACTAAGACTATCAAATTCTGCAAAGTTCAATGGAACCATTATTCCGAAGAAGAAGCAACATGTGAAAGACAAGATGATCTTCGGAAAGACCACCCTCACCTATTTGCTAGCCAACCAGAATCTCGAGGGCGAGATTCACCTTAAGGGGGTTAGATTTGTAACATCCCTAAAATCATGTTTTCAAAGATTGCATATCATTCATGCATGCATGTCATTTAGGGGATCAATTTCAAACTCATCTCAAGAAAGCAGAATCATTTGGGTGCTTGTTATTTTATGTAAACAAGCATTGATCCAATGGCACTCTCAAGTGAGAGAATAATTGTTTTAAACCAAGTTTTGTTTGCTCTTAAGTTGGATTGGTTGAGTGTTAAAGCTTGGACAAAATTTACAAAACAAATATGGTTTTAAACCAGTTTCAAAACCTATTCAAATCATGTGCTAAGGCACTGTTTATTTTGATTTTTCAAAAATACCAAGCTAGTCTAATGAGACAACAAGGTTTTATGTCCAATATTATGAGGTTTACACTTTACAAAAATCTAGAAAAAGTTTGGAATTCAAATGCACTTGATTTCATTTGAAAAAGAAAAGGAAATTAGAAATCAACTGGGCCTGGCGCCACCATTCCAGCCCAGCAAGCAAAACAGCCCACCCGGGTCCTTCCTTTCCCTCTGTTTTCTCACCGCGCTCGCGCACACCCCCTCGCTGACAACTGGGCCCGCAGCCACGTCACCCCGTCGTCCCCAAATCTCACCTGCGACCAGCGCCGCCGTGGCCGTTTCCTCCCGACGCAAATGCTCTTCAATCCCATTGACGCCGCGCGTAATTCTCGCCCCTGCTCCGGCTATTTAATCTCCACCCCTATGCGACCATTTCCCCTCACTTAGCCCCCCACTCTTCCAACAGGCTGCCCACAATATCGCTTGCACCGCCGCGGTACCGAGCCACTCCAGCGTGCGATTCCGGTGAGCACTCCTCGCCCCTTGCCTTCTAATCCTGCCAGCATGATCGCAGCAACCTTGTGCATCTTCTAACTACACTGGTGCATGCCAGGATTATCCGGAGCCTTGCCAACGACGACGACCACAAGTGCCCGACGCAGCCGCAAACTCCGACGAGCTCTCCTGGTTTGTACTGACCGCGCCTCCCTCTCTCGTTCATACTCACACACTCGCCTCGTCTGCACGCATCTAACGCCATCTCTCTCGTGCCTTAGCGTGAACCGTAGCGTCGCCACCGTCTCCAGCAGCACACACCCGATGTAACATCCCAAAATTACTAAACTTGGATCTTCCATTTTCTAATCATCAAAATTAGGGTTAACAAAAACTTTGCTAATTAAAATTAGGAAGGCATGCATATGTATATGCATTTAATTTGAAATTCTTTTGAACCACCTTGTTAGTTTGTTTCATTGCTTGTAAAATGTATCTTAGATGAAATAAAAATCATCTAAAACATTTCCCACACTTTTCCTAAAGACAAGTAAATCAAAACACATATATTAAGGGAATGGTCATTTTGACCAATTTAACTCCCATGCCTACTTTGGCTGTCTCAAACTTTCAGAACCTAACAAAAACTTTTCTGGATCTTTGCACCCCTTGAATGTACCCATAACAAAGTATCAAGGCCCACTTTGTGATCATCTAGAAACTTTCAAATGCATAGTTTAAATGACAATTCAAAATTGAATCTTTATCATATGGGAAGATCCCACTTATTCAAAAACCACTCAAACAAGCTCAACTTGCAAAACCCAAGCATCTGCAGACTCACCAGCACCAATCTAGCAAACCCACAAAAAATCTTTTCAAAATTTAAAACTTGATTTCATGCGGCCATTTCATCAAACAGGTTGCAGACACAAATCAAACAAACATCAAACACTATTGTGAGCAGTGATTCTTGCCTAACTGGTTCCCCATTTAGCTCATAACCAGCTCAGTAGATCATCTAGGAAGATTAACTAACCACTAGCACCACTGTGAGCTTGCCATTGCCATCAATGGTGAACAGCCGAGCACACCCTTGCCACCCCATAGTCGACAACAAGCTAGTAGCAGCAGCAAGCCTAGCCAACATGTCTGGGAGGCAGCCTACCGTCCACCGCCACTCACTGTCCCAGCCGCGAGCATTGCTAAGGCCTGGACCACACGCACAGACCATGCCAACCTCGCCAGCAACTATGCGGAGCGTGCGCCAGAGCGCCACCCTCGACCAGCGCCCACAGACCACGCACCGCCCTCACCACGTGCACACACGATCACCACCGACCCAGGAGACCACCAGACATCCCCGTTCGCCGCCCCGTGACGCACAGCCACCACTTGCTGTCAAAGACGCCGCCTCTGCAGCGCAGAGCGTCGCATGTTCCAGACCAAGCCGCACCACCCCATGCCTCGAAACCATGTCGTTGAGCATCGCCAGGAGACACCACACCGTCCCCTACCATCGCCCTTGCCAGTAGCCGCCTATAACACCGCCCCCGATGAGCTCACCGTGCGCCCCGTCGGTCCCCTCGCTCGACTATAAATAGAGGCCACCCCCGCTCGATTTCTTCACACCATCTCACTCCCCTCTCCTCACGGATCGTGCCACACCGTTCTCAGAGCAAGGCAAGCACCACCCCGCCGGAATTTCACCGGAGCCCGCCGCCTCTGGAGAAGAAGGGAGCCATCGATTTCGTCCACCCCGGGAGCTGCCGCAACCACCCCTGAGTTCGCCGTCGTCGACTTCGTCGTTCGCCCACCTCGCCGACCCTCGCCAGCACCTCGGTGAGTCCCCAGAACCCCCCACTGGTCGCGCTAGGTTTCGTTCTCGCCGGCGTTGTCTCGCGTCGACTATGACTCCCAGCCGTTGGATTAGAATCAGATCGAACGACCCACGTTGCCCCATACTGCTTCGCCCAGCCCCGTGTCACTGACAAGTGGGGACACCCACTTAAGCAGCCTGCGGGAGCACTGCGCTTAGCAGGACGGCCCGTTAACTTTTCCCGCGCAGCACAGTGATTTGAATTAAATCTTTTCTATTTTAATTCAAACACACTTCTGTACCCATTTTGAAAAATCAATCCAGATCGATTCAGTGCACCAATTTGAATGAAACCAATTTTGTTGGATAGGTCTGTGAATGCTGAATCCAAGCCCATTGGATTCAAGTCATTTGGATCTATAGATCACCCATTTTAAAAATAACAAGGCAGAAGCTTTTATGCATTCAAACATTTTTCAAATTTAAACCATAATATCTTTTGAGTTGATTCCAACTCTCAAAAATCACATTTAACCATACCTTTCAGAATATATAAAAATATATAGGTTTACTTGCAGGAATAATGTTCAAGTAATAAAAGAATGCTACATAAGCATTTCTAGCCACTTTAATTAATTAAAATAAAAGGGTAAAACCTTATTAAATTGTGACACCACTTTAAATCAGATTCCCTTGGACTACAATATGTGGTGATGACATGTGTCAACATGATCCCATGTTTGGTTTGGAGAATATTAAATCTTAAGTAGTTTTTCAATGAGTAGAAATTACTTTTCTAAAAATAAAAGGAATTAAATCAAGCCTTAACCTTGTAATGTTAGAGATGATGCTAGATCATCTATAGGACCCTTGTGTGTGATGATTGCAAGTAGTTAAGTATTTTTTGGTGATTGTGTACCTCGTATTTATTCATAGGCGCTAGTACCGACCAAGGATACGAGGAGGAAGGAGGATACTACGAAGAAGAAGCCGAGGAGAACATCAACCACTGCTCTGCACAAGGCAAGCTAAAACTTGCAAAACACTCTACTTTAGCAATCCTTACTAATCAAGTTGACCTATGAAAGCTAACACTTGCAATTTAGCAAGCTTATATTGATATTGTGCAAGCAAATACTTGCTTGTTACTATGCCTACTATATGCCTTAAGCATATGTGATCATACCCACTTGATAAACCAATCCTAGTTTTATTTGCAAGCTTCTTACTTTATTTCTTTATCAAAGCTTTATCTTAGAGTTGACTTAAGTGACTTGTAGATACTAGAAAGATTCTGAAGGTTGCATGAAGAGCATAAAATTTGGCCTAAGCTAGATAATCTTGATGTCATCTTAAGGCATGAGATTGAACTTAGTTGAAACTCCACTAGTTTACCACCCCTCATGAGTACTACCCCCACCTGTAGATGCTAGTGCTAAGCATAAAACTTGATCAACCTTAGATGGGTTTACTTGGTGCAAAAATGGTTATGAAAACCTTGGAATGATGGATCATTCTATTGAAATGTTTTGGACATGTGTTTCCGAACACTTGATGATTTTGGTGATGAAAATGTTGAGGCCTGAGCCTTAGCCCTTTATAAAACTAATGGTTGTCTAGATGCGATACCATTCCAATTTTATCATACAACCACAATACCCGAAGATTGGGTAGGGCTTGACTGGAAACTTATATACCTTAGTATTAGTTCCCTCACGACCAAGGTCTGAGCTGAGGCTACCTTGTGAAGATTGACCACCTGTGCAGTACCCAAGATGACAGTTGGTCATGGTTGGGAGGTGCTGATACTAGGGCATGTAATTGAAAGGTTAGGATTGATTATCCGCATACTGAGTATGGTGAATTCAGGATTTGTTCCTAACGAATGTATCAAATGTTGTGGTGAAAGTGTACAATCTCTACAGAGTGTCAAACTATTCGAATAGCCGCGTCCGCGGTTATGGACAGTTGGAGTGGCCATACTGTTCCCCTGATTGACTTTTCAAAATGACTTGTGAAATGAATTGAGACTTTGACTTGACCACAACAAAGTTGTGACCTGAGTTACAAGATCCCACCTAGGAGTTATAAAATTGTGACTAGCTTCGGAACTTAGTTAGAGATAAATCTGGCTTTTGCAAAACAACCCTAGAGCCTAGTGTCCTATTATCCAAAAACCCCTTTACCTGTTAGTATTAGCTTGCGAGTACTTAAAGAGTACTCATGGATTTATCCCTGGCTATTCCCATGGCCAGACTATGAAGAGGAGTACCTGGAAGATGGACCCCAGGAAGGTTACGACAACTAGGATCATCTCCCATCGTCAGCATTGCCCGTGACCCCGAAGATGGAGCTTCGCCTACGCTACCGTTATTATTACGTATTCCGCTGCTTGATGTTGTATTAAGAACTGGATCATGAGATCCCTATTTGTGTAAGAACTTATGTATCGTTTGTAACGGATGATGTACTATGGTATCCAATTCTTTTATGTCTCGCAAAAATGGTAATCCTGGGATTGCGATGTATGGCATAACACGCATCTAGGATTGAAAAATCCGGGTGTTCAAGTTGGTATCAGAGCCATCCTGACCATAGGAGACCCTAGTTAGACTGGACGTTACATCCAAAACTTAGTTTCAAAACCAAAGAAAACAAATATTTACAAAAACTTATTCTCATTCTTATCCCTTTTATTCTTTCATAAAAATTCATGTTCCTCAAAAACTTTTGAAAAATACATAAAATTTTGACACACTTGATCACCCTGCTAATCTACTCATCCTCTATTCTTATAGATGGACGTGAAGTACAGCAAGTTTTACCAACTGGGGAATGGAGGAGACCTTATCGTTGAGAGGGATTTGGACCAGATTTTGGAACTTCTGGAGCATCCGCACCCCGAGTTCTTCGGAGCTCATCTCAATGATCAAGGAGGAGAAGATCTACAGTTGCTAATTGTTGCAAGTCTCTGAGGAAAAATTGAACCTCCCACTGCGGAGGGAATTCAGTTTACCTTGAGGGAAAACAACTGGCTCGATGGACTTGCCAGAGGAATGCAGGAAGCTCTTTCCCGTCCGTGTGGGCAGAGCATCAATCAGATCAAGGGTACTCGCTTTGAGTTTTTCCCAAGGCGTGATGCAAATGGACAACCACTGGAAGCCCCATACCACCCCGAGCTGAAGACTCAATTGGACCACCTTAGCTTCATGATGTATGATCGTCAGCAGGAGTTGGACAACTGCCGTGACTACTGCAACCATAAGTCTGCCATCATCAAGATGAAGGATCAGACCATCGCCATGCTAGCAAAGGATCGCAAGTCTCGCCGCCGTCAGCTCGACAAGAAGGAGCGCATTATTGCCCGTCTTCGCCACCGCATCTCATCTTTGGAGGAGGCCATCCACGAGAGAGACATGCAGTTGGAGGAAAGGGAGAATGCCGGAGAGGATCTTTGTGGAGACCCTTACTCCTATCTCAGCGATGATGACGATTTTCTAGAGGATCAGGACATGGACTTCTTCACCGATGAGGACGATTTCGCCTTCATCGATGATGATGAAGATGATGAAGCCACAGACTCCGAGGAGTAGTAGCACTTGAGAACTAGCGTAGTGAGTAGTATTCGGTCCCACTGTATCGTAGTTCTCAGAATGGTTCTTAAAACCATCTGTTTTTCTTTGTTGTGGTGTGTGTTGTACTGTGTGCTATGAATGAATGAATGAAAAAGCAAGTTGCTAGAAAAATCTGAGTCAAACCTTTAAAACTTTTCAAAGTCCCCGAAACCTTAGAAATTTCCCTCTTTTCTCATGATCTATCTAAATCTTCAGATGCCACGTGGAGGAAGTGGTTCAGCCTCGGACCCGATGTTGCAGATCCTGCAAATGTTGACTTCTGACCGTGAAGCTGAAAGAGCGGAACGTCAAGCCAACCTAGCCACCCTTCAGCAGATAGCCCAGCTATCCCACAACAACCATGGCCATGGAAATCAGGACAACCATGGATCTAAGCTCAAGAATTTCCAGAATACCAACCCACCTATTTTCACTAAGTCAGAAGAACCCCTAGACGCCGATGATTGGCTGCAACCCATGGAAAATAACTTAGAAGTCGCTGGAGTAGAAGCCAACGAGAAAGTTCTGTTTGCCACCCATTATCTAGCCGGAGATGCCAGAGCATGGTGGAACAGTGTTCATGCAATGACCGGAGGCCAGATGATGACCTGGGAGGAATTCAAGGTCCAGTTTAGCAGAACCCATGTGCCACCGGGTTTGATCAAGAGAATGAGAGACGAGTTCAAAGAGCTGAAGCAAGGAAGGATGACTGTAGTGGAATACCGTGACAAATTTTTGTCATTAGCTAGGTATGCCCCGAATGAAATAGACACGGAAGCCAAGAAGAAGCAGAGGTTCCTGAATGGTCTGCATGACGAGATGTAGACGGTGTTAGTCAATATCCCCTTTGCGGATATTGAAGCCCTTGTCGACTCTGCTATCCAGATGGAAGGAAAGATCAACCAAGACAATGAGAACCGCAAGCGTCGCATGATGCATCAACCAGGAACCCATCAGACCCCAAAGTATCGCCCCAACCCATCTCCAGGATTTGCCCCAAGAACCAACAGACCCCCGATGAACCGTCCGACCTATCCCAACCGTGGAAACCCTAGACTCGGAGGAAATCACAACAACCCCGGTAACTCTAGCAATTTCACACGTACCCCACCCAAGTTCAACACCAACAATGCTACCGCCAACACCAACACTGCCCCGAGGACTGGAAGCAATGATGTGCCTGTCGCAACCAAGGACAAGTCGCAAGTGACTTGTTATGACTGTGGAAATAAAGGCCACTATTCCAACGAGTGCCCCAACAAGAAAAAATGCTACAGCCCCCAATGCCAATGCCCCAGCTCAGCAAAAGCGTCGTGTTCAGCCAGGGAGAAGATTTGCCCCAGGGAATTCACTCAACCGCAATGGCTGTCTTTTTCTCATGCATGATGAAGAAGCTCAGGAAGCGCCATACGTCGTGCTGGGTATGTTTTCTGTTAATTCAGTACTTGCAAGAGTGTTGTTTGACTCTGGTGCATCGCATTCATTTGTTACCGAAGAATTTGCATGCACTAGTAAAAATCAACCAACCAAACTGAAGCATGTTATGATTGTTCAAATTCCCGGATCAACCACCAAGGCTAGGCAAATTTGCAAAGCCGTCCCTAACCGAATCCATGGCATAGATTTTTATGCAAATCTGATAGTACTCGGAACTAAAGGTTTGGAAGTAGTACTAGGAATGGATTGGATGTCCAAACATAAAGGATTGATTGACTGTGCCAAGAAAGCCATCACCATGACCAGTACAGCCGGAATATCAGTCGAACATATATCTGAAACCTTACCTCGCCAATTCAAATGCAACAAGAGTATAGCCCAACCTACCATTGACCAAGTCCAGATAGTCTGTGAATACCCCGATGTATTTCCAGATGTTTTTCCCGGTATGCCCCCAGATCGGGATATCGAGTTTATCATTGAACTAATCCTCGGAACTGGACCCATAGCCCAGAGACCCTATAGTATGAACCCGTGGGAGCTAGCAGAACTGAAGAAGCAACTGGATTCCATGCTAGAAATTGGATTGATTCAACCAAGTGCGTCACCATGGAGATCACCTGTCTTGTTTGTGGACAAGAAGGATGGAGGTAACCGTTTGTGTACGGATTATCGGAAGTTGAATGATGTCACCATCAAGAACAAGTACCCCTTGCCCAAGATAGAAGATTTGTTTGATCAGTTGACCGGTGCCAAAGTGTTTTCTAAGATTGATCTTAGAACTGGTTATCATCAACTCAAAATTCGTGCAGAGGATATTCTAAAGACTGCCTTTACCACCAGATATGGATTGTATGAGTATACAGTCATGTCTTTCGGATTAACCAATACCCCCGCTTATTTCATGAACCTCATGAATAAGATTTTATGGACTTCCTGGATAATTTTGACTTTCTGGATAAATCAGAAGAAGAACATGAGCTACACCTAAGGACCATTCTTGGAACCCTTAGAGAGCATCAGCTGTATGCAAAGTTTAGCAAATGTGAATTCTGGTTACAGGAGGTGGGATTCCTCGGTCACATTGTATCAGCCGGAGGAGTTGCCGTTGACCCTGCCAAAGTGAAAGATGTAGAAGATTGGCAAGCCCCAGCCACTCAAACCCAAGTTCGTGCTTTCCTCGGATTGGCGGGATACTACCGCAAATTCGTAGAAGGATTCTCGAGTATCGCCAGACCCATGACCCAATTGCTGAAGAAGGACAAGAAGTTTGAATGGACCAACAAATGTGAAGCGAGTTTTCAAGAACTCAAAAGGAGATTGATTTCAGCCCCAATCTTGATCATGCCGGATATCACGAAGCCCTTCGATGTGTATTGTGACGCATCCAAGATTGGTCTCGGATGTGTGCTAATGCAAGAAGGCAAAGTTATATCTTATCTATCTCGACAATTGAAGCAACATGAGCAAAATTACCCAACCCATGACCTCGAACTCGCAGTCGTAGTTCTATCCCTGAAGACATGAAGGCATTACCTGATGGGAAACCGTTGTGAGATTTATTCAGAACATAAGAGCCTAAAGTATATATTCACTCAAAAGGAGCTGAATATGAGGCTGAGAAGATGGATTGAGCTAATCAAGGATTATGACCTGGACATTCACTATCACCCTGGTAAAGCCAACGTAGTAGCCGATGCCCTTAGCAGATTGCCGTGCCGCTTGAACTCCATGATTTTGAAGGAGCAACCAAGTCTGAACAAGGAGCTAGAAGATTTTCGAATGGAATTAGTAAGTGAAGGATTTTTGGATAGCATAGAACTCCAGCCCAATTTGATCAGTCAGATTAAGGAGGCGCATAAGGAAAATGCTAGTATCGACGGAATCAAGCGTCGTATCGGTACAGGCAAAGTACCCGGAGTTTTGTGGTACAAAGGACGCCTTTGTGTAACAGCAGATTCAGAGTTGAAAGAAGTTATCTTGAAGGAGGCTCATGATACTCTTTATTCTATCCATCCCGGAGTAACTAAGATGTATCAAGATTTAAAAGAGCAATTTTGGTGGCATAAGATGAAGAGAGAAATCGGAAGCTATATCGCCAAGTGTGATATATGTCAGCGAGTCAAGGCAGGACATCAAAGACCCGCTGGATTGTTGCAACCTTTGCAGATTCTGGAATGGAAATGGGATTCTGTAGGAATGGACTTTATCACTGGACTACCTACTTCTAGTAGGGGAAATGACTCTATCTGGGTCATAGTGGACAGATTGTCCAAAGTCGCCCATTTCTTGCCCGTCAAAACCACATATCAGAGTTCGAAACTAGCCGAGTTATACATCGCTAGAATAGTTAGTTTGCACGGAGTCCCTAAGAACATAGTATCGGATCGAGGAACTCAGTTTACCTCGAGATTCTAGAAGAAAGTTCAAGAAGGTTTAGGAACCCGCCTAGATTTCAGTACCGCGTATCACCCTCAGACCGATGGACAAACGGAGCGAGTAAATCAAATACTAGAAGATATGCTGAGAGCCTGTGTGTTAGAATATGGATCCAAGTGGGAAGACTGTCTGCCGTTTGCAGAATTTTCCTACAACAGTTACCAAGCCAGTTTGCAAATGGCCCCATTTTAATTCATGTACGGAAGAAAGTGTCGCACCCCTTTGAACTGGTCGGAAGTAGGAGAGAGTCAGATTTTCGGACCCGATATCCTACGGGAAGCAGAAGAGAAGGTTCACAAGATTCGTGAGCACCTCAAGACCGCCCAATCCCGACAGAAGAGTTACGCCGACAAGAGACGTCGAGACCTCGCCTTCAACATAGGAGATTTTGTTTATCTGAAAGTGTCGCCATTGAAGGGAATGCAGCGTTTCCAACTGAAAGGAAATTTAGCCCCCAGATATATCGGACCTTTCCAGATTCTGAACCATCGAGGAGAAGTATCGTATCAATTGGAACTACCCGAAGAGATGTCAGCCGTGCACAATGTGTTCCATATCTTTTTACTTCGCAAGTGTCTCGAAGTCCCCGAGAAGACCGAAGTGTTCAAGAATATCGATCATCGGACCATAGAGATCAACGATGACCTGACCTATCCCGAAGTACCCATCCGCATTTTGGAAGAAGCTTTTCGAACTACCCGAACCCGAAGCATCAATTTTCTCAAGATTCAGTGGAGCAACCACACAGAAGAGGAAGCTACCTGGGAACGCGAAGATCACATCAGGACGGAGTTTCCCGATCTCTTCAAATCCTAGGTAATCTTTTCGTCCTTTTTCAAATCTCGGGAAGAGATTATTTTTAAGGGGGGAAGGTTTGTAACATCCCAAAAATACTAAACTTGGATCATCCATTTTCTAATCATCAAAATTAGGGTTAACAAAAACTTTGCTAATTAAAATTATGAAGGCATGCATATCTGTATGCATTTAATTTGAAATTCTTTTGAACCACCTTGTTTGTTTGTTTCATTGCTTGTAAAATGTTTCTTAGATGAAATAAACATCATATAAAACATTTCCCACACTTTTACTGAAGACAAGTAAATCAAAACACATATATTAAGTAAATCAAACTTTCAGAACCTAATAGAAACTTTTCTGGATCTTTGCACCCCTTGAATGTACCCATAAAAAAGTATCAAGGACCACTTTGTGATCATCCAGAAACTTTCAAATGCATAGTTTAAATGACAATTCAAAATTGAATCTTTATCATATGGCAAGATCCCACACCCCCCACCAACCCCTGGTCAACCATCCCCTGGACCCGTTCCCCTAGACCCACCTGGCCGCCCTGCCCGCGGGACCCACCGGCAGCCCCACCAACCCGCGCCCCGTCTCCTACCTCTCCCTCTCCCTCCTCGCTCCCTTTCCGAGTCCACCCCTCCCCCGACCCCCTCTCCCTGTTCCCCAGGCCCCACTCGCCCCGGCCCCACCCCATCTCTCCTCCCTCCTCCTCTCATGCGCGCGCGTCTTCCTCCTTCCTCTTCCTCCAGCCCGACGCCGCAGCCTCCTCCCTCCTCCTCCGCTCGGCTCGCCCTCCCCCAGCGCCGGACCGCCCCTCGCCGGCGACCCCGACGCGCCCCGCCGCTCTCCCTCCTCCTCCTCCCTCACCCGCTCACCACCTTCCTCGCCGGCGCCGCCGCTCCCTCCCCGTGCTCCGGCCGCCACGCCTCCCGCCGCTCGCCCTCTCGCCTCCGCTCTCACCGGCACCCTCCGCCGCCGCGACGCCCCCTCTGCCTGCGCCGCCTCCCCGCCTTCCTTCGAGCTCCGCCCCTCCTCGACCTCGCCCCCCGCCGCCGCCCGTCTCCGGCGTCCGCAGCCGTCCGCTCCTGTGCCTCCTCCTCCGGGCCACGGCCGGGCTCCGCCAGCCCCCTTCCTCCCCGGCGCCGCCGCGCAAGCCCCGAGCTCCCCCTCCCGCCGGCTCCTCCTCCCCCGTCTGCCTCTCCCCGCTCGCCCCCGAGCTCGCCACCGGCCGCTGCCGCGTGCCCGCCGCCGGCTACCACTCTCCCGCACCACCGCCTCCTCCCGCCGCTCCTCCTCCGACCTCGCTCCGGCCGCCCTCACCGCCGAGCGTCGCTGCTCCCCTTCCTCCGGCGAGCTCCCTCCAACCACCGTCGGGCCCCGCCCGCTCCTCGCCTTGCCTCTGCAACATCTCGCCACCGGGCCCCGCCTCACGCCTGCAGCGACCTGCGGCCGCGCGCCTCGCTGCCAAGCCCGACCACCTTCGGCCCTATCCCTGGTGGGTCCTAGGCCGCGCGAGCCCGCCCTGTCCGCCACCTCCCCGCAGTCCCTCCTTTTCTTCGCGCATCGTCGCCACGGACGCCAAAACCTGAACCGGAAGGACGCCATGATCGCCACAAGGTCGACGAGTTCTACTTCCGAACGACAAGACCGGCCGATCCGTGGACCCGACAAGATCGACCGCTTGGAACCAAGATCTCCGGCACGTCACGACAAGTTCTCCGTCTTGTACCCGATGGTCGAGACCCCGAAGCCCCGACGCCTCGGACCCCGAAGACCGATCCCCGAGACCGAAACCTCGGCACACCAAGATCTTCTCCTCGGAACGCCATGACCGCCGACAACATGGCCCGACCACCGCGAATGCGCCAAGACCTAACCCCGGAGTCCGAGAACGATTCCGCCGAGGACGAATCCGTCGAACCCTGAACCCCGAGGCCGAACCCCGAACCCCGGAGCCAAGATCTGCCGAACCCTAATGTGTGACCCTGATCCGAGCCCCTATTTTATAAATTGCCAACTATATAAATTGTTGCATATTAAATTGTCATGCATGCATACTTGTCATGTGGTTTGGGGGCCTTATGCCGATTCACCTCTAATTAAATATGGGGCCCATATGCGGGCAAATCTAGCCTTATATTGGCCTCATTTAAATTTGTGCATCGAACCGTTGTCATATCTTGCCTTGTTAAGACAACATTTAATTTGCGGGGTAGATAAACAACTTGGACCATCTAATTAATTGTCGGGACCCCGATTCCACTTAATATGCCCTAATTGCATCGCACCTTTGCCCTGCCATACATCATGCATGCATCATGCCGAACTTTTGTCGTAGTATTAAATATTGCATCCGGTGTTTCTTCTAGTGTTTTGCTTCTTCGCGGATAAGGCCGTTGAGTTGATGTGAGCTTCGCCCCGACCTTCGGATGAACCTTCGACAATGTTTTCAGGCGAGCATCTCCCCCTTTCTACTTATCTTACTTTTATAGTATTTATTCCCTCCTGTTGATCTATTGCTATCTGTGTTGCGATGCTCTAGTTTTCGTACCCGTGATATCCCTTGCAGCCGTATATTGCCTTGGACACATCCTATTACCCGTTGTTTGGTAGATAGTTGGACTTGCGCGTCGTAGTCGCCTGCTCAAGTGCTGTTGCGTGTCGTCCAGTACCACAGTTGTTGGAGTATTGCCGCCTGTTTGATGTTGGAGATGATCATGGCTTTACTTATCGTTCACTTTAATTCCTGTTTAACAACTAAAATTGAAGTAAGTAAGCAGAGGCACATGTGGGCAATAGATGTTATTTGGTTGTTAACCGTCCACTTGTGTCCCGTAGGACCCCGAGTGCTTGATACCTGTTCCTTGATTTATCGCGCTATCCACATCCGGGAGGATTATGGGACCCCCCTGAGCCAGAGCTTGATTCCGTCTTATTTCTTGGGGCCACAAACTAGTTTGAGGTTTTATTTACTATCCTGTACTTATGCCATGCTACTGCTTTATTTACGATTGTGCGAGGAGCACACTGTACTGTTTAAGATCGGGACACGTTTTCGCGGTGTCGACAATCCCAGTTTTGGGTTCCCAGTCGTTCACAGCCGTCCACCCAAACCTTGAGTCCGTCTCGGAGTCAGCTAGCTTCATTGCGGGTGTACTCCAAGGGGTGGCCCCCTGAAATATTTCCGAATCTTGTGATTGCTTTGTCGTGAAGGCCTCGTTGGGTTTTGATTTGGTTTTTCCGAGGTTGATCGAGTGTGTGTTGCTATTTGTGCACCCCGGCCGGGTAAAACTTTCTGAAAGCCATGTCCACGGTTATGGACGACTTGGAGCACAGTATCTCGATCATAGACAACTATAACTAAAGTAGTGCTATAAATCTGACTTTATAATGACTAGTAACCAGTTTCACTATAATGGAATGGCTAAATAAAACTGCCAACAATTGCTTGCTTGGGTTGTCGTTTGCGACCATTGTACCTGACTAGTAAGTATTGCAACTATAACGGAATGGCTAAATAAAAGTACCAACAACTGCTGGGTTTTGGGATAACTCATGCTAATTGTATCTGACTAGTAAGTGGCGCAACTACAACGGAATGGTTAACTAAAATTGCCCACTGCTTATTTTATCAGAATGATTATCTATACTTGACTAGTAATTGCTGCAACGATAACTGAATAAATAAAACTATCAATGGTGTGAGTTCCTCGGTTGACTTCCTCGTTTGGTCTCGAGGGGGAAACACCAGGGTGGGTTTGTTTGATGGTAGTATCAGGTTGGTTCCGAATAGGTCTTTCTTACCCCTCTCTGATTGCCGCCAGTTGTATCGAGTCTCTATAGGGTGTTCAGTGCATGCTGCCGCTGCCGCTTCAGTCCACCATACCTACGTAGGCGAGGACCGCCGAATTCTAGCCTCGCCGTGTACTGGCCTCAGTACTGACGCTCCTCTTTTTCCTTTGCCCTTTGTCGGCACCCCTTTTGTTTAAGCAGGTTTTAAGATCGACGTCGTTAGCAGGGTTACCCTTCCGGCTTGGCCTGGGCAGGGTTATGGACGCCATTGGTTATTCTTCAGGGCTCTTAGCCCCATTTGCATCTTGTCCGTAGCTGGACGCTCTATCATTTTCAAGGTGATTTGGATCTTTGTATATTATATCTGTATTCTTGACTCTTTGAGTCGCTGTTGTATATATCTGTTCTGTGGGTCCCATCGAGGACTGTTGTGTAATGCTATTACTTCGTTTTCCACCCGCACGAAAGTGCCTGGTGGGCACCTTTGAATCGTTTCTATGCGGGTTTGGCGGGAATCGCTGAAACTTGCATAGGTCCGATTCGGAGGGTGTTACAAGTTGGAGTGGCCATACTGTTCCCCCGTCAGACTTTTCAAAATGACTTGTGAAATGAATTGAGACTTTGACTTGACCACAACAGAGTTGTGACCTGAGTTACAAGATCCCAGCTAGGAGTTATAAAATTGTGACTAGCTTCAGAACTTAGTATAGATAAATATGGCTTTTGCAAAACAACCCTAGAGCCTAGTGTCCTATTATCCAAAAACCCCTTTACCTTTTAGTATTACCTTGCGAGTACTTAAAGAGTACTCATGGCTTTGTCCCTGGCTATTCCCATGGCCAGACTATGAAGAGGAGTACCTGGAAGATGGACAGCAGGAAGGTTACGACAACTAGGATCATCTCCCATCGTCAGCATTGCCTGTGACCCCGAAGATGGAGCTTCGCCTATGCTACCGTTATTATTACATATTCCGCTTCTTGATGTTGTATTAAGAACTGGATCATGAGGTCCCTATTTGTGTAAGAACTTATGTATTGTTTGTAATGGATGATGTACTATGGTATCCAATTCTGTTATGTCTCGCAAAAATGGTAATCCTGGGATTGCGATGCATGGCATAACAGACAAATTGGATTGAAAAATCTGGGTGTTGACACCCGACGACAGCAGTGACTCCGGCGAGCAATCTCCGTCGACCTCGAGCGCCCCTTCGCCAACCAAGCATACCCTAAGCATCATCAACGCACGTCGAAGTCGGTGAGCTAACTCCCCCTCTCCCGCACGACCTAGATCGTCGGCAACGTCTCTGACAGAGCCGCCGCCGCTAGCGCCGGCAGACTTTGGTCGCTTGATTGCGAGCCGTTAGATCCAGATCCAACGCGTTAGATAGATCACTTAAACGAAGGGGTACGAGACAGATCTGGCCGTGCGATTTCATTTAGATCGTGCGGTCCATGCTAGTCGATCCGCGTGAAACGATACCGACGAATCAGAGAGCGCCGCGTGGCTAGTTCTTTGTTTTAAAAACAGAATTTATATCTATTAGTGATTCAAACTTGTAAAATTCATATCTTTTGATTCCCACATTCAAATTTTGCAAATTTTATATCATTGGAATCAGGAGAGAAAATCCTATCTGTTTATGCAATGTGTTTAATATTTTGCCTCTATAAAAATGGTTGTTTATGCAGAAACTTGTGTAGGCTTATTTTGATTATATAAATTATTTGAAAAATGTTTTAATGATCAAATAAGGTTTATTTTGAATACCTTGGACTTTTTTTGTTTCAATACTATTCACTTGTCTTGTTTGGTGTAGAAAAATCATCACATGGCATTTGCATGCATTCATATATTTTTGTTTGTATATATATTTTGTATGTGATTTTGGTGCCATTATTTTATGTGTAGATTTTGGTGCAAATAGTGATTGTGATTGTGAAGATTGTTGCTACTCCCCAAACTACCAAGGCAAGTGGTGCTTCATGATTTATTCCTATATTTTACCTATGCATTAGAAATATTCTGTATAGGATTGCATGAATATTTTGCTAAGTATCTTATTCCTATGCTTGGGAAATCCTAGTAGTTATAGAATTGTTAGAATTTCCTCTAAGTTAAGATGCTTACCTTTTCCATGCTTAGCCTAGCTAGTAGCAACCAAGGGTGGATTATATATTCATGTTATGTGAAAATATTTCTACGTCTTTGGACTTGTGTTTTTGCTTAATAAATCAACTAAGTGAATGAAACAACTGGGTGGAATGGAAAGAATGATTTGTGTTGAGTGGTTACACAAGGCCCATTTCTATGATTTACCTTGTGTATCTCACTTGTGGAAAGCCACCCAGGAACAAAGGGATTTGAGATGCCAAATTTTAAGAAGCTTTTAGTGCAGCCACATGGCATTATGGGCTCTGCCTGGATCATATAGGTTGCAATAACTTAGCCATTTGGACAGTTGGTGGTAGTGGGATGATAGGATTGGAGCGCATCCATTTGTTCTAAGGGAAGGCTTCTGAAAGGTCCTGTCTTGGTGAAAATCAAGTCTTGTGGGGAAAGTGCACAACCTCTGCAGATGGAAGAATCTAAGTACTTAGCCATGTCCCTGGTACTGGACAAATTTGAGAATCAAGACATGGAAGCTATCAAGAATCTCCTCATCCCAATTTCTAAGTTAAAACTTGTGGTTGAACAAGGGTGAAGGTTCACCAATTTCTATTGGTGGTTCCTTGGGAAAGTTTTGTCAAAGAAAAACTTAGTGTTTTCAACTGATAGGTAAAACCTATTTTGAGCAAAGAAAGCCTAAGCTACACTTAGCCAAATGCATATAGTATCTAAATTGCTAATTTTCTACTAAGTTATCACTTGCCAATACTATTCCAATGTATTGACCCACTGTGGCTGTAACTTATGATGTTGCAGGTTATTCTGATGATGATTAGGGGTTATGAGTCTACACTCAACATGCTTTCCTGTGGCACGTGAAGATGAAGACTTAATTATCTTATACTATGTTTGAACTCTTGTATTAGGCCTATGGCCATGGAGTTGTAAAAGACTATGTTTGTCTCTGGAATGATATGTAATAATGACCTTTTTTTCTGTGTACTTCATCTTAAACTATGGATGCTAGCATTGATCCAGGGACTAGCATTGCAATCACAGGGATCCTTACCTTTATATAAAGGGAGGAATCTTACACTCCAAGTCTTTTGCTAGCCTCCACTTGTATGAGTAAGCTCTACTCATGCTTCCAACTCCCAAGAAACCAAATTTTTTCCAAAGTGTCCACTATAAACTAGTATGAATGGTGTGTTACACTATTCCAAGTATATTCTTGTTTTTAGCTATCTTCCAAGTAAAAACTACTTTGTTATGTGAAAACTTAGTGATTAAAGCCCTCACGAACTTGATGGCACACTTTATATTCTTTGACCCTAATAAACTTGAACCATTGTGTCATCTATGTTGTATATGCTTGCACTTACATTAGAATTAGAAGAACCATGCTGTCACGGGGAATGTTTTCAACATTGCACTTGTACTTTGTACTCAGTTGATATCATGCTCTTTTGTCTATGGATGCCACCGGTGTGAAATAAAGAGGGAACTTGTAAGTCCATGGAGTTTGTATTCTATGTTAGAGAAACGCCTAGGCCGCTAGCCGAAGCCATGCCTAATCATGTTGGAAACTTGCAGCATCACCATAGTGAGCTATCTATGAAGCATCCTCAATAAAAAAACTATGTATATGGTAAATAAAAAGATAGCTAAGATACTCATTGTCTGCTTACCTTGTCATTTTGGCTATGGGAAAGCTCATCTACCATGTGCAAGGGGTACCCCGTTGGCGGTTCTCTATGATATGCAAATACTTGCAATGACAAGAACTTACAGGTGACTAATGTTGAGTAGCATGAGGTGAGGCCCTCGTATTCAAGGGGCTTTAACCTTAATCACTTCAAGATGCTTATGATAGGGTCAATGATGGCTGAAAGATAACAAGTACCATAATTTTTGGAAGGTCTTTTTGAAACTTGAAATCCATGCTTCCTTTATAAAAGGCCTTTCTTCCACCATTATTGAGTCTCCACCTTCTACCTTTAGGCACCATTAAGAGAGCATAGTTTCCATTCTATCTGCGGTGTTCCAAAGCTTATTGATTGATGCATATTGTGATATTACTTGTTCTTGTGCTATTTGTTTCTAGTCTCCCTTGTGAACTTTGAAGGTGTCATATGCATCTATTTGCTACTCTATGAGGGACAAGATGAATGCCACTATGCTATGTTTTCTGTATGTGAAACAAACAAACGTTTTTCAATGCATGTTATTCATGATCTTTGTTTGTGGACTTTAATGTTGCATGCATAGGGGAGATCCCAGCTTTCATGCACATGTTTAGAGTTCTTTGATCCCAGCTTTCAATGCTCGCAAATGGTTAGATCTTTATTGTTAGGGTGCATGTCACCTAAACAAATATTCTTTTTATCACTTACCTACTCGAGGACGAGCAGGAGTTAAGCTTGGGGATGCTTGATACGTCGGAACGTATCTATAATTTTTGATGCTCCATGCTTGTTTAGTATCTACTTTGCTTTGCTTTTTCTACACTTTGAGGTGCTTTTTACATGTTTTATGGTACTAACCTATTAACAAGTCGCCATAGTGACAGTTGCCTGTTTTCTGATGTTTTTGGTTCTAGAAAAGCTAGTAAGGAAATATTCTCAGAATTGGACAGAACAAACGTCAAAGTCAATAACTTTCCATGGGTAACAAGAAGTCCAGAGGGGAGACGGAGAGGCGTGCCAGGGAAGCCACACCCCCTAGGCGCGGGTGGGCCCTGCCCCGCACCTAGGAAGGGTGTGGGGCCCCTGGCCACTGCCTCAACCTCCCCCTTCGCCTATAAGAAGCCCCCGATGTAGAAACCCTAAGTACCCGATCAAGATTCCACGAAACCTTCTGTAGCCACCGCCACCATCGTCCCTAGATCGGGGGGATCTAAAGTTATTCCCAGCACCCTGCCGGAGGGGAGATCATCCCGGAGGCCTGCGTGAGTAGTTACACCTTGGACTATGGGTCCATGTAGTAGCTAGATGGTTGTATCTCCTCCTTGTCCTTTCATGTATAGATCTTGTGAGCTCCGTTCATGATCAAGATCTAATCTATTTGTAATCATGCAAGTTGTGTTTGCGGGGATCCGATGGATATTGATATTATTATCTTGGTTTGATTAATGGTTTTGTCTTTATGATTGTATCATATCTGTGTTGTTTGTGATCTTGCATGCTCTACGTTGTTAGTAGCTATCTTGGCCAAGTAGTTGCTAGTGACTCCAAGAGGGGGTATTTATGCTCGATAGTGGGTTCATGCCTCTAGTTTCCAAGGGAAGTGACAATAATCTCTTCGGTTGTAGATGTGTTGTTTCTACTAGGGAGAAAACAATGGTCACTTGTTCATGGAACATGTGGACTATTTACCTTACACACTTTTCTTAAAGCAGTAGTCTGTTGATTGCAACTTAATACTAGAGGGGGTTCAACTGATAACCTAAAGGTGTACTTCTAGTCATAGATGCAGTTGGATGGCGGTCTATGTATCTTGTTGTATTGCCCAATCGAATCTCATAGGATCTTTCTGAATAGTGACTTGGAAACCTGCACAACACAAACTCAAGACTTTGCCCCCAACGAATAGACTGCCATCCAACTACATCTATGACTAGAAATCCACCTTCGGCTGATCATCCGAACCCCCTCCAGTATTAAGTTGCAAGCAACAGGTAACTGCTTTAAGCAAAGTGTGTAAGGTAAACAATCCACTTGTTCCATGAACAAGAGACCGTTGTTTTCTCCCTAGTGGCAACAGCACATCTACAACCTTAGAGATTTCTGTCACTTCCTTTAGATTAAATAGAGGCATGAACCCACTATCGAGCATAAACACCCCCTCTTGGAGTCACTAGTATCTACTGGCCAAGATAGCTACTAGTAACGGAGAGCATGCAAGATCTCAAACAACTATGACATGATAGAATCAATAAGACAAAACCATTAATAAATCTGACATATTAATCTCAATATCCATTGGATCCCCACAAACACAACATACATGATTACAAATAGATATGATTTTTATCATGAACGGAGCTCACAAGATCTAAACATGATAGCACAAAGGAGGAGATACAACCATCTAGCTACTACATGGACCCGTAGTCCAAGGTGGAACTAGTCACGCTTCACACCAGAGGCTAGCATGATGAAGAAGAAGGCCTCCGGGATGATCTCCCTCCGGCAGGGTGCCGAGAAGAGCTTAAGATCCCCCGATCTAGGGACAATGGTGGCGGCGGCTATAGTCAGTTTCGTGGAATATTGATCGTGTACTTAGGGTTAATGCATCTTTATAGGCGTCTTTTAGGCAAAGAGGCGAGGCAGGGGCGGCCAGGGTGGTCACCCCCCAGGCGCAGCTAGGATTAGCCCGTGCCGCTAGGGGGTGTGGCCCCATGGTGCCTCCCCTCCGTCTCATATTCAGGATTTGTGTTCCCCACGGTAAAATATTGACTTTGGGTTTTGACCCGTTCAATTCCGAGAATATTGATTTTCTGCCTTTCTGGATCCAAAAACAGAAGAAAACAGACAATTGGCACTGTGGCATCTTGTTAATAGGTTAGTACCAGAAAACATATAAAAACACCTCAAAGTGTAGACAAAGTAAAGCAAAGTAGATACTAAACAAGCATGGAACATCAAAATATATATATACATTTCCGACGTATCAGGCACCAACGAAGAGTGTGCTTGACAAAACTCCCTACGAAGCTCTCTATGGAAGGAAGCCAAACGTGTAGTATATGAGGACTTTTGGCTGTGTTGGGCATGTGAAGAAGCCAATTCCTCACCTAACCAAGCTAGAAGATCGCAGCACAAAGATGGTTTTAATTGGCTATGAAACTGGTGCTCACTCGACGTCCTATCGGATGTATGATCCGGTGGCGAAGAAAGTGCATATTTCTCAAGACGTGGTGTTCGAGGAAGATAAAGCTTGGCCGTGGAGCAGCGAACCAGTGAGTAAATCTGCCGGTGAGCCGTTCATTGTTGAGTATTCAACTCACGTTGATGCAGGTGATGGAGCGCACAAGGAAGGCTTGCAAGACACGCATGTTGCAGGCGACCTGTAGAGGTCCCAAACTAATAAGGTAGAGATCCCTATGTTTACAATGCTAGTCCCTGGATCGAATAGCTAGCATCCACAGTTTCATATGTAATATCAAGAAACAAAGGTCATATTACAAATTATAACCAGGAATAAAATAATTCATTACATGTTACATAGCTCATTTGTCTATCTCATTACAATGCAGCAGATATAACTATATAGCATGGAGTCTTTCATCTTCAAGTGCTACAGGCAATCATGTTGGTTGTAGACTTGTAATCCCTACTCAACAAACTTCACTAACATCAAACAAACCTGCAACATAATAAGTTATAGCCACAAGGGTCAATACATTTGAATTGTATTGGCAAGTGATACTATGGTAGAGTAGTGGTATCTAACATATATATGCATTTGGATAAGTGTAGCTGAGGCTTGCTTTGCTCAAAATAAGGTTTTCCTTATTAGTTGAAAACACTAAGTTTTTGTTTGTCCAAAACACCCAACGAACTACCAATAGAAATTGGTGATACTTTACCCTTGTTCAACCACATGTTTTTAACTTAGAAATTGGGATGAGGAGATCCTTGATAGCTTCCATGTCTTGATGCTCAAATTGTCCATTGCCGGGGACACAGCTAAGTACTTAGGTTTTACTCTCTCGATAGGTGGTGTACTTTCCCCACAAGACTCGACATGCATCGAGACAAGATGTCACATCCCAAATTTTCGATTTGGTCTTGCATATCATTCATTGCATCGCATCATATCTTACCATGCATTACCGTCGAGTAGAGAGGATCGACGAAACGCTATTTGCGAAAACCTATTTTTGTTTCGACCCGAGTTTCCTGCGGGGAGCTTTAGAGGGACTTGCGACAACCACCCCTGTAGATTCGAGTTTTCGCACAAACTTCGACTGAAGGTTGTTCCCCTCGACGATACGAACCCGTAGGCGCGAAAATCGCTCCAATCGGAGTTCGTATGCAAAAGACTCGGACGTTTTAGTAAACCAAGAGACTTGCGACAACCACCCCTGTAGATTCGAGTTTTCGCACAAACTTCGACTGAAGGTTGTTCCCCTCGACGATACGAACCCGTAGGCGCGAAAATCGCTCCAATCGGAGTTCGTATGCAAAAGACTCGGACGTTTTAGTAAACCGCCGGAAAACGGTCCGAAAATCCGGACCGATTTCCGAGTTGTAGTCCAACCGCGAACCGTTTCTGTTTCAGTTTTTTTTTTCTTTTCTTTTCTCACGTGAGGGATCAAATAAAAGGGGCCCTACCGCCTCGGGAGTCGTGCCCGACCCCGCCCCCACTCGACCCAACCCCGCCGCCACAACTCCCTGCGTGCGCGCTCCCTGGCGCACGCCGCCGCCGCCGTTTCGCCTCGCCGCCACCGGCCACCCCTCCGTCGCCGGCCATCGCCTCGTCTGTTGTCGGGTTCGTCTCGCCGCCCTCTTTCCGTTCCCGTGCTTCGCGTCTCCATCCGCCGCCGTCAACTGCGCCCTGCAGATCGCCGCGTACGCGCACGCGTTTATTGTTCCGGGAGCCGTAGTTGACCGTGTGTGTACGTGCAGGTAGAACCACGACGCCGGAACCGACCGTCGCCGCCGTCCGGAGCTCGCCGGAGTTCGTTTCGCAGCCCGATTCCGGTAAGACAGCAGCCACCGTCAGATCTCAGATCAGCGGCTTAGATCGTTCGTTGACTGGTCAGCACTCCAGACGTTGACTAGTCAGACGCCCCAGACGTTGACTGGTCAGACGTCCAGTCAGCGCCCAGTCATCAGACACAGTTTACTGGGTCAATCTCGTTAATCCTATTAGTTGACAGATTTCGGTAGAATCTTGTAAATTGCGTAGAAATTAAACCGCTTGGCCAAAAATTGCAAATAAAATATGTACGCGTTCAGTGAGTCGTGTAGAATCTCGCTGTAGCTTTGGTTCAGACTTTTACCGTCAGGTTTAGTACAGTTTAATCAAACTAGTTAGTGGCCTTTTCGGAGTAATAAATTCGTAGTAAAAGTTTCGTAGCTCCAAAAATCGCGTGTGATATGTCCCTGAACTCGTATGAACGAGGGGAATCTCATCGTGAAATAAAAAGATAGGCTTACAGTAAAAACTTCTGCAGTATTTGTCTAATGGCATTCTGCAGTGTTTTAATTACTCGGGATGTTTTATAACTCCTTTTTGAGTAATTCCAATTGGTACTGTTTCTTATCAGCGATGCCTATGCGGTAGATTATTTCCAAGATTTTATGAACAATATACTACCGGTAGTGAATTATTTAAGTTCTAGCTCTAGTAGTGATCACTACTTTTGGTTAATAGTTTCCCCTTGCGCCAAATCTATTTTCCATGCATGTATTCGGTAGTAATATGAATTAGTATTATGTGGTGCAGCTGTAGCACCAATTCACTTGCCGTTCTTGCATTCATGCATCATCTTTGTTGCATATGTTTGTGAATTGTTTGTTTATGAATACAATTGTGTCGTGTAGATTGTGTGGAGTGCAACCCTTGCTCGTGTGTGGATTGTTCCTCCGACCGCTACAACCAAGGCAAGTAGATGCTACTTTGTTCATGTTATCGTCCTACTACTTTCAATGCATTGTCGTGTATTTTGTAGATGCATGTGTAGGATGATACTATCGCTATGCTATGTCCTATTATGTGGTAGGGATTTCCTTGTAGATGAACCATCGTTGTAGATGTGCTTAGCCATGCTATGTTGAACGAGGGCTAGGTTACATTATTTATACTTGTTTTCTCAAAGTATTGGTTTGTGAAAACTAAAACAACTTAATCAATGAACCCCCTGGGTGTGATGGTATTGATAATTTTTGGTGGTTTCATTGCGGAAAGGCACCCAGGTATCAAGAGAGAATGATTGGCTTCTTTATTGTGTAGCTTACGTGTACAACCATGTGCCAATAATGAAATGGGCGGTTGGTTGGACTTAGTAGGTTGTGGTAACTCGAACCCGCGTATCCAGAGATGTAGAATTTTGGTAGGTTGGACCGGTGCGCGTCGGGATTGAGGAGCTACTTCCCGAACAGTCTCTTCTTGGCCTTCTCCCTATCGTCACCCAAAATGAGAGTGATGGTACGAGCTGGGCTGGCCAAGTCACATGGGTAAAGTGTACTAACCTCTGCAGAGTGTATAATCTAATCGATTAGCCGTGTCCCCGGTTATGGACAACTGAGTTGCTAGATATTGATTCCATGACATGTTTCTCGCTCATTCTAATTTCATAATTGTTTTAATATTGTTGGGTTAACTTAATTGGGATCTTTTCAAAGAAAATTCAAAACTGTTTATGAAAGCAGGACAAAGTTATTTGCAAATGCAAGCCAGACACATCTCCACTTGCCAAATATGCATGTAGATGTTAGTACTATTGTCTCCATTACTAGCTCTACTTGCCATACATTCCATGTATTGACCCTTCGGGGCTGTTGCGTTTTATGCTGCAGGTTATTCCGATTCTGATTGATCGTTATAGGCCACGGTACTCCACTCGGCACTTGTTCACTTGTGGGCAATTTGAAGATTGGAGGATTTACTCGCTTTTGTTGCTACCTGAACAATTCGAGCTAGCTTTATGCTAAGCTTTTATATTGTAATAATGGTACTCTGGATCTTGTAGATCATGATACACGGTTATTTGCTATGATTATCTATCTTACTCTATTGTGGGCCAATGAACCGATCCAGGGATTGGCATGTCACATAGAGGCCACGGTCTTATCAGAACCGGGGTGTCACAGGATGGTATCAGAGCCCGTGTGTCGACTGTAGGATCGTGACCTAGGATTGGATTAGGAAGCCATATAATTATTAAGCCTATATTAACTCTGTCTTTCCTCTTATGCCTTTCACCCTCGTAAAATTCTTACCATATGCTATTCTCACACTTTCCTCTTTTACTTGATAGATGGGAGACGTCAGGACTGAGTATGCCACCATGGAGTCACCAAGGCCCTTTGCAAGGCAGTTAGCTCAGCTCTCTCAGTCACTGGGATTGCCACTGCCCATGTTCAAGGGAAGAAGGCTGTACACCTATGGATATGGAGAGGATGCATGGGAGATCACTACCTTCATATTCAGAGATGCCGCCTTGCCAAACCCCGTGCACTTGGTCTACACCAAGATATACTGCAACTGGGGACTTGGAATCAATTTGGCCATACATGAAGCCCTGTCTCGCCAGTGCCATAATGTCCGACACCTACTACCAGCAGATTCACCCTACCGTGACTATGGAAGGCGTGATGAAGAGGGGAACATTGTGGTTACCCCGGGCGACAGGAACAACATGCCGCCCCGTCGGAGGCACATAGAGGACATGGAAAGGGAGAATGGAGCTCTAGCAGAGAAGGTGAGGATGATAAAGGAGATTGCAGATTTTACTAGCAATGGTATGGTGGTCCAAGGACAGGAGATTGACACTTTGCATGAAGCTGTGGGAGTTCTGGAGAATGCCCTGATAGCCAGAGATGCAACCATAGCACATCTTCATGGTACTGTGCAGGAGAACACCCAGAACATACAGCAACTGCAGGGGACAGTCCAGGAAAGGGATCAAACTATTGAAGCTATGACAGCCCAGATTGCCGCTCTCCAAGCACAGCTGAATCCACCCCCGGATGATGACAATGGAGATGATGGCAACAATGGGGATGATGATGACAATGAAGACGATGATGGTGGAGGAGATGAGGCCGTTGCTGTTGCAGCTGAGGATGAAGAAGAAGAGGAGGATCCAGAAGAGGTGGAGTTTGAAGTCTCAAGTGATGGTTCAGGAGAGGTGTACACTCCGCCGCCATGGTTGTACCGCGAGCCGAAGCGCCAACGCATGACCGCAAGGACCTACCTCAATCTCTTCAAGAAATAGATAGAAGTCCACCAATTAGACCACGGTAGGCAAATTCGTTAGGATTAGTCTCGATCGTTGTGAAGCTTAGTTCGTGTTAGATTAAAAGTGTTTAGTTGCTTATTTGTGTACTACAATATCCCAGGATTTATTTGTGCGAATTTTAATGAAAGAGTTATGGCAATTTGGTTACTATCTGTGTGTTTTTCGCTACAGTTTTTCTGCTGACACAGCAGTACTGTGCGATTTTTCATATTTTTCTGGTAACTCAGAAAAATCTGAAAAAAATTGGGCTGATGCGAAACTCTCTGTGCCATATGCACAAAAATTGGCTTAATTTTCTGACGAGTTTAAGTCAGGCGGAAAAATTCGTGATTGCTGCTGAACGGTTCTGGCAGAATTGCTGTTTTGGTTGATTAGTTGATCTATTGTTTAGTTAACCATTGCCAACTCTTGCAAAACTATTTCAGTAGTTATGTACTGCTAGGATAACACCTGGGATGTTGCTGGATTGCTTGTTTGTTGATGTGTTGCTTGCTTGTGATTGTCTGCTATTGTTTGTTGTTGATTGCTCATATGCATGGGTAGAATCCTATTACCGTAGTTGATTCTTTCTAAACTTACCTATGCTGAACCGCAGATGCCTCCCCGTCGCCACCCCACTGAGATGGAGCAGCTCATGGCCGCTCAGGCACAACTGACCCAAGTGATGACCCAGTTCATGGCGAATCAGAACAACAACAATGGAAACAATCAGCCTCAGGGAGATGCTCTCACCAGATTTCTGAGGTTAAGGCCAGCTAAGTTCTCTACTGCAACGGAACCAATGGTTGCTCTCGACTGGTTGCGTTCAGTCAACAAGGATCTAGTAACTGTCGGATGCACTGATGCTGAGAAGGTGAGGTTTGCCGCTCACCTACTGGAGGGACCAGCCGCTTCTTGGTGGGACACATTCCAGATCACCCACCCGCTGGATACTGTGACTTGGGCAATGTTTGAGGAAGGTTTCAGGACCAACCACGTGTCTTCAGGAGTTCTGAGCCTGAAGAGGAAGGAGTTCCGCAACTTGCGCCAAACCAATCGCACCGTGGCCGAGTACATTGAGGAGTTCAACAACTTGTCCCGTTATGCACCTGAGGATGTTGACACTGATGCCAAAAGGAGAGAGAGATTCCTGGATGGCCTCAGTGATGAGCTTTCAGTACAGCTACTGGTGGTTTACTGCCCCACTTTCCAGGAGCTTATGGACAAGGCCAGAATCTTGGAAGGGAAGCACAAGCAAGTGGAGAACCGCAAGAGAAAGAGCAATACTCATCACTCTGGTTCACACCACAAGTCTCGCACTTCATATGATGGATACTCCAAGCATGGAGGAAGTGACCATGGGAGCCATGACCGCCGTGATGGACATCGTCATGACAACCATAGGAACAGCCACCACAACCACAAGGGAGGACACTCTCACCACTCTGGAGGACACGGTGGACATGACCGCAACCGTGATCGCAACTTCGTGAAGAAGGATCTGAGTGAGGTGACGTGCTTCAAGTGCAAGCAGAAGGGACACTATGCTGACAACTGTCCAGAGAGGAAAGGACTCAAGCCAACCAACGGTGAGAAGGCCACAGTGAACCACATGAATGTGGAGGATATTCCAGATGAGCCTGACCTTGTGATTGGTAAGTTCCCAATCAACACTTACCCTGCACTTATACTTTTTGATACTGGTGCATCGCATTCATTCATATCAAGGGCATTTGTGGATAAGTATAAGTTACCTACTGAGTCTATGAAAAGGTCTATTAGAGTGAGTTCACCTGGAGGAGATATGATAGCTAGTGCGGGATGCCGCGACTTGACTGTGAGGATTGGAACACACAACTTCATTGCACATCTAGTAGTGCTGGATTCACAAGGATTAGATGTCATTCTGGGTATGGATTGGATGTCTATGCATGGGGGACACATAGATTGTGCACAGCGAGCTGTTTCACTCAAAACCCCGGATGGTAAGAGGATTAGATTCAAGTCGGTTGCACGACCAGGAAGGTGTAAGCTGAATTCTCTTAAGGGGGTTAGCATGGATACTGTGCCAGTGATTAGGGATTACCCTGACGTGTTTCCGGAAGAGCTGCCAGGTATGCCACCTGACAGAGATGTAGAGTTTCTTATCGACCTGATGCCGGGAACAGGACCTATAGCAAAGAAACCATATAAGATGGATGTCGATGAGCTGAAGGAATTGAAGAAACAGTTGAAGGAACAACTGGAAAAGGGATTCATTCAGCCTAGTGCGTCGTCATGGGGAGCACCTGTTCTATTTGTGGAGAAGAAAGACAGCACCAAGAGATTAGTGGTAGACTATCGCTCGCTGAATGAAGTAACCATTAAGAACAAGTACCCTCTACCGAACATAAATGACTTGTTTGATCAACTGGAAGGAGCAAAGGTGTTCAGCAAGATTGATCTGCGATCAGGCTATTTCCAATTGAAGATCCGAGAGGAGGATGTACCAAAAACCGCCTTCACCACTAGGTATGGTTTATATGAGTATACAGTTATGTCTTTTGGACTAACGAATGCCCCGGCATACTTCATGACCATGATGAACAAGGTATTTATGGAGTATTTGGACAAGTTCGTGGTGGTGTTTATTGATGACATACTGATATATTCCAAGGATGATGCTGAGCATGAGAAACATCTGAGAATGATTATGGAGAAGCTGAGAGAACACAAGCTGTACGCCAAATTCAGCAAGTGTGAATTCTGGCTTAACACTGTTGGGTTTCTTGGACACGTAGTGTCAGGAGAAGGAATTGCTGTTGATCCAAACAAAGTGACCGCAGTAACAGAGTGGGAAGCGCCCAAGAATGCGGGAGAGATTCGAAGCTTTTTGGGACTTGCTGGATATTACCGGAGGTTCATAGAAAACTTTTCTAAGATTGCTAAGCCGATGACCGAACTTCTGAAAAAGGAGAGGAAGTTTGAATGGTCAGACGTATGTGAAGCCAGCTTTCAGGAACTGAAGCGTCGGCTAGTGACCGCGCCTGTTCTATGTTTACCAGATCTTCAGAAGGATTTCCAAGTGTACTGTGATGCCTCACGACAAGGACTTGGGAGTGTGCTGATGCAAGATGGGAGAGTAGTGTCATATGCCTCGCGACAACTCAAGCACCATGAGCGGAATTACCCCACACACGACTTGGAGTTAGCGTCAGTGGTTCATGCGCTCAAGGTATGGAGGCATTACTTAATGGGAAAACACTGTGATGTGTACACCGACCACAAGAGCCTGAAGTACATATTTACACAGAAGGAACTGAACATGAGACAAAGGAGATGGTTGGAACTTATCAAGGACTATGATATGAATCTACAGTACCACCCAGGAAAGGCCAATGTAGTAGCAGATGCTCTGAGCCGGAAGGTTTATGCCAATGGATTGACAATTGGTGAATTGCCTAAGGATTTGTGCAAGCAATTCAAGGACCTTAGACTGGAGGTAGTATCTGAAGGATACTTGGCTACAATGGAAGTCCAACCAACGCTTCAGGACAGAATCAGGAAGGCTCAAGTGGGAGACAAAGAGATAGATGAAGTTAAGGAAAAGATGAAGGAAGGTCGAGCAAGGGAATTCCGCGAGGATGAGCAAGGTACCTTGTGGTATGGAGATCGTTTGTGTGTGCCCAACGATCCGGAGTTAAGGAAGTTGATTCTGCAGGAAGCTCATGACTCGCCGTATTCCATACATCCGGGCAATACGAAGATGTATATGGACCTAAAGGACAGATTCTGGTGGAACAACATGAAGGGAGACATCGCAGAGCATATTGCCCTATGTGATGTATGTAGCCGAGTGAAGGCGGGACACCAGAAGCCAGCAGGATTGCTACAGCCATTGCCTGTGCCGGATTGGAAGTGGGATAGAGTGGGAATGGACTTTATCACAGGACTGCCCAGGACCAGGTCAGGATATGACTCTATTGGGTAGTGGTCGACCATTTGACCAAGGTAGCCCACTTTATACCAGTGAAGACGACTTACACGAGTGCAAAGTTGGCCAAGATTTACATGGACAAGATTGTGTGTCTACATGGAGTTCCCAAGAGTATCGTATCTGATAGAGGCACCCAATTTACCTCGCACTTCTGGCGCCAGCTGCACGAGTCACTTGGTACTAGATTGGAGTTTAGCACAGCGTTTCACCCACAGACTGATGGACAGACCGAGAGGGTGAATCAGATTTTGGAGGACATGCTAAGAGCTTGCGCCTTGGCTCATGGTTCTAGTTGGGATGAGAATTTGCCGTATGCCGAGTTTTCCTACAACAACAACTATCAAACCAGCATCAAGACGTCACCGTTCGACGTACTGTATGGGAAACGGTGCCGAACACCATTGCTATGGGATGGAGTAGGAGAACGTCAGTTGTTTGGACCTGATTTGATCAAGGACGCTGAGGAGAAGGTCGCCTTGATTAGAGACAGACTGAAGGTAGCACAATCAAGACAGAAGAGCTACGCTGACGCCAAGCGCAGGGAGGTGGTGTATGAGATAGGTGATAGAGCATACCTCAGAGTATCGCCGCTTCGTGGAATTAAGAGATTTGGTATTAAGGGTAAGCTGGCACCTCGATTTATTGGACCATATCGAGTCTTAGCACGCAAAGGAGAGGTTGCTTATCAGTTGGAGTTGCCAGAGGCTCTGTCTGCTGTTCACAATGTGTTCCACGTGTCCCAGCTGAAGAAGTGCCATCCGGAGATGGTGGATACACCATTGAGAGATACTGTACGCTAGAGGAGGTTCAGCTTGAGAATGATTTGACCTATGAGGAGAAACCGGTCAAGATTCTAGAGACAGCAGAAAGGACTACCCGTACCAAGACAATCAAGTTTTGCAAGGTGCAGTGGAGTCACCACACCGAAGAGGAAGCCACTTGGGAGCGTTGAAGATGACATCCGAGAGGACTACCCACACCTATTTGCTAGCCGCGCCGAATCTCGAGGACGAGATTCATCTTAAGGGGGTTAGTCTTGTCACATCCCAAATTTTCGATTTGGTCTTGCATATCATTCATTGCATCGCATCATATTCTTACCATGCATTACCGTCGAGTAGAGAGGATCGACGAAACGCTATTGCGAAAACCTATTTTTGTTTCGACCCGAGTTTCCTGCGGGGAGCTTTAGAGGGACTTGCGACAACCACCCCTGTAGATTCGAGTTTTCGCACAAACTTCGACTGAAGGTTGTTCCCCTCGACGATACGAACCCGTAGGCGCGAAAATCGCTCCAATCGGAGTTCGTATGCAAAAGACTCGGACGTTTTAGTAAACCAAGAGACTTGCGACAACCACCCCTGTAGATTCGAGTTTTCGCACAAACTTCGACTGAAGGTTGTTCCCCTCGACGATACGAACCCGTAGGCGCGAAAATCGCTCCAATCGGAGTTCGTATGCAAAAGACTCGGACGTTTTAGTAAACCGCCGGAAAACGGTCCGAAAATGACCGATTTCCGAGTTGTAGTCCAACCGCGAACCGTTTCTGTTTCAGTTTTTTTTTTCTTTCTTTTCTCACGTGAGGGATCAAATAAAAGGGGCCCCTACCGCCTCGGGAGTCGTGCCCGACCCCCCCCACTCGACCCAACCCGCCGCCACAACTCCTGCGTGCGCGCTCCCTGGCGCACGCCGCCGCCGCCGTTCGCCCTCGCCGCCACCGGACCCTCCGTCGCCGGCCATCGCCTCGTCTGTTGTCGGGTTCGTCTCGCCGCCCTCTTTCCGTTCCCGTGCTTCGCGTCTCCATCCGCCGCCGTCAACTGCGCCCTGCAGATCGCCGCGTACGCGCACGCGTTTATTGTTCCGGGAGCCGTAGTTGACCGTGTGTGTACGTGCAGGTAGTAGAACCACGACGCCCGGAAACGACCGTCCGCCGCCGGGAGCTCGCCGAGAGTTCGTTTCGCAGCCCGATTCCGGTAAGACAGCAAGCCACCGTCAGATCTCAGATCAGCGGCTTAGATCGTTCGTTGACTGGTCAGCACTCCAGACGTTGACTAGTCAGACGCCCCAGACGTTGACTGGTCAGACGTCCAGTCAGCGCCCAGTCATCAGACACAGTTGACTGGGTCAATCTCGTTAATCCTATTAGTTGACAGATTTCGGTATAGATCTTGTAAATTGCGTAAAATTAAACCGCTTGGCCAAAAAATTGCAAATAAAATATGTACGCGTTCAGTGAGTCGTGTAGAATCTCGCTGTAGCTTTGGTTCAGACTTTTACCGTCAGGTTAGTACAGTTTAATCAAACTAGTTAGTGGCCTTTTCGGAGTAATAAATTCGTAGTAAAAGTTTCGTAGCTCCAAAATCGCGTGTGATATGTCCCTGAACTCGTATGAACGAGGGGAATCTCATCGTGAAATAAAAAGATAGGCTTACAGTAAAAACTTCTGCAGTATTTGTCTAATGGCATTCTGCAGTGTTTTTTTTATTACTCGGGATGTTTATAACCTCCTTTTTGAGTAATTCCAATTGGTACTGTTTCTTATCAGCGGCCTATGCGGTAGATTATTTCCAAGATTTTGAACGTATACTACCGGTAGGAATTATTTAAGTTCTAGCTCTCGTAGTGTGATCACTACTTTTGGTTATTAGTTTCCCCTGCGCCAAATTATTTTCCATGCATGTATTCGGTAGTAATATGAATTAGTTTATGTGGTGCACTGTAGCACCAATTCACTTGCCGTTCTTGCATTCATGCATCATCTT